>JAPFBL010000068.1:4715000-5915000 GCA_026182355.1 Hermatobates lingyangjiaoensis
TTGAAAAACTAGTGAAGAAAATGACATCAGCGAAATACGGTCAGCTGTTCAACGAAATATGCTTAAAAGAAGGACTGCTTCCAAATTTTACAAATATATATATATATATATACGTTTCACGATGAATCACAAACACAGAACTAAGGAACAAACACACTTACTGTCTCTAATTTTCGGTTGAACCGTCATCAGGAAAGTTGAGAAAGGGACACCAAGCGCACTTGTGAAGCGACGGTTAGAGACAGTCTCCAACCGCCGCTTCACAAGTGCGCTGGGTGTCCCTTTCTCAACTCTCCTGATGACGGTTCAACCGAAAATTAGAGACAGTAAGTGTGTTTGTTCCTTAGTTCTGTGTTTGTGATTCATCGTGAAACGTTTGTTGTCCTTTTGGATCGTTTTCCTGTTTACAATATATATATTAATAAGTATGCCAATTTTCATTTTTGTTCATTTTCGTGTAAGTTTTCAAGTTTTCTAAAACTAGTTTCCACCTTTCAGGTAATATGTAAAATTCACCAAAGGATTTATTGCAGAAGTCCATTACACTAATACACGTTACTAAGAAACTATCTTGATAAGATATGAGATACTGCAGAATAATTTGTTTCAGCGTTTCATTTAACTTTGACCACCTTCAGAGATATTAAAAAAATATTACTAATGAAAACTAAATAAGATAACTAACAATAAATATTATAATAATTTTAAATACTAACTACACTGATGTAATGAAGAAATAATAACATTGAGTAGGACTGGGAGGTTGTAACGTCGTGGAAATTTTCAAATTTCAGGTTTTATAGTTGGATTCCTATAGTTACTTAAAGGCAATAAAACACTGCGAGCCAGTCTCTCAATTAATCAAGGTCATTGTGTTTGTTCATTTCCTGCATGTAGTTTTAAAACTCGTTGTCTTGTTGTTCACGTTGGGTTTGTGCTCTCTTATATAAACCTACAGAAAATATTAAATAAACCTACAATAACATCACAATGCTCGTATAATATTCTTTAAAGACCTAAATTATAAATCTATCAGCCTTATTACAGCATTCACAAGTACAAGTGAAGTAAAATTTATGCTACACTATAAAATTATATGAAATTCCTGAGAAAATTTGATTTTAATATTTTTTTTAAAATTTGATAACATTTAATAAACAGCCAAAGTAAATTTTTAAACGAATAAAACATTTGCGCTATGAAATTTAGGTAAAAAATAGTCTATGGCTTGTAAAATTAAATTTGAAGGAGAAAACAACTTTTTTAATTTTAACCTTTACAGCATTAAGTCTAACGCTTAAAAAAAAATTCATAATTGCAAATTAAATCAAGATAGGTTAATAATGTAATATCAATTTTTACTATTATTCTTAACGTCTATTCTCGCTCTATTTTTTTGGTACATTACCTTTTTCCATTCCAACCATGTGCAAAATGGATATTTATCATGCAGATGATATCATTTGACTCATATAACGTAGTCGTATATTTTACGGGAAATTCTTGATCACAACAATGAGTTTATAACTTTGACAAGTATTTATTTCCTCAAATATATTTGATAAATGAATTCTATTCCTTTTAAAAGAAAGAATAAAAGTAGCATTTATATTCCTTGAATATGCAATGCAGAGAAGTGGGTGAGTTGCTGAAGGAAAGAGTTGAAAGAATGAGTTGCAAATGCATTTCCAAGTTTCCCTTCTTGGACTGATTTATAGGCAACGTGTTAATTCGAACTGTCTAAGTTAGACTGCGAGTAGCTTAACATATATGTCTGTGCATGTTAAGGCATTCCTTTTTATTTACATATGTGATTATGTGTCTAATGAAAAATGAAATGAAGGCTGCTTCTACCTCTAGAGCAGTCCTCCAATGACATAATTCGCCATTGCAACGCTTAAGAAAAAATTAAATGAGTGTAAGGCATGCTCAGAATTGTATAGATTACTGAAGAAACTACTATTAATAATTACTTCTTACCAGCCTTGAGCCTAATTTATTTCAACATTTAGGCTGGTCAGCGATGAGCGAGTTCCCCCTATACCACACATCCGGCCTTCGTAGATCACTCTCCAATGGTGATTCAAGCCGTAGGTCCCGACCACTTATCACCGTTTGACCGTGGGAAGTCAAACATCTTTCGAAATGAATATTTAGCTAAAGGGTAGTTAAACTGAGTTCTTAGGACATTTCTGTTAATTTTCAAACCATGTACAGTACCGGTTCCTTACTCAAATCTTCTTCATTCATTTCCCACTCCATGTCCTGCACAATTTCCTAAAAGCATTATATTCATTGCTTTTATCATAATAACCTCTTGTCTTATGAGCCAACCTCAATGAGGTTCTCAAACAAGGTAAAGACGACTGATTGCTGCAGTACTATAGAATGGAGTACTATGTAAATCCAGACCATGAGCAGGCAGCAGTACGGTCAAGTTTGTCTCCGAGTCGAGATCAAGATCGACCATCTATTTCTCTATCTCATTCCACAGAGAATCTTACTTATCAGAAAGTCTGATAAAGGCCAAACAGACTGGGCCAGTCGATCAGACGAAGGCGTTTTGGCACAGTCGCTTAGGCTCCAGCTAATTTGGCGCCAACCCATTTGGCGACTGTCGTTTTAATGAGAGGGAAATAATATTGATAGATGGGTTCATTCACTTCAGTCTGCAAATATAGAAGTTATTACAGTTTAAGAAGGGCAATTTATAAAATAAGTATACATCTCTTAAACGATTTTATCAGTTCACTTAGTAATAACTTGTAGCAATGATCGAATGCTCTAAAACACATGCATTCTAAAGAATGAAATATTTCAAATGTAAGAAATTATTAGTAGAGATATAGAAAGAATATGTCTCAAAACTGTTTCGGCTATCTTTGTGCTGCTTTCATAATAATTTTTATCTAAGGTTCTATGAACAGTGTCATTGGATTTATCATATATAAACTAATAAACAAAATTGACAGAAAGAAAACACGAACAGGAGACCACAAATATTCACTACTATGTTTCAACTGCATCATCATCAGGTAGAAATATAATAGAGAGTTTTGTAATCCCTTGTATGTTTTCTTTCTCTAATTTGGTTAATAAATCCTGTATATTTAAAATCATCTGTAGGAGAGGGGCTCGCAACTTCCTGATAACGACGCAGTAGAAATGTAGTAGAGACGTTTTGTGATCTATTGTATTTTCTTTCTGTGAATTTAGTTTATATATATATATTGTATAATCAACATCGTTTCTATATATCATGTAATAATTAACATCGTACAACGTTTACTATAAATAAACTGGGAATTTACTATGGTACTCCCAATAACTGATCTGGGTACTAAATAAGAAGTTACCCACACTTTGCTTTGCTAGATCAGTGCTGAATCAAAAAGTTTGTAAGTGCGGGCATTGGAAGAAAAGACCATAAGAATTCATCTGATGATTGAAATGTACGAATAGTAGGTTAGTACAGTCTATGCAAACAGACTGGATCTTTCTGATGCTCAAAAATTAAACCCTCAGTTTGGCTCTAACATAGATCGACAGCTCTAAATTTTGCTACTTTAAAGTAAGGAGCTGTTGCTAGTCCCTGACATCGTACTGGGTGATAATCAACGACTTTATGTGCGATGTAGATTTTTCATCCTCCCTGGACACAAAGTTAATGACAACGATACCAGTAATAACAGGGTAAGCTCTTTGATTTGTTACTATGTGTTTTGACCTTTCGATCGTACTCTGAATGTAACACAAACAATCTTATTGTTAGAAAGTGTCAAAAACAATCCATAAAAAGATACGCAGAAGGCTAGAAAAATAAGATATAAAATCAGTCCAAACATTTCTTAATAGGACTTTAAATAAACTTTAGAGTTTAGAAAAACACTGGAGATAACTAAGATTCACTATATTATTTGCCTAAATAATAGAAAAAATAGACTAATTAGAGGAGTCTAATTGAGTATGCAGTAACAGAAGGACGAGTAAAGCTCTAGATTATTACTTAACACTGACCAATAGAATCTGAATACAGGATGAGGCAGGAGACAAGTCTAATGAAGGCATTGTCGAAAACAAACACAAGAGTGAGGGGACGTTATTAAATATATGTGGATTACATGCCAAGAGTGTGGGCATGACTCAGAGCCAAGCGGAGCGGCAGTCCACCTCGTCGGCTCCCCTTTAGTAATGGGTTCATTAATCAAGTGACCCAAGGCTCCTTGAGGAAAAACCAGCCTATATATATACTGCACATGACAGGCTCTCACTCAAATCATCTACGCTGGTGTGGAACTCATATAGATAGATATGAAAACAAACTGTAAAGGAAACACGGTGGTTAAAGTAAAACAAGAAAATGAGGTCTAGAGAATTGTTTGTACACAGGACTAATAGTATCCAAGACGAGAACAATGTAAGCAAAGTCCACATTTTAGAAGCTCTACATAAAAAAAAGGAAATTCTTCAATGAAGTTAAAAGTTGCAGACTTTTTTCTCCAACTTTTTTTGTCTTATTTTTTTTCAATTTATATTTATTAATTCGAGAATCGTGAGTGTTCTATTTTTTTTTTGTGAATTCTAGTCTTTTTTTGTGAATTCTAGTTATAACTTTAATTATATGTTTACTCATAATTTTCAATGTTTCTTAATATCTACCACACATATTCAACACTATATTTCTTTATCGAAGGTTGGTCCAGCGTCACTTAATAAAACGACTTTAAGCCAACGTTTGGTTTATATTGTACACATTTTCAGAGCCACATCAATACAGAAATTAATTACAATACCATGAAAAAAATGTTAAATTATTTATTAGAATATACACTATTACACTGGCACTTTTCTATTACAAAAAAAGTTTACAAGTCAAACAAAGCAATCTTTAAAAGATAGGTTTGCTCTACGTAAGCATTATATTAAATCGAACAAAAAAAAACATTTCGTGCTTTAACCCATCATTCCATTAAAACAGGAGTAACTTTAATCTAGGGACACAAATATTACGGATTATGAACACAATAAAAGTAATAGGTCCATAAAAGAAATTATTTCCATTCAGAAAATCAAAAATTCAAGTAATAAAAAACAGATACTGATAACCTAAGTAAAATATATAGTTTATTAATTAGTAATTATAAAACATGTTTGTAGCCGCTAGTTTCTTTCTGGATGTAGCTTTCATGAGTTTTTTTAATTTCCCTTGTTTATCAATACGCGATACAGATTGTTCGTAAAAATATCCCTACGAGCAGCAACACTGTAGTAATTAGAATGGAATGGTGTCAACTTTTTTGTAATCCAAACATACAATGGTAGTAATGTATATCTATAAATAATGTAACTTATTTGTTCATGTTATTGTAATTAATTTCAGTATTGATGAAGCCTTTGAAGATGGCTACAAATACAAACGCAACGTTGGTTTTAAGATGTTTTATTGTGACGCTAGACCAAATCTCGATAAAGAATAATAGTGTATATAACTTTCACAAATATTCAGTAAACATCTTCAAATCCTTTTGAGAAATCACTACTTACAGTATAACTTTCAGGTAAACACCTAACAGAATCTACTATGAACCTTAAGTTCTCTAGCTACTCGTGAACACAGAATCTACAGGTGTTGACAACAGAAAATAAAACCACACTCCATCATACAATGTGTCATATTCAGGTAAAAATATAAATATCCAGTTATAACTACTGTGTTTGATAATCAAGCCTGGATTGCCACAAGCACAGTTACAAAGTGTAGTGAATACTGGATCAAAAATAAGAAATCTGCAAAGAGAAATTCAAGAGTTCATTTTTATGAAGTGAACATTACTCATTAGAACTGAAGTTATGAAATGCAATAAAGATTGATTTCAAAAATAATTTTTGATCTTTTTAGATTCCTACAGAAAACAAGATCTGCCCAGTCGCCTCCGTTCCTCAGGTATAGCCTTGACACTACTGCTGTAGGTAAATAGTCCCTATATAACATCCAATTGGTACACAGTTTTACAGGGCGATACTAACAGCTTTTTGAAACTTTTGACAGAGACTGGTATTAACTCCGCTGGTATGTTACAGGATATATTGCCTGTTAAATATATATTGTGCATTTCTAGAATAAGTGGGCATCTGCACTAAAAGCGATTTATCAGTTACATGGCGGATGCGAACAGAAGAGATAGTAAAACCAGTTAGAATTTACGGCTCGAGATTTACGGGGAATAAAATAATCGTCAACACCAGAAATAACTCGCTGTCAGAGATATATACAGCTGTTCAAACCTACTTCCTGCGATTGAAGCCGGAGCTTTTATGTAGAAATACACACTTGTTTTAGAGATATGGGCTTTAAATTAAATCAAGTTTAGTTCACCAAATATAAACTGAAGCACTATCATTCAACACTTCACTCCAAATGATCTCGATTTTAGTAGGCTGTTCTTTTTAGTATCGGCATAACTGTAGCATACATCTATAGATTGGAGAGCACTACAAGACACACACTCTCAATAAACGTCAACCCAGTTTCACAAACCCCATATAGCAGTGAAGAACACATGACAAACGATGTGCAGAACCATAAAGCTCATATTTTCACATTATCTATCCCACCAAATTTATTATTGAAATTCAGCTTTTGAAATGTAACTTCTCTCTAGAGACAATTACATTTTAGCAGCACACATGGCTTATATTTTCGATTCATACACATTTATTGTTTCTAAATCCAATTTTCCATACAAAAATGTCTTATAAAAATCAAACAATGGTGTTCTACTTCAAGTGGCATCCAAAATGTAACCCTCTACAGTTGGTATACACCTCATCCACTGTCGATTACCATCAAATACTGACAAACAGACAAAACTACAGCTAGACAAGCAAAAAAAGCCCGTAGGAGCCATTCAGCCGGCAATACTTAAGATACGATTATCGTAACTACAAATGCTTTGAATATAAATCAAAACAATACCAAACTTAAACAAGCCAAAGCTTCAATAACAATGGTAAAGGAAACGGGATAAAGGTTATCAACACAATTGAATACTTAAACAAAACCAAACATTTTTTAATAAAAAATAATTTTTTTGCCTTTAAAAATTCTTTAAATCTTTTGTTAAATTTATTTAATATTGTAATTTTGTATTTCAATAAAAAAAATTAAGCCTGCTCTAAATTAGAAATAAAATTCAAAAAGAAGAAACACTAATTAGTCCAATTATAAATCACTGACCTGTTTCCATATATAACCCAAATAACAAAGCATATTATCATTTTATGAAATATAATACAAAAAATACACTTGGTCAGATAAAATGCTGAACTGTTAGTATTTACAGCATGTAATGAAATTACTTTAAATTTACACATAAATTTAAGACACACGACCCATGAACATTCCAAATTCACGAAATCTAAATTATTTAATACATATTCTAGCAATACTTAACACTATAATTGGAGTTTCAAGGAGTTAAAGTGGGCCACAATGAACCTTATGACAAGTAAATATATTATCAAACTCGTTGACAATATATTTACTTTTAGATTCATTTAATGTTGCTATCGTGTAAATGTAATATGAAATTCTGTGGAAAATTATTATCCAACACGTAGAGAATTTATTTAATGTCATAATTTATTTTAATGTGACTATATTCAATATGTCCGTTATAAGAAAAATTAATTCATTATTTCTGAACAATCCAAGAATATATTGCAAACTGAACTTAATAGTTGTCAGTTTTAGTGTATATTCCTTAATACAATAATTTGAGGTACAATACAATATTAATTAACAATAATTAACATTATTGTCAATCAATACAATTAAAATGTAATATTATAAGCGACTGCGTTGAGTTTTGACTCTGATGAAGACAGTCTGTTAAAAGATATTAGGTTGAAAGATATTAGTCTTTTTTGTCATTTCTTACTGTGGTTTGGATGTTGATTTTTATTTCACGTGTTTATTGTGAAATCTTGTTATCTACATATATGTGATGTTGAACAATTTGATATTATTATTAACAGCTCTAAAAAGATTTTAAGGTCTTTGAAATACAATATTCATATTAAGACATGTATAGGAAATTTAAAGTGCAATTTACCAGATTCTATCTATTGCTAGAATCACCAGAAAAACGGTTTCTCATTTGTAACTGTTTGGTATAAATCACGATAATGTACCTTCCCATGTCTCAAAATTATCAGAATACAAAAATGTTCTTTCTTACACCAAAAAGAAAATGACCATAAAATATCATTACGATTTGTCAATGATGCGACTTGTGAAGTGTTCACAATATCAATAGCCATCCATCCAGATATCACGAAAAATGTTCCCAGAGAACCTTAAGACCTGCAAATCCGTCAGAATATAAACATTTTTTTATACCACTAAAGTTTTACAGTAACCAACCACTCAGTACTGAGAGGTGTATAAGAGGATCCGGGTATGTAATGTAACTACTGATGTATGTGATCTGAGCGTCATAAACTACCTTAATAGACGATCTCTCAGCGAACTGTGACCTCATCCAAGCATAATCTGGTGTTTAAATACAGCTTAAATAGGTAGGAACTTAATCTCTCTAGATAACCGTCACGAAACTGTAACCAGAAACAGCTTTTTAAACCAAAACAAATTTCAAAGAAATTATTTTCGTTTTAAAATATTTGTCAAGAACATGCTTTTTCACGATTTTAGTTAAGGAATTTAGCCAAGGAATTGCTAGTGGAATTGAAATAGTTGTCTTTTTGACAAGACATGTCAATGTCATACTCTAAATGAAGAAGAAGCCTTGACATCTTTGGGTACTAGATTAGTCTTTGATCTAAGAAGATTTCAAGGTCTTTGAGAACATCTGAGAGTTCTAGTTTAGTATTTTCAATACAAAGGTCATTGAAACCCACTTTCTTTCTTCTTCAGAAAGGAATAAGCACTGTTTTTACTGGATTTATATCGAAAGTTATTTGATCATACTTCAATAATTTGGAGAGCATGACTCTATAAGCTCCAAAACAGTACCTTCAAGCATTAATAACAAAGTCACCTCAATATCTTTGCATATCCAAATCTTGATTCTTTAAAATATCACAAGGCTATGCCAACCGATCATCACAATAAATGCATGGTACAACGTTTAGATGACAGCTTTCAATTGTTATAATTTTAGTTGTGGTAGATCCAGTCTTAAACTAAGTATTGTTACCTTAGAATGTAATCTATTCCACAGCTCTTGTATTAAAAAACGAATAATCAGTTGTGATTCACATCAACGGAAAGGTTGTTATCATAAGCTCATTCAATATTTAAAAAGCGAGCAAAATGATTCCTTCAAGACAACAGGCTATTTCCATTATGTTAACCAATGTTTTTGGAACTGACTGAGCTGAATTGTCCTTCAGGTAGGTTTGCATCCCTCACAAAGATAATTATTTACCATAAACTCCTCATAATACTACAAATAGAACATAATGGTTGTCATTTTTGGTGTAATTTTACTGTTCCAAAATCTTAGATCATGAAACACTGGTACTTAGACAAAACCTAATACAAAATTTAAAGTTTCCTGAGTCGCTTGAGAAATGAATAAAAATCAATGACCATTTAGTCCAGTGTAAAATAATACCAATGAATATAGTTGGCAAGAGCATGATCAACCGATGACAGAAAAGACTCCACCAGGGCACCGAACAAAAGTTATGGCTAGGAAACTCTAAAAACTTTGTTACGGTAAAAAGGGCCGTAGCCTGACATAGCAAAATAGGGTAGATTTAGTTGGTGCACTTATAAAGCACATTGGCTTATTCTCCTAATACAGTAAAAATCACAAATCATGAATTGAAAACAGTAACATTTTCGCAGAAAACTTTACATTTGGAGCGGAAAAACACAAAAATGGTTGTTAGTAAAATGAATGGAAGGGTGATTTAAAAAAGTAATTATGTTTAAAAAGTGGTTGTATTGGGGTGGGTGCGGAGGGCAGTGAGAGGGAAGGCTAATAGGAGGGGCTAATGCAAACAGCCATTACCAGCAGGCCTGCACCTCTTAATTACACGATGGCCAGCCTCCGCCTACACACGCGCCCTTCATTAGCCATTCTTATCTCCGTCCTACACATAATTCAAAACTCCATTGGAAACAAGGTCAAGAAAGCTCTTAGAACGACTACTTCTGTCACACGAGCAAAATTTGTCTTTAACCCAACTACCTTGGGTGATTCCACCTTATTTACAACTGACACTTTTCATTGAAAAAAAAAATTGTCAAGAAAAACATTACTATATCAAGCTACCTGCAAGAAAAGTATTTGACATGTACATCGTTTACAATCCCTTTCCAAAACTCTGACTTTTTTCTAATACACCAACATTCTGACCCTGCATTACAATAGTTTTGCTATTCATCGTGAAGTGCTGACAAGGACCAGATACTGGTAACAGATCTTAGTCCCATTTTGTAAATTTCTTACAAAGATATGTTCATCTCTGTTTCACAGGAACTTTATTTATATTATAATTTTCATAGAAAACGGTCCAAGATTGAAGATGAGCATTCATAATCTTTATAAATAAAATAATGATTTTGTCTGTACATTGCTTAGAACTGACTCATTTCAAGTTTTCTTTACGTTTCATACATTGGAGAAACCGAATCCACCCTTAGAAAATTTTTTGTCGGTTTGTCGGTTTGTCCGCAAAACTTTGTCACAGGTAAACTCAGCTACCATAAGACATATAAAGCTGAAACTTTTACAGTAGATTTGTGTAGGTCTAACTTAAAATATAGGCTATGAATTGATTGGAAATTCAACGTAGAAGTGAAGTTATGGACGTTTAACGCAAAAATGTTTGTCACAAGTAAACTCAGCCACCATAAGACATAGCGAGCTGAAACATTGACACTGGATTTGTGTGTGCCTAACTTAAAATATGGGCTCTAAATAGATTATTAATTCAGTACAGAAGCGAAGTTATGGGGCTTTTAGCTGTATTTTCCTAACTTCACAGACAAGTTTGTTTTGAAAATACACAGGTGTGGCAAGTAGGTATCGTTAGTTGATTTTAATTTCAATTGAGCACATGAATATATTGCGTATTTGACATCATTGAAATGGTGTTTCACAGAGTTAAGGATGTACTATCTATTGAGAATAAATCTTTTGTAAACGAGCAATTCTCAGCCCTTAATATGAACAGGCATGAGAAATCAACAAACAAGTTCTTACGCTATATGAAGCCGAGGAAAGAACTTACAAGTCAGTAAAGAGATTGGATTAGTAATGAAGAAGCAGTTCATTATCTAACTGAATTTCTTGACTCTGAATTTATTTCTCCTGGACTGCCTGCTCATGAGTAAAAACTTAAAGTAGGAGCACCAATGATGCTGCAATTTATAGCAGTAACAAATTTCATGTTACGAAACATGAGTGACCCAAAAACTGTGCAACGGGACACGACTCTGAGTTCGTGCTCTACACAGATATGCCATAGAGGCGGACATAATGACTGGATGTGGTATTGGGGAGTCTTCCGAACCACTGTCTGTTTCCATTCAAATGATTGCAAGGTCCCCTCAGAGTCTATTTCGCAATGACGTTAACTAAGTCGCAAAGGGAGACTTTATCTAACGCAGGAATTCAAGTTAGCGAAACCAAGTTTTTCTCACATGGTCAACTGTAGTTTACTTGCTCAATAGTCAGAGGTGTCAACTGATTGTTCTTCCATGAACCTGAAGGACAGACAGCTAATGTAGTGTATACAGAGGCATTTGTTTAACACTGTACTAATAATGGTGTTTTCTACTATTCTATAATTTCTAATTATAGTATTAGTATAATACTATAATTGATATGTTGGAATACCAAGTATAATAGAATTTTTGATTCCGTCAAAGACGGGTACATTTGCTAGTTAGATATATAAGTGTTGTGCAGTTTCTTTTGTGATACGTATGTATATAAGTATATTTTGGGAGCAGATTTTGAGATGTTACGATATTATTAAAAATACTCGTATCATTATTATGTTACTCGTATATTAAAAACTATGCCGATTTACATTTTAAAACCTCCTCAAATTGGTCCTTGTTCCACACAGCAGTAGAAAGGATTAAGCAGGTTTTAATTAATAATGGTTATAGTGATAAGCACTTTGACAACCCTTTGCAGCACTACATCACCAATAGCAAACGACAGCAGGACCAGCCAACCACCCAAGGCAGAACAGAAACAGTGCAATATAGGAATCAATTCGATAGAAACTGACGAAACAGTACTTAAGAACATTATCAAAACAAATACTAAATGCACCAATTCTGACGACCGGCTTAAGACAAGTATTTATTACAAAAGTGCCTCCACAACAAACTGAATTGTCAGAAATAACTTACAGCAAAAGCCTCTCGTCTAGAAAAACAATGTAGTATATCATTATAATTGTAATATAGGAAACTGAGTTCCTCAAGTCATGCTATATTGGCTCGACAGTAACAACTTTATCACGGGGGTTAACAATACCCCTCGCGGCCGGCGCTCCAAAAGATCATTCCCATAACATATATAGCCTCAAACTGAGCAAAGAAGAATTAAACAGCAATATAGAAATTTTAAATCAAGAAAAAGACCATAGTAGACTGCAAATTTTAGAAGCCCTGTATATAAGAGAGCATAAACCCAACCTCAACAACCAGACAACGAGTTTCATCAAACAATTTTAAAGCTACACGCAGGAAACCAACAAACAATAACACTCATTTAGCGACAGCCTCATAGTGTTTTAGTGGATTAATTAACCATAAGAATCCAACTGGTTAAATATAACCATAAGAAACTACCAGAGTAAAATACAAGGAAGTATAGCAAAAAATTGCAAGTAAATACAAAAATGAATACAGAAGAGAGAGGAGAGAGAGAGAGAGAGAGAGAGAGAGAGAGAGAGAGAGAGAGAGAGCAGAAAGGTTATTGGAAAAGAGTGAGAAGACAATGAAAAATATTGACAATGACCTAGGTTATACTAAAGCAAGCAGAGCTACAAAAAACACAACAATTTATATAATTAACTGTTTATACAAATTACATTTGAAAGTTATCAACACAACAGTAGAAAAGTGAATAAACCACCCAGTATGATGAGCAGAATTACTACGAGTAGGATGGCCGGAGTCCATGTTCACATAAATCTTTTGAAAGACACCAACTGCCCATTTATCTAGACTACTCCCTGAATTATAAGATCGATTATAACAAAAGACCTGGGCTATTACGAATCAACGTGTAAAAATAATTCTTAATTGGGGTACTTTGCACAATGCTGCTTTCTTAATATCCAAACACAGAATAAGGAGACGCTAATCACTGTCTTTCCTACTTTTGTCCTCTGACCGAATGTGTTTGTTACTTTATCCGAATAAGGATCTTTTGCTAAACTATCCAACATACGATAATCCACAATCCCCACATGGTACATAATCACCTTTTCTTGTTATGTTTGGTAGTTTACCACCAAAGTTAAAATCATTGTAATGTCACTTTGTTTAAAAAAAAAAATGACATTTTTAAAGAGTAATGTTTTTTTAAAATTATTTTTAAATAAATGTTTTAAAGCGCAATTAAATTTTGAATCAACACTTCTCTAAGAAGAAGCGGAACATTTAATGAAGTATCCCAAGTAAAAAGGAATCATTGAAAGAACGCATGTTCTATGAAGAGCTGCAATGGGTGAAACATGATTCATTTGATTTACAGTGGAAATTAAAAGCGAATTCCTATTCTAGAATTCTTAAGAACTACACCCTCCAGAATAAAACTACACTTGAAATTTTTCTAAATTATTTCTTTTAATTAAACGTGTTATTAAACTTGACAGCAGGTATCAATTGCAGCAGACAGTAAACAATCTAGTTTCTGTCTGGAACAAGTCTCGGTTTTTTTTAACCAAGTGCAAATAGTTTCAGCATTTTATTTCAACCCCACTGGGAAATTTTATTTTATTCTTTATGCTTTAATATAAATCCTTTATGTTTCATAAACAATCTCTAATATAATTTAATATAAACAAATTTAAGAGTTGTGCAATCAAATACAGTATTTAGTAACTCAGGAAAATAGGAAGCTTCATATTTTGTTATATATTAACTCTATGCTGTAGTGATATCTTCGAATACTACCGTCAAGTCGTAAAAGAACTAGTAAAAGAATAATAACACAAACTTTCTTTTCATTATATATTTGCAAAAATTGAAATAAATTAAAATCAGTTAGAAAATGGTACTGTTAGTGAAAACATATTTGATTAAACTTCGCCTTTCACATAAGTTGGAAGATGTTTAAGTATGTACGAAATAGGGTATGAGGTATGACGGGCTGACATTTTATGTCGTCTGTATTTAAAAGATAAAGATTGTTGACAAAGCTAGTTTATTTTTTGCAAACAAATCATAAAAGTAAATTTTAATAATACTTTAAAATTAAAAAGGAAAAATTACTGATATATTTACAGAAATATTATTAAGTGGATGAGATAATAAATAGTGCTATTGATTCGATACTCGAGATTAAAGTTATTCGATGAATTATGCATGTTCAGCTGACCACTGAGATGCTAAACCACTTTCCAAGCACCAGTGAGCTTTTGGTGCTCAGAGGAGTGCTTGAGGAGTTATCTTCCCACGGAACCCTGTTCTACGGTGATAAGGAAATAGGCCCTGCCAGTGTTGGGCTCATTTCCTGCACACTCCAGTCCACCCAACTTCATTTCCTCACCCCGCATGCAGCAACCCCAACCTGCTACCAGACAAACGAATTATCAACACTACGAGAGAAATAATTAAATTGTGATTACAATGGAAAGGGAGGTCTAAGTAATAAACTTCACCAACTCATAAGGGAGTTCCCCAAACTCTTAAAAGATTTAGATTAAAAAACAGAAAGACGAATAAAATCCCAGTAGCTATGTTATGACAGACTTCAGATTGAAACTTAAAATTTCATTTGCTCAACTTGATTAATAAAAAATACAAGATTAAATCACTCAAGAGTACTGATTAGAAATAAAAGAGGTTAAGTGACACGAAAATAAAACTATTGAAAAAAAAACTGGAAGTAATAAGTAAAAAAATAGTCAATGCAGAAGCTGCTGCAAATGTCAATTCACTAGGTTTAAGATATTTGCAGCCACCTTAAAACAACATAAAAACTCATGACTAAGCAGCCCTTCATTCCAGATAAACGCTGAAGTATAGAGAAACAATTGTTAAAAGATAGTTCAATATTAAAAAGGATAAACAGAATAGGCTCTATATTAGTGCAGCAAACTGAGATGAATGGTGGACCGTCGTTATTTATAGTGACTCTAGGGACCAGGATAAACTACAAATCCAGCCTTCCATATGAAGAAACTACTGCCTCCTGATTATATGATTCAGCCATGATGAAAAATGTATGCCGAATCATAAATGAGCCACACTGTCACCTCTTGAAACACGTCAAAACACTTTAAGCCACCTATAGCTGTGAGCACTGGAGTAAACACTGGAGGATGGTGAAGTCCGGTAGTAGTGGTGAAGGTTCAAGGCTGAGATGATAAGGTCTTGACGGATTTACATGGCTTGAGGTCCCCAAAGCACGAAATAGGGTACGACGTATGACGGTCTGACATTTTATGTCGTCTGCATTTAAAAGATAAACATTGTTGACAAAGCTAGTTTACTTTTTGCAAACTAATCATAAAAGTAAATTTAAACTTTAAAATTACAGGGGAAAATTTCCCGAAATTTTTACGGAAATATTATTAATGCATGAGATAGTAAATAGAGTTATTGATTAGATACTCGAGATTAAATTTATATGATGAATTATGAATGTTCAGCTTACCACTGAGATGCAAAACCACTTTCCTAGTACCAGTGAGGTTTTGGTGACTATATCAAACACTACTTTACCTACTAGTATCAAAACTAGAGCCTAGTTTTGATAGATGCTGTATACGTGTGTCTGGGTATCAAAAAGTTTATTGCTACAGGTCCGTGTGACGAACCACATCCAAATTTTACTAAACATTCGGTCGGCCCTAGACTGAGGTTTTGCCCTATTGTTTTTAGGCAATATGATGTCAATTATTTTGTCAAGAACTGTTTTCAGTTGTCATTTTTTCCCTAAATTACGAAGTTTTCGATTTTGAACCTTTGGGATTATTATGTAACCGACAAAAGAAATACCTGAAAAAAACTGTAGAATTTTTAAATAACTGGAAAGGAGAGTTTCATATAGTATGTAAAATTTTTGACTTATGTTAGATTCTGCAAATGGGTGCGATAGTCAGACCATTTGATGAATCGATATGAAATTATATCCAAATATACCCTGTTGGGATATAGAGATAAGCTGAATACCTTCTAAAGAATCCACATGGATTGAAATGGGAGTTGTGGAATATATTATGATTTCAGAAAATGTTTTTTTTAACAATAAACGGCAAAAACAAAAAAAAATAGAATTCATCAAAAAATCTTTAAAAACTAGGAATCTAAAAACAAATGTCAATGACTGCATAACGCAAATTGCTAAGAACCGAAAACGTATACTGGAATAATGTATAACCTTCTGTGTTTGCCTTGTTTTTTTACATTGACTCAGATATTTTTTAACAGAATCTAATCAATCCTAAATCTTGCTTTAAGGATTAATAGAATAAATTTGAAATAATTTCAGCAGTTAATATAATAAGTAAGGACAATAAAAGTCTTAAAACTATAAAATGAAATTAATCGGGCATAAAGTTCTTAGTGAATGGTGTAGCAATGAACTCCATTGCTTTGGTAATATTGGAGCATTGCAGTGTGTTAATAATGTAGCATAGTATATCAATAAAGGTGTGGATATGAATCCAAACCTAAAATGGTCTTTACATTTCTCAAGGAGAAAAAAATGTGAATTTAAAATTAATAAAAATACGGACATATTCTTGGAGTCTCTTTAAATGAAAGACTAAATTGAAAAACCATGTAACAGATTCAATTGCAAAGGGTACAAAAGCAATATTCTACTATATGTGATTTATTCGTGGAGCAAGAGACTTAATACCAAATCTTAACTGTGCCTCCACAAATGTATTATTACTGTTATTCTAAGCCAATGTATCATATGCTTCGGTTGGTATACTAAAACAAAGTTTGTCTAGTGGTAACTAGACCAATGACTATCTGGGTCTGGTGATGGAAAAACTATTAGGTGGATATAAATCCAAACCTAAAATGGTCATTAAATTATCCATTAAATAAATAGATATTTTTATCACGAATGATTAATTTTCAGTCTATTGCGACTGATACAAAATGAAATGGGAGATAATACGTTCAACATTTGAATAGAATGTAACATTCATAAGTTACCTGAAAACAAGGGAATACTCAGGAATAAAGTAGTTTCCGTTAGGAAAAGGTTGAATAAAACAAACATCCTGCAGTCTCGAGCATTGTTGCTCTGCACACCTCAGGTTCTATAGGAGTGTAATACATGTAGGACGAAGAAGAAAGGAGATAAAATATGGCTCAAATAGCCGGGTCCAATTTAATTTGAATAGTTCATTCCCAACGAACTGAACTTTATAAGAAATTACTATTCCTTAAAATGATACGTTTAAAAATATAAGTAAAATATCTGTCCGGAATTTGTTTTCTTAGCTACAGCTTATGTCAGCTGTAATTAACACCATACAGAGAATGCAGGCTGTCTGTCCTGATCACATCTACACCATTGATCACAATCTATCTGATGCAATGCAATCGCCTAAAGTCAATACATATTTTTGGTAAATCATTTCTAAAAGGAACAGAAGTGAGTGATACTTCTCTAGAGAGAATTGTGAAGTTCCCTAAAGAACTTAAAACCTGAAGTTGAATTTAGAAGTTGCCTGGAAAAGGTATTTAAATTTGAGGAATTAGTGGAGTTGGACGGAATTACAGTAAGAAATAATACACTTAATAATACCTTTTCGATACAACCTATTCTTTTGTGGACTAAGCCTTTAGGCTAGTCAGGGATACATTACTAGTGTAATAACAGTTAATGCTCTTTATTTTAAATAAGTAAAACGTCGAAATGTATTTAGAACGTGAGATCACAGCACGAATTACGTCCCATTTAGGACGTCATGGAACGTCACCAGAAGTAGGGATATATTAGGAGTCACACCACAAAAAAAACAGACTTTACGGTATGCTTCTCTTGCACGATGCCGAATGTCATATTAAGTCACATTGTCTACTATTAGAATAACGAACAACGAGTAAATCTACATGTGCGAATTTTAAAACATAAATGTTAAAATTTCGAAATAGTTTTACTTTGTGATATCACTGCTTCTTGTTTTAAACAATCTAAAATGATTCTTTTGAGGTGAACAAAAGGATTTAATAGTTAATAAGAAGGAAAGCCGTTAGCTAGGAGCAATTAGGTGTAATCAAACCCCACCGAGGACGGCACACGCTGCCACTAAGCCTGAAGGCCCAGTACTGGCCGTAGTCCACAGTAATCCTTGGCTCAAGCGGTCGACACAGCAAGTTAATCCGAGACCCTACCTTCACTTTAATCTTCACATCACACATAACTACACTAACAGTTATTTGGGTTAACTGAACATTCTATAGCATAGTTTTATGATACTTGAATTAGAAACAAAATATTAACATCTTCTCAACCAACCTTACAAAATTTTTACTATTACTAACAATAAACAATATTAATCAACATCAACTCTAACCAATTACTGAGAGGAATTTTCAAAAACAAATCTTAGTCCATAAACGAAGAACATTTTTATTCTTATAATAATAATTCGTGGGATCAATTTTAATTTTATTCCAGAATCATTGGATTAAAAATTATTAGAAAGATAAAATGTATCTGTCTTTTGATATTAGTCGCTACTAGTTTATAACAAGTATAAATATTAAATATATAGTAGAAAGAATATATATATATTTTGCCTCGGCAAAAGAGTGCTGAGTGTCCTAGAGGAAAATAGTGTTTTTTGTCCCATCACCTACTCCCGGTCTCGATCAACAATATTGTGGAGATATCACCCTTCTTCCACTATCCTGTAAGGTCCAAAATCTCATTGGTTACAACGGTACGTTTTACTTAGCGACTCCTCGTGCACTTGGTGAAGGGATGTGCGCAGCCTGAACAGTAGTACTACCTCTGTCCGGCCAATGGGAGACGGCAGAGTGCTGTGATGCCAGAGCGCCGAGCGAATGAGAGCGCAGCATAAAATCTAATTGTTAATAATGACTAATAATGACCGTCATTATTGCAGTGTCAATAATGGCTAACTGATATGTACTTAAATAAATAAACATTTCTTAGAATGAACTTTAATGTATGGTTTGTTACAAATCTTGTATCAAAGAAAAGGAACTACATTTTTTACACACGACGCCTCTGCCAGGATTGCAGCCTATGATGAAGTGAGGGGATGTGATTCAGCCATGGAAGAGAAAGAGTCCATGGATGAGCGCCTTCCGGTGAAGGCTGATTCAGGCCAGTTCGTGACGGGAAAAGAGACGATAACTGTCCGAGTCACTCTGAACGCGATGGCTGCAGCAATGTGTCACGTCTCCTCTTCAGCCACAGCCTCCTGCCTTCGCTCTTATTCACACAATTAACCACACCATTCAATCACACCTACCGAGTTTAAAGCATACCTCCTACTCCTTTCAAGAAGGATAGCACTACAAAATCATTTTTATAAGCCACTACTCTTCTACCCATCTGTGATCAGATAACGGCTTCTCAAAAATCACAGTTTTTACAAAGAATTAAAATCAATTATATTGCATAAATATCTATCAAAAATAATTCTACAAGAACAGTTCTGACTAGTGATACTAACATTTGGTAGTCATCTGCGGCGACACGTACAACCCTGAACATGTGCGGGTACGTTAAAGGAGTTTTTTCTCTCAAACCTGCTTTATAGAATGAAAAATACCTCGGCCTTATCAATGGGCACAGAAACCTTAGAATAGACAAGACAGACCTCAGTAATGTATTCATAGTTGTAAGATGGAAGGAAGTCATTCTATAAACTAAAGGAGTTAGTTGATTAACAGTTCAAAGAACATCACATCTAAAAACGAGATTGAAAAGGTTACTACCTATAAAAAATTAAGCTATACGCTGTTTAACCAGTATTGTTATAACAAATTTAAATATATGAACATAATAATTAAACAGAATAAAAAAAAATTGATGACCTCTTAAAACATTGGAGCACGTGACACGCCACCAACATATACGTATTTATATATATATATATATTGGTGGTTATTATATAAATATATATATATATATATATATGGTTATATATATAGTTATTACATAACTAAATATTATATCTAGTATTTAATGAATGGTCAACTTCTTTAAAAAACCAATACAACCAAAAAACTTAGAGAAGTTTTCCAACTGATGATGAATTTTGTAATCATTAATCTTCATTTGCCAGCACTAACTCAAAACAATAGTTCCCAAAATCAATACTAAAAGTTTCGAGTGGCCTACACTCAACTTTTCCATAAGTAAAGATAATATCAAATTAATTGACAACTAATTGAATATTGGTTTATTTTTCCGTGGCTATCGTGTAGACATATCAAACCACTGATAATCAATTGTGATACACTTTCTTTAAATACGGTAATAATTATTCATCACTTATAAGAAACTTGAAATATTTTATAAATGAGATATTATTAAACAAGGGGCATAAATCTCCTCTACTCGTACATTCTGCAGCACTGTCATCCACCACTGTCATATTGTATATCCCAATGACAATTCTAAGTTCTTTACTTGAATTCATAATTATTCCTAGAGAAGTATCTCTTACCTCTATTGGTTTGAGGTATCGACTGAAAACAATCTTCACCACTTCAATGCTTTTTACTCTCATTAAGATACAATGTGATCAAAGTGTCTCCACCTTCAAGATAGGGAGTCTAATATCTTCATATGACGCTAAGTACTTTCCAATGATGTAAAGTGCCTCAAAACAATAGGGAACATCTACACTATATGATCCATTTTTGTGTAAAATATGAATCTTATGGGTGTGGCCTGCAGAGGTCCCACAAAAATTTTTAATGTACACCCACCAACACCTGAATATGCTGTAGTCAAAATAACATGCTACCTCTAAACACCATAGATTTTTTCATATTATTACAATTTTTATTTCACAAACATAAACACACATACACGTCACCATATCATCAAAAAATGTCTAAAAAGTACTTTAGAGATCTCAAGACATGTAAATCGGTCAAAACCTCAATATAGAATTTTTTCATGCTTACTATATTTTAATTATAGTAAATTAAAAAATAATTATCACCATTATTTCCGAAGAAAATGTGATAATTACATTAAATAATCTGCAGTTACACTTTACAGATGATAATAATACCTCTATTGTTTAATAACTACATATTATTTACTACAGATACTGTAATAATAAATCCACACATTTATGAAAACAGAAATTATACATGTAAGTTTGCTGTTTAATTGGTACTGAATTCAAGATAAAAATACATTTCTAAAAGGAAAAAATTGAAACATGACATAAAATTTTCAAGACAACATATATCCCTCCCTAACCATTACCGGCTTCGTCAGGCCTAAGTGAGTCTGTGATGCATATTCTTCAAAAGGTTCTTTTTCAAATGACCTCTCTATTTTCACTTCCATGAATCTCAAATGCATTCCTCAACTTCAATTTTTTCCCCTTGCTATGAAAAACTGTGAATCAAGAATAAAAGAAAAATGACTTTTTATAAACATCGAAATATAGTAGTGAGTTTCTGTTTCATTTCTGAGTGTTCTTTGTGTCAATATAGTTCATATTTATAGACTAAGATCTTTCAACCGTAAGACTCTGACGAAGACCGCTTGTTACGGTTGAAAGATCTTAGTCTTGTTTCCCATTCTTATTGTGGTTTAATCATTGATTGTTGTTTCACGTGTTTATGTGAAATCTTTTTATTAATATATATATATATATATATATATATATATATATATATGTGTGTGTGTGTGTGTGTGTGTAAAAAGATTTCACATAAACACGTGAAACAACAATCAATGATCAAACCACAATAAGAAATGGGAAAACAAGACTAAGATCTTTCAACCGTAACAAGCGGTCTTCGTCAGAGTCAAAAACCCAACTGAACACTAGATGCAGAAAACATCTGGTGAGGAGTTGAGAAGAGTGGGAGGGAAGAGTGGTATTTTAAAAGGGTGAAAGCACAGGAAAGGACTAATGTCCAGAAAGGGATGTTTGGGGAAACAAAGGAGTACACTTTACTTTTTCTTACTGTACTCCTTTGTTTCCCCAAACATCCCTTTCTGGACATTAGTCCTTTCCTGTGCTTTCACCCTTTTAAAATACCACTCTTCCCTCCCACTCTTCTCAACTCCTCACCAGATGTTTTCTGCATCTAGTGTTCAGTTGGGTTTTTGACTCTGACGAAGACCGCTTGTTACGGTTGAAAGATCTTAGTCTTGTTTTCCCATTTCTTATTGTGGTTTGATCATTGATGTGTGTGTGTGTGTGTGTGTGTGTGTGTGTGTGTGTATGTATGTGTGTGTGTGTCTTTATATATATATATATATATATATATATGAATTATTTTTTTTATATTTATTGGAAATAATCACAACAATCTTTAATTGAAATACATGACTAGCTATAATGATAGCTTGGATAATTACAGGAGACATTTTAGAGATGAAGTAATGCAAAGATTCATAGCATAGATATGAGTTTATGAGATCATTCTGAAAAGATTAGAAGTAATAATAAATGAAATAAAAAGTTATTTAAAATGACTATGTTCTTTGACCTTTCGGCCATAGAAGAAGGGACTAATCGAAATTACTGAAAATAACCGATAACCATTTACTTCAATTTGTCGAAATTTTTCATCATCAAGAGGAGAAGTGGTCTGCTTCAGAGGTATACTTCAGTGCTTATCAAGTGGTTACCATTGATTTTACGTGAATAAAGTAGACTAGTTCTTCTTATGATCACCAATGTCGAAATATGAAAGTATCTTTTAATGAGTTATTATCTCTTAAAAATATACTAGTGCATATACTTATTCATATAAATATATACGTAGCCATATGCTTTTTAATACTTCAAGTGTGAGACGATTGTTTGACGTCAAGCGTGCTGCAGAAAGAGTGCGACATAGCTGACAACAAAAGTGGTGTTATCAGTATAGTTTCAGGAGGCTCCAGAGACCCAGTGATTGACAAATGGACTGATAGACCGTCCTCGACTGTATCTAGGGGGATAGAGTTCTCAATCATTTTAGTGACACGTGGTTCGCATTGCATACCATATACCTCGGCGCTCCACACATCGCTGTTTCAACTTAATCAAGTAGTTGTCTTCTATCCTTAAAGAAAAATAACTTAAAGTACATTAATAATGAATTACCTCATCGTAATAATCTATAAATATAAAAATAGTAAATATTACTTGGTATTTTCCAAATGCACAAATCCGCACTGTCTATTCAATAGGGATGGACTTGAGTCGGTACGTTTATCCCCCAGATAGATGATTCTTTACCAAGAACTTTTGTTACTAGATATAAAACTTAATGGTTGCCATTTTTACGGTAATACTATTATTCCAGTATTGTAAGCGCATGAAACATTCCCATCAAGATAATACTTAATAAAAATTTCAAGTACATATCAAATCGACGAAGAAGTAACCGTTTATTTATAAAGATAAATAAATTTAAATAAATTTATTTTCAAAAAATAATGGTTTATTATTTCTTGAACAATATAATTGTAATAAGAATATTTGTTAGCATGCGACATGTATGTTATTTACAACACTTTCATAAAATAACGTACCACGTCATTTCTAATTTCTTTGTTTCATTTAAACGGCAATTCCTTTTGATTAAATCCTGGTCAAACGCAGTCAGTGTAAACAAATCCAACAACTACAACAGGTTATCTATTATTCCAAGATAAGTTTTCAGTTTTTCTAGCTATATTGCCATTTCCGGTAATCGGAACTTCAAGCAATTTTTTTTAAAGACTTACCAATTGCTAGTTAATTTTTTATGGGAAAATTTCTATAGTTTAGCGTATAAAAGTAGCACCACACCGTCCCTTTCCTTCCAGTAAATTTCAAATGAAAAGAATTAGACACGAGATATTATAAAAAAAACTTCCACAGGACTATCAAACCCTATCCGCATTGAAATCGAACAAAAAATAAGAAGTAGTATGATATATCATTTGAGTATTTGTTAAATAAACATTGTAATCAATATCATAATTAGATTGACCCATTATGTTAATAAGTTTGTGTCAGTAAAGCTGACATAGTTAGTACATATTCAGAATGATAAGTGGCAAAGTGGCAAAGTGTGCCACCATGATTTCACTGAAGCAGCAATATTCTTCAATGACACTACTATGACTTCGGCTTCCTACTTCCTAACCTATTCAATGTAGGTCTTCAGAAGTAACTTCTTCAAACTTCTCCATTCCATTCAATCTGGTTTTTATTTAAGCATTCAGTTTCCTAACTTCAATACTTATAGTACTAACTCAACTGAATTTAACGATATAGCACATCCCTAAGGCCAACATCTAAGAACCTGAGTAAGGAAAATTTAAGACTCCCGATATAGAAGAGCATTAATGGCAATAGTAAAAAAAATCTCTGAGAACTCAAATAATTACGTTTACCCAACTGATGAGGGTAGCATTCCCCGCCTCTCTGGGACTATTGCTTTTCATCCAGGTAAGTGCGTGTTCTTGAAAGGATATCTAATCCCTTTATTGAACAACACCCATATATTACTTTGACTATAATCTATGGCTTACTCAGTCTGAGGACTCCCCTAGTGTTTCCACCCCTCGGTTCCCTAGCAAGTCTTTACGTCCCCCCTCTAGTTTTTTCCAAGACACAACCCTCTGAAAGAAGGCGTGACCATTAGAACGGCCATAGAGATCCCACTGGGAACGACAAAACCTAACGAAAGCTCAGAACAAGCATCAAGGACTAGTATCCCTGCACACAGACAAGTAATTATAAAGGTCAAACTAATGCTTACAGCTCAAAAGCCATTAAACGTCAAACTCGAACATACACACATAAAATATAGCTGCATTATAATTAAAAAAAAACAATTACTTGTTTATTCAAAGAAAACGTTTACACATTTCAATTCATAATTCCATTTTTAAAACAGTTTATTTTGCAATACTACAGGATATTTTAGTAAATACAGTGAAGTTACTATAATAATAAAAAGTACAATATTATTCACTGAGAGACAGATATTAACAGGGTTTCCAACTCATACTCTGAACATTTAAGAGCGCACATACTGTTTTCTGAACCAAAAAAACAATAAGCAGCACTTCGAACACTCATTAGTCCAAAAGCTCATCGAAAACCTCTAAACATGCCTTGGATTCATCAAAGCAGTACAAGTTCAGGTAACATTATCAGTTTAGGGATATTATTACCGTCGTATAAGCTAAACGAGCCTGGTGTCACTGCATGGCTACCTCTATCTCATTATCACTAATGGCCATAACGAAGGCTGTGAACGGAAACTCCCAACACCATTTCAATCTGGAAGAATGTAAGTAAGGTCATATGTAACTCCATTACCAGAAATGGGAATGCCCCCCTAAACTAGATGGATTTTCCTTAGTAAAAAAATCCTACAATATAATAATTTCTTCGTATAGAAAACGAAAAGTCTTATATACTAAGTGTTATAGGTCTTAGGTCCCGAGTCTGCATCTCTTTAAGAACTCTACTTTAATGAGACAAAATTTAGGATTCCTATATTTATAATGAGGAAAATATGTGTAACGAATAGCCTTGCAGTTCTCCTTCTACTGAGAGCTTGACCTGATCTCATGACTTAAACCAATATATTAGCTTAATACATAAACCAATATAATAATTTTTTTTCTTTACTGTAAGGTATAGTGATCATGAAAAAAATCGGCCTCGAGAATTCAACGGATTTAAATGTTTTGAGGTCCCAAAGTTCTTTTTTGACGTTTCATCGATGATTTCGTGTATGTGGGTGGGCTATTCGTATTGTTAAGGAGCAATATAGCATGATACAAATGTCACTTTAATGGGAAAAATATGTTATTGAACACCATTTTTTTTCTCCTAAACTACTAACTCTATAGGCTAGAGTGTTAACTTTTTCGATTATTATGAAACTAATAATTCTATTAACTAAAAATATCTTCAAAATGCTTCAATAATCAGAGAGGTCAGCTTTGCTATAAAATGTCAAATTTTTGACCTGCAATTCTGAAAGTTAGTTAGCAAAATAGATGTCACACCGTTCGACGGATCGTTTGAAATTGTACTAAAAATTAGCATATTTTTGGGAATGGAACCATTTGGAATGGATTGGGAAAATTGAAGAATGGATTAAGATGAAAGCAGATAAAAGGTACAACAACTGTATCTAACTTAGTTTAAAAAAGAACTCATTCCAACTGAATTACTGTCGTACGTAAATACTATGTCTTGAAAGCAAATATTAATTAAAATATATAGAATATCCAACCGCAATTTGTTTTCTTAACTACTACTTATGTAGGATGCAATTAACATCATACGAATAATGCAGACAACCTGAAAGTGAGGAAATCACCTTGGTGAGGGAAAAATTTTTGGTAAAACCATACCTCCGAGTATAACAAATGGAGGTGAATGATGGTTCTTAAATTTTAAAGTTGAATAAAGAAATTAAAATCTAAAGCTGATATTAAAAAGGAAAAAAGGAAGCTAGATAGGTCACATACGGTGTCTATGCTCACGAGTTCGTTGCGTCTCAGGCTCCATCAGTCTCAATACATCCTAATAATAATAGAGACATGTCTCACAGTCCTAGATCAATGATTTGAATTTTGTTATAACTGACTGTTTATAACTACAATATACGAAATTAATTTATTAAACTTATTAGCTATAATTTTGATAATACTTTCCCAGAAAGTATTACATTATACTTATACATATAATGTATTTTCATATTAAAATAAAACAAAAACTCCATGAATTATCAACATTATGTTTACTTACAGTAAAGTTGAGTGTAGATGACTCCACATTTACTGTTTGACATGACGTATGGGTTAGTTGTTTATTGCATTGATAATATTTTCTAACGTTTCTTGGCAAAAAATGTTGAAATATTAAATTTTTAACCCTTTCTATTTACACAAAGTGACGAATATCTCTTTGTAATAACGGTATTAAATAATATGCTAGAATCTTTACAAGCTGGGCCTCTCATATACTTTCAATCATCAACACATCAAACAAATTCGGGCATTCCACCCAGGTCACCCTTTTCATTTCGACCAGTCAAAATTAAAAGCCAGTAAGATGTTTTTTGGTCTCAACCACAGAAACATGATTCGATTCCTGCAACGCTTGGTTGTTTGGGTTATTGATTGCACATGAAATAGGCATTGACAACTATCTAACAGAATGAACAGCAGTGATAATTTCACCATGCTATGACGAAAATACATTTGAAGATACATCATTTTCCTTCATATATGACATGTGTATTCGTAAATGTATATACAACTTTTAATAATTTCATTTTATTTAACTTTCAACACTTTTCAAAAATTATATTAACTTACAAATATAAACTAACAAAACAACAATCGAAAAGCAAAGGTAAACGACGGTTCTTTTCCTCAAAATAGAACATTTTGAAGTTTTTTATAATCTTAAATTTTTTCTTCGATTTTTTTAAATCGTAATTCTGGGCCCAAGAAAAACACACCTTTATGATACAATATATGTTTAATAACTTTTAATAATAACAAAGCCCAAAATATAATTATAGATTGTAACCTAAGTAGTTTTGGAAATAAATAACCAGTCATCAGAGAGGAGGAAGATAAGAATTTCTCAATTAAACTTGTTTACCCGCATAGCTAATCAGAGGATGTCCAGTATCTGGAGCTCAGCTGAAAAAGGCAAAACCAATTAGAAATACGAAACAAGAGGGCTTAGTGCATTGTTGGCTATAAATACTCATCCGTCTGTCTCCTCGTAAATTGTTGGGCGCGACCGCCGGGTCCATTTTGTATCCATATGGCACGATTTATCTTTATAAATTCAGCATCATGCTTAAATGATACATTTTCTTAGTTGTATTAGATTGTTATTTCTTTAAAAGATAATTGTTTTTAACATCAATTTAATGATCACTCAATCAAGATAACAGCAAACATAAGTATTGTTAAAGGAGTTAGTTTGAAGATATATAGAATCCTTAAAAGAATGTCAGCTACACAACAACTCAAAATGTAATATCAACGATAATTACTGTGTAATTTTAGTTAACTATTTCGAATGTAAAACTTGAGTCTGAACGTATACCCGTTTACGATAACACTGACAATTATGATCAACACCAATACAACATATGCCTAATTAAACTCACTCGCGCACATTCATAGCTCCAGTATCATATTAATTCAATAACCATTAATATAGCTGACTTTAGACGGAGTAAATGACATTATATGTTGATAATCTGTTCTCTCCATTAATGTAGAGTAACAAATATTTATTGACATTTGAGTGTCATTTCATTTGTAGGTCTACACTCTCCTACAATTCACAGTGCCTAACATTAATATTCAATTTACACACTGAGATTTCCTCTATTTCTCCTGATGACTGTTCTCCTGACAATTAAAGAATATGAAAGAGCTAAAGTACCCTGTATCATTCTATGTAGATACTTTTTGACTCCTATAATAGGCTATGAATACTTTTAACGATGAGAAAACGATCAAACAACACCCATAGTCCAGTGTGAGTATAGTACACAAAACGAGGAAAAACTATCAGTTGGAGTTTCAAAGTTTCATTTCAATAATTATCAGTTGAAGAAAGCGTACAGGTTCAGAGACGGTTGGAAACAAAGAGTGAAGCCTCAGTCACGCCTATTTAAATGGTGTCAACAGCATGAGAAAACAGTAAGTAGAAGTAAATATAAATTGAAAAAAAAATTAAATATTAAGGAATAAGAGAACATATATGTATATAACTGAAGGGGAAATGACAAAGAATGTGGCGAAACTACAATATACGGAATGAATTCAATAAAACTTAAACAGAAGAAAATGTTAAAAGAAAAATGGATTCACTACTCAATAGCACCCAGGTTGCACAAAACAATGAACAGAGACGAATTCAAACTGATCAATCAATTTAACATATTAATTATAGTCTGAATCTTTTGCTATCTAAATTAGGGAAATTTTCAAGCTTGTTTCAGTAGCTGTCAATTCCTTAAATGGACGTACCAATGCAGAGGTCACAGCAAGAAGTACATGAAGAACAAATCAGTCAAATTGGGATACAAAGCATGTTGTGTGGCTAGAATGGTTTCCATGTAATTATAAAGTTTACATGTCAAGGTGGCAATAGACATTCAGAGATTTCTTGTTGTATCCCATAATTACAACCTCTTCAATAGTTTCCTGTTTTAAGCATCTTGATTTCTTTGTTACGAACAACATCCTGTCCCAAGCAAGTAAATAGTGGTAAAAGTTACTTTCTAATATTATAAAGATCACAGTTGTTGCAGCTTTCAAATTATAAGATCTGGTTAAACATGCAAGTAGTTAGTTGTCTGATTTTCAGTTCAGAGTAACTGCTGATGAGTGAGACAAACTGTGCATCAAGGGATCATTAAAACCGAAAGGATGTGTTTTTTGCTAGAAAAACACATTAGTGAAGTTTTTATTGAAATGAACTACTTTCCACACTAAATAATTAATAGTGTTTGTTCACTATGCCAGCTGTCTATCTCAAAAAGGATTAGGTAATTTTCTAAAACAATAAATTGTCAAAATTTCAATTTCATTTTAGGAAACTCACTTCACTTATTACGTTTAGTACGAGTAATATGTTTCGTTAACTCGTAATCAAGATCTAAGCTGCAGCGTTATTTGGAATCCAAATAAGGGAATGCTTCCATTACGCGGAACACAAACCACCATTAAGTGACACATTAAGGACAACAGACATGGAATTACCTTTAATTACCCCCACAAGTAATGGAGTTTTAAATTTGACAGATATTTTCATCTCACAGGTAGCCATGGGTGAAGGGTTAAAATACTTTACTAATTTACCTAAAACACTAATTACCTTTTAGAGTTTGCATTTACTATATTAAAAAAAGTGTGGTATATGAATGAATTTGAAACAGTGGGCACACTGTTTTTACTGTTAATTAATATTTGGAACATTCAAAATTTGTTCATAGTCAGAACATTGGCCCAATACCTCTAATGAAAAGGATCTACACTGATACACACTACATGTACAAGATATAAAAAAAATCGGGCTTTTTTTTAATACAATGCACTGAATAACCATATTTATTTTGAAGTAAACAGGTAACAGCATCGACTTTTTAACATGACATACATATAAACATGTTTGGCCAGAACACTCTTAAAAACGTATCAAACATTTATATTTTGTTTATACTACTGATGAATAATGACCAAATTTCACTGCAGAATATTCTAAAGAACGCATATCAGTAAGGTTGTGACCCTTAGGTGAATATCATGTCCTTCCAGAATGCTTGTAATTCTGGTATCTGTGTAATATACTACTGTTCTTCTGCCTTCATTCATAGTCCCCTTTTATATTTTCTAATGTACAAAACAAAAGAGAATACAAAAATTACGAAGGTTCAATCTATTTGTGACTTTTAAAAATCGTTAGAACACTGGACTACCCATCAGCAACTTGGAAAAAAATCAGGTTCCGAAATAAGAGAAAAGCAGAAGCGATTGTCCATTAGGATGAAAACTTTAAGTTGAGGGAAATATGTAATTGTAAGGCAAACTTAATTGGCGGCCCGCGGACTTCAATCTCGTCGGTACCAACCTTGGAGGAATTTTATAAAACCTGACTACAAGACTCCCAGGTCTGTAATTACAAGAAAATTTACTAAAATAGGTTTCATACAACTTATTCATACAACAGATTATTTACATGAGACTAACAACAAGTGGAACAAAAGGTGTTCCATCCTTTTTAAAGTAACAATTTTAATCAACACTCCAGTAAACAAAAAAATGTATACGGAGTAAATGAACATTATAAAGTTTCCATACAAAAGAAGTTTTTTTTTTATTCAAACTATACGTTTCAAACACTTCGTGTTCATCGTCAGGTAAACTTCGAATGGAAGGAGTGGAGGACAGACAACCATCGAACGTTGACTGAGACTTCGTAATATCGATTTACACCAGTATGATCAAACACCACACAATTATGGGCTGCACAACAAATGAGAAAGAAAAATCGTTTTTCATTAATTAAAACTAGATTTTCTTTAATTATGCTTCACTGACTTCTTAACCCACTCCTATTTACGGGATGCTCTTAATAACTACATGCAAAAAACTTCTCATCCGATAAATTTAGTTAAGTTAAAATATTTTGACTCGCACATTTTTAGAATTGAACAAAATGAACAAAGCATACTGTTAAAGTGGATAAATCTGTAAGTTTTACCAAGACATGAAGAACAAATTTTGAAAGCGAGAAACTGACGTAGATGATAAAAAAATCTGAGGAAAAGCACCCTCGGGGCTTATTAGCCTCCTACGAAATATTCCCAAATAAGATCTTAAACTCGAAAACCATACACCATTGTAGAAACGCTCATTATTCCTGCTGCGAAATAATTTTAACGGCAATGATGGTCCTGAGTGCCAGTAACATCACTAACTCAATTCTACTGAGCAATAATTACAAGAACCAGAAGAATTGATGACATGGCAGAAGATATTGAAGAGTGGCTATGTTCTGAGTTAATAACAACCGAATTTGCTCTGCAGTTAACTGAATCAACTCTGAGAAACAATGAGACACTATATCTTAGTTATGTTCAATTCGTGAATAAGAAAGACCACATGTAAGAAGAACTATTGTTTAGTGAAGCTCTTCCTTCAGATACAAAAGGTTCGCCTATTTTTAGAACCGTTCAAAGATTTTTTTTAAAAAAGAAGAAATTTCTATTGTCAAATGTGATGGCTTCTGCCACTGAAGGTGAATGACTGTAAAAAGACGGTGATTGAATGATGAATGACCGTTTGTTTCGTCAGTTGTGCAAAGAAAATGAAAAGGAATTTGAAAGGCTGTTAATGCATACAAAAGTCAGGTGGCATTCCAAGGGTAACTGCTTAAGATGTGTATCAACTTTGAAAGTAAAGAGAAAATAATGGCTGAGAGAGAAAAATTAGCCATTCATTGTACGAGCTATTTGACACTATTATCTAATTTATGCAGGATTTTGACGAAGCTGCTTAGTAAGGTATTAAGGTAATCGATGAACCGATTTCACTTACCTATCAGTCATTTTTGCCACAATCAAGAAAGTTATCTTAAAGATGCAAGGAAATGTCAACGTTAACGTCATCAAAGTTAAAAGCACTATTACGAGTTTCTTTGACAAATTGGACCTACACCACCACACTGATGCCCAACGGGATGTGTATCAACTTTGAAAGTAAAGAGAAAATAATGGCTGAGAGAGAAAAATTAGCCATTCATTGTACGAGCTATTTGACACTATTATCTAATTTATGCAGGATTTTGACGAAGCTGCTTAGTAAGGTATTAAGGTAATCGATGAACCGATTTCACTTACCTATCAGTCATTTTTGCCACAATCAAGAAAGTTATCTTAAAGATGCAAGGAAATGTCAACGTTAACGTCATCAAAGTTAAAAGCACTATTACGAGTTTCTTTGACAAATTGGACCTACACCACCACACTGATGCCCAACGGGATGTGTATCAACTTTGAAAGTAAAGAGAAAATAATGGCTGAGAGAGAAAAATTAGCCATTCATTGTGCACATACTGAGTCTTTAAAAAAGATATGATCACCTGATTCAAATACCTCCCTGAGCTTGGAATACCATGGACTATCGATCCACTCTCGCCTGACGTACAACAGTGTGAATCAAGCTTGCATTGGTTCTTACAGACAAACACTATAACTAAGTTATAGTGTTTCTTAAATAGTATTAGTTTTAACGATATTAATGTGTTTTAAATAGAGTTTAGTGTTTCACCTTATTATATATGACTGCATGTCTTTATCTAACTCCTCTGAAAAATACCTTTGACCCACCGCAAACTAGCTAGAAGACTAGAAAACCTCAGCGAAAAGTGGTCTATGCAGAAGCTGCTGTCAACTTTAACAGTACATGTTTGAGAGAAGACTTGCTGTCATCATACACCAATATATAATATAAGCATAAGTGTCACAATAACTACAAGTGACTCCAAATCAATGAAATATTCAGTAAAGTAGTTAAATAAAATGTAACAGTTCCCAATCGCTATCGAGTGTTAGCTCGTTTATGAAATTCCAAATGAAAATATTGGAGGATGTTACTAAAACACTGGAACAACACAATAATATGAGACTGTCAGAAGTCATTCCATCACCCATGACCATCATAGAGTCGTTGTCTTGACCATCTGTTTTTCCAGTGTGCACCAACTGACCAACCTCAGACACAAGCTACGCAACTATTAGTTATTATTATTTATTACTTCTTGATTTGCTGCTTGTTTGTACTGTTTGTGTGTTTATGTATAGTGTAAGCTTACTTTTCACAGATTTAATAAATACATAACGCTACCTAACTCAATAATATTCGTTTGATACCAATTCAGTTTTGAAGTAATACGCAAATACCTATAAACAGTTCTTTTAATTAAAATAACAAACCTAAATATGAAAAAACATCTAAATAAATGTCAATATTAATAATGTCGATTTAGTCCACTGAGCATACACCTAACTAGAATGGTCAATTAAGTCTTCTTTTATGCCTTCAATGATTCAGTCAAACATTCCATACTTACACGGTAGGATTCTCCTAATTAATAAGGCAAATGTTGTATGTATTAGGTAGTTTTGAAACTCCCCTTCAGATATATCTTCATTAAAATCATACAACCATCTCTGTTTAATGTCTATCAAGGAATACGTTCTGCTTAATCAGAAAAGAAATGAACCCCAGCACCCAGCACCTGTGTTGACCTTTATGCGCACCAGGGTGATCAAGCCAGATCTCTTCTAGCGCTCCAGCACCACCAATACAACAGCAGCTTCCTGATCGGATGTAACTGCGACGAATGAAGGCACTCATGAAGGACGATATCGGATCACGTAATCTGGTCGGGAGAAACACAGGGAAGGCCAAGTATTTTACACAAGATATAATCTAACGCTCAAATTACCGCTTTATTTGATTTTAATTACACTTCACAGACATAAAACTATTTTTTGTATGATTATGCTTTGATTGTAATCACAGAAAAAAAATCCTCGTAAAGTTTTATATTAACTTCAATGCTAATCCAGGGATTAAGGAAAATAAAAAGCTCATAAAACTTTCCTTGGAAATCCCATTTAAATTATCCAGAACTGAAACCTTGGCCTAGTTAAATTAAAGAAATTCAAATAAAATAATTATAGAGGTAATTTAAAAAAAGAAGAGGAGAACCTTAATCCCATTCGTAGAAAGAATTCACGTTATCGGATCAGCTTGTCACACCCTTATTTAATACGAACATAGACAAAAGTAATATACTGACTTCTACGTCACTCTCCCTATTTTCGTACACGCGATATACATATAAAGGCACTCACACAGAAAATAAACACGTGAACAAACAATTAAACAGCTTTAAAATATTAAAAAGTCAAATACTGAGTATGGAAGATTTAAAGTCTTCCGAGGTAGATGAATCGCCGGTGTCCTCTGACCATGGGCGAGCCATCGCAGGGTGTGCCACCAAATCATATGCCCATCACGAACAATGCGACTTAACTTCAGCGGTGGTTTGCCCGTAACTAAAAGATACGGGGGTAACCCTGTATCTTACTAAAGGAACCAAGCTTCTAGTAATAATAATTTAATACAACCCACCACATAGCATAATTACAGATACAATCAAATTGTTTCTGTGAAACCATACATACATTAAATATGAATATTTAATGAAAAAGAACTATTCTGTACTGTATATTTATTAAAAAATTTTAACACTCCACTATAGTAAGAATTTATACAATTTACTAATTGTAAAGTAAAAAAAAGAAGAACCGGTATTACTCATCTTTGAAGAGAATCATGTTATGATATGTTCTTGCTTCACATATAAATTTGATTGGCACATGTCGATTATGAGAATATTTTGATACTTTTTCATGAAAGCCCTTTGGCCTGCGGTTTATCATGGTATTTACATGTTTGCATGTACTCCAGGTGAATAAAAAACCGTTAAAAACATTCAGACTGTAACGCTCAGAAAACAAAGCAATTCATGGTTAAAATTCTTTTCGCAAATTCATATTTTATTGGACAGCACGCAATCACTCAAACATAACCTGGACATTTTTGGTAACAATAGTATTACCTCCTTGTTTGATGGGAACATTTACTAAGATTTTTGAGATATTTTGTAAAGTTTGAGTAGTAATAAAGTTAACAGGTATAGTAACTATAGTTATAGTGTGACAAAACTTCTATCAGTTACTTAATATTTCCTTTTTAAGTAAGGTGGATACACCTGCAAAAGAAAAATAGAAGAGCTTGCTATTGCTGTATTAAAACTACTGGACATATTAGCGATATATTGTCAAACTAAACCAAGGTGCATTGTTTAACACTTCGTGCTTATGTTAGATACTATTTTTAGGAATAAGAATACCATAATGAAGTTAGTGAAGGCTGAGAAGGTGTAAAACCTAGCATGTCAATTATATACTTGTACTATTTTAATGAAAACTTTAAGAGTAAACTTGAAAGATAAATACCACAATAAATGTAAGAGCATTAAAATCGACTCTAGCTTGCAACGTTCGTATAGCGAGTGAAATGAGATCTCAACTAAGACGGTGACACTATGGCATGCTTGGAACAGTATTGCTCCACTAAACCATGCTGTCTCCCAATTAAATTCCTCTAGTCTAATCGGTAAATAAAAGTGTTGTTTCACAGTTACTTACCACCGTAATACTGTGGTAATATCATATCGTAATATAATTTTCGAAAGTCTAGGGCCATTGATAGACGTCCTTCCCAATAAGCACGAAGTTAACAGATATGTAAAATAAGTTGGACCTATTGAATTTTCAATGAAAGCTGACATCACAGGAAATAGTTACTAGTAAACAAAAAAATTTTGAAGTCAGGATTGGTCGCTATTGAAACACACCAAGGGTGGACTTTAATGGGTCAACTACCTGTACTAAGATCTTTATGATCTCAATTCATTCCCTAACGTATGAAGGTGTTGTCAACTCATGTTGGAATTTAATTTAGTTAAATTTAGTTTAATATTGTAATAACTAAAGAGACCACCTAAACACAAACACATGAGTTCTATATTTACAACTACTACGTTTTCATTATGTTAAATCATTAAATTGAAAGTGTATATTTTGATTGTAAAGTGTCAATAATAATAGAAATGGAAAACGAAAGTGGCGGTTGCCAACTAGTGTGATTTGAATACGAGACAGTGGTGGCGCAGTGGCGTTTGTTATTGAGAGGAGGTCGGAGGGAGTCTGCAGCACAGACACGAGTGGCCTGCGGAGAGACAAAAAAGCAGCGTCCTTGAGCCGCCTTGCAGATCGATACTGCCATTAACCCCCCCGCCCCCCGCCGCCCAATACTCATAATTCATAACCGGCAACCAATTCACTCGCTCCTTGCATTGCACAACTCTCCACCACTGTTTACACCAACCAAATTATTATTTACCTAAAACTATTTCTAACAGTGCGTTCTTAGTCGGTCTAAATTTACCAGACAATTAAACAAACACTAGTTATAAAATAAATAACGGAACTATAGAAGCGTCGTGGAAGTGGGCTCAAATGTGATGTAGTAGAAGAGTCCGTCCAGTCGGCACTGAAACTTGAAGGGCCTAATTTTGGTTAAAACTGTTAGATTTCTCAAGAATGAGATCGAAAATGAGCATGTATTTCACAGAGAAAAGAAAGCTAAAGGTCGTGACAGCACAATGTTAGATACTCTAAAGGATGTCTATTCTTGTGTAAGACAAATTTAGGGTCTGGTGAGGAATTCAACTAGGTAAAGTGGCTCATTCACCTATGACTTTTCAAAAATGAACCACACATTTCACTCTTACAACAGAACTGAAAACGAACGCTTATAATGTGGCCCTGAAAACCAACATTCGTTGGCCAAGCTAACAACACAATATCACATACTAGGTAGTAGCACAAAAATCCTTCATAAGACACAGTTATGTCTCACTTCAGCTTGCGTAATATATTTCTGTAATAAAATAAGGAATAGACTATTTTTACATAATCTTTATCAGATGTGTCTTAAATGTCATTTCGTTTCATCGACTGTACTTAAATAAATGATTACATTTTACAGTTAAAGATTGCAGGGTGGAAATCGCAGTTTCAGCAAATAGCAAGATGTTGTGCAGTTCTAGCGTTTCATGATGTATCCTACAAGGATATTAACTAAAATCGACATGGTCAATCAGATTATAATTTTTATTTGGTTATGTGCTGTAATAATTTTAACTTTAACAAAACGAAGTTGTCACGCCAGGTTTTTTTTTAATATTTCTAGCTATATACTTGACACAAGTATCACGTCAATAAGAAACTATTCCTTGTTACATTCAGGTAGCTGACATCTAGCTATTTCACTATATAAACACCCTATTGTTTGTATTAATACTACGAGTTACACAGAACAGAACACTTACTAAAATCAATATTTCGAATAACGGTTGGTACGTATTCAGTCAGACGTAATACAGGGCACGCCCATCTTCCCTTTTAGTCTTCTGATAACAAACTGTTGGAATATGTGTATGTTATAGTTTTATAAAAGCCATTTAGACCTTCTTAAACATATATTAATTATTTCTTGGTTTAATATTAATAAACAAAGTATAATAGTAAATATTTTAATTTATTCAACAACCTAAGGCGTAACCAATCTTATTATTTTACTTCTAAGATAAATATATTGCGGTGTATCCGGTAACATAAAGTATTTCACCATATTTTTTTTCTTTATGACTTATTTGTAATATTAATATGATATTAACACGTGGGACCATGAAGTTCGAGTTGTCACATGTACATCCTATAAGAGTTCAATTTTTGACATAATCCTGATCAGATGGGTCCAGGGAAGATGTTCCACTTTTGAAGTGACTATTTCTCGCAGGAGCAATGGTGAGTCAACATGTAGAAGTGATAACAGAATCTTCATAGCTAAAAGTAGTAAATCTTGTTAAAACCACCTTGATTTCTGTTCATTATTTCATTTCTGTACCTTATCGTAAAATCCAGAACCACTGCCAAGACTAATTCTTGGTCTACGGATGAAGATCAACTCCTTGCAAGACTTGTTCACTATATGATGTTGAAGAGTCCTCCAGTTGTCGCCTGATTTTAAGTATTGTGGGTGCATGTGCTTCCGGTTTTTGTAAGAGGATAGGGTGATTCTGCGGAGAGTCTTGATTCTATCGGAACGTCCAATGTCTAGTGTGTCATTCAAGCCAGTTCACAAACTATAAGGTACTAAATTATACTCCTTTCTAATGATTGAATTCATCTCCTTTTCAAATATCATGACCAATCTGGCATAGATGTGTATTGTGTATTGTATCATTCATCTAATGTCATCATTCATTGTGTAATATCATCTAATACCAGATTATTATAGTTATACTAGATATTATTATAATGAACTTACGAAAACTGTTCTGACTTCGGGGTCCTAGAGTGCATGAGCAATACTGCTAGAGTCTACATAATATAAAATACTTCAAATTTGATAAAGTATACGTTATACTCTCACCTAAGCGAACGAATTCGAGAGTCGCAAATGTTTAATCACTTCACTCTGTCCTGTGCGTGAATGCAATCATTTACCGTTCACACGTACGTATGGCATTTAGATATTTCATAGAATATGTACAGATGTATATAAATTTCAAAAACCTTATATTCATAAATTTCATCAGTCTCTGATGATGCTCCATATCATCCATAAGTGAACATGGTTAGTTTTCAGAGTAACTGCGTTAATTCTATCTCAACACCTTAAGCAAAGAATGAAGTTGAGTGTTAACTGCTACGTCACGCTCAGAGAAGAACAAGCATACACCGAGGCCCGAACAATCCTTAATACCAAATATAGACTGCAAACTTGATAATAATTATGCCAATCATAAACTGGAATGAATTGAGGAAGGGTTATGTGATTACAGGACAAAATGGATCGATTTAAAGAAAAAAAACGAAAGCGTCAGGTGTACTTGTGTTAAACAAGGCAGGCAAGAGGAAGCGATTTCACCAGAACAAACAGATAAGCATTGTAACACCTGCTCTCTAATGGAGACTGCGGGGAAAATACATCGAACAAAGTGATAATAATAAGATTTGAAGAGTCGAAATAAGAGGGAGCTGCAGTGCTATTAGGTCTGCGAGACGGAGTTGTCTGGGTATGAATTTGGGACCTCTGAAGCAGGTGATATGTAAATAAGGGGTCCAATGAGTGTGAATTAAATGGAATGGATGTTTTAAGGGTGAGGGTTGGTAGTCGCAATCACATGCCCTTGCATTTAGTTTATGCAATCGAGAGTATAATTCTACATGAACAATTTGTGTTTTCGTCTGACTGGATGGAACAGACAAAGCAGTTATACTGCGTTCTTATACTCAAAGTTAATTAAAATTATAGTGTGTACTAAATCAAATTTATGATTATAAAATTAACAGAGCGGAAATATGTGCTATAGCTAATGATAAAACTCTCATAAAACTCTGGCAGTCTTCCGGCGAATCTATACTGCCGGGTGGTAATCTTCAAGGCGTCCGACAAAAGAAACAAACCATGCGCCAACCTTATGCTGTAACATTTCTTTCGTCAAGAATCCTCACAAATCACGTATAACTATTTCAATGAAACCGGTTTTATCGCCAAATTACTATAACTGTTTTGACTTGGACTATGCTATAGTACATCAGCCATACTGCTCCAGTCTACTTCACGCCTTACTCAAAACGTCCATCATCAGCCCCCTACCACTAGTGTCACCACCAACCAACACCAACTATAATCTACTTGCTTTAGTTATGCTTTACAGAGACTTCAATTATTTAATTCTATACCATATTTCTTCATGTGACTTAATATTTCGAAGATTGGAAACTGTTTTCCATACGGCCAAATTAAACAGATTCCTTATAAACAATACATACAATTCATTTAAACATTCACACAAACAAAATCTAATCTACAGTTCGTCAAATTGACTCAAGTATTATTAAATTTACTTGTAACTCAACTACAAATCAATTGTATTCATATAATACAACAGTAAATTATAATTACATATATTCTAAAACTATAACCTGAATCTAGAAAGCCCAGGTGATGATATGTGTTGTCATTACATGTATTATATGGGTAATAACGTCCTCAGCATGATATTCTTATAACTGTTCGCATAACACTGTGTGAACTCATCTGCTGATGCGTTAATACCATCACGAAGAGCACTATGCGGATCAGATTTTAGACTACGTCTACATTTAAATGCAAATAAGTCGTAAGCGATAACACATACAAAAACTGATAACCAATATGTACATTACATATTTTACTCCTACAACCTTCATTAGAGACACTTTTCTCTGCGACTTCATATAACACTCAAACTCTTAAAACACCGTGTAAGTGTAAATATTTTGTTACCGAATTGTTTGCATTAATTTTTGTTCTGATAATACTTCTTCTTTTACTCTTCATTCTATTGCTCCATTAATGAACTAAAAGTTAATTAACACTTTATTTATTGTTTATTATTTATTAACTTCTTGCATATATAACAATTAGTTCATGGATAAATTTCGTATTTCTCTATTATATTTAATGTTCTTATGTTATCTATTAAATATTCGGTGATATTTGACAGAATAATCCTAAAGAATTCCGAAGTGTGAAAAACGATGAAGTGTGAAAAAAATTCAAGTTTTTCAAAACATGTTTGCTGTGAGTCTGAGACAGCTGTGAATACATTTCAGCCTACAGATTCCCTGGGCAGGTAGTTGGCTCTTTGGGTTAAGTTTTTACCCTTAAGAAGGCAAACGAATAGAAGTATGCTTTGTAAAAACACCCTTTGCAGCCTAGGGTCATTTCAACACACTTAATAAGTAACAATAACTACAACATTCCAGATTGTTAGGTTTTGCAATAATATTTTAGACCGATTACTTGAATTTAAATCTTTAGGGTTTATGATCATACAAACTGTGTTATAATTTCCGTGTAGAAAAAGAAATATGTTTATTGTACGAATTGCATAACGAGAACAAATCATCAAAAATACTGGCACATTAATTACGAAGTAAAAACGTTTAATTCTTCTTTAAATCGACACATTCTGTACGAGCCAAGTTTCTACATTCTAATTATAAAGGACTGGGTGCCCATGAAGACCATATTCACTAAAAACAGTTCACTAAAGAATCAGTAAAAATTATTAATGGAGGAGGTTTGTACTTTTTTTTGTGTAATTATTTATATCTTACTATCATTACTAATGGAAACACCGTTCCATATTGGCCGCTTAAATGAGTATAGGATTTGCCCAATGATCCACAGTAATACCTGAAAGCTCTTTTGTAAGCTTGGCTTTGAAGCATTCTAATGGCGTGGCTTTGTTGCATGTTTTTACATATTCTCATAAAAATATAATATTCCCTCACTACATTTATATTCTATAAAAATATTTATAAACTTAGAATAAAACTGATAAGAATTTAAGTAATAAACTAGTAAAAATTAAGTAATAAATTCATACTAAAAATGTTCTAAATGTTTAAGCGCACGCAGCCTTCACGTCACACTTATTATATAATTATTTCTGAAATCGAACTCATCACGGTGTTGACTGATTATGCAAGAAAGTGATTAAGTGAAGACATAATATCGTTGATGCTTTGCAATAAATAAACTGTATTGCAGGCCTATCGGTCATCAAGTCTACTTGCTACTCTGCTAGTGTTACTTAGGCATACTTATGGTGTTTAGCGTTTACCGTTACTGTTAGGAATGCCTCAAGACCATAGGTGACTTTGGCGATATAGAGAGGGGGTGATACCACAACTACCCAAGCCCAGTCCCTCCAGGAATTCACATCAAATGTGACAAGTTATCAATATAACAAAACTGTTTCCTAGAGACTATTTCTTTACCGAGAGAAATGATACAGTCAGGGATCATTGATCTAATGTCCATTGTAGAATGATGTTTGCTGTAAACATCCAACGGGTTTTTCTGCTTATACTCAACTTTGTCCTGCTGATCATCCCCTAAATGTCAAAATAAAGTAGTACATGTCTTACTTCCAACAAAATACGTGGACTTTAGCACAAAATGTGCAGCGAATTCCCACTTTACAAATGAAACATAATAAAAATTTGTTTGTGACACTCGTTTAGTGGAGATGAGAAGTTTATTTTTTTTCAACTTTTAGGATATAATCAGTAAGTCTATGAAATGGTTTGCTGCTTATAAAAAGTATTTACTCATTTGTCAAAAGTATTACAAGAACATTTGACGAAAGTCTCCTGCACTAAATGTTATTTTGAAAAAGATCGTTTAAACCAAATGATAAAAGCTGTTAGCTAAATGTCAATGATAGTAGAACTTGAAATCAAGTACTTAAAATCTTCAATTATTTTTATTCAAAGCATATCCCTCTCCTTACCACTGCCAGATATGATTAGACGCAATATCTCTTCAAAGTCGTGCATCGTCAAATATATAATTATATTCTTACGTTGTTCTGGGATCACGTTGCAGCCACCCAAATAAGTGTTCAACGAATCCATCATTTTGAATCTACTTTGTAATATGACTAGCTGTAACAGAATGGGCGTCTATTAAGAAACGAAACACAAATTCCATCCTTAAATAAAAGCATATTAATCTAGTTTTTGAAGGCAAACAAATAATACCGTACATTTTCCTTTCCGACCTATTTCTTAAGACTACCTATTTTTTAAGTAAAATTGAATGTGATTGTGCCTGTATAAATCCAAATCTATAATAACATTTGGCACACATTCTTATCGAGAGGCTGAGATTCAATTATATGTAATATAAAAAAATTGAATAAAGTGAGTTATTAAATAAAAAAACCTCACTTTCCATAATGAACTATCTCCTTTTTATAGAACTTAAAAGTTGACGGCACTTATACTCTTATATCAAGAAAATCTTCTAAACATTTATAAATTATTTTTCTTTTGTAATTTATTTGGCAAAATATTTTAGAAGGATCATTTTGATTTGCTTTTCACCACTATTCACACATATGACCTGATAGACATTTTGGGCTCACAATGTTGGTTCTTTTTATAAAAGTAGGCACAAGATGACTTAAAGACAGGATTTATTAGGGTCTTTAAACCTTTCCTAAGAAGGATCATTTCGAGCCTGCCAAAAGTGAAATTATGGTTTCCCTACTATAAATAATAACCGTCACTGCAAATAGAAAGAATATTCTCTTTCTTAGTCAAAAGCACACCATTTTCATACCTAATCAATAAAACACAACTGCACTTTTGAATGTCTGAATATAAATCACGGTAGCTCAGCACATCGAAACTTGTAATTAACTTTGGGATAATTCAGAGAAGAATATTTGTTTGTGATTTGTAAAGAATTTTTTCTTAATAGTTCCATTTTCCATTGTATAAGAGATTCGCAAAGTTTGAATGTTTTAATATTCACTTCTCAGTGATTATTTGTAATTAACCCACTACGGAAAAAATTTCTAGCAATTGTAGTCCCTACTGTCTATTGCACTCAAAATGCAAAATATATTATTTTAAATAGCAGTAATACTGAAGAGAATGTATATATTTCAAGAAGTCTATCATAATGAAGCAATTAAGATGATAAAAGATGTTTAAATTTGTTAGATGAACTTTATCCGAGGGATGAATTATGCTTGAAGAACAAATAAATGAATAATCTGCTTGTCTTTGTTTATGGTTGAAGAGAGATAGTTCAATGGAGTGAGATTATGTGTAAGGAGATTGTGTAAGGAATCCTTATAAAATATGAATACTTCTACAACGATACCTGGAACTAGAAAACTTAAAACGGAGCTTACCACTGTCTGGACTAATGTGGACATGACAATCGAACGCTAAACCTACCTCTTTGCTAGGCTTATGTGTCTGGAACGTTTCAAACCATGACTAAACCAACCAATAATAACAACCCTAGAAACGAAAGGACAAATAACTAGTATTCATATAATATGTAAAAAAAACTACTCCCAACTGTTTTTTAATGGCGATCTACTGTTGAAGTTAACAGTATCTCAAACGTGGGGTACACAATATGGGCATCCAAACAACCAGAGGTATCGACCGTTAAGCCGTCGGTCCCGAGCCTGTACGATATAGGGACTCGTTAAAGGTACCTACTCTAAAATACACTTGAGTTAGGCAAACTTTAGGACTCCCAATGTAGAATCTGTAGAATCACCGATCAAACAAAATACCGGTAAACGGCTGACGTTATCACCCACTAGAGGATCGGATTTAACAATAATAAAAAAATTGGCACAGTAAAACGCGAAAACCAAACAAATGAGACGCAGTAAACAGCAACAACAAATCATACTTTCAGAATTATTTGAGAAAGATATTTATTTTCTGTTCGAAGGAACACTGAGTAAGGTAATAATAATCCATACCAAATAGTGACACTTATGTTTTAACCTATATCTGCACGTAAATCAACCAACGGAAGAGGAAAGCCTGAAGCAGCCATAACTCTTGTGGCTTCACATCTCTGGTGGAAAGTGGCAATAACTTTCAGTTGAGGGCTACTTGAGAGGTTTCCGAAACATTCGCAGGCATCACGAAATCGACCGGCTGCGATTTTAAATTACCTGTGCCACTGACATTCACATCTATACACTGCTATGCTTCCATGCGTAATTGCTAAAATTAAAGATAAAAGTTAAAACAATTTAACAACATATCCATATTTCCCAAAGTCACACAAATAATATCGTAAGTAATTAAAAACAATCAAACAATAGATTTCAACATCTAACTTCCAGGATTTGTTTTCAATCATATTGTTTTTATTTTTACTCCATTCAAATTAACGGTATACAGCCAATCAACACGATATTTATCTTTTCTGCCAATTTTTAGATGATTAAATTATAACATAGCGGTCTGAACAATTTTTCCTTTGTTGTTGATCTTTTATACCAACAATATCAATGAATGAATCCTGTCAATGGCGCGATCAACAAAATGTACTAAATAATAGCTGAAATAATCTGAAGTGTAAAACTAGAGAGGAGGTATGAGAACAGTGTTGGAAGAAAGGATGTTGGGTGTCTCGAAATACAACGTCAATGAAGGTAGCCCATTCCGCAGCTCAAGGAGGAAACAACGAAGAAGCAACAATTAATGCATTAATTCATGTTGGTTCATCACAATCAAGACATTTCATTTTATTGAGGTTGAAATGTTCAAAACAAAAGAAAGTTCAACAAAAATTAAAATAAAGTAAAAATTACTGAAAAAATAAACTTGAGTCACGTTGAAAAGGGGTCTCCTTTTCGTTGGTATTTAGCCCGGATTTAAAATTGACTCGCTCTGAACTGAGTTCTTGGGACGTTCGTCATGGAAGATTCAAACATTGATCAAATATGTACATATATTAAGGAAGAGAATACTAATGAGCTATAATACGGTATTTACACACGTTAGGTCATCAAAGAAATTTTATCTAGAAAAAGAAGTTTTATTAAAGTAACACCTCACGAACAGGAGGTGTTTTACCTGAAATTATTTATGGTTATTCAGAAAAAAATTGGTGGATTCTATCTCCTCTTTTCGAATAAGATGTAACAGACACGTTTTTTTCAACAAACTTCTTTTATTCGGAGGTGATATCTTGCTATTTACTAATAAAAGTAAAAAAATATTACAGTAGAAAACTGAAGTTCTCTTTACATTCTGCACTAGAGCTAGACGTAAGTGAAATATGAGAACAAGAGTACGATATTCCTATGAATGTTCTCAAACACAAAGAAGAAAACCTTTGTTAAAACATCAAATATTGAAACTCACTTGTTCTAAATGCATTCACAAAAGACAATAAAAATATCAACGCAGATGAGTTGATTTAACGATGTGTCATTAACAGAATTTTCTCTCGCATGCATATAATCTATGACTGATGCTTAAAAAAAATCAACTGACTCAGGGGCACAGAGATACACGGCATTACAATCCCATAAATAATAAACAGAGTAGTTAGTTTCCAAGGGTAATTTTTTTTTAAAGATTACAGATTACCAGAAGGGATGATAGGACAAATCAAAATGACATGAGTAGAAAGTAATGAGGGGGTGGGCTAAGTAGAGACTGGCACGCTAACCACACTCTAAGAGCCATTAGAGAGCTTTGATAGCAGCAGCATTATTTCAAGATTGCCAGAGAGTCTCAGCAGGTAGAAGAAGACACGGCGACAGCAAAATACAGCCTGCGTCTTTGTCAAGGCTTCACTTTGGAATTGAGTCGACTTGCTTCATTCAGGTAAAAAACAAGAAAAATCAGTTCTCTACTCTCAAATCTACCAACAAACCTATTATACTAACAAATAACTAATTAATTTTAGTATGCAGCAATCATTGTGCATGTTAGGATGAAAATTCATTAAATGCTTTGAAACACTGGCGTCCGGCTACTTACAAACATTTAGTTACCCACCATAAATATAATAGAATATGGAGCATCATGAAGAATCCATTCGATTGTACAATTAGAGTTTTATTTTAACATATATGTTTTTAATAATAAAGAAAAAATGAAACTTTGAATGGGTTTCATTCAGTAATAAAAGCTGGTTCAACCAGTTTTTAATTTGTGCTGTTTCGGTGATGCAATTTAGACAAAACTGAAAACTGCTCTTATAAAATAAACTAAACAGCATTAATTAAAAAAAAGCAATTTATTTCATAACTATTATAATAATAGAAAATAATTATTATAACCATAGGGATTTTCCTTATCTGTTTTGTTAAGAAACACGTACTCGTAAGACAAGATCATGTATGCTTTGCTAGTTTTATTGATCTAGTTTCTCATTGGATCTTATACTTGCATATGCAAACACAACACAATAGAAATCTGGAGTGACCTACACTCAACTTAACTATAAGTAAGTATAATATCATACTCTGTAATGTATAATATATAATGTTCCATTTAGCATATTATAAATGTCTAAATGAGAGATGCTTATTAGTATTTCATTTTTTGAGGTAATACAGATAGCGAGTGATCCACTTTTTAATATACACGCTTATATTTGCATACCACATCTCTGATGCATATAATATCAGCATTAGTATAACTACAGCAGTAATATCACTTTTGTAAAAGAAAAGTCAAGATTTGGTTTTACGAAATAATCTCTTACAGGAGAAAATGGCTTTTGTTCCTACAGCCAGTAGATCTCCTACACAGTTTATCGAACCTCCTTGAATAATGAAGATTTAAGACAAAGTTTTCCCTTTAAAACTTCAAAAGATTCCTATTTCGTTAGACAAATGTAATAAACAAATATATTTTATAATATAATTATAAAATAATAAATAATTATATATAATAGATTTATAATAAATAAATATTTCATTGAAATACACAGCATCCTCTACGTTAAAGACCTGACAACTTTACAGTGGGCTGGTATTAACTTCCATACCATTTGCCCAAGAGACATACTACTTACGAATGGACAGATGTACAAAGAAAATAACATAACAACAAATGCAATGAATAACAGGAATACTTACTTAAGTGCAGACCAGCTTAAATGTCGTTAAATCAGAGGCTGCCATATACTTCAATGAAATATGCTTACGCCAAGAATTAGTGCCTTTTCACAAATAAATAAATTTTAATATGGTAAAATAGTGATTAAGTCAAAATTTATACATAAAAAGGAAAATATTTGATTAAAATGAAGAAAATTATCTGAAATTAATTTACAAAAGTCAACTTCATTTGCTTGGTAATACTAGTTATGTGTTAATAATAGTGCCAATACAATGCATTAGTTAACACAAGAACTGAAGTCCTTAAATTAAACAACGTAATTAAACTTTTATATCGTGAAAAAAAAGACTATTTAAAAATAATATATACTAATTATTTTATTTTATATTATTATTGAATATGATATATGATATATTTTCTTTCAGTTTTATTTTATTAACAATGAAAGATAAAAATATTAAAACAAAATGGTAACCTTTTAATATAGAAAAAATATCACAGTGTACCAGTCATTTTATAAGTTACCTATTTATAGTGAATAATATTAATTAATTAAGGAACTATTAATTGACTATTAAACAAAATTAAACAAACAAATATAACACATATAAAAAACCTAAGGAATTACTTTATAAAAAAGTTCTGACTTTTTAAATAATGTTTAAAATTGAATTACTTTGTACATCAATAATTAAATTAATAGCAGTAATGAGTTTAATAATGATTTTATAACTATTTGCAAGATATGATCAATTTAATTTAAGCAAAATTAAAAAAAAATAGGTTTAAGCTAGATATTAAAATTAGTTTAAACAAAAAATAACAGTTTCTTATTGATGGCACTGAAATATTTATTACAAAAATAGTTATATCCATATTCTGTTACTGATTTTTTAACGTTGTTAAAATTATTTTACAACAATTTTATGAAGTTGTAAACAACATAAAAGTTAACATTAAAAACTAAATCATTAGTCATATTACAATATATTTTACTAATATTTGTGATATTTTTCTATAAATATAATTATTAATATTACTATTTCCTTTTTTCTAATATTAAAAGATTATATTTGAATTGTATTTATTGTTATTAGTTTATAGGAAAGCAATTAATTATATAATATTCAAAATAATGAAAAGGAGGTGTATTACATTATTTTTTATTGGGAATGACTTTTTTTAAAATACACTGTAATTGTATATTAATTTAAATAAGTCAGTTTTAAAAGTTTTAGTGGTAAAGCTAATTAGTAAATCATTGGATCTTCATCATTGGACTTTAATGTTTTCTTGCATTACTATAATGTAGCAAATCACTTCGCAATCTAATGTCTTTATCATCATTTAATAGTTATATATACACGCAATATAATATACAAATAGAAGATCATTTTAAATTGTGTACTAACTTTCTTTTTGATGTGCAGAATTTTTCCTCCTTTCTTTTCAAACACTTATACAATCAGAAAAATAATTCCATTCCTGTGCATCACTTAGTAAATAAAATAACTTTTAAACTGGTATATATAAATTTGTTTTTCTAAACTTCGATTAAAAACCAACGTTTATAGTAATCAAATGACGCCATTATGAAAAAATAGAAAGGAGATTAGGCCTAAATTACGCCAGTGTTTACAATGGACAGGAAATAATCATGAACTAAATATACTAAATTGAAATATGAAATAATACTACATATGAAATACCCAGACCTATAAATTTGGAGAGTTGTATTAAACAAAAAATAATTCTATATTATCGATATTAATATTAAATAAACTTTTTTAAACAGATAATTTTATAATAAAAGACAACAAATGGAAATAATACACGCACTAATTGACTAGCTATTTAAATCAATGGTTTCTTTTAATGGAGTTATTTCTATTTTACTAGTTTCAGGAAAAAGTATAATCATTGTCAGGTTTGAAAAGAAACAAATGAATCACGATGACTCATAATTAAGACTAAAATCATCTGCTGAGTAATATTATAAATTAATGTTGAACATGTCGTGAATTTATGCAATTAATTTTTTTAAGAACTACAGTCCATTAAAAGTCATGCAATTAGTTGTGTAATTTCATTTATTTAATTATCTCAATAAATCAATTCATTTACATAATTAATTAAAGTATTCACTTTGGAAAAAAATTAATTCTATTAACTCACCAATTTGCCATCAGTTATTGTTTGGTATTTACTCATGATTAGAAAGGTAAACAAACATCAAGTCTCCACACACAAGAAGTAAGTGTCCTTTGAGTCCTAAACAGTCAATATCACCTTAATGAGACACAAGTTACATGACTATACTGTGAACACTAAGTTTCGAAAAGCACCGTCATTGGATAAAATATTTTTTGTTAGTAGAAACGTAGTGTTCCTTCCCTTTTCCAACTAAAATATGGAGTAGCCTACATTAGTATAATTGAAGATAAAATCTAAAACATAGTTATAAAAATTGAAAACAATGAAAACAGGTTTTTTTAATAATAAATTTTATAATTTATGGAATAGAGTGGTGGGATGGCCTACACTCAACTTTACTATAAGTAAACTTAATATCATTCTTCATGGATATATAATACATGGTAATGTTCCATTTAGGAACAATACAAATTTCTACATGACAGAAGTTTATTAGTCTTTCATTGCTGGAGGTAGTACAGATAGTGATTGATCCACTTATATATATATGTTTTTTGTATATCACACCACTGAAGCATATAACATCGTCAGTATAACTACAGCAGTAATGACATCCTTGAAAAGCGAAAGTGTAAATTTAGTGTTAAGAAATAATCTCTTACGGTAGAACATGGCTTTTGTTCCAATAACCAGTGGATCTCTTACATAGTTTATCTCACCTCACATTTAAGACAAAGTTTCCCATTTAAAACTTAAAATATTCCTATTTTATCAGAAAAATGTCAGAAATATGTAAGAAAAAAAGTCGTTTAAGATAATTTTTAATTTAACAAGTGGGATAATTTCATTTATTATATTTAAAGAATGTATTGAATTTTGAATTATTTATCAAATTTTTCGTCTTTTATAAAATTATTATATTGAGGATTTTATCGCATGCTAGTGTTTTTTAAAAAATGACATTTCTTTCTCTTTATCAAACATTTGTCAACAACTCGATTCCTCACACTTCAATATTATCCTAAGTCAATATGATTCATAAACAAAAAAAAAAATTACACGATATTAATTTTTGTTCAGGGTGCAACTAACAGATTGATTAGAACATTCTTCGGGACAACTCCATCATACCATAGAAAGCATCAGATATTATATGTTTAATTGGCGTTGATTTTTTTACATGTAAAAATTATATTCTTTTGCATATTTTGCAGATTAAATTATTAAATTATATAAAAACTTTTCATTTTTATTGAAATCATCAATTTTATTTCAGTGGATTCACAAAAAATTTCTAAGTCAATGCAAAAAATAAAAAACAAATACGATAGGTATAGCAAGTAAACTATTAGAATTAATATTCAGTTTTTTATAGCTTTCTTACACTTTGTCGTAAATGGAATTTAATGATTTTTTTTTAAATTCTTAATTTTCTTTTTGGGTAAATTTCATGGTTTTTTAGTGAGCCGTTTAGCATCAAAAAACATTTTCTGAAAACAGAAAACGCCCCTTTGGTGAATGCAATATTTACCAAAATTACCTCAATTCATCCTCCACAGAATGTTCTATTTTTAGTATAGTTTCATTTTGATCCATTAAACAGTATGGCTTATATGGCTCTCACAAGCTTTCAGACTGAATTATAAGTCATAATTTAACATTTTATTGAAAAATAAATTTCCTGTTGTTTTAAAAATATGAGGATATTTTGCGTTTATCTCATTTGTAGCCTTAAAGATAAAGCCAAAATTTCATGACTAGAATTACTAGTTTAGGAGAAAAAATGTTGCCTAAAAACAGGTTTTTTGCAAAAAAAAAGTGACTTTCCCATCATGCATAATTGTTCTCAAACAATAGGAATCATCTACACTATGAGACCAATTTTTGTGTGAAATATCAATTTGATCCATCAAAGATTCCGGACCGTAGCGTGGCCAAAAACTTTGGATACATACTCACTCACCCACATACACACAGATATTAACGAAAAAACCTTCATAAAACGACTTCTAGGACCTCAAGACATATAATTCTGTCAAAATCTTGAGATTAATTTTTTCTTGACCACTACACATTACTTATAGTAAAGTAAAAAGGTGAGGAGTAGTGTAAACTAACTTTAGTACAAGTAAGCCCTTTACAAAGAAATAAAATCTCTTTTATGATATAAAATCATATCATTTAATGGTATAAAAAAGTGTGAAAGAAATAATTAGCAATATAAATGAAATAAAAATGTTTAAAATAAAAGTGATAGGCGATGCACACACTAAAGTGACAAATTGAGGACTGTGAATGGGAAAAAATAATGCAAAAACACATTTTTCACAAATATTTGACGACTGTTTCACATAACAATCTGGAAAGGAAAAAAAAAGCCTGAATAATAGTTGGTGTAAATGAGTGATAAAGGCTGTTCTGTGCAGAAGCGCTGTCCACAGTAACATATTACAGATATATGTATACAGCTGTAAACGGTATGAAGTGATCAGTAAGGAAAAGCAGTCCCTTTGGCAACCCGAACTGGAACGGATGAACAAAGCACGCAGTGGATTAAAAGACAAACATATTTCACCAATATCGGCAAGAAATGATTATAAAGCTCATAAGAAAACGACAAGAATAAAACAAAATACTCACATTTAGAAGGGAAGTGAAATCAGAACACTGACCTGCAACAAAAGAGTTCCTTTAATTCAGTGCTTTCAATCAACATAGAGAGCATTACACAGAAGAAAGTTTATGCTAACCACGTCAATGATGCCATAGATAAATCTACGCCTGATCACACAGAAATCTTTTTCTTATAACAATTAAATAATAATATTTGAATTATATACGCTAACCACCTCTAACTTGAAAAAAACGAGTCCCCGTTTTCTTCTAAGTGAAACAGTCAACAAACACAAAAAAAGATGATCTAAGTACAACACAAAAAATAATCGATAAAAATGCATATTCTATCAAAATATGAAAATTGTGATCCAGCAGGACATACTAAATTAAATATTACACAAATGTCTTAGAATAAGTTATTAGAATTCGGCTTGGACAGGTTAGATTGGATACAGTTCCACGGCTTCATTTCTTCTGCTCCCAATTACGAACTGTACTCCCAAGTATCGATGGTAGTAAATTTTCTTTCTTACATTTTTTCAGTCTAAACAAAAACACTTAAAATTATTAAACAATTAACGTCGAGTGATGTAAATGTTTTCTCTTGTTCTAAATGAGGAGGTCAAGAATACAGCAAGTTGATCCAAACCAGCCCAAGGTATTGTTATCAGCTACGCTGTAGCATTAGAGGAAATGTTCAGTAATTGATCTGGATACATTATAGTTCTCACTGCGAGTACTCAGAAGTACAGTAACTAAGGTACAGTAAATCTACTTATAATACAGAATTATGTTTCTTTTCCAATTATTATAAATTTTTCATACAAGTATAGCACTGAATATTTTCAGTGGTAACATGTGCAGATTTGGATTTTAGCAACCACATTGGCAGGTATAATATTCATCCATGTTCTACTTCAAATCATAATCTGTGCTGATGTAGAAGTCACTTTTCCAATACAGAAGTTGTACTAACAGCAGTTGAAGGATATTATTGAACAGAATTTGTACAGTAGAGTGTTTTCTGTAAGTCGGAAATTAGTTATTAATAGAAAAAAAGGAGATAATTTGACGTTATCACTATTTGTCAGCTATCTTACTGTTTCACCCTGTCTGACCTTCTCGGTATCAAATTAGGCTCGCTATGGCTGGAGAACTATGAGTTGATAGTATTCTGCAGCAGTCTTTCAAAGTACTGGAAGATTCAACATTTGACCAGAGAGCAAAATGTATATAACCTATGCATACTAAAGTTGACTCGACTTATTTTTAATTTACCAGTGTTTAACATTTAAAGGAAAACTTAAGAGGTCTTTGGTACGAATGAATGAAGAATAACTAAAATAATATTACTAAGAATATTCGGGATATTGACAAAGATAATTAACGCTAATATCAAACCAGTTTTACTATCAATAAAAAGTGGACAGGGAAAATCAATGGGTCTTTAAAGCCAGTTATAGGAGTTTATAGGGGAAGCTAGGAGGAATCGATTGTATGGGAGTGTATAAAGTAACTAAAACTGACATGGAAGTGGTTGGAGTGCGCAGGCGCGTGGACTGGTCATTAGGCCAGCTACTCGGGACATCAGGTGTTGCCTTAACTTAATAATTAACAGGCATTTTATTTGCACGGGGGTACTTCACTGCGAAGAACACAAATTCAATCTGCCTCCATATTGTTAAACTACTCTCTAGTGTATACCTAGTTATAGAACCATTCTCCAGTATAAATTCGTCGACACACACACATCATTTTGGCTATTGGTTACAACCCCGCTTTACAGTGTCGCTGTAACTTATTGAAATTGCCATTCATTGGGTCCACGCACAGTTACATTAGATCTATACAATTATTATTGTTATAAAAATGTCATCGGACTGGAGCACACCACTACATACCTATCCAACAGGCCATTACTTTATCGTTTCCAAATTAAACATCAATTTTATGTTTTTTAATGAAATCATAATGTTCTTAATCTAGTTATGATTTCATAACTAAATATATCATATATCATAATGTGATTATCTAGACCCAGTTTTATGAGCCCATTCTGTTGATTCGCTCATCTGATAGGGATGTTATCGATTATGAAGATGCTTACTTACTTAAACAATCTCGTATTACTACAGATAGAAGCAATTAGATGTTTGTTTTTTGTAATATTATTCTTCCAATATAATGAGTTAATAAAGAGTGTTTCTTTAAACGCCCGAGATTTAGCATGGATGTAGTAGATATGGCTATAAAGAACGGAAAAGAACTTTTTCATTATTCATTCAATGTTATCGGAAAAAACAATAGAGTTCTTACACACTTCAAGAACTATATGTCTGACAATTAGAATGACAAAGGGTTCAGTATGTAGATTTCTTACAACACTTTTTGCTGGACAACCTTCACTCTGGAAAGCTTCATAAAATATATGGTTGTTAGGCATTTTAATATAGAGTTTTAAGTATTTCATTGTTCTTATATATCATTGTAAAACATTAAAAAATGGTGAACTGCTTTGTATCAAAATCTTTCAAAATCATTCTGAAACTTCATTATCATCAGTCAAAATTTTTACATTTTATTGCAAAAAAATATCCGATTATTTTAAAAATCTGAAGTTTTTGAAGTTATTACTCCTATTAGTTTAATTATAACCCTGAAGTTTCAAACACTCTAATATAGGAAGTAGTATATAGGAGAGAAAAAAGACTACAATCACATTTTAAACAAAAAAGCTACTACTTCTTCATTATAGTGCCCATTTTCGAGTACAATAAAAATTTGATCCATCAAATGATGTGGCCTGTAGCATGCTCACAAATTCTTGAACACACACACAGACATCATCCAGAAAACGCCAAAAAAGGTATTTGAGATCTAATCATGTAAATCTGTCAAAATCTCGAGATAGATTTCTTTTCATGATTACTGTACTTAATTTACAGTTATTTACATTTAAAGTAAATTACTAAACAGTGGTTGTTTACGTATCCTCAGAAGTAATAGTACGAACATAAGTAAAACCGACTTACCTAAACATCTGTTCTACTCTGTCTACATACTTATATGTATATCATCCTCACACTTAATTTAACAGTTAAGCACTAAGTTATTCTTAAGTGAACATAGAAGAGACCAGGGTAGCTCAGGGGAATGGTAGATCCTGGTTCCATTCTCACTGTGACCTTTGTTTTTTTCTCACAGCAGGGAGGACGTTGAACGAGGGTCCCAAGTCTGTGTCAGACACTCGTTATGGACCCCTAATCTCAATACACACAGGCTGAACAAAATTTAGGACTACCTGTGTAGAATCATTAAAGAGATGCAATATTCCCTGGAGGAATCAGGTTTAGAGTTGTAGATTTCACGGAGGACACCAAGGTTAAGACAAAGAAACAATATAGACGTATTAAATTTAAGTTGGTGTATTAAAACCTACACTAATCGGTTAACTGCCACTAAATAACAAGAGAACCGACAGCAATACTGGATCTTACCACTGTCAGTCATACTATGCTCTGTCCCGAAGGCCAAAGGTTTTTAATACTTAAAACGCTCAAAACTAAGAATGCGAAACCATACTTTTGATATACTCTAAATACACAACACTAGCTGCGCAGTCAGTTTTAATATTGTATGCAGACATTATTAGCAATTATGAAAACTGTCTACTCATAAACTGCTTTTAATACCAAAAACCATGTTTCGAACACACATTGCGTTCTCTTCAGGTGATTCTGTTTTCAGTAAGAAACGGAAAAATCAATAATTCTCATACCATTTCTGCTATATTATTATAATAACTATCATGAAACGCGTTGTTTTGTTAATAAAACTTGTCTACGTGGGGGCTATTTCCATAATAATCAATATGATTTTTTTTGCAACTATTAGCATGCAAAAAATAACTGCAAAAGCATGAAAGGTTAAAATTGATGAAATTTGCAGATAAATCTGAAGTTATCAATCTATTAGGATGGAGTTATACTGAAATATCTTAGACAAGTGTAACAGTTAAACTATAGTTTAATGAAAACCTGAATCAATGCTTTTAATTACTATGACTCTTCCGCAAAATTTTATTAGCATGAAAATTTGTCGTAATTAATTTTGTTAGCAATGGATTAACAATCAACATTTATTCACAATTAAAAAGATACCGAAATTATTTTGAAACCGCAAGAAATAAAGAATAGTTATAAAGTATAAATAGATGGGAGAAACAAGAAAAAAATATAAGGACACGGCTAATCTCTGCGGTGGGCCACGAAAGCAGACTATTAAGAACAAGGTGAGGGAGGAGTGGTCGCACAGACCATCTGCTCGTATCTTATTTAAAAACTGCTTCCTTTTATGACAACACACCAAAAAAACTGCACATCAAGTTTTCAAAATAATTACTATTCAGACTAATAAAATATAAAAACATTCCCCAAAAACTAAACACTCGAAATTATATACAGAAAATTTCTTAAAGGCCTTCGAAGACGAACTAGGCTTGGCTAATAACCATGAAGGAGCCCATAATAATTACAAGGCCTTTTCTGGGTGAGTAATTCGAAATAGACATTCTTGGACCGTTCGGACGAACAATGATTAGTACTATAACAAAATGCTGCGCTCCTTGAATAAGAAAGCGTGCAGCGTGACTAATCCTACATAAAACTATTAACATCCATACTGTCAGGCTTTAATCGTTGCGGCTATAGAACTCTTCTGTAGTAGAATATTTGCTGCAGTGGATTTAAAGAAAAATTCAACCTCACATTATTTTGTTCATGGTATATATGCACTTATAACATCAAGAAGATGACATCTACGTTTTTTTAGTTGCAACATTTTCTACGAAAACACTTGGTCAACAAAGTTTCAGAAGTCACATTTTTAAACTTTCCCTTTTACCATAGTTCAATTTCTTAAATTGGAATACTTAGTTAATTCTACGTGGAAGCAACTATTCAGATATAAACGTGTTTGATCAACTGGATATATTAATGATGAATAACCAATAATCGGACTTTATTTTGACCGACACCCATTTTAGAAGAAACAAAGTGGTTTAGTATTGCCAAAGATAGTGAAGTAGTATCTTCTTAATGACCAGAGATTATTGTTATGTGGCAGGCAGAAAGCCTTGGCGATAATGTAAAGCCATAGGAAACTAGGCTTATGGTATTGGGTAATTGTTCAAGATCCTTTGTACTTTGAAGATGTTTATACATAGCAATTAACTTGAGCAAGGACTCTCGATGTAATTCAACATACTACCGTCGTTCGGCCATAATTCAATTGGAATTCACCCAATAAAAGGAGCCATACTTTCCACTCATAGACAGTATTGAACCAAAACAAACACTAGCAATGTAAGCATTTGAAAGAAAAAGTGGTGCAGTACAACAGTTCCACAATGAAGGGTGTGAGGTTATCTCTAATCTTGAATCTAAAGTGCTATATTCATTCAGTCAGTTTTACATTACTTACATTACTACACTTCTACTCTCAGACTCTATGCGATGCTTTGGTCCCTTAACGAGGTACCTCTACAAGTCATAAATAGCCAGGAATGCCTTTTTCACTGAACTCTTTAAACAAGGAGGAATAAATTTATAAATTTCGTTTAAGCTCCAGCTGATAATTACAATATTGGGGGGAGACAAGGGGAGAGCGAGTAATGGTTAATAGGTTCTGAGCAGGAGAACACGAAGCAGTAAATCAGGCCGAGTGGGGAGTTTTTTTTCTGCCTTCATTGGTGGTTAGTGTTTGGCATGAAGTTCTAAGGGTTTCAACCTCAGACCCTATTTGATACCCTCGTTTTTGAGTATAGAGGCACGACATAAATCAAAAGGCAATTTGTTTTCCACAGCACAACAGGGTTCTCCTTGACGTGCTGCCATAACAGACTGGACATCTATTGGGGTATAACAAGTCACGTTCAGTGCACCCTGTGATTCTCCGACATGTAAAATCTTCATGGCACAAGTAGTACAATGGTGAGGAGGTTATTGATTAAACAAACAGAAAACTGAGAAGACATTTTCTATAGTGATTATAGTGCATATATATCATTCTTGGACATGATTCCAAGATTTCAGTATGAACTAGATTACGTTTGTCATGTATAAGATATTTCTCATTAGTGCATGAAAAAAGAATCAAGGGAGAAAGTGAGTTGATTGTATGTTTCAAAAGACGAGTTAAAATTATCAAGACCATTGGAATATCTAGGATTACATCAAGCCATCAATCATACCAACATATTAGCTCTGACATTTTGGATATGTGAACTTCAATACTCCACTAAATTGTCAATGGCAGGGGTTCCCCAATTATTTTGGCTGGAAATAAAAAAAAAATAAACAAAAGTAATAAAGAAAAACTTTTCAAAGTTTTTTTTAGTGCTACATGTTTCTACACTAAATTTTCCTAAACCCAAGATTTTCTAGAACAGAGATGTTTTAACGAATAATCGACATCTAAAAGAATAATATGTATTAAGAACCTCGAGAAGAGATGTTTTAAAGAAGGTTTAGGGTGCGCTGGGAACGAAGATGACACCAAAACTGCGTCTAGCTTCTATTAGTTGTGAACTAGGTTCATACAACAATAACTGTTTTAAGCCTTTTTTAGTTAAAAGAAAGATAGTGTTATTCCATAGAGGCAGAAAACTATAGTTTTTTATTATTGGTCCATTTTACTATACACAGGTGAAAGGTAATAATACACTTTCCAATCCCACTAACCGTTGAACAATGACATTGGGAGCCCACACACTGAGAGGAGTGGCAGGATGCATTCAAAACATGTAGACCTGCCGCTTCTAATGCACAAGAGCTTTCTGACCTGCAATCTAGAGTCCTACAGAACTCAACACCAACCTTACTTCATTTCTGTCTCCACGGCACGTATAAAAATACAAACAAAAAATATTTTTCAGTTGTCCCTGTCCTTTCGCACTGTTGTAGTCTAAATGATAGATAATTTAAAAAAACAAGTTTTGTGTTTCCTACAGCTTTTCCAGTCAAGATTTACTATAAGAAAACACAAAAAAGTAGTTCACACGTAATTTAAAATCTGGTGCGTGATGCCACAGTACCTTTCATTTAGCTAATTATGAAATGTAACAGTTTTGTTAGGTCAGCTCATTTTGAGCACAGTAGTATTGTTGATAACACTTTTTCCCAAACAAGTGTTCTTCCTCCTATTTCTATCTCTCACTCTCTCACATTTCAATCAATTTGGATCTAATTTAACATTAATATGCATATATTACTTTATTTTCATTATGATCCCTAACAATTCAAAACACAATCGCTTAAAAGTTTGTTTATCACCAGGTCTACTTTACTGTAATATAGTAATCACCAACAAATTCAATCCCGAGATTTTGATGGATTTACATATTTTCTGAGGTACCGAAAATCCTTTTTTGACATTTTTTCGATTGCGTTTGTGTGTGTATCTAAAAGTTTGTGGCACGCTGTAGATCAACACATTTTCTCGGATCAAATTCATAGTTTAAACACAAATAAGCCCTACAGAGTAGTTATACCCTAATCTTTTTGGGCAATACGACAACGAAGAACATTTTAAGATTCAGAAAATCTTTTAAAACTCTTACGGTTAATTATGTAACAATGAAATTATGCCAAACATTTACCTCTTAAATAGTAATCTAACATTAGTAAATAAATTAATAGTAAAAAAATCATTAAACTCTAATTACTGCAAAATCATAATTTTGAGAAATATGATTATAATTCTATTTATAATAAGAAATATAATTACAAAAACTGAAAATTCATCTTGGAATATTAAGGTGACAAAATGTACTTGTCGGATTTGTTTCATATACACTTTAAGAGAATCAAGTGAAACAAAATTGTTATTTAAAGGTAAAATAGAAGTCATTTGACATGTTTCAATGAGTAATATGACATATAAGATGAATGAAATTCTTAAATGTAAAAAATCAGAGCGTCTCCAGCATACGAGGTGTATAAATAAAGTAGTGAGACTGGCAACGTCGCTTTCGATCTGGCAACGCTGGAGACGCGTGGCCTTGAGCAGCGTCAGGTGCACGTGTGATGCGCCTTCAGTATGAATCTGAACTCGCCACAGTCATTTGTTTGTCCGTAGCGTTGGTTTTCGTGAAATGGTTTTTTCTTGAGCGTTTTAAAAATGAGTGACCTCAAAGTTGAGCAGCGGTGTGCAATCAAATTTTGCTTCAGACTTGGACATAATGCAACCGAAACTTTTGAAAAACTTCAGGAGGCCTATGGAGAACGTGTTTTATCAAGGGCACAGGTTTTTCGGTGGTTTAAGGAATTTTCAGAAGGAAGAGAGTCGATTGAAGATGAACCACGAAGCGGAAGGCCTTCAAGTGCAAACACCGATGAAAATGTCAACAGAGTACGGAACCTTGTGCGTTCAGATCGACGCTTAATCAGCACTTCTACCGTGAGGTCCTTGAAAGACTTCGAAAAAGAGTCCTTCGTGTGCGGCCAAACATCAGAGACAAGTGGGTGTTGCATCACGACAACGCGCCCTGTCACACTGCCATCTCAATAAACGAGTTTTTGGCCAGTAAAAACATTCCTGTTGCTCCTCAGCCTCCTTATTCACCAGACTTGAGTCCTTGTGACTTTTTCCTCTTCCCGAGATTGAAAAATCACCTCAAGGGAACTCATTTCGGGACACTACAAAACATACAAACTGCTGTAACCGACCAGCTGAAGGCCATTCCAGAATCCGAGTTCCAGCAATGCTACAATGATTGGAAGGACCGTCTCCAGCGCTGTGTGGCTTCCGAAGGGAACTATTTTGAAGGTGACAATATCACATTGTAATTATATTTGAATAGAAAATTTTAAAAAAATCAGTCTCACTACTTTATTTACACACCTCGTATATGTTATGATGTTTTCTAGGGTATGATGAATGATTGTGTAACATAGGGTAATCAAGCTACACTACAAACTACCCTTGAACAAAACTTATCACGTCAGATAAAGGGTTGTTTAGGAATCCATTTCTCTTGGGATAACTTTAGGGCATGGGAAAGGTAAGTTTCTTTCTCTATTTCAAAACGAATACTAATTGGAAGCATTTTCTTCAGTGATTCTTGAACCCGACCTTTTTCTTAGGTATTGTCTTACTACGAATATTCATGAGCCTAAATATTAACATGAGTAGTATTGCGCTAAACAAGATAGCTATTAAATTATCTGCAGTATTATAAATTTTTCGTAAACAAATATATTTAAAAGACACAGCACTCTTTCAGAAACGCGAAAAAAAAGAATCAGTTCCAAATATTTTAGTAAAATAGAAAACGCTTTAATTATTAAAGCAATTACTCTGGACTGCTTCATTGATATTGAAGAGGTTTTCAATATCATACTCTCTATTCCATTACATTAGAGCCAATATAACGATGCATTAATCCAAGAATATGAAATAGATAACAAACGAATGCAAGAACAATGTATGTAAATGTTGTATCAACAACACATACATACAGTAACTGAATGCAATACTAAAGGCTGTCCTCTAATGGTTGTTCTATGCCTCTATTGTGGTGATTAGTTTTGTCCTGGCGTGGTCATAATCAGAAGTCTGGCTGTCCGTCTGGATACTCAAAGTAATCAAGGTACTGATACGAAAGGATATTCATATGGACTTTGCTATTATAAAAGAAGTACCCTTGATAGTACTGCTTTGACCTCATGCAGTCATTCTCTCGAAATTAAATGTATTGGACCGGTAAGAAGCGGTTGGAGCCAAACAAATCTTCTTTAGCCTGGAGCCATTTTTGCATGACACACCTCAATGTGTGTTATGCAAAAATATAGCTTTCGTAAGAATGCAGTCATGAAATAGATGAAAAGGAAAGCAGATAAAAGGTGCTTCGAAAAACAGAGTTTATTTGAGTCTAAAAAGCCCATTCTAACTGATTTTCATTTATAAGAAAATATTACATCTTTGAAGGAAGGATTGAAAAATATATGTAGAACACCTATTAGGAATTTATCATAATAACTTATGCAAGACGTAATTAACACCATACGAAGGATACAGACTCTAGTAATAATAACATTATTATTCTACTAATTGCCTGGGCTTTTTCCGCATCTCCTTGAATATCGTCTCGCACATCTAGGATATGCGAGTGTAAAGTCTATGACAACACTAACCCACCACCTTCAACTGCCTACCACTGGATCCAAAAATTCAAAGGCATTCAACTCAATCAGAGTTGATTAAAATGTGGTTTTTCTACCATTACTGATATATTTTCTTACTTACTTCATTAAACATCTCAAAAAAGCTACAGGTAATGTTTTCTCCTTCTAAGTTATGGAACCCGAAGGATTACTCTATACAAATTACCCTGAGGAAAATATATTTTATTCAAAATTTATTTCTGAAAAGATTTGTAATAGCGGGGAAAATATATTTTAAAAAAAAAGGGACATGTTATCTTGCTATCTGATAACATTTTCACATTGACCTGTCAGTGCGGTAAGTATTTCTTATGAGGCAGTTTTATATTAATTTTTGTTCACAATAAGATCTGGTAATGTTTTATTCGTCTGCACTTCATTACATTGGAAACAAATTCATCGTAATTTCAAGAATTATTCTTTTATATTTATGAATATAACCATGCATTCATAAATAACTATTTATACATGTGAGTATGAATTATATTCTTTAATTTTATTATAAATACGTGAATATATATTCACATCATTTTTTCCTATATTATCTACAATAGAATGAATAAATGAAACAGATAATATAGTAAGCGTTAACAATCTTAGTTAACTTAATAAGCCTGAAAAAAGAAGAGAAAACAAGATTTAAACACATTACCAAAACAGATTAAAATCGTCAGATTTCAACTTACAAAACACTATAAGCATATTCGAATGCATTATGAGTACACTGAGATATATCTTTCCAAATGTGAGAGTCAGCCCAAGACAGCATCAGAGTGCACACAATTCTGTACTCAATGACTCATTCTAATGCAAATGCACCACTTTCAATTTTCTACCACTTTGTACTTTGATGTAGAGAATTGAAGGGCATCAAGTTACTTTCCAACGTAGCTGCGCAAATCTAATATAATCAAGCATATGGCATGGACAGCAAACACTAATCAATTTAAATGGACGTCCTAGGCAGGGAAAAGCAAAGAAGACTGTCGACCCACGCGTATCAGCACGGGTTGGCTTTCAATTCACCCTCCTTCACAAAACAAACTCATTAATAGTTTCGTATAAGGGTTGCCAAACTAGAGAGGAATATATCATTTGGTCTTCAAGTTACGAAATTATTACTACAAATGTTTGTACAACTGATTAATATTTCCTACGTGAGTTAAACTGATGTGTAATTTAACTGAAGAAATACTCCATTAGTCAAACTGAAACAAATATACTGTAACTTTCACAAATAAAGGATAGGTGCCACTCCAAATTTTCATGAAAAAATACCTGGAAAATAACCGAACCCTTTAGTTGCTCTGATCCAATTAAGGTAAAATATCCACCTGCAATTAGAAGCCCTAACTTTCAAGCCATACCAACCTTTTTCAACACATAACATAGTTTTTACATTTTATATGAATATGTCCAATAGTCATCAAGCTCTGTATCCACAGAAAATTTTAACTTTAGTTTCATATATGGGTTTTTGTCAAACTAGACACACAATTTTTTACTATAAGAAAGAACAAAAGAAAACTATGACAGAAATAGAACTAGGTATCACACATGGTAGTCATCGACAAGATTTCACCTTTAAACACGTGAAATAACAATCAATGTTCAAACCACAATAAGAAATAAGAAAGATCCTAGTATTTTTTTCTCATTCTAACTGTGGTCTGAACATTAATTGTTATTTTACGTGTCTATTGTGAAATCTTGTTATATATATATACAAAATTAAAGTTTATCACGACTAGGTCACTTTCAAGAAATCAGGAAACTGACCGAGTACTGATAAACTTAAATTTTGTTTCTATTTCACGGTCGATACTTTTATCAATATATATATATGAATTAAATACCACAATAAACAATATATATTAATTATAATGCTCTAAGGCCTTTCGTCACAACATCATCAGAGAGCTAAAATGATAAGTTTAGCTCCCTGATGATTTTGTGACGAAAGGCCTTAGAGCATTTTAATTAATATATATTGTTTATTCTGGTATTTAATTCATATATACATATATGCATGTATTTTTTTCTCGTGTGTATTTTAATGTATTTTAATTTTGAACTCGTGCATATATGTATTTATATAACATTAATAAGTGTAGGTTTCAGTTATAATTGTAGGAAACAAACAGTTCCTTTTGTCTATAATTTCGACACCATGTCAAATATGCATGTGGCAAAATAAAAGTAGTAAATAAGGAAAATAAGAGAAGAAGCAATCAGTTTGTTCAGTCAACCGTTATAAATGCCAGAGCAGTGAAAGCAAAGGTAAAAAAAAATAAATAAAACATCTAGAATGGTCTGGACTTAACTGTAAATAAAGTATAGAGAATTAATATTAGGACTGAATCTAATGTGGTTACATTAATTAAGATGGAAATATATTTAGCAGGTTTGGCTGTTGAGAGAACGTCTCATATTTGTAACTGGAGAACCCCTCCCTTCTCCCTGGTATGTCTAAGGCTTCTTAAAATTCTATAGATAGCCAGGGTATCGATATTTCTGGTCCGTTATCCTGTGTCATTTCATTTTTCAGTGTACATGAATATACGATTCCTTTATTTTATATATATTAATTAATTAAACGTTATAATTTTCATATTAATTAATAATTAGTTTTATAGTAAACATAAGTTATACTGTATCAAAATTATGTTTAAATTTACATACATTCAATTATATTCATTTGGTATACCATAAAAGTTGGCGGGAATTGTTACGGATGGATTACTCTGTTTAATTGCATAAATATATTTGACTACGTGTTCAAGTGAAGGGAAGACCACGAAGTGCACTCCTATAGCCTCACCTGGCTACATGCTTATACCCGCATTATGTCTATGCAAAGCAAACAGCACACTGATAAAATCAATTTACATAAACGAATTAGGGGATACCGACAATATGCTTAGGAATAAACTTTTTGCGTCTCGAAACGCCCACCTTATCGGCTTTCTTATTAACACTGTGGAGCTGATTTACGTATTAATTTGCAACTATTTTAGTTAGAAGCACACATTATCAGGCCGATTCTAGACCAAGGATCCTAAATTTTCAGACAATCAAGTTTATTAGACAAAGGATTCTTAATGAGTACCTAACATCATGCAGTCTAGGAAATAACAACTGGATTGGGAGATAGCACAATCCTTCCTTAACTACCGGTGGCGAACAGGTGGCAGATGTGATCAGCCGAATGTGAAGGCCGGTGCTATCAGTTCCGTAGCACACATGAACCCGGTTTTGGCTATATGCTCAAAGTAACCTACTAAGAAATAATGTTATTCATGCCTATCAGGAAGCGCTAGGGTGAGTAGGAGGAGAGAAACCACCTTTCCATCACCCCAAACTGGATGGAAGAGGTTTCCACCTAGCTCTACTCTATCAATCTTAGATATATCATCATGAGATACTAGATATCAAAAAAACTTTTGGTAATATCATTTATTACAGGGCCCATAGATAACCCAGAGAAGCCCTTCTAATAAAATTATCAATTGAATTTTTATTCATTAGTAATTTTGTTTCCAAAAACTTAGTCTCAGTAAATGTGGATATTCTGATTGAAGGTCTATACTTTAAGATGTCCTCTGGAAGTCAGCAGGATGCTCATCACTATACAATTATAACGAAAATGCACATAATTTAGTATGGAGAACCACGAACAAAAGTAGTGATAAGCTTTATTAATTTATTTTTGAGAATAATTTAGATATACTAAATAGTGTTAATACTTATAACTTAATATATAACAACCAGGACTAGAGAAGAAGGTTTTTATATAACTCTCTCCTATACTGCAGTAGCTTATCGATAAGGTAAAAAAAACTGGTATGTATCAAGTGAGGATGTATCAAAGAGGATAAATCCGTCTCCGTCTGGGATTCGGAAGATAAAATAAAATTGTGAAGCGACGGCTAATAACCCAAGGATAATGGTGTCAACAGCGCAAGCGAGTGAAAGTCATATTGTGCTCAACACAACTATAACATTTTTTGTTCTTATGCAAAATTGTTTATAATAACATTGCCAGAAAAGACAATTTTGCAAATAGAGACGATACACGATTGCCAAAATGAAAGTTTTTCCAGTAAGAGCCATACATGAGAGCAAGGCCACGTGACTCAGCCTTCCATCAAGGCAGGTAGTTGGTCAGAAACGCTCGCACCTGACTGTTCCGCTACTCAGTCATCCAGCCAAGCAATTTACCCAGAATAACCCTTTCCTTCTTATTAAACTGAAACTCCCTGAGTCATGTCCTCCCCCTCCCATTCCAGGAAGCTCTAAAACAAGTTTAATTCTCTTCTGCGTATTAACTACACTTTCCCTTTGTTAAGAACTGATTTCTTCTTCACACCTTCCAATGCCTCATTAATCGCACGTATTCATTAATACTTATTCATCAACAGTTAACATTCATAAAAGGGGTCAGCTTAGCACAGTGACGAAGTGCTCACCTCTGGACTAGTAGATCCCGGGTTCAATGCTCACTCTGACGGGAGGTGCACAAATCAGAGTATGTGGAACCTTTGAGAAGACGTTAAGCCGTCACTCCCAAGCCTGTACAATGTCAGGTACTTGTTAACCATCACTACTCTTAACAAACTTGTAAGCTACTTCAACCTAACCTAAACTAACAATCATAAAATTTAAATATTCTATTTTAATCAGTTATAATCATAATTCTCTCAAATAAATTCCTTCCCTGAATCATTAGCATCTGATTGATACAAACTTTAAGGGAAAACTCTGATTCATGGAGTTTATTTGTTGTCAAGGAGCGCACTTATAGGCTTCCAGCTTTAGTGCCGTCCTAGGGTCAGAAGTCTGGAGACAATTTTAGTTAACAGCGACCGCAATACAGTTTGATTCTACACCGTGAGACTTAAAATTCCCGTACTCTTAATTTTATTAGAGCAGAATATGTAGAACATAATGCGGAGATTTATTAAGCAGAATATGTAGAACATAATGTGGAGATTTTCCAACTTAAACACCTATAATATAGTATGATGACCAATATTTATATAAGGATATAAACACATTATTGCAAATAACACATCATAAAAGTGTTAAAAAACATTTTTACATAAGTGTATATCCCTATAAAAACTACACTGGCTATATCAAATTTTACTTCTTATTTTTCCCCAACACAAACAGTAAAAGACTCCCGCCTTCAGTAAAATTCAACGAACGGAAAAAATTATTTATTTACTAAGTGGTAACCATTTCAGTTACTAATGAACCACATTATCAGATTTATCCTTTAAACATACTTGAACGTTATACTGGTGAACGTCTCCCCACACGAAGTTCTTGATAGATCTGAAAAGTTAAAACACAACCGAAGTAGAGGCATATGATTAGATCTGAACAGTTATGAAATGAACAAAGCTGTTCGTCTGAGTAGCCAGAAAAAATATAAGAAAAGTTAGTGTTTTGTGAGAGAAGAGAGGAGCGACCAGAACGCACAGGAGCAGAATTGAGTGGTTCGCAAGACTTATGGCGCAAAGTGTTATAGTTTGTTTCACTGGGGGCTCCCCTAGCTTCAGACAAATACACACATCAACTCAGTGCGCACAATTACTTTAATTTGTACACTTAGAATTTACCTATTTAATTTGAACCGTGACGAATATGTTTGAAGAGTCAGCCTTCACTTAATTGGCCAGCGACTCTGCTAATGATTTAGAATAGCTGTCGGGCGACGTGCCAGCGCGGCCAGCCAAGTGCATTTCAGCTCACCCCTCTCAGGTAGTTTGCCCTTATCGCTTTGGCGCTAAAAAACATCTCTCTCTTCCTGCATTTACTGCCAACTAGTCAATATTCAAATTTTTCATTCTACCACATTAGAAAACTATTAGCTCAAATAACTGTATTTCTTTTTAACTTATGCTGAAAGTTTGTGAAGTAAATGTATCTCAGAAATATTTTTATTTTGTTTAAAAAAAGCGATGGATTTTCTTTGATCAAACTTCAGTAAAATGAAAGTTATTTATTGTTTACTGGTATACGCTGACCAGGTCTTCAACATCTCCAAGCAAGTGTGTGTGATCTTCCATTGTCATCCACTGCACGTATCTATCAGCTATGCTTACAAGATAAACAAGCATGCCCTCTATGAATGTTATGCTAGAGAGATTGCTTCTCGAGCAACGCCGGAGTTGTTCAAAAAAGAGACATAAATCACTTCTATCAGAGTTTAACGAGTCCCATCTGAGATTGCAGCATACAAAAGTAACCAATACAGGATATATAGTAATTCAAATAAACTGCATTTTTTTTCTCAAAACAGCATACCCGCTGATTTTATTAATAATAAGCGAAGTCAAGGAAACGCATATTTCTTTGTTATATGCGTTATATTAACGATTATTTTCGTTGAAGAAAAAAGCAGTAACAAACATGTCAAAGTAAGTAATTACTTTGTCTCATATTTTTTTAGAAAACTAATTTATTAATTCCAAATAATAATAAAAATCTTGATAATATTTCTTATGATTAGCTGAGTAATTAACGTTTCTATAAGAACTGCTATTTGAATCGGTGATGTATTGTAAGTCCATAACATGTCCATAAGAGAAAAAAACCCTTTCTATGTATCAGTGCTTGGTAGACTTAAATATATTCAATAATCATACAAAATTTCCTAGTATTCGAATCACTAATGTGATACTATTGGAACAACTGCACCCAAAGACTTTCCAGTGAAGCATTCCCATGAAAGTCTACAGTGTAGTTGGAAATGAGTAAATGGTTACATTTAATGAATATCTTTTCAATCAATGTGTCTATTGCACTTTTCATTTCTCCTAATGTATTTGTTAGATTTGTCTATTAGGAGGAAGTTGATAGAACGATCGAAAACTAGTGTTTTCAAAAAAGGTTTTTTGACCGACTTATGTATCTGTAAGCCTTACTACGTTCTTGAGCAAATGCAATCAACCTTATCCTCTTATCGTTGCTTCGAAGTTTCCAAATTTTGTTTACTTAACGGGTACAGTAGGATATGTTTTCTGAAGCATGTCAAACACGGTATTTATCTAAATAAGAATATCTCCAAACACATTTAGTAAGAATTTGAATCTTAATTATATATATTATGGTACAACTCCGGATCATAAAGTAGTTAGATCTCTGGATTCCATCGACCAATAATAAGAATAAATTTAGAAATGCACTTGCACCAAGTGTTAACCGCTGAAGGAGAATATATACAAACGAATATAGTATAAAATGTTCAAAGAAATGTGCTCCTGTCGTTCAATACTACCACGTTCCCAGTTGGATGTAACCTGAGAACACTACACACTACGACTTTTTTTCTTTTTACTTTACACGGCTTATGAATACGGGACACTTTAATTGTGCTTGGGGGCAACAGGACGTATCCACCTTAAGAATAGAAAATGTTTATAGACATTTAGTAAATCTCAACTATAAAACTTAAATATCTTATATTCTAGGTACAAAAACTTTAACTTTAAAAAATATTTAAAAGAAGTTATTTGAGATACTTTTTGGACGCTTCTTTTACATAGTGAAACAGATACCTACTGACCAAGGAGTCTCTCATAGCAAGTATATGTGACATCCGCAGTCAGGTGAATAGCTAATAGACCAAACCCAAGTTTGTTTCAAAATAATTTTTTTCTAGTCAAATTAAATTCTTTTAAACTCTGGTTTCCTATATAAAGGAAACTACACCTCAACTCCTTGTATGTATTTCTGACTACGACCATGTTGGAAATATTACCTTTTCTAAATTTACTAACATCTATTAAGAAGTAATCACACAAAATAAATAAATACACCCATGAAAAACCTGTTAGTGAATTCAATTGTGCAAAATAAATCTACTTATTCAAATTCAAAATAAAAAAAAACAATAAAATTACGACACAGTAAAAAGTTGATTTATAAGACAGAATACCATTAAATAAGATTCTCAGTAATAAAGAAGCTCATTTCCGTAGTTAGAAGCTAGTGTTTATGTTCTTACTTAATGGGCATAATGTAATTTAAAACAGGTGAGAAAGAGGAAGAGAAGCGATTGAGTTATAGCGATAAGTAAATGGAGTTAAAAAGCAGGTCATGGGTGGCACGAAGGGCAAAACGGGAAGAGGTTTACGACTGCGTGAGCGGGGAGCACTTCTGATTAACAATTCTCATCTTTGCTAAGTATGGTCATTTAGTCAGCTGAACATGGTATATACATCTATCTACTAATATGTCTCGGCAAAAGAGTTATCAGTTTAAAAATTATTTTGTTAGTGCTAGACGTTTGTCAATGAGGATGTCATATATAGATAGATAGTTGTTGAGCCTGAGGCATACGTCCACCAGACGGACTCATCTGTCCGTCTCATGAAGATGTTGGATCACGTAAGGTCATGATTACGAGTGGGTCGTCAGTCTGATGGCATGGCTGCGTGCGGAATGGTCATCAGAGTATTAATAAACCTCTGTAAAAATAAAAGATTTATCCAGACTGTCCTGCCTGTATAAAGGTGAATCACCAGTATGACGACTTCTTCGTATGGTGTGTGAGAGACGTTAATTTGACAAATAAGAAAGATCACGAAAGGGCGTTATTCTGATACAAGTCTCTATGAGTAAAATCTACTGAAAATATGTAGAACGGCTATCTCAGTTCCTTCCGGAATGGTCACATAAATATCATGCACAGATTTATATTTGACAGCAATATTGCATCTCTTTATCTGAAGTGTCCGATACTGATATCTCAAGTGCTAAATCCAATACAATAATAAACTTAATGTAATGTATTCCATAATCATCACAGATTGTGAAGGGAAACTTTAGAGGACAACAGTGAGTATTTCAAGAACAAGATACAATATAAGAATGAAATGAATAAATGTTAAGGTACTCTAGCTGAGCATGCTTGAACAGAAGATTAAAAATCTGACTTTCCAAGATAATAAATCTTGGAAAATGAAGAACTGGTGTATATAATAAGCGAACAAAACAAATATAGCAAATCTCATGAAATAAATCGCCTAATAATGATTTTAAAAATATATGTAAATCCATGTATAAATGCATACATTACATTTATATTTGCAAATAAATTTTAAAATTACAATTAGATCAACCAACTATAGTCCTCATCAAAGTCAGAAGTGAGGGAAAAGGTCCTCTAATGAGGACCACTGCAAGATCGGAAGATCTAAATCGAACTTCAGGATTTATTACAGTGGTTCTTATATAGAAGTTGACTATTATTCACTCGTTATTGCGAAATCATGTTATATAAATCGGTCACTTCAAACGTTTTTTCCTCAACAGGAGAAGACTAGAATTCGAAGCTAGAGAGAACGAGTCTGAGGAGGAAAGAGAAAGAAAGAGAGATAAAACTGAGAGAAATGCTTTCGAGGTGTGTCAAAGGGACGAGTACAAAGGCGACTGGTCTGTCGAGCTACACAGAAGACATGTCTTTGTCTTCTAGTCCCTCCTCCTGATGACGAGTAACCATTCAAAATGTTTGAATATCTGTAATGCGTAGTCTGTTGACTGTATTAATGAATCTCTTTGAATTGCATTTTAAATTATGTTTGAATATGGATATCCTATTACATGAGAATGTCATAAAGATATATCTAGGTACTTTTATTAGAACAGTTAATTAGGGAGGTTAGATTATCGTCGAGGAAATATTCTCCAATCGAAACGCCTGGTGTGAATATAATATGTAATGCCAAGAATGAAAATTCTCATAAATTGTGACTGAATTTTTTTAAATATCTCTGACAATAACTGATAATACAACCAGTTGTATTTCAAGGAAAGTGACAAGGAGAATAGAAAATAGTAAAAGGTAAAGTGCAATATATTTTAATTAAATATGTCCAACGAAAAATCAGATCCCAGTAAGCACGTAAAAAGAAACATGTATACTTATAAGCAACTACATAAATTGAAAAATTTGGTAATTGGAAGATGTCATTACTTCAATTGTCACTTTTCTGAAAAGTCAAAATTCAAAGTGTACCTCTTTAATGATAACCACGGCGCTTATTATTTGAGTTGTAACAAAGGATAATTAATAAATTCTTAAGTAATAAATTAATAAAATAAGTAGGACACATATTATACTCATTTTAGAACAGTGTAAGAAATATGATAAAGAAGTGGAGACAAGTTTGTAATTTGGCCATTGTTAATGTAGCTTTAATGAAAACCGTGATGCAGCGTATGAAGGTTTAATCATAGTGCAGCCTTGTTAGTGATATGCTAATGTAAAGTGAAGTCTCCATATAAGAGGATCACCGATCGTCTAAGCAATTAAGCAACTAATCAAACATTTTAAAGGCATCTTTGTAGTTTCTCGTTCTAAACCTACGGGTAATAAAGTTTCATTAGAATATGGGTGGAAAGGGGGACCCAGCTATTCATTTAATATACAAGGAATTTGAAAAGGGTTTGAAACAAATGAATGACCAAGTAATGCTATTGATTAAATGCTAAATAACGCCTTGATGTGTCTAGAAGATATACAGGAACAGGTGTGTGGGAATGGTGCGCCGTCAATCAGTGAGAGCAGGGAGGCGCAAGCTCACGTCAAAGACAATTACACATGTAGGTGGCGACTAATTTGGACGTGACAGAGCTTGGAGGCCGATGAATGCCTGGACTGGGCAGCTGCAGCATCAGTTCTGATGGGAAGGCAGATGGCCGCCGAGGGGCGAGGCAAAAAGCGCCAGTAACGACGCCATGTGCGCCAGCCCGCATGCGGCGAGTCCCTCTCGCCAGTCTTACTTCGGCGACTCGCACAAGCGCTTCAAAACAACCATCATCTCTCATCCACAACCCAAAACTATTAATTCAAGTTTTTAAATGTAAATACAACAGTCTCTCAGATTAATACAATAGCCAATCATAGAGACTAACACAATTTAATAGAAAAATTATACGTATCATCAAATAATAAATAAAGGATTTCAAACACTATTCTGATTAACTTCACACTCTTTTACTTTCATATTAGTAAAGAATTTTACATCAGCTATAAACTTCCTTAACGTATATCCATCAACCAAAGTAATATATATATATATATATATATATATATATAATATATATATATATTATATTTTTTATATATTATATTATATCTTTTTTTTTAGTTCACTTGCTCTCCGAAGATGTATTAACGAAAGGCCTTAGAGCATTGTTTTAAAAAATTGTTTTCATTGTGGTAAATTAATCCATCTATTATATGAAGTGTTATTTTGATTATTATTCATATATATATATATATATATATATATGTTTTCCTGCGGGACTCTTCGCCTCCTGATGACGACAATGGTCAAAATATAGAAGTAAGTTATTCCTTTGTCTATCTGTGTGATACCTTTTTAATTGGTTTTTATTAAAAAGTTTTCATTTAAAAGTCCGATGGACCGTTTCATTTAATTATACATATATAACTTAAGTTTTTCTTAATTCATAACCCAATGGCAGAATAATAAGTTATTTAAAAAATAATTATATTTATATTTTATTATATCAGAAAGATTATTTAAAATTGTATAATGCTCTCTACACTATTATACTGAGAAAAATTCAAATATAAACATCAAAAAAGTAAAACTATATATATATATATATATATATATATATACAAAACTAAAGTTTATCGGAACTCGGTCAGTTCTTCAGGTTTAACCTCCACGGTCGATAATTTTATCAATATACGTCTCCATCAATATCAGAGACCCGTCTCCAACCGTCTCTGAACCAGTGCGCTTGGTTTTCCTCTCTTATCTCTCCTGAAGACGGTTCAAACCGAAAATTAGAGACTGTAAGTGTGTTCTTTTGATTTCTCTATGTTTCTTTGTTTATATTGAACTATATTTGTCCGTTTTGGATCGTATTTCCAACGAATATATATATATATATATATATATATAATATATTTATATATAAATGATCAAACCACAATAAGAAATGGGAAAACAAGACTAAGATCTTTCAACCGTAACAAGCGGTCTTCGTCCAGTACAGATACGAGAAAAGAAGTGAGTTACACCAAAATGGATCCATAGTTAGAAGTATACAAAAAAAAGTTCTAAACAAGATACCTAGATTATTTTGATGAAATTAAATATTTATATATTAATGTAAATTACTACTCGGGTTGTCTAAGACCCTAAGAGTGTTTTGGTGGGATTACAAGGCAACACTGATCTTTCAGTGTATTTTATCACGGACTCTGATTATTAGTGCTCTAATGCCAATCACAATTATATATATAAGACTAAAGAACATATTGAAATAAGTCAGAAAGTTTACCATTCAATTTAATTTAATTTAATTTTTTTTAATTTTAAATTTAATTCAATTTACCATTCAAAAATATATTAAGTTGCTCCTGATATCCTTCTCGCCAAATACTTTCGCTATTTAACCCCATACCTCTGCTTATTATAAGATTCAAATGTTAAAAACATTAACTAATTAATAATTAATGTTATTAGTACAATTCAAAAAAAATTATGTCCAACGCAGTCCTATAAGTAATAAAGTTAAACGGCAAAGTTTAAATTGTTATTGAAATTATCGTGTGAAAACGATATAATTTATTCAAACATAAATTAAAAGGTTATCATTCTGTACTAAAATTATACTGAATATAATAACGAAATTATTTAGAAAAGTTAAATTTTAAGAATTCATATTAATGAAGTAGATTTTCTCATATCGCTAATTAATAAAGTACTAATGATCGTCATTATATTTACCAAAGTCGCTATTATGATTACTATCATTCAACACAAAAAGTTAAAATCATCTTTAATTATTTGATTACTATAATTATATTAAACCGGCTGAAGAAAAAAAACATAACAAAGTATCTGAAACGTTTAAGTCACCTAAACATTTACATCGCCTCTATTCAAGTCAATATACATTTAAAATAACTGAGGACTGCCTTTAATATCTGGAATTGCAGGATTTGAATAAAACACAGAAAATTTAAAAAAAACAAACACTTCTCGAAAAAACTGGTCAAGAATATGTTATAGATAAAAAATTTTAGTCTATTAAATAAACAAAAAATTATCAGTTAAATACCAACCCATAAAAAGCATGGAATTAAATGTAAATCCTTTCTGGCTTGAACAGATATCAAAGTGTATGGACTGCAGGCCGCATTTGCATCTGACCGGCAGAAAACCAAAGATATTTTATTTTAGATCAAATCAAACAACCCTCGCGATTGTTCTTGAGATGTAAAACTGAAGAAATTGCGGTCTCTTGAACTGAAAGGACAATCTCTGTCGGATGCACAGAGTAACTCCACTCTTTACTGTCTCTTAAGCTGGTGCAACATTCAACATGAGGTGTTATGTATGTAATGACTAAGCTTGTTCCAGTTTACAATTGTGGTCCATCTAAGTTACTATGGCTCCTACTTTGAGGATAAGATTGCAAGGTGACATTCCAATTGTCTGAAAGGGTCTGCGTGCTCAGAAACTCTTCACTATTATTTACTGTCAAAGGAATACGAACAGGTAAATTAAACAACAGATAAAATGAAGAAACCATTCTCTCTTCACTATGATATAAACCTTACATAAAAAAATTGTCTAACCTAAAACCTTGCCAGGTCAACGAAATGAATAGGTAAAAGTTGCTCAGATTAACAAAGCGAGTTGGTAATCCATAACACGCAAAGCACGTTATATAACCAATGCTGCATATTTAACCCTCTTTTTATTTCATTTCAATCAAATATGATTTTCAGATGTTTCCGGATTTAAACATTTTGAGTCCATATTTGACACTTCTAAGATGATGTCTGAATGAATGTTACATAATAAAAACTTATTATCACTCTTATTGGAAATAATACTTCATTGGCATTGTCCCTTATATCAATACAAGTACTTCTGCTCTTCTTCTTGTTCTAAAGACTTTAAATTTTCCATTTATGATAGCCTATCTACTAGTGGCCAATGATCACGACTAGCAGTGGTCCATGACTATATACTAGCATAATCTCATTATTCTGAGGTAAAATGGATAAACCAACAAAAGTCTCCACACAAATGAAGTTTTATTCAACGCGTTTCGAACACTTTGTGTTCATCATCAGGAAGACACTATAATACAAATTATATCTATATTGTATAGATATAATTTGTATTATAGTGTCTTCCTGATGATGAACACAAAGTGTTCGAAACGCGTTGAATAAAACTTCATTTGTGTGGAGACTTTTGTTGGTTTATCCACTTTACCTCAGAATGAGTAAATACCACACAATTACGGATTGCACAACTAATGATAATCTCATTATAACATTACATTTCATTATAAGTAATTTATTAAAATTATTTTTTTAAAATTGGTAATATAATCAATAACTAATTACTAATTGCATTCGCTCATATTTTATGATATTAATTACAAAAAATTACATTATCACCCATCTAATTTAAGATGAAATATACTATACCCTAAGTATGAAATGAAATAATTATTTAAAAAATCTAATAAATAAATAGTTGTTTTTCATTTATCTCTCTCTTACATGATAAACAAAACAAATTCCCTGTATGTCTCTACAAAGTCTCTGCTTTGACCATAGAAAATCCATCATATGACAGGAATATTTTTTTTTTGTTTATGAATAAATAAGCGGTACTCCATTTCTGCGTCAATACTATCAACCAAATCTGGAAACATACTTTTTATATTATAGAAATTAAGAACGCAATTTCTAAAACTAAATATCCTGTATACATATAAATTTGTAAATACCTTAACATAGAAAAGGTGATTGCAAGATTACATAGTAATCCATGTAATAAGAGAACACTCTTCTCTATAGGGAGAGAGAGAGCAAGCCCCCGAGTTCAATATCCGTCGACCATGTGCTATAAAATTATCCAGAGACTGAGTTTACTTATTTAATTCTGTACGGCTATTTCTTTTAACTGCTTAAATTCATATATTTTAGTTTTATACAAAATTAGTTTAAATTACATGATAGCATATACCTTTTAGAATAAGTTGAGTGCACAGGTAGTCCCACAAGACAACGCACTTAATCCGAACATTGGCCCAACAATTTCCATTCAGAGTCCTAATTTTGCCTACTTCAAGTGTGTAACCATCGTTAAGAACTTTGAAGATAATTACGAAATTGCGTGTATAAAATAAAAAGGACAAACACATATTCAGATCTACAATTGTGTTTTATGAACATATTCAAATATTGATTTCCAATGTTAATAAAACGCGTTCTCTACAAAGGTGCAGAATAATATTTGTCTGAATACTTAACAGATGTACTATGGCAAGCACACCGAAGAGTCTGTTGTTTCTGCTTCCATTATAGGTAATTCTTTCTTTTCAGTCTTTACGTTTTCATTAATGTAAATTTAAACTTTCAGTAATTAAATATAAATGGAAAAGGAAGCAGGCTATGTCTTAAATCATTGCAAACTTTTTAGAAACTCCGAACAAATAACAGGAAATGTTCTTTCTTTGCCAAAATTTCAAAATAATAAAGTATGTTTTTCATAGAACGACAAAATTATAAAATAAGTTTTTACTTGGAAGCATGCATTGTAATAAAACTGATATTTAAATTCACCGGAGGAAATATTTATTTTCTTCCTTTTTACCTTACTATAGCTAATCTATAAAAATTATGAATAAAGTATTTTACCTACTTTTATTTTATAAGCTCCCTGAACCTAGATGGTGGTTAATACTGCAGCAACTCTGAAGGATCTATACGGCTTTGGTATTTTCATCTTAGGTTATTACAGGGAAGTTTAAAAAGGTCTGTTGAATTTAAAAGGATCAGAGATTGAGTCACAGGAAAGTAATAACGCAGCTACATGATTTCACTGCGCACTTGTCTATACTGAGTTGTACAGGCACAGAAAACCGAACTTCTTAAAACACCAATAAGCTTTAAATAAATCCCCTGTAAGTCCCTATAAGATGCATGGCCTTGCTCGGCACCCAGGATCAATATCCCATCCATTTTCTTCAGGGAAATGTCTATGTGAATACAACTTTTTCGATGTCACCAGTCAACTAGTCAACTAGTCGAAGCCAACTAGTCCAACCTACAGGAACATTTTTGTGCGTGTCTTTTTTATATACAACTACCATTTAAATACGTATTTCACTCAGGTTGCAATGTTCTTTCTAATATAAAAGTAAGTTAAAAAAAAAACCTAGAGAGACCTACACCAAACTCGTTAACAAGCAACTACGTTTTGTTTTATTTAATGTGGCTATAAATAACTTATAATCAATATGTATAATTTGTTTACTTTATTAGTACTAAGGAACTATAAGAAATATCTCCAGTCTCGAGCAATTGTGCACTAAACATATCAGCTTTCATAGAAGGGGAACTGATAAATATGTCAAGAAGAAAGCAGTTAAGAGGTGGCAAGAATAACCAGGGCCAATTTAGTATAGAAAGCTCATTCCAACTAAACATACATTTATAAAGAAAACTATCTTCAAAGGAAGAATTTAAAAATATATCTTGAATATCTGCATGTATTGAATATATATATATATATATATATATATATATATATATATATATATATATATATCAATAAAAAGATTTCACATAAACACGTGAAACAACAATCAATGATCAAACCACAATAAGAAATGGGAAAACAAGACTAAGATCTTTCAACCGTAACAAGCGGTCTTCGTCCGCTTGTTTGTTTACAAAATGTAAACAAATGGTACATTTTTGATTAAAATATAAGTTTAACGAGATTAAAATAAAAGAAAACATCAGTTGGTTGTCAAAAAGTTTGATATTATGTTCACTTCTAGTAAAGTTGAGGTAGGTTATTCCTGGTTTTTTTCTTTGAAATTTAATTTATTACAAACAATGTATGTTGTTATTTTTAAATAATTTTTTCTCCCATATTTTATTGCATGTTTTAATGCAATATACATCAGCTAGGTCTCGATAATCTTAGTCCTTGTGCTTCCAACTTTTTCCTAAGCAATAACTATTCATATTACAGAGATCTGCGGTTTCACAGAGCAGGTTGATATTGGAAAAGTTCGGGAGTTAATCACCAAAACTCTTCTGTTTTTCTAGTGCCTCGAAAGTATTTTTGCAAAATTTTAGGAACGACCAAATTTTTTTCTCAGACTTCATAGTTACATTGCAGCATACTTTCCACATTTGTATCAATGATTAACATATTAAATATCAACTTAACACTATAACCCTATAAGCTGGAAAAAAAGGGGTCATAACGGAACTAAATTTAACAATACAAATACTACAGCATAACAATAATGTTTTGTTAATATAATATTATAGTCTAAAAATTATAGTATAAAAATAATAACGTATATTTTTAAAAAATAGAAGGCAATAAAAAATAAAATAAATGGTAGGAAATAAAATATTCTGAGAACCATATATATTCTTCGCTGTTAAACTTACTCATGTGCAAATTTAAATACAGCATGCAATTGATTTTCATTATTTGTTATTAGTCATATGTGGTTAATATTAAATAAATGTAACTAACATTTTTGAACGCTTGATTGAGATGAAAGCGTAAGTGAATTCTGCTTTTGAAGTGTGAAGGCCCTTGCTCTTTTCAATCAAAAGTCACTAGGTTCAGCTGCCGTGACGGATAACCAAGCTTCTACTTCAGAAATGCTTATTCATTTCTGCTAATTGTACCCCTGTCAATGAGACAGATAAATGAGACCCAAGCTTACAAAGGACAACCTTTTCCAGGTAAAATTAAACCACTGACCCTGCCCCCTGAAGGATGGAGCCGCAGTACACAGTTCCCCTATGTCTTGTCGTCAGAGAATCCACTGACAGTCGTCTCCTCAACTCACTCAGTCAAGCCTCATCAAAATAATAAAAATGTAAATATTTTTAAATATCCATTAGCTCTTTTCTGTCAAATGATTAATATTAAACTTAAAGAATGCTAATATATTTTTTCAATAATTAAACATAATTTCCATTACATATCAGACATATATATCACCTCTATTAATTATATTACACAAATAGTAATATTATTATTAGTACTAATAATAGTTATATTTTACTAAAATAAAGCCGTTATTTATTTACTAATATATAAATGAATTTATTAGTTTCTAAGTAAACAACTAAATGTATAGTTGTTATAGTATTTAGGTTAACACTATAATGTATTAACGTAACAGGTTTGAGTGAATTAGAAGAAAAAACAAACATTTGCTTCATAAGTTCTTCTCATTATTCACCCAACGACATTCCAGAGCAAAGTTCATTTCCAGGAGGCATTGGAAGAAGGGCATGCTCCGAAATATATCGGGAGAAAAAAAGAATTCATGAAGTACCTGTTTTTTTTCTTATAATTTACATGAACTTTCAATTCCTGCAAAACTATCTATCCACGATAACAATAACGTAAGAAATGTCTTTTGACTCTTTGCACCAAATGTATCAACCAACGTAATCTATCAGAGAAGAGAAACACTTTTATGAATCTAATTCGTAGCCATCTAGTTGATTAGTTTGACTAAAAGCCATTTATTTGTAGAAAATAAGGAAAGCCCAAACCTTTCTGTCCTTTCAAGTCTGTGGTGCTCCCGTCACGCATTGATAAGCAGACATCCAGAGATTCAGAATTATCCAAACTGTCTGCTTCCATACGACCATCTTCCTCAATGATATGTTTTGAAAGAAATAAGATCCGTTTACACAGATTTAGATAATTTTTTTTCAGCTTCAATTCTTGTAAGGAATTAATGCTTGGATCTGAACTCCTTGTCTTTCCAAAACAAATTAGTTGTCTCGTCATATCACACACACACTCAACAGCTTCATCATTGCCCTTTTATGCGATATAATCATGTCACCATTGCTAATTATCACTCCTAAATGTTCGTCCATTGTAATTGTAAATGCAGTACATTTACCCATATAATCTACTTCGCAATTCTTCTGGATTGTTTCATATTTCTCTGAGGGAATCAGTTTTATTTTTTCGTATGGCCTCTATAGGTCACCTCTTCCATAAATGGCTTAGCAGCCAAGGGTAGGCGTTGGCTAGAAACAGAACAAGAAAAGGTTTTATTTTTCGACTGGATAACTACTTTGTTATGGTCGTAACAGTAAAAATATACAACATAACGTAAGGAAATGTCCATTCTAACCTACGTCATCGATTTTCAGGGTGCTTACGGCACTGTTAGCCGAAACGTCCTGACGAACAAAACCAGTGATTTAACCTTCATCGGCAGCATATTCCACTGGAGGTAGTTTTCTTAAACAAAGGTTTAAGAATGTCAGAAACATCAAAAATTGAAGACGCCACCAGCAGAGGAAAGACCTTCCACAGGGTGCAGTGCTTAGTGGCACTCTTTCTAATATCATGATTAATGACCAGCCTATACATTGAACTCAAGCGTATTCCATTAATAGGTGCCCTCTTATTATATTCCTTACTAATAATATAACACTACCACACTTTAACACTACCCATGTCATAACAATGGTTACCAGCAACAACATTGAGCAATGGAGCACACTTTGACCCTAGCACTGTGTCAAACTGTCAAGCTGTCAAGGGTCAAGCCGTGGCATGCTGAAAACGACAGATTTGTTATATATATATATATATATATATATATATATATATATATATATATATATATATATAATATATATATATATATATTGACACTGTCACGTGTTCATTCAAAATAGGCAGTTAATGTTGAAATCCACAGATTATTTTTCTTTGTAAAATAATTTCTAATATAATACTTAGTTTTTCTGCTTCAAAATTTTATACTTCTGCCTATTAAAAAAGGTTTTAAATAAAAACCAAAACGTTGGCAGTGAGAGTTTAATTTGAATCTGAAGAACTGACCGAGTACGATAGAATTTTATTTTGTACATATATATCAAATTATTTGTAGGCCTGAAACTTAACGTCTGCGAAGTTGTAATATTTTCTTGCCTTAACATTTGTTACATTGTGGTACTCACCTGTCGGCCAATGGAAGTTTTTTGACTTCATAAAAATAATTATGAAACAAATTCATTTAAATAAACACATACCCGTGTATTTTCATTGCTTTTCATTGTCTAACAAATCTCTATAAGTTCATGTCATCAAGAACCAAAAAAGTACAGCTATTAGGAAACTGTCACATTCATATCAAATACATTGGAGAATACATTAATAATCCAAGTGAAACTCTAAAGTTAGAGAAATGGGATCAGCAATTACAGCATAAAGAAATAAAGAATATGAGTTCAGAAAACTCTTACAGTTACAGCTGTCTCATGAAAGATAAAAACTACAACACAACTAAGAGGCTTCCCTGACTCGTTGAATACTGAACTTACTGGTCATGACAATGGGTGATTTATTGATTTGTCATTGCATGTTACAAAACCAATCTATTCCATATACTTTTGAACCATTTGGACACAACAGTTAGTGTAAAGTAATACGTCAACTTTATTCCACCGTTTAAGACAATAAAATCACAGCAATCCGTGGGAGATTTTGTTAACAAAGTAATTAGTGTTTTACGTGAGACTAGGAATGAAACGAGTACTTTGAGAAGGACAAATGTAGGGGCATCGGATATAAAGACAAAGCAATAAAGGGTGCCAGTAGAGAAAGGGAAATGGCTAAGGAGGCAATCGTCTCCTGATAATTGCCTTCATTAAGGGAAGACACAACTACAGAGGACGTAAATGCTAATTAAGGCAATTAGGACTTTGTTTTCATTTCTTTTGAACAAATAAAATTTATAATTGTTCTGTCGCAGTGCTAGAGCCAGACTTCACTGTAATAAAAACCAGTTAAGTATTTCACTAGACTAAAAAAGTAAAAAAATCTGGAATGAAACCCTACTTCTGACTAATTACCTAACTAAGATTTAAGTAAATTAATTAATAGAGTCAGTTTGACATATTTTGTTAAAAGGAATTTTACTTAAACATAAGATGTGCGTCTGAGGAGACGGACAGACTAAAGCGCTAATAGCCTTTCAATAATCAATGGAAAGACACCTCGGTCACGTGGTCGGTATGATATTTGCCTCGTCCACAGATATGTGGGTTCTAATCCCTTATATCTTAACCGTTTTACGTTGTCTAGACTTTGTACGGCTGAATTCTTAGATTTTGATAAATCTGTCTCGAAATGCACTTGTTGCTATTTATAGCCTTCTGGTTCTGAGTTCTCCACACGTGTAAGGTGTGCATACAAGAGGCGTTCAATATTTATTGACTGGTTTTATTCTATTGCTTTGTAATATTTAGTATAGCATTATTGAAAACTCGATTTATACCTTTTGTTTCCACAGGGTCCAGCAATCTAGGTTATACTCCAACTCAGAATTGACTACGTGCTACGTCCTCAGAGTGCCGGGTGTGAGGACAGTACCTTGTGCACTGTATCAGGCTAAAAGCGCAAGACTCGCTCTGTGGTTAACTAAGCCATTCTCTTTACTGGAGTGTGGGAGGGACTGGAGTATCACCAAACTATCGGTACCGTGAGGATCTGTCCAGGTCTGAGTCCGCCTTATAGTGTTGTGGATGTGGTTCCAAACCCAAGTTTGGCTACATACTAGGGTGTGTCGCTGGACGGAATTCACCTGTGCTATATGATAAGGAGTATTTTCTATCGCCTTGCTTGGAGAACAACAGGCGGTGAGCCCAAGCAATGTAGTCTCTAACAGTATGAACAGATCCGTCCTAGAGGGACAAACACAAATACTGGTACTCGTCATAAGGTGTGTTCTAAGAAATAAATTGATAAGCATGATCGGATAGTTGAATTTACGCACAACAAAACAACTTAACAACTTAATTCTTGTAAAATGGTATAATAACTATGTTCTATGAGTTTTCCTTTCATGTATTTTATGTGACTCATAATATTCACAAAAGTCCTTCTTTTTCTTATTTTTAATAAGAAAAAGACAAGAAAATATATTCATAAACTAGATAAAGGAGTCTAAATATTATTAACTGTTCTTAGGAGGAAAAATATATAGAACAACCAGTTGTTTTAGCATAAAGGCGTTTGGTGCGAACGCGTAGGTCGAATCTTTTACACCCTGATTTTGTAGCTTGACTTGTTGTAATTACGCTATAACCGTAAATATAGACAGTCCTGTTGAGTAAAAAATAAAAATAAAAAACTATTTAACTGGAAGAAATTTAAATCATAATGGATAAAAAACAGTATTTCTATGTTCTCGAAACTAAAAATAAAACTTGAATTAATTTTATAAAATACTATATGCTTATTCTCTACGCTAATAAGATTAAATTCAATAAATTTAAAAATTTAATTACAGCAATTCAATAATTATCAAGAAATTTGTTAATTATGTTAACTAACAGGGTTCGACTGTTGATATAGACTTAACAAGAGTTAAGTACGGTATTCTATAATGTATTTGATTTATATCTTATCCCAAAAGAGTTATTACAGTTACAGGGTCAAAAGACCTAATACTACAAAATGCATAGCATTATTGTAGTGGCTGGCACTCACCACTGGCTACTGCTATTGACTGGGATAGCAGGCGGCACTGGTCAGCTAGGATGAAAATCCTAAGAGTTACTAAATAAAAAACCTCAAATAAAAAACCCTTTATAAAATAATTCCCTTCAACATTGTTATACACCGCAGGTTATATTTGCTTACAGGGAAGATAAAGAGTTTTATACCTTCTCATTCCTCGGTAATGGGAAATTTGTAAGTCTTTAACAATCATTACTCAATATGAGTAAATATTGCACTACCATTGTATAGTTAGTATAATTTACTTCGATTAAACGTTAGTAAACTAATGATGCAATAAAATATATAATTTTAAATGAATTGACCACTCCCACCATGCTGTCTGAGTTCAGGTGCACACCACTCGATTCTCACATGTATCACTCCTAACGTGGCAGCAGCTCATAAATCCCTTGGAGTTGTTTCTCCCGTGATTTGCTTCTCAGTCTTGCCTCTCCCTTAGGCGTACCCTCCCATGTTTCACTTTAATCCGTCTCTTTTTCTCTTTCATATTTCTTCCAATGCTTACCTACTTTCTCCCTTCATGTCATTCTTGTCTCCTCATTCCACCTCCTACTTTTGAAAATCTTTATAATTTAATTATTCTTATATTGCTTGATTTGACAACTTCAAATAACACTTGTATCAGTTTATCAACAGGTTTTCTAAAATTTCTAAACGTTCGCTGCGTTCCTGCCAAACATCATACATCCAAAACATCTCTATCTACCTAATTCAATATTTCAGAGGAATTTCCTTCTCTCTCTCTCTCTCTCTCTCTCTCTCTCTCTCTCTCTCTCTCTCTCTCTCTCTCCCCTTTTCCAGAATGGCTATTAGCTGCAAAAGGTAACAGTCATATTTTCTTCTCTCTTCAAGTTCTTTAAAAAAAAAATATCGTTTTGTAACGTTTGTAAACACTTGTATTGAGAAAGCAAGAGTTTCATTGGCATGTTCCCTTTCTTTAGGAATTTTATTAGCTACAAAAAGCAATAATCTATCTCATTATTTGGAATGTCGTATTTCTGGATAAAACTCTTTTTAAATACAAGCAGGTTTTATACAGAGGTTATGCGGCTTATTCCTCAAAAATACAACCGGAACTCACAACAGTTAAACAAGTTCACTAAGAGATCTGTAGAGTAATTTAACACGTTGAGACATTCATGATTGTGTAACAAACAGGCTTTACAAACTTTAATGGCTCCTGCTTAACAAAAAAGCGTTAGACTCGTTTAATTTATTTAATTTTTATATTTTTATTGTATTAATGCTTTAATCGATTTTTTTGTGGCATTTATTATTCGTAATTAATAAATTAATTCTTCCCAAGTTGATTGACCACATCAATCTAACCAAGTCTCTATAGTGTTTTAGTGTTCCTGATATATAAATATAATATAATAATTCCTGATATATAAACTTACTTTCACCATCGTCTTGTTCCTACGAAAAACTTGTTTACAAAGCAAAATAAATTCCGCAGAGCAATAGAAATGGTCCAAGGATCGTAGTTGGTAAGTAATAAGTTATGAAATGTTACTATCTTTGCTTGTTATAATGATTACAAGTATAGTCTATACACATAGTCATTTTAATACCTAGTGAAATCCAAATTTGACTATAAACTACATTTCAGAAGTTATACGAAAAAAAATGCACTAAAAATAATAAAGGAGGCTAAAAGGTTGAACGGCCGCTAAAGCAATACACAGAGTGGAGCACTCGCCCTCCATGTTATTAGACTCATACCCATGCATGAGAGGATGTCATACACCCACCAGCGATGATATCCAGCGAAACGTCAAAACAAACCTGTTATCATAAGGCTTAACACAAAGTAAGCAGACAAAATGTTCATTAACTAAACACCTCCCGTTAGAGAATACATTTAAGTCGTTGTGGTGGTATTAAACAATTCACTACCACGACTAAAATATACAAACAGTGTTGAAATTAGCGAATTATACATAGATGCTGCATGATAAACACAGTAATTAGCGTCAGGCGAGCGTGATGGATCAACAACTGTGAGAAGGATGTTGTTATAAAAGTAGATAAGTATGAGTGACTCACGAATAGGGATATCCGTGAAGAAGTGAATCAGTCGAGGAGAGCGGTGGGAGATATTGCAGTAAATGAAATATTTAATGTTTGTTCCTACTCTGCACAGTCTAGCAGGCAAAGGAATGAAGACTACGTAATCCCGATTAGAGAGACCATCCCCATGTATGGCCTACAGGCAATTCAGTGCGTTTAAAATGAAAAGCACTTTGACACGACATGATGACAATCACCAACCCCAGTCTGTAATGGTAGACTCAAGTGGTTGTACAAATGCAATGTGGTTCTACCGTATTACAATCCACACGCTCTACCAGATCCATATATTTAGGGAAAACAATGGAAAATAATCAAAATAAACTTATGGAAAACCATAACACAAAATAGAAATATAAAAATTAAAAAAGAAACAAAACTAAGTGAATAAAAGAAACAAAACAAAAAAGTAAAAATTAAAAGAAACAAAACTAAAGTGAACTAATTAAAAAAGTGAATAAAACTAAGTCGAAAAGAAAACATGTGGTTGAATTATTATAACAGACTTGAACCACGAGGAAACGGAAAAATACATCGGTAAAACATTGAAGGAAGACAAGATAAGCTCTGATATCCGTTGTGTCCCGGAGGTGGAAATAGGTCTACTTTGATATGGTAGACATTAGACACTTGATATATAAGATGAACTGATTAGGTAAATGTATAAATAAAACTATATAGAGAGTTTCTTGCTCCAATCTTTCTTTTTAGATCGTTCTTCCATTATTCAAACAGAGCTCCATCTGATTACGGACTCTTCCCTAAATACAATTTGCTGACTGGTAGCTGCTGATGCTTTGGCTCTGTCACTAATACACTCATACAGTTACATGAGTAATGTAATGCTAATGCTAATACTACTTTTCAACACTATAAATTGAAAATGTAAATAATATTCGCTAATATAGATGAGCAAATAAAATTGAATTAATATTTTCTCTTCTGTTTTCATTTCCCACCTATTTAACCAAGTCTCTATAGTTTTTAAGTGTTCCTCATTCGGTAGATATAATTCACTTCCAACATAGTCTTTTTGCCACGAAAAACTTTTTCACAAATCAAAACAATTTCTGCGGAGCAATGCAAATAGTAGTTTGGGAAGTATGTGTGTATAGATTACCGTGTAACTGACACTCATATCGACCACCTTTGAGATGTGATTGTCTAAATGTAAACACATGAGAAATTTACTAAAAATTATTAATTTCATCTTTTTTCCATGGGCCTAGGTTTTATTCTACAAATATAAATTCTAAATAGTTTGAAATTTGGATTTGAATTGAGGCATTACATGGTAGAAGAGACAGCAGCTTTGAGGAGTATATGGGGGGAGACGTAACATAGACAGAGACCTAAATAGTTGAGTAGATACTACTAGAACAATCCAAAGTTAATGCACGATTGACATTACACGAGACTCCTTACATAATGAAAACTAGGGGCAGAAACATGAGGTAGGAATTCCTGAAATAGTTACCTTGGCCATATTGATGATAAGTTTCAGATTTCCAGAGATAGGTCGAACAAAACCTCCAAGGAGGGATTCAACCCATCCAAGATCAAGTTATGTAATCATTTGACAGCTTCTTTTTATACAGTGAATGTGATTAGTTTCACAGGCCAGATGCATGCTGAGAATTATTATTGGTATGCAAAAAGGAATAACCAAACAAATACCGGCTAATTTTAAAATTCGTAACTATAAAGATATTACTCTTATGGATAATTATTCATTTTTGACAACATTATTAACAGAGGCATGGTTCTGTCACTGACCAGATTGTACACGTGGCAGACATACATCTGGCTTAGTCCATCTCCACCACTACTCAAAACATATTGGTTTAACCAACATTTCTGTCTAAATTTACTATATTCACAACTTCCTTTTTAATACAGCTCAGTAACTTTTTTTTTTAAGGGAAAGGAATGAATTTTGATTTATTTCCCATACATCCTCATTTTTTGCAATATAAATCTACATTATCTTTGGAATTAGTTTTTAAAAACTCTCGCCATTAACCCGATATCCAAGGACTCTAAAACGTTTATTGTAAGATAAAAGCATGAAATAAGGGTAATTAATATGATAAATATAAAAACAGGCTATCAACGTAGCCATTATTGTAATAAAGTTCAATAACGTTCGAAGTTATCACAATTAAACTTTTATTTATCGAATCCAAACTTTAATAATTCATTCAATTTGTAATTATTTTTAACAAAGTCAAAAGTATTTGCAGTTTAAATTGGGTTTATTATACAGTTCTGATTAAAAAGTACATTTCCAAATTTCACCAACAGAGTAAGAATACAAAAATGAGGCTATAAGTCACTAAGCAAGTTGACCTAATAATTAAAGAAAATACCTCAAACAATTTTAATATGCCTAAAACGTTTTAAACATCAAACATAATGATGTAATTAGAACTCGTTGATTAACTAAAACCCTTCTAAAGCTTTTATTTTTGATCAAATACCTTTCAAATGATTTAAAATTCATATCAAATAATCTTATAATTTTTGGCCATAAAGAATCTTTCAGTTTTTTTATAGACGAATATAAAAATTCAGACACATTAAAATGTTAATTAATATTTAGAAAAAATGAAAATTAAGAGGAAAACTTTTCCCGTTATAATGAAACCTTCAAATAATAATGTCCAGTCACCGCGCTTCCATCAAGGATAATACATACATACAAAAATACCTGTGACTAAAATCACACTGATTTCGATACCGTTGTAAATATAACTAAATCAGTTAATTTTTAATCATGAGCAAGAGGTGTGGAGCCCTTTAAATGTTAAATGTGGTCATTGCTCTGGAAGTCTGCCCATCGCATTTTAAGGGATCATCCGGCTGTGAGGCAGGAACATAGGCAATGTTTGAATAACTGGATGTCACCACATCGTGGATTGCTGAAATTGTAATATAGAAAATATGATATTTTAATATAGAAAATTTTGTCTTGAAATTTGGAAATAGGAAAATTATAAAAAATTAAAAGGAAAAGTTTTTTTAAGATGAGGGGGAGAGAGAGAGAGAGATCAGTAACAAACCCAAGAAATGGAAAAGAGAAATTATTATCTATTGTTGCTTAAAGATAAAAGAAATTTACCTTCCAGTTCAAAATATCAAGTGGCCGATACTTGACTCGGACTTGAAAACCACATACTTGGTGCTTCTAAAATATATGTAAATAATGCAAATTTTTAAAATCTGTCATATAAATTTAATCTTCCGTTATCTCGGAGCGCACCATTTGAGAAGCACTCATGTAGAGTTATAAAACGTTCATATTAGAACATAAACAAAGCAAAGAATCTATATTACGTATAGCAGAAATAACAGTTGAAACAATCTCTTATAGTTATTTTTTTTTTGCATCTATGGTTATTAACACCATATCACCAAATCAGGCTTACAAAATCTAGACTACACAAGCAACCAAACGCTAAGAGGTTGAAACCCACGCCTTCTTGACCAAAGTACACCTTACCTACCAACCATGCAGACGTTGCATCCAATCAATGAGTGATTTTCAAAGAAAAATTCTTTTTGTTTCCAAAAAGCTTTTTAAAAGTGTGATGGAGAGAAAGGATCGTGCTCTGCTTAAGGGATATGGGGTAGGCAATTCCATTTATTATAAAAGGAAATAGCTATTGAGAAGAAAAAGCCAGCTGGTGTACTACCTGAATTAAAAATGATCTCATCTGGTCATCTAAGAGAAAACTGATTGTGCTGCACGCCAGCCAAGTCATCACTACTCTCATTGTGATTTCCCCAAATTACCTGGCAGACATTGTCAAGCAACTTTTAAGTCGTTCATTATACATTTTGATTTGCATACTTGATGAAAGTTCAAAAATAATTTACTTCATTTCGATTTTAAACCTGGAAGAAGACAAAGCGGAGTATTATGAAACATGCATGAAGAATTATAAGAGACTCTTTTATTATTGGTATACAATATTTTTTGAGTTTATGTCAAAAGTTGTCCTGATATACTATAACACTAAAACAAGATTATGTAATAGTTACCTTTCATAAATGAAAAATCAGTACAAACCCACCATGAAAGGTCAAAAATAAAATTACAAAGCAGACACAATAGATACGCACACCTACAGTCTCAAACTTTTGGTTTGAAACGTCATCAGGAAGAAGAAAAAAGGAAGACACAGCCCCCTATTCGTTAATGTGTTTCCCTCTTCCATCCCCCAACAGTGTGCTCGGTCATCCATGGCATCTTTGAACCACAGGACAGGTGAATCCAAGGCTTGAAGGTAAACAAAGTTCTATGTAATGTGTATGTTAACTAATGACCATAACTACCAAGGTGAAAACGTTAATATATACAGGATGAAACTAGTGTTTGTTTTTTCAAGTTATACAGATGGATTCTGTAATTGATGTCTAAAAATACAGACCAAACATCGGTTATGAATTCTTTAAGATTTTATTTAAAAAAACCTCGAGAAACATAAATACAAATAATAGCAGATACACTCGTCTAGAAATAAACTGGAGATTGACATAAAATGGGGAACACACAATTTTAATTTTTCGATGAACAGTTCAACAGACAATTAGAGATTGTGTGTTTCTGTATTATATGTGGATTTCCAGTATGATTTCTGAACTTTCGTAGTCCTTTCTAGATGGGTCTTTCATCGCTCAGGTGTATCAGATTTTTACACAGGCTTATATTGTGTCATCGAATGGCACTTGAGGAAAACAATTTAGTGACTTTATTGAGTATTGATTTATATTATAATAAAGAAATAGTGTATAGCATTTAAGATGAATGGTTTATTAATGAAGATAAATGATAAATGAGAGAAATGAGTGAATTTGTTGTGATTTTAAATACTTCCGATTAGCCCCTCGTCCTCCAGATAGTTAGATCACATCAATCCTCACTCCCCTCCGAATACGGCCGTCATTGTCAATGACCATCTCATCATGTTGAGCATAGCATTATGGGGAGTTCACCTCTCTGAACTTCATAACAAATTTCTCCCTCAAAGAGAAAATTGCCAAACAGTGGAACTTTCACTCTAAAATTCGGGTAAATTTGTTTAACTTTACTAGGTGAGACATTTTAAGAGAGTATTTATTTATTTATTTTTCTTTTTTATTGAAAATAAAACATAACTTGTTAGTAAAAATTATAATAACGCATACAAAGATTATTTTTGAATTCAGACACATTACATTACTGCTAGTTCATACCCCATTTTTATACAAGTTTTTATTTACATTTATTCACTTATCAAATAACTCGCACATACCACTTTCTTATATGATCACACTGTTTCTTTGTTTAAGCTGAGAGAACTGCAGGGAAATTAACAAAATCAACGGCCGGAAAGACTTCCACAATAAAGAAAAGACACGATCAAAACATTTAATAAAAAGAACATTAGAAACACAGCATTTTGTTCAAATCATTCAAATGTTAACATTACCAATATATGAGCACTCATTGGAGCTTGGTATGAATATAGGCATCATACACTGAAAGAAAACACTTGTCTCTTATTCATCAATGAATCGATGGACAAGTACAATGAAAACACCATATTTACTATAAAATGGAGAAGGGCAATGAGAGGAAGATTATTTATAACAAAGTTAAAGGGAAAATATCCCTGAGAAAGAGAGATGAACCACTCTAAAAAACTTGTTTATATAAAATAAAAAAAAATCACCTTCATCACTTCTTTACCAAGCATCCATAAGCATTCTTAAAAAAAACCATTAAGTTGAAATACAACTGGAGAATCATAGTTGAATAAATATTAAGGGACGTATTTAACCAGTGTATTATTTAATTTTAATTTTTAAAGTTATGATTGAAAAGCTAAATTTTCCAAGAGTATGCGATTCTCTCACAATACAACCACTCACTGTTCAGGCCACTGTGGGTCAAAACTGATTCAATAATTGTGGAGGAGACAAGTATTTTTCTAATGTACCGTTCTTGATGGATGATGTTCTTATAGAAATGTCAGCATCCCTGACTCTCTGAAACTATGTGACCGTAATTGCCAGCGTGTTTTATGTCTACCCTCACCGAGTAACTAGTGTTTCTCCTATAATTGCATCAACTAATGATACGTATTAGTCTGAAGGTTATCTTTTTTATTGAGCCATCATCATTTCGATCAAAAAAAAATGTGAGAAGTTAAATATGGTCTATAAAAAGCTGACGCCACTAATAACGGAAAATGACGAGTTATTTCATTTTTGAGGAAGATCTGCAATCCTGTTTATAGAACTAAAGGGCAGAGAGACATTAACTCTAATGAAGGTTAACAGTACTATTCGAAATTGTGAGTCACTAGACGGACTGCAAAAGCGACATGTCAATTCCATTAAATAGGAATGTCGTGATTTTAGGTAGAAATATTTTGCTCGCTTCCAAAGCATATACTTGTACCATACACTTCTAGAGGTTTAAGAAACAGACAGAGCGACTCATGTGTTAATTAGAGACAATACTAGTTATACGGTGCGAGTCTCACTGTCAGATCATTACACAATCAGCAGTCTTAAGTTTTGTCTTTTCAAATTTATTTAGTGAGTAGGGATCTGGCATCGTACAGAACTGGAGTATCCGGCTATACATCCTTTTCAAGGATTGAAGAGCACAAACTTCCACTCCCACACAACAAAAATATGCCTGACTATATTTATTTATTTTTCTTTTTTATTGAAAAGGAAACATACCTTTTTAATAAAAATTATATGAACGCATACAAACATCACTACTATAATAATTGATGACAGAAATGAGTTAAGTATTGAAAGGAGGGAAAGAGAGAAGGATAAGGCAGTTGTAGAGGCCCTTGCATGGAGAGTTAAGTACGGAAACATCGAGAACAAATGAAGTAAAAACAATGAAATAGTTCTCTTCAATAAGTCTATTGCCCAAATTCTCAATAGACACTTCTCAAAATTACCCATCATGTTAAAAGAAGAAAAAATATATTAAACAGGTGAGAGAAATGTAAGAAATAATTTTATGGATAGCTTCACAGAGAGATATTGCTACTGGGAGAACTGTTACTTACTAGAAGTCTGAATAAATTGCACACACATACACAGGGTTCAGCATTTGTATTGAACGGCTTGTATCCCCTGAGAATTATTATCTTACAGATTACCGTAACACAACGCTGTAATCTGAAATAGATTACAGTTTTATGATGTAGTTTCTTATTATTAGCTTGTTGTGAATGTTAAGATAACGAGTGAAGTAGACGTGTGTTACTTTTATAGTTCTTTTCAGTTATATATTAGCAGCCCACATATAACGTCTGTCAGGCTACATGCCTAGATATTCGGTGTACAAAGCTTAGGGTACCCAAATACATTTCAGAAAGACTATACGATAGTATATGAGTTGCCTGACGCCTTCTCACAGTACCATTTCCTCCCCTGACCATTAACAGGGTCAAATATTGAAAATAGGTCAAACCGCTTTGTCTTCATGCGGGTTTATCTCTGTTTTCAATGTACACATAACCTTCAAAACAATTTTCAAAAGTTAGGTGAGTTCATACTCTCTGGGTTTTTCTCTAAGTATTTTACTATGCAATTTAATGTACGTACACAATTATTGATCAAACCACAATATGAAAATGGGAGAACAAGACTAAGATCTTTCAACCGTAACAAGCGGTCTTCGTCAGAGTCAAAAACCCAACTGAAACAGTTGACCCTGACGAAGACCGCTTGTTACGGTTGAAAGATCTTAGTTTTGTTTTCCGATTTTCATATTGTAGTTTGATCATTGATTGTTATTTCACGTGTTTATGTGAAATCTTTTTATCGATGTACACAATTATTATGAATTAAGTTTTCCAGATTAAAATTGAACTTACAAAGTTGACGTTTCAGATTTAATTAAAACATTTTTATGGTATTGAAAATGTTTATCTATGCACATACTCATTGTAACCCTCCTATGCAAGTAATAGTTGACTGATTTTCATTTTCAAAATTTAATATTCCTGCCTAAGAAACACGTTTTAAATAATACCATAATGACGTCTCTGAAAGTTAGATTTGAACTTGAAAAAAAAAAACCGATTCCTGATGAATACTTATCATTCCATTCTATTCTACAGGCGATACATTTATGAAGTTTTATGTCATATTTTGTTAAATAGAACAGGTAATGGGAAGTTGTTTTTGTTCCATTCATTTCTTCGATCTGTTTTCAACAGTTGGACTAGAGAGGCACCAAGAGCATTCTGAGTCGGTTATTCAAGGCACATCCTTGCCTGGCTTAACTAGTGCCAGGCTGCCACCCACAGGGTCATTCACACACTCCTTCACAACTCATTTCCCAAGCCCATAACAACTCCATTTTAAACGGCAACTGTTCTGCACTTCCAATACTTTAGAGACAAGTACGAGTATATTAAAAATATAGAATGTGTACCTATTTTTTTTTTGTTTAATTTTCAATAACAATCATGATTATTAATGCATTCTGATCTCAAAAATACAAAATATGGAAAAACAAACATAGACATTTATTTATTCATTATGAAATGAATGACTTCCGAAGCTAAAGAAATAATGGAGTGTATAAAGACAGCTGAACTCAAATATACTCCTTCTAAGATGACAGGCAAGGAGGAAGACTAAACTTGAGAAACGACTGTCCTATAACTTGTGCAGTGGGAAGCACATCTACCTTCCTCATGTATTTTGAGGCCATCAGATTTCTCAGATGTTCCTATCCGAGAAAACAATGGCTAATTAAATGTTACTCAGGATTGTAGTATATGACAAAAGGTTGAAGGTAAAAGCCAACAATCTTATAGTAAAGATGGAGCTCAGGGTTTACATAATGGGGAAATATAAAGAAACAACAAAGCTCTAAAATGAGACAGTATGTCACTTTGACGCACTGGTCAATAAAAGGAATCACTTAGGAAATAAAAGGAATCAATGTATATTATACGATGTATATTATGCGGTGTGCAACTCTTTCATTTTCTGAAAAACTGCCCAGCATAAAGTCACTGGGATTGTAAATGTAAGGTAAAAGCAACATTAAAGTGAAGAACCATATAAAAATTAGTAAAGTACTACCTTTTATACTTCCTAAAATTAATCAAGAGGGACAGAAAGGATGAAAATGAGGTTCTCACTTGGCTTACATATCACACTTTCCACTGAGAAGTAAGTGTATGCTATTTTAATGCAGGTTGACAGCCTCTATGAGATCGGAGTGTACCAGAGCCAAAGCATACTTCTATCAGCTCAGATAGTCAACATAGAACAAAGCAATGATCTTTCAAAGTCTTAGTGCAGTATTGTTGGGAGGCAGAATGTGAACATAGAAAAACTGTAATATTGCAATCATGACTGTCCACAGTCATGTGGAAGAAGATTGACTAAACTTGGACCTGACACACTAATATAGGGCCAGAATTAGTGTAGTCAATTCCCATTGCAAGAGCTGGACGTCTTATTAATGTGTGACTCCAAGACTAGATTGAAGAATTTCCTAGGAGTGGTAACAGGTACTAAGGAGCTAATTACGTATAACTGACTTTGAAAGTAGTGCAGAGTACGATACCTGTAATAAAGTTAACGAAACAACCTTTTATTTTCTGAAAAACTGCCCAGCATAGTCAGTGAGATTATATATTTAGGGTGAAAGTAACATTAAGGTGAAGAATCTTAAAGATGGCAAGCCGAAAGACTTCCTGATCATTATTTACAAATTAGAAGGGTCTGTCTTAAAGCAAAGTGGTTTGCACAAGGTCTGTTTGCCTGGCCTCCCCACCTTGCTGCTAACCAAGGAAACTGAACAAAAATAGCAAGACTTCTGGACAAGCTACCTAAAGAGCTGACTGAGGCAGCACAAGTCACGCACGCCAGAAAGGGAACTCAACAAAAATAGCAACGACTTCCTGAATTCGTCGGGAAGTAAATTTTTAAAGCATTTCTTTAAACTGAAGTACTTTTTACCAAAAAATAGTTTCAGAATAAGTAAAAATAAATAAGTAACAAAATAAGTAAAGAGACTTTTTATGGTATATACCCTGTTTTTAAATAAGTAAATCTTCTATTTGCTGGCTTGAAAAATGAATATAAGGTCACAAATAAACTGCTTGTCACAAATAAACTGTAAACTTGAAGAAGTAATTTGAAGTAAATCGACCCCTTCTATTGTCTTACTTCATACGTTTTCTTCACATCTCAACTGGTTTCAAAACTAGGATTCTCTTGAGAATGGACGAGGTTCGAATCCAGATGAGATGTTAAGGGACATACACGGTAGGACAGTAGAATCTTAAAATAATATCATTAATAACCTCTATGGTACTAACAGATAAGAGTAAATTCCTATACACTGTCTCTGAAACTCCGAAAAGAACACAGAGATATTACAAAAGCTTTGAATTGGCGACCAAGATTGAGCATTTCATAAGAACATTATACAGTTATTTTGATTCCACGTCTCCAGTTAATATTAGTATACTAAACTGGGGTAAAGTTACACCACAGTGTCGAAACTTTTCAGTTATGGCCAAATATGGAAATAATATGGCCAAATATGGAAATAATTCTATTATGGGCCAAAGTCCCATCTCTGGTATGTCAAAGTCAACAAAATCAATCATATGTAGGTAAACTGACACTCTTGGTAGCTAACACAGATTAAAGAAAAAAAATGATTCACGATTGAAACAATAAATAATGATGGTTTGAGTCTTAAATGTCTTCATGAAATAAAACTATATTTTTTCCCCCATTAAATACTATTAAAACTATTAATTAATTTAAATCGATATCTAAAAGATTAATCTTTCAAAGCACAATACAAGTTAATCTAAAAGTACAAAACAAATCAAGTATACATATTTATACATAATTACATATTATACAAGTTCTATGTTCTATTGTATAATAGGAATTTCCGACGGATCAGTTGAAAATGAACCATGGTTCATGAGCTACTGCGACCGGCAGATGAGTAGAGAATGGACAGGCTAGTCTACAACCATGAGCAGCCGAGTTCAAATAGAGGCTATTGGCTTTCGGTTTTAGTACGACATACTTTGCTAATTTGTTTATATTATTTTATGATAGGAAACATGCATTCCAAGGGTATGTGGTCATCTTACTGAGTAGGAAAGCAATGACCAAATGTTTTGCCATTGAAGTAGAGCAAATTTTACTATTATGCGTTGCGTGTTGATAAACCCAGAAAAATATGAACTTCGAACAGCAAGCAAAGTTTTGTTCAAAATGACGCAGTTAATATCATTCAGCACTGTACCGTTATCGGTTGATGCATCCCAGAAATATTGAAATAATACCATAAGAAGGATGTTGCAGCCATTATTGTATCTCTAGCTTAGTTTTTTTCGCCCTAATATATCTGAAAGTAAATGAACACTATTGCAAACATCTTTATAAGAATATAAATCCAATTATTTGTTATTTACAGAGAAAGCACTGCCGGCCTTGCTTCCACTCACCACGCCTCTCATAAATACGTATTTCTTTAGCATACAAGTTGTCCATCACTCTAAAATTATTCCTTGATAGGGTTTTTAAATATTTTTACGTGAAAAAGTATTTTAACAGAATTAGCGCTTGGAACACTGGGGAGAGGGTAGAGGTAAAAGTTTCGTGCCGAGTGGTTGGCAGAGGCTTATTTGGTTAGAAGTGGAGTGCGAGGCCTAGGGGAGATACCGGCTGTGACCTTGGGGTGACCCGTCTCGTCCTATCGACCCGCCCTATAGTCCGTCCACCCTGCGCTGCAGCCCACTTTCATTATCTACCAACTTCACTCGCTCTGCCCAACTGTCACACACATTCACTTTAAACTGTAACCCACCAACTTATTAGCAATAACTAAATACAATTGTCTAGTTCCTTCAAAACATCTACAACTTCGTTCATCCCACGTTCACCCTCCATATCCTACGCCTTACTCATTCAACACCCATTAGTCATGGTCATATCTGTAAATATAACAATCAAGTCACCGTTCACACTATATAAATAGTCAAATGGTAGCTAATTTAAATGTCAACGGTTTTTTATTTTCTTGAAAATTCCTATTAAATTTTGGTGTCAAAAAAATCAAGACAATTTAGTTTATATAATTTAAAAAAGTGTTAATATATAATAATTCGTGCTTTGGCTCTTTTCCAGGTGACTTTAACGAGTTTGACTCCTTGAGTGTACGCTACTAATATACTGAAATGATATCGTTAATAACATTAAGAACTCACTCTTCTACGTGGGCGACTTTTTAAATAAAACCTAGAATATATTAGATCAAACTTATGAGTTTTACGTTTAAATCTGTGAAACTTATAAGCGATAAAATAGGTACAAAAATTAGTTAAATATTCAGGTTAAAATATACTAAAAAAAAAACTACTTTAGGAATTTTGAAAACATCTATTCGTTTACACATGTTCCGCACAACTTATATTACAAATATTTTTTTTCTGTTATGTACCTCCAAGTTTTAAAAAACTGTAAAAGGCTATCATTGGAGGTTTACCATTGGTTGAAATTTTGACATTCAACAGTCAGTAATGTTTTTTTTACTTGCAGTAGTAAGTTTTATATTAATTTTGCAGTTTAAGATCTGATGTTTCAGTCTTTTGCATTTAACACCATTGGTGATACTAAAAATGTAAGTTAATTAAAAAATAATTGTTTCTAACTCCCACAGTTATGGTCTATCACTTGTGGTGCTGTTCGAAAATATGGTTCTTTTGTTATTTGGTACTCATTTTAGTTATAGGGGAACCATATTAGCGAAGTAATATCAATTGTTAAAAATTATTCTTTTTTTAATTTATGTGTATAACTTCAATTTATAGTATTAATAATAGATTTTATTAACAATTAAAACAAAATAAATACATCAATCTAGTCAAAAATATAACAAAATAATCGTTATACCTAAATATAACTAAAATAAAAACAATACAATCTCAACATTATATAAACTCTTTTTTAAAATTATATTTCTTTGTAATTAGATCAATTTTTGGGTAATGCCCTCTGCTTGGCTGTACAAAAATTTCAATTTCATGCTAATCTGGTCCTTCGATTCCTAGAATTATTCACGATATTTGTAAATATTACTTGTTTAAGGCAGTAAGTTCAACATCGATTAAGTTGAACTGGGTGTCCCAGTGATTATCCCTCAGTCTTGGGGCATGACCAACATAAAGGCCAACCCAATCAGCAAAAAAATATAAGTGCCAATAATTCCTACATTTTTGGTCACAATCCAGACTTCTAAATATCATTTGAAGGACACAGTTAAAGGGGATGAACGATAAGAGATCTCGTTGTTTGACGTTTTCTTTGTAGGAGGATCACGTCCTGGCTTTGATTCCACTATTGATTCCAAGGCTACTTTCCTATCAATCTTCGATGACGGAAACTATATTTTTACCAATTAAGGTTTGTTAAACCCTAGTTTAACAAACTATTGCCTAGGTGTGAGTAATTAAGCAAGTCAAGAGTTATAAGCAAGTCAAAAGCCGGTTTATAACCGATGAAGGCTATATATATATTTGCCTAGTATATAGTCTTTTCAATTAACACGTCTATAGTACGCCAATCTTCAACAGTAGAAAATACTTTGTTTTTTCTTATAAGAGAGTTACTTTCAGAAAAGCAGTTCACTAATATGGTAATGTTGACTAAGTTTATATTTCTTTGCTATCCCTTGATATATCATCATTTCCTTATAGAAATCTGTCGCAGTTAACACAAGTTACTCTCTATTAACTACTGTTCATCCTCTGTTATTGTTTATATCCACAAATACTATTTCATCGGCAGATAAATACGCTTCTTTCACTTCTCTTTTAGAATATATGCAACTATTTTATCATCATAATCACAGATGTCTTTACAAAATCTGTATTTTACTGTGCTGCATATCAAATAGTATTCTTCTCCTCGTCTTCTTTTTCCTGAGCTTTCTTTCTTTTTAATCCCTTTTTCTCTTTATTAGTGATACTTGTTTCAATAATGATATACTTGCAGTGAATTTTTATAATGCCTTCAATTTCATCATACAACTCCTGACAAGATAACTCTTCAAAGGTAACTTTCTTATTTTTATTACTTCACTAATTATTTTCTTTTTTATTTGCTCTGAATATCCTATAACCTAGTTTATTTTGAATACTGTAACCATATGGTTCAGCATAATATTTAAATTTTTCTTAATCCCATGGACAGTTGAATCATCTAACGTAATGAATAGATTTGTAGAATGTGCTTTTTTATTTTTAGTAGCTCCTCTGAAAGTCTTTCATAAAATTCTTGGCATTAGTCTTCCCTTCACGCACTTGTGGAAGCATAAATTTGAAAAATAGTTAAATCTGTATCTGCAAAACTTAATTTAAGCGAAGGTACACTACACGAAATTTGATTATATTTTTTTCATACAGCGTAAAACCTGTGCATTTACGATCTGACATTTCATTTAAACGCACAAACATTTAATTGTTTTCTTCTTTCTAGTATCACTTTTTTTTCCTTTCAATTTCACACAGTCTAAAAGATTTCACTTCAGAGCAACTAACCACATTTTCTAATTCTATATTATCTTTCTGTCAATAAGAATATTGTTAATTCCATTCCACTGAATATGTTTGTTGATTTCCTGAGGGTTTCTTAGCTATGGTATCAGGAGTTGAGTTTTACACTTCCTTGGTGACCAGAATTCACATATTTATTAACATTTAAATATAAAGATTATTAACCATAGTTACTTTGCCAATCAAACCCAATTATTGCTACTGGTAATTATCATGCTTCATATAATTCTCATTCATGCTCAAATACCAAACTCCAACGCCTTATAGACCGATAAATGCCACCATCTCAATCACAATTATCTTTATCTTTAAGATAAGTCATCATATCTCTACTGCCTGATAACGCACATTCCTTGTTTGCATAACTGTAGGTTTCTTTCTCCTTAACTTTGCATTCTGCTTAGAGCTCAGTGAAAGTTTATTCTCAAAACATGGGTCAGCTTTTTATATCGCACTCAATAACTTTGCTTCGTTTCCACCCTTGAACATTGATTTCAATAATACCCTTCTTTTATCCGTGCTTCTTTATGAAAATTTTCTGAGTATACACGTTATTCGTTTGAGAAATTTTTTGCTTTTCAATAGTATTACTCTTTTCCTGTGGGTAGTTTTAAAGAATACGTCTATTTTTATCTGCACCAGTAACCTTTACCTGCACCCAATTCCTTTAACTAAATCTATTTCCTCTTCCTTAATATTTAACAGATAGTCACTTTATCTAGAAGTATAAATAATATATGAAATAGGCCTATAAATAGTTTAATGAGAAATAATTTAAAAATAATTATTAACAATGAACCATACGGAAACAAACCCTTCAAATAAATTTACAATATAAAACAGAAGAGAACCCTCCCCTCTACAGACGTTCTGTATGAGAGAGGAGAGGTCACGAATGTAATAGTCTAGTCACAATGTTCTTACATTCAAAAATATAAAACCACCAGTTCCCTGGCCTGATAATAATAATTTGGAGGACGGAGTTGTCAACACAAGGTTGTGCTGCAATCCTAAATTGTCAGCATTCAGAATGTTATGCAAACATAAATAACACTATACTTGTATACGTTTTCATTCACTTTTCCTTCTTTTTTATACATTAATGCTCATACTCGGAGCGATTATAAACCACATTCTACACCTGAAGTGCTACATTATTCTCTCACTAAAATGGAATTAGCCACGAATAATTATTTCACTAACTACGTTTAACTGATTTTTAATTTTGGATAGAAATCTTCAAATATTCGCTTAATATTCATAGTTATCAGTTCACCTTCTTCTCCTTGAGAAGTTACCTGTGAAATGTATTTCATTTCCTAACCGTTAGTCCATTACTTCTGATATTACGATCCCAACCTGCATCCGTCCAATAGTCTCATTATTTTTGTATGCAAACTTATCAGTCTTTATCTTTGTTATAAAAATTTCAAAATCCGACCTCTTCATTTAAATCCACAAAAGAAAAACAACCAAGTGCTAGGTAATTCGAAGCCTCATCCCTGTGACGGAGACATGCGGGCGTCGTTTCCGACTGGTCAAGGAGCCCTCAACGATTGTTATATCACAGTTTAATATCAATACTGTCCAGTTATTAGTTAAACACTCTTTTTTCTTGAGTATTTTATAATGCTTGTAAATTTGTTGTGTCGTATGGCCCACTGATGGTTCGTCCAGTCGCTTAACATACATACTTTTATGACATGAAATGTCAGATATCGTCTTCACTATATTCTAGCACAACACCTCACTGCACGCAGTTTTTTACATTCATAGACCCTCGCGATGAGTCTTCTGTTTCCTCCTCTCACGTCTGGACTGCATATTTTCAACCTCTGTAACACTTCTTTTAGTGGCCTCTTTCCTTTTGTTCTCACAACACGGTTACACTGATCACAATGTCTTTGATAAAGCCACCGTTACACCACCTTTTTTGCTAATGTTTTTGAGACACCCACTACCAGTTCGTTGGCACTAAATCTTCTTATAGATAAATCTAAAAAAATCTTTTTGGAGCTCACTCAGTGGGAAAAATCACATTCATGACAAGTCAGTACAGACGAAATCTAGGAAACTGCTTTAGTGGCATTGCGACTAGTTTGACTGAGAAATGTATCATGAGCGTACTGGCCTCAAAACCACTCAATAACAAGGTCATGCAGGGTAAGAGCAAACACCTACTAAGACAGGTGTAGGCAGACCGCTTCCAATAAAAGAAAGATACATTTAAGCAATACTAATAAACAGAAAACTATCCAAGTCATCTGTATCAACAATGTTTTTTTTAAAATAACAAAACAATTTTGGAATTAAATTTACAACCATCGTAAAGAAAATAAACAAACAATCAAGGCAAACACAAGATTAAAAAGAACACTAGTAATTTTGTAAGTGATTGACGGCTGCAGCTTTACATGTAGTTTGTAACTTCAATATAGTTGGAGCTACTGCGTTGGGCAGGTCTCTATATACCTTTAAATATGTTAACACTATTAAAGGTTTGCTCTAATAATTGCATATAAGCATACTATAAAGGATTGAAAATTGCATAGTTGTTCGTAAATAGCAGGACACATATTCCATGTTTTAACTTATAAATTATATTTTATCATGTTAAAAAGTGTGAAATATAAATGTATGTCAGATAAGGCACAGAACACACATCCAAGAGTGCATTCATTTGGTAGACTGGCACAGCACCGGTTGCCATCCACTGTACAAGGAACTAAGTGAACAATAATCAAGAAACCACCAACAAAAACATATACAACATACAAGAAGATATACCTCATGAGTATGAATCAGCATTAGAAACTCCGAAAGTGATATATCTTAAATAACAAAATGCTAACAGGTAAGAAGGAAAATAAATTACGAATATGCAACACCTGATAGAGCAAACATCATTCAACAGAAACTAATACTAGTTTATAGCGACAGACAGCATTAATACATTGTGAATTACAAATACATTCATTCATCTCGTGGTTATATGGATAGCTTAATTCACATTGTCTCAGAGTAACGCTTTCGATGTACCTACCTTGCAATAACCTTGGAATAATGGCTTGAAACTTCGAATTGACTTCCAATATCGATACAAAAAACGATAGCCATGTAGAAATGGTTAAGGGAACATAACTGAAAATAATTAGGGAACTGAAAAAGTAATACCAACTGCTAGCCTCGAGTGTGTTACATGTTTTGATAATCTATTTTGTGTTAACTTCAGTTTTTATTTCAGTTGAATCTGTGCGAGCAGTTACAAATACACTCCGAATCATTAGTATTCATGCTTTGAGAGTGTGGGGTTTCTGAGCCAAGCAAAAGATACATTTTTTGTATGCTTCGGTGTATGTAAAAGTTGCTTGCCAAAAAATGATAAAATGATTGCAAACCACGAAGCTGTAATTATCAGGGCATTGGCCCCAGTTAGAAACATGTAAATTCTCGCAATCAGTCTTCCATTTTGACTCTCATTTATCTGCACAAGTATAATACCTAAGTCATACTATTCAATAGTCACACTTTCACGAAGATAAGAGTAGGCAAAATGTTCAATATTTAATTAGATCAAAAGTTCAAAAAAATTTAAAATAATTCATACAAAAAAAGGAAACATAGAAGTATGTAGTGAAAGATTGTAATGATTACACAAAAGAGTCAAATAATATTCTTTAGCTTTAGTATAATACAGAAAATACTAGCGCAATGCTCCATGCTAACAAACGTGGGTAAAGCACGGAACATGCTTCACGAAACAAACCCGTACTTCGTTTACTGACCAACAAAGCTCTTCTTACGTAAACACTGATCATGTTTGATTTGTACTTTTCATATATGATTTAGGTTTTAAAAGTTGCATAACATTTCAATTCATACCTACCATACCATATTCAGTGGTTATTGAAAACAGTCTAATTTTCTTATAAGAATGAAGGGAAGAGGTAAATGATAGTTTCAATGATATTTATGAAAATACCCAAGGAAATGAAAATAAAAAAACTGCTTCTACAAGAGAAATACAGAACGCTTAAAAACTGGCATTTAATAATGGAATGATACCGGTTTCCATGGAGATCACCGGAGCGGTGGAAATCACTAAGGGACAAATAATATCACCCTATTGATTAACACAACCCACTGGAGTTAAATTAACTCAACTATTCTCGGACTTTTGACAAAATCTAGCAACCCCCAACAGAATTCCAGCCTTTAACTTCTAAATCTACAGCATCTCAATGATGTACCTGTTCTACTATCCCTCAAGGTATTCTCCTCGAAATCAAATCATTAAGTCAATTTCAGATTTGGAAATTCCTTAGTAATAACTTGTAAAGTCTGGCCTTCAGCAAGTACTCTTCAATCCACAAAATTCTACTTCAATCCACTCTACTTCATTCAATTTAAGATAATATCACATATTAATTTTAAGAGAATATTAAGATTAATATAATATTAAAAATATATTGATTTAATCGAATGATATGTGTTTTAAAATAGGTGAACAATTTGATGGAAGAACAAAGAGTTCAAAGAAACTTCTCTGGCGCCTGGTACAAATACAAGCTCCGAATTCTCAAAAGACCTTGTTGAAATCACGCTTGTCACATGGTGTGCGATGCTTTGCTTCAAATATAATCATCATCATGATGACTTGGTTCAGTAAAGATAGAATACCCCGGTTCACATGCATTCTAGGACATAGTGCGTGTTTATCTATTATCATAACCATTTGAGACCTACGTTGACATCCATTCTATCATGGACGTGATCTATCAGTTTAGAGACTCCTACATCAGTCTCTAAATTTTTCCATCTACTTTGATTAAACCGTTACGTAAAACAACAATAACCTTTTCTTAATAACCTAATTTTCAGAAATTTTATTTTTCCTCATATTAATGTGGTGTGACTCAAATGATAAACTTTATTTCCTACATCAGCGTTCTCTGGGATTATTATGTTAGGGTCCGTGTGGTATACTGTTATTATCTTCTAAACTGATGACAAGTTGAGGCAGATATAGATACGGCAAATGTTTCCAATCTGTACTTCGCTCGCTACGTTTGAATCCTTGTAGCTCGAAATAAGCAGAAATGATATACGTTGGATAACCAAGACTGTGATTAGCATAGAGATTTTTGCTACTGATAGAGCGTTACAAAGAGCGTCCACATATGTTTTAGACTATGTCATGATATAATTGTGTTTTTCTCTGAATTCCCATGTGTTGCCCTAGTAGAATGATTTATTTTTGTTTATAAATATACCATTTATGAATAGTTGTTAGTGTTTATTCTGTGTAAATGTTAGTTACACGAAGTCCGGTAGTGCACCTTTTTTTGTTTTTGAATTATATATCAGTATATACAACCAAAAAATGCTTAATTAAATTAATAAATTACTAGTAAGAGTATAATAGTGATATATGTTTGTAGAAGAGACAAGTCTACGAGGGAGAGGGTGGGTGTCCTAGATAAGGGACTCTAATGAAATGTGTTCATTGTTTGGCAAGTCTAGAGGGAGTGAAAGCGAGACAGTTAGTCATTATTGATGAGACGCGCCCAGCAGGAGCATTAGGCCTGGCTTATGAACAAAGCAGGTAAGCCAGGGATCACGAAGCGAGGCCCTTCGCCCTACAAGGCACCATCCATTACACAGCTAGGCGTAGCCTGTCAATTAGAATATATTGGACATCCCGCCTCACTCCCTGCATGGCACCGCATGCCACACCATCGCACCACAATTAACGCACTTGTTTACTCAGATATCTTTGCTCCAACCCAAACTGCTATTTCAACACTCAAATCGAACCTCTGTCCCAGTTCAATTATGAAGAAATTTCCTTAATGACACTTAGTAAATTAAAAGGTAACTTTTCTACAGCCATTCGAGGCACTGTATTCGAGGTACTAAAAATAATAAAAATTAAAATTTATAGGGCTTAATACATAAGACTTTAGTAGCCGAACAAATTATATACTAGCAATAAATTGCAGTCATACTTAACCATCTCCAAGCTACAATCTGTAAGAAAATATATGAACTTTAAATATATTTGAACTATCTACAGTCAACAAAACTGGTAGAGAAATAAAGAAAACAAATAACAGGCACCTACGATATAACAGAATCTACTTAAGGAAATCTGCAATATAAATTTTGTTATTATAATGTGACATTCAAACGGGACTGAGCTAGAATATGGAATATTTTATTAACACTTTAATGGTAAGTCATTTTCTAGAAACGTTTAAAACAGCTATTAACGTCAAGGCTTCCATAAATGTGCCAACTATTAAAATGGAAATCTCTCGAAATTTATAACACCAAAGACTGTTGTAAAACGAAAAAAATTACTCCATATAAATAGACACTGCAGTATGTATGTGCAGTCCCATCATATATATTCTTAATCATACTTTTAGCTTTTAGTAACGATATATAAACCCTGACCCCAGGTTATAAGTGGATTATTAAACCTTTGCTACAAAGTTCAGTTATTCATAATCAGAAGTTGGGCCGGCAAAATATAGTTCCATACTTTTCACAGAAGCCAGTCTGCAGGACTTAGAGATGTCGGCTTTCTAATACAACTCTAAGCCTTAAAACTCCCTTCAATCCTAGCTATAGATTATCGATTCCACCTTAACACTTTGGTATTATCTTCAGTCCTTCACAGTAAGAAGTTGGGCAGGCACAATAGAGTTCCACCCATGCTCTTCATAGTAGTCAGTCTGGAAGTCCTTTATAGGCTCGGGACGGGTGGCTTAACGTTCTCTCAGAGGGACGACTTGCGCCGATTTATTCACCTCCCACGTGAGTAAACCGAGGGCCAGAGTGGATATTGAACCTGAACCTACCAGTTCAGAGACGAATACGGTGTCAAAAAAAAAAAAAAGTCAGAAAGTTTTGTTAAATATAAATTATTCGGTCTAGAGAGAAATTAGCTTCATGCAACTTTGGAGATCGTATAATCTTCCAGGTGTATTTACCTAGAATTTGGCAAACAAGCATGGTGACATAAACATCACAAATGCGATAAGCAAACAGACGTGACTATCTTATTTTACATTCAAGGTGGTACTTTTATGTTTGCATTACCTTTTCCTATCAGTCACACACATATTACTATCATACAAAGAAACTAGTGAATGTGATAGTTACCTTCTACATGAACGAGTCAACAATCAACATACCTGCAACAAACAAAAGGAAATTTAACAATGAAGCAAAAATTGAAATTTCAAAGGAGAATGTAGATGTTTTAAGAATTTAGATGTCATTAGGATTAGGGAGGGATTGATCTGATGCGTTTTAGAATCTAAAGAATGATTAATATACTTGACTACTGCAGGCATGGCCTTCAGTCCACTTGAGCGCAGATGATCGCAAGTTAACGCCAGACGGCTGACGGCATAGTCATCACTGTAACAGCCAGTGACTCACTCATGGCTCGTCCATCCGAGACAGAACTTCCTATAGACCTAGTTATTTATTTATTATATGCAATCTAGTATTTATATTCAAAATGAAGTTAGTGTCAAGTGTAGGTTAACAGGTAGTGCTCTTGGTTTTAGTACTGAAGATTCCAGTTCAAATTTTGACCAAGGCCCTATTTTTCATGTGTGTCAAGGAAATCTTGCTCATGTCGTGCCCCAGATAGGACATAGTGTCTCGGACTCAAGATCTACTATGTCAGGTAGTCGAAGAGATCCCAACTCTAACAAAGTTGATTCCGATGAAGAATCAACCCAGGAATGTGGCTCGCCAATACCTAAAATGAATGCCAGTAAAGAAGTCATACTACTCGCCTGCAGAATAGAACTAACTATGAAAGCGTATTGGTGTCGGCGTGACAACTACAAATAGTAGACAATTTAAATCCAATTGCAAACAATTTTTTTTCACCAAACCTTATACTGTTATAAAAGTAACAACAGGCAACATTAGTACTGCTAGCACAGGATATTCTAGATTCGACTCTTAATATGTCCCTTGATTGGTTAAGTGGGAGTGGGAAAATCTAATAAATGCCTTCCATGGGAGAGGATGTAAATCCGTCGGTCAGTATATATATATATATATATATATATATATACCTGGCAAACGAAATGCAGTCCAGCAGGACGGATTTCACTTAAAATAAAGTGCGACACAAAAAGAAACATAACAAAGACTGACTTTACCACGGCAATAACGGTCGAAATATTGAAAAGTGAGTCTTTGTTATGTTTCTTTCTATGTGTCACAGTTCATTTTAAGTTTATATATATATATTGTTAAATAACGCCCCATATTTGACTTTTATCTGTTTCTTACATAATTTCTCCTGTTTCCGTAATTCCTTCCTCGTCTCTTCATTAAAACTATAAAACGAGGAAAAGACGAGGAAGGAATTCCGGAAACTGGAAAAATTATGTAAGAAATAAATGCAAGCCAAATATGGGGCGTTATTTAACAATATATGTTTAAATGAAGAACTGCTTCCAACAGTTACAAATATATATATATATATATATATATATATATATATATATTATATATATACAACAAAGACTCACTTTTCAATATTTCGACCGTAATGGCGAAATACGCCATTACGGTCGAAATATTGAAAAGTGAGTCTTTGTTGTGTTTCTGTTTATGTGTCACTGCTTATTTTAATTGTTATTTGTCCTGCCGGACCGTTTTTCGTTTATCATGGTATATATATATATATTAGTGTATTTGGGGAGCAGGCCTTCGTCTATACAAGTTTTGTTAAAACTTATGCCTATTTCCAATTTCACTCTTTTTCGGGTTAATTTTTCCATTCTTCTGAGTTCTGGCTTCCAAGAGTTCGGGACTAGATATATCAGTTCTCCATAATTTTTATTTTTGTACACCAACATGTTTCGGTCCACATCGACCATTTTCAAGGTTATTTTTACACAATTAAACTATACATACTAAATAACAATAAAAACTTAACATTGATACTGATCTATTAAAATACATTACTAAATAGTTATAGTAAGTTACTAAACAAAACAAAGATAGCTAAATAAACACGCAATGTAAACAGTCGTAATCATTGGAAGGTTGTAGCAGGTTTCCGCAGGGTGAGGTTTCCCCAGGATTCTGGTTACCTTCCTACAGCCGTTTGTGCTTGGGAAGGTATTGGACTGTCTTCGTTCACTCTCAGTGACTGGTTTTTCTTCAGGTTTCCGTCGAACAGCTTTAAAATTCTAGTGAATTCCCAACCCTGGCTGTTAATGGTAGGCTGGTTTTGGAGGATGAAAATAGCCTCGAAAATGGAAATCAATAAGTTAATAAGAACTGCAAATAAGGATAAAGAAGAAAAAGTCTTAAAACCTGTGATTGGGGAATATAGCCCTGGATATCTCTATGGAAATGTTAAAAGTCACAAACTCGGATATCCTTTGCGACCTATAATATCACAAGTGACAACGCCCACTTATGAAACTGCAAAGACCCTGAATAAAATCATAGCTGTTTACCTCCCAGCCAAATACCTTTTGAAATCTAGCGATGAATTTCTGGAAATATTAAAAGCCACACAACCTAAAGGAACTATGGTTTCTTTAGATGTAGAATCCTTGTTTACTAATGTGCCGGTGTTGGAAACAATAGAGATTATCTGTAATATAGCCTATAACCATGCTACTCTACCCCCTCCACCATTTAAACGACAAACTATGAAAGATTTACTCATTGCGTGTACAACCAAAAATCCATTCTGCCATATAGACGGGAGTCTATATTACCAAATTGATGGAGTGGCCATGGGTTCCCCACTTGGAGTCACATTCGCAAATTATTACATGTGCAACCTGGAAAATTTGATCATGGCTCGAAATCCAGCCTGGAAGCCTCACATATATTGCAGGTATGTCGATGACTGCTTCTTGATGATAGATAGACCGGAACACATAGAAGAAATTAAAGCCGAGTTTGAAGCTAACTCAGTGTTGAAATTTACTCATGAGATGGAAGCCAATAATTGTTTTAACTTCCTAGATGTCAAAGTCAAGAATAATGCTGTAGACCAAAAGTTCGAAACATCGGTGTTTGTAAAGTCAACTAACAGCGGAATACTACTTAACGCCAAAAGCGAATGCCCTGACAGATACAAAGATGGAATGATAAAGACACTTATTAGAAGATCATACAAAACGTCCTCTAGCTGGGAATTGTTTGAACAGGAAGCACAAAGGATAAGGGAAGTACTTGTCAACAATGGATACAGTAACGGGCACTTTGACTCCATCCTAAAGGGTTGCCTCAATAAACTGCATGGCACTAACAACCACGAACAGAATCAGGAAAACAATGGCGTGAAGCATGTGGTATATTATAAAAATGAGTTTTCAAAAGCATATAAAACGGACGAACGAGTAGTAAAATCGATTATCAGGGCCAACACAACGTGCATTGTTCCAGAAGACAAATTGGAACTTAGGATTTATTATACTAACCTTGCCACATCAGGAATGGTTATGAATAATAACCCACATAAGAAAGTACCCCTCCAGAAAACCAACGTTATTTATGAGTTCAACTGCAAACTAGGGAACTGTGAGTCCTTATCCTCAAAATACGTGGGTTCCACCACTACCACGCTTTCTAGACGGCTTACAATGCATCTTGCCTCTGGAGGCCCTAAGGAGCATGTCGCAAAAGCACATGGGTTACAACTAACGAGGGAAATGCTTACCGATAATACCATGATTTTGCAGCAGGAATACGACCACACCAGGCTGCAAATTTTGGAGGCTATTTTCATCCTCCAAAACCAGCCTACCATTAACAGCCAGGGTTGGGAATTCACTAGAATTTTAAAGCTGTTCGACGGAAACCTGAAGAAAAACCAGTCACTGAGAGTGAACGAAGACAGTCCAATACCTTCCCAAGCACAAACGGCTGTAGGAAGGTAACCAGAATCCTGGGGAAACCTCACCCTGCGGAAACCTGCTACAACCTTCCAATGATTACGACTGTTTACATTGCGTGTTTATTTAGCTATCTTTGTTTTGTTTAGTAACTTACTATAACTATTTAGTAATGTATTTTAATAGATCAGTATCAATGTTAAGTTTTTATTGTTATTTAGTATGTATAGTTTAATTGTGTAAAAATAACCTTGAAAATGGTCGATGTGGACCGAAACATGTTGGTGTACAAAAATAAAAATTATGGAGAACTGATATATCTAGTCCCGAACTCTTGGAAGCCAGAACTCAGAAGAATGGAAAAATTAACCCGAAAAAGAGTGAAATTGGAAATAGGCATAAGTTTTAACAAAACTTGTATATATATATATATATATATATAAACAAGATTTCACAATAAATACGTGAATTAAAAATCAACGTCTAAACCACAGTAATAAATCAGTTTTGACTATGACGGAGACCACTTACTATGGTTGATATATAATCTATATTGTGTGTTAGTTTGTGTTCGAGTATGTGTGTGTTTGTATACACATTCCTCTAATATGCTCTAATCATTACTAAATTTGATAATTTGTAATAACAAAGTAAATTAAATAAACAAATACCTAATAGATCCATTCTAGGTGGAGACTTGTGTTTTACTCAGTCCACATTAGTTGGACGTTTCACTTACCTCCTTATCTAACTTGATCAGATAATAATGTCCATTTATTTTCTGCTACCATGATTTATTATTGAGTTCAGATAATATTTTATCATAGTGATTTTTTCATTTCTATAGCAAGTTATCATTTTCTATAAATGTATTTTCCGTAATTTTTGATGGTTTAATAATGTTTGATTACTACTGTTCTTAGTTTCGTTCGTTTAAATAATTCTGGTGAGAAAAACTGTACTATTTATATCAACTTTTAAAGCATTGAAATAAATAGAATAGAATTTCAAATTTCAAGCAATTCTTTACTTTTTTTTTAAAAAAAAAAGAGAAAGAGAGAAAGTTGTATGGGTAGGTATTTTAGGAAGGCTGGGATTGGGAATAAAGCCGGACAGGAAGTTGTTAACAATGGAGCCTTGGCGAGGCGAGCGAAGTATTTGAACTGTAAGCCAGGAATTTTTTTCGCCAGGGGAGGGGGGGCTGTAGGGAGTTGAAGTGGCGCGGTACAGAACTCCCGTCCCCCTCGTGTTGTATTCAACGGAAAAAGTAATCGAGTAGCATTTATAAATAAAAAAACTGACTGTCACGCAAAAAACGGAACAGCACATATTTCTTCTTTTATCTGTTCTTTTGAACTTTCCTTCTAACATGGAATTCTTTAACAGTTTCAACTATCTACAGTGTCCTGGAATTAATGGAATTAACACCGTCTACAAAACAGCTGGAAGTTTATCTTTTAAGTAGTTATTTCTTCTGTCAAACATGTATTATGAAAAATGTCAATACTGTCATAAAGCAAAAGATAAAAAAAAAACTTGTCTATAACTAGTTGATATCAGCCACGGATCAATATCACAAACTGCCTTTACGACGTAACGCGAATAGAATTATGTGCAGGATCAAGAAGAGAGCATACATCCCACTAAAGACACCTGAAATACTCAAGAAAAACTTAAGGATTCTGATCAGCAATTAACCTTTTCAGGAAAAGGAAGGCCTTATTTTCTGTCTCTATTTTCAGATTAGTACTAGAACTAAGTATGTTTGTAAAAAAAAAATATAAACACATAATACGTATAAAAAATATATGCAAAATAATACTGAGTTACAAGCTAGCGAAAAAAATCCGTCAAGCTAACTACAACTTTAAACCTAAGTACACTGACTAAAGAAGTTTTTGATGAGACAATTTTAGTTTGTATCATTATCTTTTATCAAAAAACTTATAATGCTTAAAAAAATCTGGATTAGCCTACACACAACTTTACTATAAGTAAACATAATAACAAACTGCTTGGATATATAATATATAATTTCCCATTTAGGCACAATATAATGTCTAAATGGGAGATGTTTAGACATTTATATGTCTAAAGGTACTATCTCCAACTTTCACTCTGGAGGTAGTACAGATAGTGATTGATTCACTTATCAATATATAAAAAGATTTCTCATAAACACGTGAAATAACAATCAATGATCAAACCACAATATGAAAATGGGAAAACAAGACTAAGATCTTTCAACCGTAACAAGCGGGTTTATGACTCTGACAAAGACCGCTTGTTATGGTTGAAAGATCTTAGTCTTGTTTTCCCATTTTCATATTGTGGTTTGAACATTGATTTTTATCAATATATATGCATATTTTTGTATATCACACCACTGATACATATAATATCATTAGTATAACTACAGCAGTAATAACGTTTTTGAAAAGAAAAAATATAGACTTCATGTTACGAAATAATCTCTTACAGGAGAACATAGCTTTTGTTTCAATAGTCAGTGGACCTCCTACATAGTTTACCTGACCTCATTTTACATTGAATATTTAACACAAATGTTCCCATTTAAAACTTGAAAATATTCCTATTTTGCCTGAAAATTGTCAGAAATATGTAAGACAAAATGTTTTAATATAATTTTTAATTTAAGATGTAGGATAATTTCATTTATTATTTTTCAAAGAATGTTTTCAATTTTGAATTTTATTTTACATTTTTGATCTTTTATAATATTTTATATTGGGAATACTATGGCATGCTAGTGTATTTTAAAAAATCACTTTTCTTTCCTATCTCAAAAATCATAAAAATCCAATTTACTCTGAGCGATTATCTTTTTCCTGCGTGCTTTACTTAGTTATAAGGTTGCTGTGTAGTGATATATACAATAGATATACAATATACTAATGTATATTGAGAAAAAATATATTAGTAATTAGCCAGTTTTACATGCTCAAATCAAAGGCAAAGCCGGGTATTCAGCATAATTTATAACTTTTATAGCTGGGAGCTTCTAATTTTTGAAAATAATAGATATGAACTATTAGACTAGAATAGTAAAAAAAATGGATATTCGTTAACAACATAACAGGAAAGAGCCCATTCCTCACACTTCAATATTATCTATCATTCATAAACCCAAAAAAATTTTCATCTAATATTAAGTTTTGTTCAAAGGGTGCCATACATAGATTGGTTAAAGCATTTTGTTAGACAAATCCATCATACCACTAAAAGCATCAGAAATTTATAGTCAGTGGCGCTGATTTTTTACATGTAAGAATATTATTCTTCTTACATCTCATATAAGTCATTAAACCATTCAAAAATTTTTCATTAAAACTCTAAACATCAATATTATTTCAGCGGATTCACTCAAGAAATGTCTAAGTCAATGTAAACAATATACATAAATGAAAAACAAATACAAGTATAGCAAGGAAACCATTAGTCCAGGATCAATATTCAGTTTTAATAACCTCATTGCCCTGTGCAGTAATTGAAATTAAATGAATTTTTTTTATAAATTGTTAATTTTCTGTTCATTTTTTTGGCTAAATTTAATTGTTTTTTAATGAACGTTTTAGCATCAAAAAACATTTCTTGTAAACCGAAAATGTATTCAAACGCCCCTTTGGTTAGTGTAATTTTGAAAGAAATTATCTCAATTCATTCCTCAGATAGTGCTCTCTATTTTGAAGTATAGTTTCATCTTGAAATGTGGATGGGTGTTAGTTTGCTGTATATACATTGTATAGAATGGAAGAAACCATACTGTCTTGGAGGACGCCTGTTTAAACGCGGTAAACTATTGATAATATTATTAATTTCAAAAATTAATTAATTTCAAAACAAGAATGTAGGTAACTAAAAGTCGGGAGACTATTGATTTTTCACATTATGTCCTAGTGTCAAATTCTATCAAAGACTTGAGTCTCTTCGAAGAATATATAAGGTAAGTCTTGCTTTCGCTCAACGTTGGACGATATAAAACTTACAACTCAATGACATAGCCGCGATGATGGAGACAGCCAAATCGTTGATTAGGGATTGTTAGAGTGGATTCAAGGATGTGTCTGTGGAGCAGAATGTTTCTCTAATACATGCAACTGTTAGTACACAGAGGTTGGTTGTAATCACATCAGTTCATAGCACCGCCGTACTCTGTACACAGGAGTCGGAATTGTTCGACCGGTTTCAAACGTTGTCCAACTACAACTAGATTTCATTCTACTTAAGGTGGACAATGTCCAAACCAGTCCCACACCTCCTACTCCTGTATACGGCTGTGACGGTATCATCCACTAATGTCATACCAATGAGAGGTAGAAATTACAATTTTGAATTCTATTCTACATTACCTCATAGTAACTTTTTTCTTTTCTGAACTAAAAAAATACTTGATAAAATTATAATATACAAATAAATCCTTCATACAATTTAAGATAAAAAGGAGGTGGTTTGTTGCTCTTATTTAATGCAAAGAATACTTTTTTAATTATTGCAAATTTGTAATTTTTTTCTGGTATACAAATTTAATAGCATATATTAAAACAGAAAAAAAAGGACAAAATAGATATATACAATTTTAAAATTATAATCGGGTAAATTATTTAAATGTTTTATTTATTAATATATAAGAAAAGCTATTTAAAAATTTAAGAAAATAATGAATTACATATTTACCAGGATAATTATTTAGCATTCTTCAAAATCCACGAAAAATTTTGGAAAAGGAAGTTTTTTTAGAATTTTTCCAGAAAAAGGACTTAGTTCTGAATATTAAACAAAGCAATAACTGCTAATGAAACCAATAAAATCAATAACCACAAGAAAATAAGATACAAATATTCAAGATTAATATTAATGTAAAATTGTATTTCAATTTTATAATAAATATTAAATTACAGATAGAAAATTGGATTTCATTTGTTATTTGGGATCTGTTTTCAAATATCAAATACGACAATTTTAGCTCTTCTTATGTAAAAAAAATGCCTATATAAGTTTCATGAAATTCAACCTTTATTAACTTTATATTGAAACAGAAAGACGAATTTATATTGTAGAGCTGTTTAATGTGATACAGAAAATTTCATCTAATGCTTTAATGGTGTTTATATTGAAGTTTTAAGCGAAATAAAGCATTTATGGAGTTTGAAAACAGTATTATAAAACAACCGATATACACCTAATTGCTACGCTTGATACAAATATTTGGACTAATATTTCATTCCCATTAAATTTCTTAGAAAAAAAAAGTTGTTAAATATACATATGAAAAAGAATAATTTTCATTTCGCTGTAAACAAATAAAAATAGAAAAGAGTTATATTCGTTTAAGAATTAGTAAAACTTAATAATATTAATCAAGTATAATTTTTAAGCCTAGATAGAAGACTGAAGGGTTTAATTTAATGCAACACTTGTCACTACATTTGACCTTATCTTTAGACAATTCTGAAATAACAACCCTCAATACAGGAAAAAACTTCTAGTTTCAAAATAAAGAGGATATATATTATTTTTATAATTCTCTCAGTGCCCCAAGGCTAATGCAGGCTTTAAATTGCAGTAACTGACCATGGTCATCAAAGTGAGATTAGTATAGACCGAATGAGGCAGGAGAATGATTGGCAGTCGCCCGGGGATAGACAAGGTCAGCCTAATCATTAAGTACTCTAGGGTAGCAATCCAGACTCATGTTCTAGCAGCGTCTGACCTACCCTAATCACGGTCCCACGGTCCTCAAAGAAATTACCAAGCAAGTCACTTCAACTAGACTTCAGGAGGCGTTAATCCCTTCAGATTAACTCTGACAGGTCTCTGAAGGTCGTCAAATGGCCTTGACAGCTTCATCATTGCTGAATCACGGCCAGCAGAACTGTAACTGTCTCAACAATTGCCCTGCTCTCAAAAATATCGCTCTAAATAGTCAAAGTAATTCTCAAAGAAGTTTACTGTTTGAATGTATTGAAAGGGAGCAATAACACGCCCAGACTGGCCCGGGTGAGGCAGCTCAGCCCCAGTCCCAACACACCTTAACCCAGCAGGTAGCACAAGTCAGTAGGCAAATACCAAACAAAACTGAGACTAGTGATTCTCTTGAGGAATCAGTAGCATTCCACTATCCCTATTTGTCCCCAACATAAACGCCAAAAAATCTAGAGTACAAAGTACTAAGACTCAAAGTACACATTTTTTAAAGAAGAATTAAAAACATTTAATTACTTCCACCATGTTTTCTTATTATAGTAACCGTTCAAACAAACTCTCAAACGTTGTGATGTTTATACCAATAGACTCAGCCGACTTCGAAACATATAAATCTGTGAAAATATCGTCATGGAATTTAGCTTCAATCGAAGTAACGAGGGTCAGTAACGAGGGAAGTAACACTAATGAGTGCTGCAGTATCCCAGCGATACTGATGAATACCACTTCTCTCCAAGGGAGTTCTATAAAAAAAGAGAATTCAAGCCAGTGTTATTATTATTATTATTACGAGTAGTGTATGAAAAATTAGTATTAGGAAAATGCAACACTCATACAAGGTAATTCTGAAATCAACTGTTGTTCAGAAGAGCTTACATTGAAAAAACACCTAGCTTTTTACTTTGAAAAAATCATTAAATGTCAATCACGGCAAAGAGCAATAAAGCTATAAAAACTGTTTGTTTATCCTAGACTAAGGGATCACCTGCTATACTTGTGGAATTGTTTATGCTTTTTTACATTGTTTACATTGACTTAGAAATTTCTTGAGAGTCAATCCACTGAAATAAAATTGATGTTTATAATTAAACAACTTAAATAATTTATTGACATATAAGATATAGGAGGAATAATATTTTTATATGTAAAAAATCACCCGCAATAAACATAAATTTTCTTTGTCTTCCATGATATAGTGAATTAGTCTCACAAAATGCTCCAATTAATCTACTCGTATATACTGTACCTTGAACAAAACTTAACATCAGAAATTTTTTTTTGTGTTCATGAATTAAAGAATCTTTGCATGACATTGAAGTATGAGGAAAGGAGTCTTTCCTCAATAAAAAGGAGTTATGTTTGTTGACAACTCCAGATTTTTCACTCTTCTAGTCTAATAGTTCATATTTCTTATTTTCAAAAATTATAAGCTCCAAACTATAAAAGTTTGAAATTATACTGAATAGCTGGCTTTGACTTGGATTTGAATATGCAAACCGGCTAATTAGTAATATATTTTTTTTCAATATACATTCATAGCAACCTTATAACAGAGTACAGCACGCAGGAAAAAGATAACACTGGCTCAGAGAAAATTGGTATATATGATTTTTGACAAAGAGGGAAGAAAATGTTTATTAAATACTAAGAAGATATAAAATTCCCAGTATAATAATTCTATAAAAGACCAAAAATGTAAAACATAATTCAAAAGATTAATAAATGTAATTAACGGACATCCTTAATTATAAATTATTTTAAAACGACATTTTTTCATCGATGTTTATGATGTTTTTAAGAGAAAATAAGACTATTTTTCTGTTTTAAATTTGAAAATTTGTCTTAAATATTCATTATAGAAGGAGATCAAGTAAACGATGTAAGAAATCCACTGGCTATTTGAACAAAGGCCATGTTCTCTTGTAGGAGATTATTTCGTATCAAGAAATTTTGTACTTTGGCTTTTCAAAAATCTTATTCCTGCTGTAGTTATACTAATGAGATTATTTGCATCAGTGATGTGATATACAATAATAAGCGTATATATTGGTTTATCAATCACTATCTGTACAACCTCCATGATGAAAGACTAATAAACATCTCCCATTTAGACATTTATATTATACTTGAATGGAACATTGTATATTATATACCTAAGAAGTGTGATATTACATTAATGAAGAATAGCTCATTAAAAATCTATGACATTGGAAAAAAATTAAACAGGAAAAAAATATTCCTGAAATTCAATTACGGCAAAGACTAATACAGCTATAAAACCAAACATCGATTCTGGACTAATGGTTTACTTGCTATACTTGTACTTTTTGTATTTATTTACATTGTTTATATTGACTTAGACATTGATTGAGTAAATCTACAGAAATAAAATTGATGTTTAGAGGTTTAATGAAAAGTTTTTAAGAAATTTAAGAACTTAAACTGAGATGTAAACGAATAAAATTCTTTTTACTTATTCTTTTAATTTTTAATGTTTATGAATTATATTAACCTTGGGTGATATTGAAGTGTGCGGAATGAACTCTTTCCCAATATGTTGTTGACAAATATCCTGTTTTTTACTATTCTAGTCTAATAGTATATATTATTATCTTCAAAAATTTAGATACTCACACACTCACCCACCCACCCACAGATATCAACTACTTTTGGGACCTCATAACATGTAATTCCGTCAAAATCTCGAGATCGAATTTTTTAAGGATCACTATACTTCCAGTAAAGTAAAAACATCGCACTGGACGCAGTCCAGTCGGTAGAAACAGTTTCAGGGAATGCACTTTTCGGATAGGTATAAATATTACGATAGGACGTGGTGTATGGAAATGATTGATTGCGAGGTGAGTCTCATAGTTACGACGCCCACACTGATGCATGCAATAACCTCAAAAGGGCGTTTGGGAGAATATCGACAAAAATACGCCTGAGATTAGGAGGGCCACGCCATGAACCCAATTACAGTTGCATCTTTATGGCATTCAATAAGCCATGTCTATTGCCACCACACGTTGGACAGATCAAGCACGATGCTGTTTTGTGACTTAAAAATCTACTTGCATGGCAATAGTTCACGATCACTATACTTTACTTATAGTGAAGTAGCAAAATCTTAAAATATGACGATTCTTATTAATGTACAGACTTCTAGGGAAACACTCCAAATTGACGCTACTTAACAAAGTACTGCTATGCAAAATATTACTGAGACCGACCTGGACTTGAAGTGTGGGGTTGAGCAAAACCATCCAATATTCATAGAATGCAGTCGTTGTAATCTAGAATCCTCCGCACTATCACAAATGCTCTTTATTACGTCACAAACTACACCCTTCATAAAGATCTAAAAATTTCATTCATTCAAAATTTATCCTCTGATCGTTATGTCATTTCACAACAACCTTTCCTCTCACCCAAATCCATTTGTACGAATCCTTGCTCCCTTCCCTCCTCGCCTTCCCAGAATCCCCCCAGACGACTAAAGAGAAAATCGCCGAGTGATCTACTGCTACGATAATATACTATAAAACAAAGTGAAAAGTTGAACCAGTGGGCTTCATTCTTTACTCATATGCATCGAAGTTATTGTGTAATCTCTTAATACATATGGTTTGTATATAATACATGTGCAGAATATGTGTAGTAGAATATTTCTAAATAAAGATATTAAAAAAAAATCTACTGAATAATTATTTACTTCTAAGGTTTAATAAGAACTATGTGAAGATGTTTTAAACTATTAATATCATATGTACGGACAATAAAAGTCCTTAAATGATATAAATAAATCCTAAATGCTCTACTGTATATGATGCGAAAACAGAAATGTTTTTTGACTTTTTTAACAAATACAAAATTGGAGTGGCCTATAATAAATTTGAAGCAAACTTAATATCAACCTCGTTTAGAGTAAATTGAGTTTTTATTTTGTTTATATTAAAATATCATTATTAAGTTATAATATATGTACACTTTAGCAAAGTATACATAATATAAATTATACATTATATAAATAATAGAATCAATTTAATGATTTTATTAGTTTTGTTGTAGCTATAAATATTTCGTTAGTTATAACAACTTTCAAATCGTTGATCTAGAACAGTCAGACAAGTTCTTCTTATGCAGATCTAACCGGGAGTCTGAGATTCACCGAAGTGCGCAGTTATATCATTACCTGACGCATACAGCTTTTTAATTTGAATAACAAAAAAACTTCTTTGTTAATACAATAATCTTGACATGTTAGATTAGGTATCGACTTACTACGAATACTCATGAAAATATTGGAGGAGTAATATTACATTAATAATGACGACTATTACGTACATCTTAATAGCATGTACGTTTTTTTTTTTTGGTTAACAGGACTCTTCAAAAGCGACAACAGCCATATCAATCGAGCGAATCAACAGAATCAGTTACAAGCATTTGTGTTAACCAAATAGAATACTCCTTAATTATTAAATGGGTCACTCTAGACTGTTGTATGTATATGACGAAGCTTTTTGTAATATGCTCTCGAATCAATTAAATTAGCACTAATACCCGTACATAAATGCTTTAACAGGAACTATATAATAGATTACAAAAGTTAAATGCAAGAATTAATATAGGTGTTGGATCTACCACAGCTGAAGTGTGACTACAAAAGCCTTATGCAGGAGGATGACCGACTGGGTACTCTAAATAACCAGCGTTACTTTAATAAGTAGATGAAATCAATTATTTAAAGTTTCATACTATCTACCATAGTGTTTAATATTACATCTAAACTATAGCCCCATTCAAATAAAAAAAGCTCAGTTACAAAAATAACAAAGTTATTTTTCCAATAAAACTTTAGTGTTTCAATGATTGAGTTTTTTAAAGCTTTACCACAAATGTGAAAAATGTCTAACCACGGCCCTCGTCCATGATGCGGTTTAACAACTTCTTCAGTATTCATAATTGTAAATATTTTAAACAGGACGGCCAAAGAATTGATCATCAGTGTAAAAGCCCCACTAAGCTGAATATCAGCTCCAGTACAATAGCTGAATGCAAGCAACAAAGTTTCCTTAATACCCTACCACAAATGTCGCTAATACTGATGGGGGACTCGCCTAATCCAGCGCATACAACACTTTTGAAAAGACTCAATACAGCCCCTTCCCCACCAGGTGTAGCAGCACAATACATAATACTCATCTTTCTATTCCAACTCTATTTAAATTCAGTATAATTGAAACAAGAATATGGAGTGCTCTACACTCAGTTTTACTTAGGATTAATAAACCCGTTATCAGAAATAATAAACAATCATGACTAACAAGCTGGTAAAATGATATTATCAAATTGTTTAGTAATTATATGAGAAAGTTTATGAAAAAAATATATTAGTAGTAAAGTTAATAATAAACTGAAATATTTGTTTAATCGTTTCATAAACTTGGTCCTTAAACTTAGATATTTTCAATTTCCCTGGTTAGGTTAAAAGAAATGTCAAATGATTTATTTAATAATTTTCAGTATTTTAAAGAGTGAAACAAATTAGTTTTGTGTAAAGAATAAACCATCTTTGATGTTATAATAACTATATCATCAGATTTTCTAATTTTATTGGTACGTTTTGCTTTAAATTATGTAAACGGTTACATACATTTTTAAAACTGATTATTCATAAATATAAATTATTTCAATTGATGATTGCTATTAATTATTATAATTTTAAATATAAGTTGAACATTGCATATGAAAGTCGTTGTACACATCAAACATTGCGTGTTCGTTCACTATGAAATAATAGACATTTGATATTTCTTTCCCTACGCCGGGTAGTTGACTTTCTCTATCCCTTGCAGCATATGGAGGTCTGCTGACGCAGCCATATTCCTCTATTGCTTTTACCCACTGCTTCCCATAATATGACCATACAGACGAATTAACTACAAAGCATAGGTCAACTTTTTATTAGTAAACTATTTTATTCTTTTTGTTTAAAAATTTTATAATCATATAATTTAGTGTTTGATTTTAAACAAACAATAACAATCTAACTGCAAGCACCCTTGAATGGCTCAGGGACAAGCAATGTGGCTGGCTGCCTCTTAATCTATTCTTTACCACAGACGCTGAACCTCTTCCACCACAGCGTTTGCTTATCATTATTATCACTTATTATTATTATTATTATTATTATTATTATCACTAAGCAAAATTAGTAACATAAGCATATTACATGTAGTATCATCAAACATAATAATCGATTTTAAGTAGGAAAAACATTAATGTATATTTTTAATAGGAAAAATTTACCAGTGCCTTACAGTTAATTAGTTCATATTACGGAATACATAGATTCATTTAAGAATCGGAAAGGCGATCGAAACTGGACACAATATGAGTTCAAAATAGAAGAAGAGTAACACACAGAGTAAAGAAACACACTTACAAACTAAGTTTTGTGGAACACATAGATCTTCATATTTACTTTTGGAAATTATTTTGAAATTTTGGAAAACGTAATAGTGATAAATAGAAAAAAAATAAAAACTCGCTTGTTCTTTCTCAGGGACGTGTTCTTAAATCGGGGAATATGTTTTCTTTTATTTCGAAATCAACTACATTTAAAATCAGCTATACAGACTCTACATCGATCAGCCATTACGTACTATATTTGAAAGAATAAATAAATAAAATAAAAAAGAATAAATAACATTTAAAGTATAGGGCAGGAAAAGATCACAACCAACAGAAGACAGGGGTTATTCTTAAATAAGCATAAAGGAAGAGAGGATCTATAAAGAAAAATAAATACTTTATTTGTGGGCTTTCACATATTTATTTCCAGTTTTCCCCACATCTCTAAAGAACTTATATATATTCAATTATATTTAGAAATTATGCAACAAAAAGAAAACGAGCATGTATTTTTATATATAGCGATATTTTCGTAAGATTGAAGGAAAATATTTTTGTACAATTATTAACGGTTTAATATTCAATTATTCATTTTATAAAATCAACATGTTTAGTAATACAATATTTGTATTTCTCACTCGACAAGCATATTTCTAAAAATAAAATCCTGTATCGATCAGTTATCTTGATAAAATTAAACTTTCAAATCCGATCTTCGGTTTTATAACACAAAATGGACTTCATATGACAGGCAATCAAGATGACTACACATGATTGACTATTACAACATATAATGGATTTTATATGAGTTACAGAGTTTATAGAAACGTTGATAGATAAACCAGTTTACATCCTTTAATCCATTACAACACCATAAGAAACAGTTTTCTTTTCTAGTTTTTATATCGACTTATAGTTCAAAAGTTGAAATCTGAATGTTCAATATAAATCAAAAAACCATATTTATACCTTACTGCTGTAATAAACCGTCAAACATCATTAATTTTATATATATACATCACTATTTTTCCTTTTTAACGAGGTTTGGTCTAGCTTCAATAATGCAGCACCTTTAAGTCCACGTTTCATCTATATCAATAGATCTTCAGGGTTCTTCATCTTCAGGGCTACATCAATACAGAATTTAATTACAATAACATGAAACATAATTATATTGCATTATTTAATTAATATACATAATGTAATTAATTAATTAAATAATGTAATGTAATTATGTTTCATCTTATTATAATTATATTCTATATTGATGTAGCCCCAAAGATGTCTACAAATATAGACAAAATATCGGCTTAAAGGTGTTGAATTATTGAAGCTAGACCGACCTCAATAAAAAAGAAAAAAAGTGTTAAATATATGTGGTCGAGATCAGAAAAACAGTATATATATATATATATATATATACTTTTTTGATAAAAATACGATCCGATATCGACAAATACAGTTCATTATGCATAAAGAAACATAGAGGAGTTAAAAGCACACACTTACAGTCTCAATTTTCGGTTTGAACCGTCTACAGGAGAGATAAGAGAGGGAAACCAAGCACTGGTACAGATAGTTGGAGACCAACGGAGATTGATGGTTATATCAAGTGTTTATGTGAAATCTTTATTTTTATATATATAATATGTATATATATATATATATATATTCCATCCATTGAGAATATAGTAACTGCTCCGTTAATTTCTGTTCTTATGAAGCCCAGCTGGACCAGTTGGTTCTTTCGTTATTGAAATATATACTGGTACATATAATCAGTCAGCCATCTTTCTTATAAACATTCTTTACTGAATGCTAATAGATTTATTTTTAAAATTCTTTTTAAACAAACAATAAGTTTATACCTTGATTCCAAGTTGAAATGAGCCGGGCGATCTCAGGAGTAGCTCCCACATCGGCAGCAGTTTTACCTCTCTTGTTTTTGAGAGTGGGGTCTGCTCCTTTTTCCAACAGCAGAAGAACTAACTAAAACAATGAAAGGATAATTAGAATTGCTAATGAAGTGACCATTACCGTTGCTTAGCATTAATTAAAGGAAAGTTAGGGTCTTTGAAGCCTTTTTTTTCACCACTTATAGAGGCTTAACGCCTTCGTAAATTGTGATAGGTGAAAGTGTGGCCCCATTCATGATTCGGAACCCATTTAAACCATGTACGAGCCACATTACCTTACCGGGGTCAATGCGGCTAACCACGTCAAATCTTACTTAGCTTGAACCAAAATTAATTAAACTAATTAATTAAAAAAACTAAAATTAGCTTGAACCAGCATTTAAAATGGTATTGAAACACAGTCACAGTTAAGTAAAGATTCTCACGTGGAATAGCTAATCAACGAATTTTAACTCATAATAATAACTATTCTAAAGTTTAACACTACCTGAATTAGTTTAAGTGATAAAATAAAGAGATTTAATAATTTAATAATATTTAAAATAATTCTTTACAGAAATGTTTATAATCAAGACAGGTTGTGCAGTCAGCAATTATAACTGCAACTTGTCATTTGCTCTGTTCGATATTTGTTTTGCATCTCAAATGTACTCGGTCAGTAACTTACTAGTAGATGATAATATCCCCCCCCCCCCCCTCCAGGGATGTGCCTCACCTTGTTACGGTGGGAAGGCTCAGCAGCCTGAGTGGTTGTACTCTCAAGGCATGAACTTAAGAAAGATACAACCGGGCGGATGGCTGATCTGGGACGGCGTCCGCATGATTGGGCCCAGGCCTGGCTAACTACCCGAACTTACTGGTGCACATACCACCAGTCTTTATCAACAATTTCTTCTGACTACAGCGACACAACAGCGACTTAAGCGAACAGTCTGGTCGGTCTTAAGGTTGATTGAGGCTACTGGCTTCTTTTTTCCAATCAGCGCCAGTGTTTCTTCAGACTTTGTATTTCAGTGGGATTCGGCAGCTTTTGTTGCTCATCAGACCTAAGGCCATGGCGGACTTAGGTTGTTGGGTCGATCTCGGTATGGTTTTCCAAATGCCTTTTCTTCTTCCTCTTTCTATTACTTACCTATACTTTCCTATCATTCTCAACTCCATATTATCCCTTTCTTTTTTCTCCATTAACGTGTGGGGCGAACTGATAACTGTTTATTATGTTTTGTGTACATGTTAACAATAGAACACTTTAATATAAATCACTACATGGGTCCCCACATAATACACAAAGTCTCTGTCTATTGCGATGAATTGGCGAATGGAATTAAGAAGTGGCGAAGAAACACAAGGCATGGCGAGTTGATGGAGAGAACAGGGAGAGAACGATTTCAAAAAGGTCAAGATGGCGAATTCATGGAGTGACGAAGAGACGCTTCCAACCAGGTCAAGATGGCGAAAACAACTGGTTCTTACTAACAGCTGGTTCTTAAGAACAGCTGGTTCTAAAGAACAGCTGGTTCTTAAGAACAGCTGGTTCTTACAGACTTGCGTTAGTGTTGCCGCTACATCACACCTCCCCCAGCGGAGAAGTTAACCTTCGAAGCGTCAAAACGAACGATCCGTCCGGAGCGAGTAACTCGAGGTGGTGGATCGTCCGTTGGCTTCATCGAGGCGTTGGTTGAATTATCAGGTGTTCGATGGGCCTGGAGGCGAGTTACCAGGTGTTGAGTTGACCTGGAGGCGAGTTACCAGGCGTTGAGTTGACCTGGAGGCGAGTTACCAGGCGTTGAGTTGACCTGGAGGCGAGTTACCAGGCGTTGAGTTGACCTGGAGGCGAGTTATCAGGTGTTGAGTTGACCTGGAGGCGAGTTACCAGGCGTTGAGTTGGCCTCAGCAAGTGATCGTAATTAGTTGCCCAGTTCGATTTGTCGGAAACACCAATTATGTGGGCGGAAACACCAATTTGGGGTATATTTACCCACCAGATTATGTGAGACGCACTGATAACTGTTTATTATGTTGTGTGTACATGTTAACAATAGAACATGTACGGTTCCCTCTTGGAGAGCACAATTTTTATCCCTGAAGTTGCTCTTTCAGAATTGGAGTACACGCAGAGCTGACAAGTCAAATGAACAAAAGAAGTTATGTTTACACTTAAGTAATTAGTCAAAGGATAATTAAATGTGTTCCCTAAGTTACTAACTTGACACTCAGAAAGTTCATTGTTATTGAATGAAACGATTTTTCTATAACCAGTCTTGTTCATTAATTACAAAATATAATATGTGTATGAAATTATAAATTTTACACAAATGTTATGTAAAATCCCATTAATGAGAATGGTTTTATGAAAATCATGACATTTAATGATGATGAAGACCTTTGGACATCCCTAGAAATATGGTGTGTAATACTTAAAAAAGTAGTGAACAGATGTTCGCATTTCTATGACATGGTATCAACTGTGAACAATATTTCCTGTTTTGCACTACATTATGGAATGCAAAGTAGAATATGTTTGACCAAATAAGACAACAACTTCCTCTAAGTGGAGTATTCCGATCTCTGACAAGTTTTCAAATGAAATTATGCAATGTGATTTATTTGTGATACGTGATCCTCCAATAATCTCAAATCTTTACCTCTTTTCCAAGAAATATTATTTCAGTAATTAGACAAATTTCTACATAAAATAAAAGCAAAGCATTTAAACTTTCAATGAAAATCACAGTTAACTCAGAGAAGAGTTACCATAAATGTCCACAAGTAAGTGTTTTTCTTCAGATCACAACTTGGTGAAATTAACATTTCATTGATTTTTTGTTGGTGTTTAAAGTAAGTTGAAACTTTAACAATGAAACCGAAAAGAAATATTAAAGAATCCTTCTTAGATGGTAAATGAAATCTTATTAGGAGCTGAGGAAAAGGAATCCTTTCAAGTGTTAATTGAATGAGACATTGAAGTGGGCTGCTGTGGGGTTTCAGACAGCCGCTCTCGGCGACATAACAACTGAATAGAAAGTCAAGCGACTTCTGCTCCCGAAATAAACCTAATCAAATATGTCGAGTCAAAGAGCCCACTGGGTACAGAAAACTGCAAGCCCAGCCATCACGAGCGTTAAACGCAGTGGCAAAGCGTCTTTGCAGTGGACACATGGGAGCCTTTAATGTTATAAAATAAAACAACAGGTCCCTTTTGGCTTCCTAACAATAGGGACAGAGAGAATTGGCTATTCTGTAGAGAGAATATTAACGTTGAACTCTATTCTAAATACAACACTCACGAGCTATGCCATATACACATCATATCACAACAATATACAATATAATTAACAACTTTGAAACAGTTTAGTTTAAATTTGACTTTAAATTAATTTAATTATCTTATTTTTAAATTTTGAACTTAACCTAATTTTAGTATATGTTTTATGGGAAAAAATACACAATAATTCAGGGGAATTCAGTTTCTGCTCTTTTTGCTCTATTAGAAGGATGTAATCTTTTACAAGTTTTGGTTCCAGCAAATCCAAAGGACATGACATTTTTATCATAATACTGACATAGAGTAAGTATTAAATGCCATTTTGAATTATCTAGAATAACCACAAGAGCTAGAAAAATTATTACTTCTTGATATAATATACGAAGAAACACCTTTCCCATAATGCAATATTGTCAACAAACAATAAGGCAAGCAAATTTCCAAACCAAGGACTAATCTAACAACCACAATTAAGATATCTCAAACGCTGAGGCTGGTAGAGTAGTTACTAAATTTATCCAAAAAAGGTACAAGTGTGCTTGTTCTATTTTTGGATATTACACAAAGATTAGAAGGTAAGAAATAACAACCACACTAATGCAAGAATTACGAAACTACGATGGGTTGAGATTATTACTATCATAACTGAAAAGAAAACCATTTATTGTAGTATGAAATAAAAATACAGTTAGATAATCTTACTTAGAAACAGTTACATTGAAGAACAGTGAACCACAAATTGCAAAAAATGGCATAAGAGGGACAATTACGGACAAAGAAGAACAAAGTGTGTCATTAACTATTATAGACTTTAATTGTGGGGGATTAGAGAAGGTGACAAGATGGCGGCGTTAATTCTACTAACAGGGCATTTGAAGAGCCCCCTCTGAAAGCGATGGGCAGGCAGCCTTTGAAAGGCGTGACAAAGCAGGCAGCCATTCTGAGTCAGCCCTAAAGGGAAGCGTGTTCCAAAGCAATCGCATTAGTCTGGCTCTCCATATGGTTCTGGTCCTAAAGGTAACATTGACAATGGTGCTTCATGACAGCTCTAGTGGAGCACATCCAACCGAGTGGCCCAATAAATGCCTTAACGACTCATTTATATCACATTATCTTTATATAATACACACCTTAATTATATTATATTTAATATAATAAAATATTAAATAATAATGCATACATTATTTTATACGAAAATATTAGATGAACCTTTGATTTTTTTCTATATACACTTCACCTATATACAAGTTTTTTCCTCAGTTCTTCGTTTCTGTCAAGCACTTCCAGGACGTATATTCTATCTCATTTCATTCTTAGCAACCGACTGAGTCATGTATAAGCATACCATTCAGATGGCAGTGCGCAAGAAGTTTGAGACTGTGCATTAGATTTGTTTAGAGCAGGATTGTGATCGATGTCAGGTATAGGCCTCAACTGACGTTTTACCACTCTGAGGTCTAGTTTTCCTTTCTCCATATTAATATTTCCGAGTCATAACCAAGGTTCATATCAATCCCAAATTCGCTTCTTACTGGAAGTACTAAGGCAGCACTAGATCTAATATATACCCTTAATAATGATGGAAATAAAACGTATTACTTCCACCAAATTTTATGATTCTCCACTACTCTTGTGATCAGACAGAAAATTAATATGACTCCTTTTCTATATGATATATTATTTACCCACTCCGGTATCGAAAAAGTGATACGCAAAAGTAATAGTCATAATTAACACAAAGTGGGGTAATTAACTGTTAAATAACAATGTCATAAATTTTAACACATCCTGGATTTTGAATAGACTAACAACTTTGCCTCCAAATGTTAATTACGACTTCTAAATACATCCTCTACTGTAAGTTGGCCTCTTCCTCAGCATTCTAGTTGAAAAACCAAGAACAGTAGTCGAAATGGAGAAGCAATATTCCTAAAGAAAGGGATAGCTAAAGTGCTATAGGAGGCTGTTTTGTTGGAGCAGCAAGCCGGCATGGTGGGGTGTACAAGTTGGTCATTGGCAGTAAGCCTGACCTTATCTGGCATGAACTCATCCGTCTTGGTCAAGTTCAAGCTAGTCCCACAGTGCCTCTCGGCTGAGCGCCCTCTCTCATCAATCTTCCCAACAGCCACCAATTCACAATCCCACTTCTCCCTTCACTCATCCAAACGCAATTTAAATATCCTATACCACAACACTTTCTCAAGTTTAACTTAAATACAACTAAAAGTTGTATTTAAAATTAGAATTCACGTATTCTTAAATTCAATAAATATTACAATTAATATTTCATTAAATATAGTTTATTGTTATGATAAAGGTATCTATACCAGTCAGTGAGAGATTCGATGAGGTAAGTAATTACTATGAGGCCAAGAGATCTACAGAGGGTAGATGAATATTCGAAAATTCAGGAAAGATAAGTTTGTCTGCACTGTGATTTTCTACGCGTACAATTCCCTCAACTTTGCATCATTATTCTCATTTATTATTTTACATATCTATGAATTTAACTCATGGTTCTGTCTATTAATCTTTCCTAATGTAATCTTTCTTTTTTTGAATATAAAAACAATGTTTGCATATTTCACTATCATTAACTTGGCATTGACTTAAAACGTCTAATTCCAAAAAGCTCGCACGAACATCTTGGTCAGCTGCGGTTTCGTAACCATGGTTTTAACGGAGTGACCTCTTTTAAAGTTCATTCCACTTATCATCACTATATAGCCGTCTAATTGTTAGTATAATGATTATTTTAGTTTTAAAAATAATACTATTAGCAAAAATTACTCTTGATTTGTTACATTGTTTTGAAAGAAGCGACTAAACTTGTTACAGACGGTGGAACCGACTGTTACATGCCAAACTTGAAATGTCAAGGAAGGCAGCGGCCGGGTTATCTATGCGCCAGATAAACATTGTCCCAGTAATAGTTTTATATAAATTAAAATTTAGCATCTCTCAAAACTCTATCTCTCCTACAAGATGTGGATGCTCTACAGAACAGAGGAGTAAATTGTCTGATATATGTCTTTAGTTATCTAAATTATGCGCATATTGCAAGCAGTACCAGTTTTTCTTTCCAAGAATATTTATTATCCGTCACTTTTGCCTCAATTACCTGAATTAGTAAATTGTGAACAATTTTAATACATTAGGTGCTAGGAGTCCACCATTTATGCCTCATCAACGTAGATGTTCCTCTAAATTACTCAAACGAAAATGATTTATAATTTATAATTCAAGTCAACACTTCAAGCAAAGTGTAGAACTATTTATTATATCATTCATATTTTGCAAACCACATATTATTAAGTTCTTTGTCATAAATATACATCATTTACATAAATTTGTTATAAAATACGTGATTTACAACAAAATTTACACTAACAGTCTTGTAAACCACGTCATTACATATTCAAATTAAATTATTTAAATGAATTTAGTTTCGTTTTGGGAAAAAAAAGTTCCCATTTGAAAGTGCGTCAAAAAATACTAGATAATGCCTCTGCTAAAACTCACAATCTGTCCATAATTCTTCTTACGTTGATTAAAAAAAGTCGAGTTCTGCAAGACATGGAGACCATGGTCAAAGTGATGAAAAGGGTCCATTTCCGAAATAAGCATGAAAACACTGAGCAGTCGGAAAATTACTGAGGTACACCCCACTCTGTGTATTTGTTCTATATATGATTAAATATCGAACAAATTATTGAAAAAGTAGATGCACATCAGAGAAAACAAAAATTACTTTGTTTTTATCAAACTTTGCTAAAACTTTTAAAAGGCAATCGGTTGATATTTAAAAGATTACCGGTATATTCAGGAACACCTAGTTTGTAATCAATAAAGATTAACAAAACACATCCCTCTTTATGAATTGACAATGATTAAATAACAAACAAAGAATTCTTAAAACCGAAAATTTTGAGCATAAATAAACGAAGGAATACTGGTAGAATTCCTGAAAGATACTTCTCTGCCGAAACGAAGAATTAAGCTCCTCTTGATATCGAAAAAGTGACTGAAATATTTCGACAGCAATATTTTGAAAGAAACTCAACTATCTGCAAAATTTAATGACTGGATAATACTTGTCATAAAGAAATTTTGGAAAAACAGAAGTTCGGAGATTGTTTTGTAGTAAAAAAACTATGAAGAACAATACACAGAAAACCATTTCAACAAATGGCACTAAAAATTTGGAAGACAGGCCTAATGAATGCAATTAGGAGTTGTAAAATACACTTCATTAGCGGGGCGGTCCGGTTTAAAAACGATAATCATTATTTTGACTGCATTTTTTTGCTTGGCATATACGTACATGTGTTTTCACATTTTTTCTACTGTATAGTATCTGCCAAACATATTTAAAATAAACCTAAGTTGGTTAGAATGAAATACTATCAAACACGAAAAAATATAATTAATTCCAGGGACCGACAAAAGGCAATTACTGCCCACAAAAAGAAATACTCCTGGTAAACTGTCCATTTATCAATATTTTACCGAAATAGCTAATATAATGCTTTATTAATTAGTATGATTATTTAAATAGTAGTGATTATTGTTCTAAACCATAGTGAGGTTAAATCATTTTAGAATTGTTTCTGTCGCAGTGACCATATAGTCTATTTCACTGACCCGGATATATTGTTTTAGAAAAATGCTCATATGTCTCGAAGGGCTTGCATAAAAACCGATTCGATATGACAGCCAAGCCACACCGCAATTACAAAAGTTCATAAATATTCTATCATCTTTACTAGTTTTTACAAATTGTATTGGCAAAAACTTTTATTGATAAACTAACAAATTGCTGTTACTTTACTGAAGTTAATTTTAAATCAAATTATTGAAAAAGTACGAAATATTAGGTAAATTTTTAGTTTGATGTGTCCCCCACAGCTATATTATGAGTGTATATTCCATTATATAGAGTAATTAAAACTCACCTTCTATCAAGCCTGACTAACATGCATACTATTGAGAATAAATGAAGTGAATCAGATGTCGCATTAGAAATACAACAGGGATTAGCATAAGTTAACTCTTTGAAATCTTCCGCCCTGGTGTAAGGGTATGGAGCTCGACCATACGGACGCCGTCAGCCTGTGTTTAACTAACTCAGAGAGAATCGAATAACTTTATGGTCCACCGACAAATTGTGTGATAAATTTGAGGACAAACTTTAAGAGTATACATGAAATTTTGAAATTCAGTATGACCAGACCAGTGAAATTCACATGCGTTTATAATGTCGATTGGAAAAAATAATGTTGTAATGTTTTGTTTTGGAAAAAATGTTTTAGAAACCTTCCAAAATTATCTTATTGCTTATGAGAAAACTTCGGTTGTAGGAAAGCAATTAATAATTTTGTAAAGCAAATTCCAATATGACAAAATATAAACAACATTTTTCTGGAGCTATAATAAAAGTATTAATGGTCATGAGTGGAGGTATTCAACCCTTGGTCCACCGACTTATTCTTATCAGCTATAGCCAACCGGATATCAATACCACAAATAACTCGAGAGAAAGCCTGTCAGGGGTTCCCACCCTAAAGTCACAAGGGAAGAGAGAAAATGAAAGCAATTTCCTCAGGTTTTCCTAGTGATTGAAAAGGGAAATAACAGGCTTGATTGGAGACGAATCCGCATGCGTTAGCTTCTTCTTCGGATAGAACAGGTATCATAAGACTCGAAAACAAATCTAAGCTATAATGATGCCTCTTAAGTACAACAATACATATTTCAATTAGACGTTGTAATTTCTACCAGCATTACGAGTAAAACCAAGGTTTTACACATTTGCTCATGATATAAACTATAATAAAATAATCGACACACAACAAAAGCCTTGTTTGAACTGTTTAGCCCTAGATGGTAGAGCACATAGCTATTTATATAATAAATTCGTTATAAATAGATTGATTCGACATGTAAAAATTTACTGATGTGGTCTCGGTTGTGAAATACTTAAAACTCTGTAATCTAGAGTCTAAGATACGATCTGTTTGATGTTGAGTTCGCACAGTTATAATCTCGTCACAGTTAAAATCCATTAACTGCATCAAAGAGAAGGATATAAATATGACCAACTTTGACAGGATAATTATTATAAACCTTATAATAATTATTACAAGTAGAAGAGGGTAAACATCAAGTGTGAACTAGCGAATGCTACCTCTACCAATATTAACGGAGAGTTTAAGAGAATTGATAGACAGGGTTCTCCCGAGTACTGGATGTGGAGTAAGGAACACCGCAGACTGCATACGCCTGAGGGCTTTCCTAAACTAGTAGACTGGGTTGGTTTGTCACCACACTATTACCTCTTACTATTTCAAATATCTCGACCTTCCTTTTTCCTTGTATGTGACACATGATTCCAGAAATAATGTACATTAAAAGTTCTGATTTACAGTTTTTTAGTCAACTCTATTCAATTAAAATGCAGAGTCTTAGTTATTTTTTTAGGAAGGAAAGAATAAATCAATTCTAATAATGGAGGCACAGTTTAAAACTTTTTACATTTATTAATAGAAATTCAATTGAATTAATTTATGATTTATGAAATGAAGATGACAAAGTCCAATAAATGGAATCTGCAGCAATATATAAATCACGAGAATAATCAAACAAATTTGACTAATTGAGGAAATTTTCAACTGTGGAATCCTGTCTATAGAAAGGATTATGATATATCTGAATGGGATTTGAAAACTTATCAAATTACCAAGCCATGAAACACGTTACAGAGATAATCCTGTACGTCATGGTAAAATTTAACTTGCCATTACCATTATTAACGTAATTTCAATAATAGTATTTTCGTCAGAGTAATGAAGAGTTCATGTGCTTCATACATTCAATAGAATATCCTTTTAGCAGAAGTAAATTTCTTCAGGGATTCTGCTGCCTCAATTTTTCTTAATTCAAAACCTTAGTTCATTATATTTTTTTTAACTGCAAAAAACATGACTTTAAGAAAGAAATGTTGACATTTAAGAGTCAGTTGTAATGTTTTCAAATTGAAATTTTAGAGACAAAAACTCCAAATGAAATGAAAGCTACTGTTATTTAGCTGTTTTTACTACCAGAGGTCGATTATGAAGGAGAGGAGAAAACACTTTCCTATGTAAAAGGATTACTGAATTCAAAACTATTCCTTAATAAGAAAAAAAAAACTACAACTACACTCAATCAAAGTGGACTTGCAATGCATCTTGAAGCGTGCGCTGCAAAGGAGCACGACTACTGCACACATGGTGAAAGACAGATCTGAGCAGTGGCAAAGAAAAATAGAGGAATATGAAGGCAAGAGCAGGTCTAAGGAAAATTAAGGATTCTTATTAATACTTCAAAAGCAACAGAACTAAATATAGAATATATGGAAGATTTTCTCGAGAAATCGCATCAACATATGAAACACTAATCAATAATAAAAACCTCATTACTTCAAAGAAAACTATATTGAAGCAAAAGGTACAATCTGAATAAGCTTATACTAAAACACTGTCAATTAGTTCTACTAGATAATTTTAAACCACTAGAAAAATTATCAAAAGACATTAATATATTTAATTAAACTAATTAATGATGATGAATATAAACAGAAAATGAATACCTTGAGGAGTGACTATTTGGCTTTATATATACTCGATAACAAGAATTCACATAAACATGCAAAATAACAATTAATGATCAAACAACAATATGAAATGGGGAAAAAAAGACTAAGATCTTTCAACCGTAACAAGCGGTCTTTGTCAGAGTCAAAACCCAACAGGGTTGGGTTTTATTCTGACGAATATATATATATATATATATATATATATATTTCATTACTTACTGATTAATTTGTTTTAAGGTTTATTTATTCAAGACCAGTGTAAAGGTTACGATATTAAATTATCAATTTACAGTGGTTTGGTAATTTGCGATGCATTCAATTTCTGTCAGGTTTTATTTATTTATGGACCCTCATTTATTTTCAATATCCCCATGATTGATTTAAAATTTTCAATTCGTTGGTAATTCAATTAAAATTAGAAAATGGATGCCTCATTTGCAATGTAAATGTATTTCCATAATAAAACACATTTCGTTGTTTGATTAAATTGATTCTCTTTTGTCTGTTACATATATCTGTAAAAGTGTTTTATAGTGAACTAAATAACATTCTACGGTACTGACTGTCATTTCACCACTGTTGTTCTTGCACAGAAGTGCTTACCTGATTCATTGATCATATTGAAATAAGGCACAACTGGTTTGTGTTTATCTATGACATCTGAGGTTTCAGTACTTGTTGAATTCGCTGTCAGTTCGAAAAGGTCTATAAACAGATTGGTGACCAGAATCCCTTCGGTAAACAAGAGCAGGTAGAGCAAGGAATTTGGATAATAGTTATCTTTTTGTAAACTGAGTATCTTTAATCCCCAACAAAACTCAACCACAGATGTGGGGATATCATTTATATATCTGAGTTCCTGAACTTCTATAGAAAACTTTCCTTTATAATTGAAATAGTAAATATCAAATATCAATGAACTGTACTGAACAAAAATTATTATTAGTTTTTAAATGAACTGACTTATTCCAACATAGAAAAAATTTTGTTTCCTTAACCTGTAGTCTAAATAGTTCAACTATGATTATTTAGTCGACACCATTCTCAAAGAGAAATGCTTTAATTATAATAATGAGGAAAGGCTATAAAACTTGTCTTCTTAACAGCTAAAATAGCTCATTACCGAGCAGAAGATCTGTCTTTTCACTCTAATTCATCTCAAAATTCTTAAAGTTTGCAACGATAAGGAACTTTAGCTACAATTTTGATGACCTATTCCACAACGATGAAGATCTCTTCTGACAATGTCTGCGGACGAAGCGCTTATTGATGCATGATACGAGTGTAATATACAGGTAGTTAGTGACTTCCTTTGTCCCTCAAAGTATAAAACAACAACTTTTCTTAATTCCGTCATACTATTTGACCCAACTGATTCCAATTGAAACAGTTGTCTCAAGCAGGATATGATGTATTTCCATGTATTCCACGTCAGTAATATCCTCGCCACGTGTTCAGTGGTAATAATCCCAAGTTCTTCTTTAGGATCCGTAGACAAAATAAATCAACCAAAAACGAAACTTGCACTGAATCATTTATATCATATTATTCACAAAACTAAAATCTGTTCAAGATCTTCGTTTTGCTCGTTGGTTATATTCTAAATTAAATTTTACCTGTTTTTCTTTTACACTTTCTGCATACAGTGAGTTGTAACTTTAATTTAAGAACTTTTTTGGTTTTCTTTAAATTCCTCTTCCGATGCATTTATAAAACGATTTTTAATGGCTGCTTCTTACTAAATTTACAACACTGCAAAATACACTCAAGAATTAAGTATGGAAATACCTATGAAACTAAATTTCATAATTCGAACTAAATATGGAAATATTTTTTTTTGAAATCTCAAAACTACTTTCCACCTTTACCATTGGTTATGTATCGATCGTCAAATGATGAATGATTAATTATAGAGAGGCTCTCCAAATTTGACTTCTTGTTGTAAGCCAATATTGCTAAAAAAATAAGATAGTTTGGAAGGTAATCAGTGTTTTATATAAATAAGAACTTCTTCGGTTCATTCAACTTAAATTAACGGTTTTCCACTTCGTACTTTGCATCTTCCTAGTAATCATCCGGTTAAAAACATTTCTTATCATACAGTAGAAATATTTTTATTATAATATATATAAAATAACTACATATATTGTTATCTTTTTATTACAATAGAAACAGATATACAGTAGACTTCAGCACTTTTTGGACTTCCGCCAGTCACTAACAACCATACGTACACAGGACAAGCTGGTTCCGTGCCTCACACCTCGCATCCTCCCACATTGTAGTCGTCCGTGCGGCGCATGCGCCTCACTAGTGCGATATGTCAACCACTGTTCGTATCCTACTTCATATATATGCACTTTGTTCTTATATCACGTAGAAAAGCTCCCTCTATGGCAGTTCATATAGTTAGTATACTACTTCGTTTTGTTAGATTAGCATAGTTAGTTTTGTTTTTTAGAATCCTGTACTGCAAATATGATAATTCGTATTTATTATAAACAAACTATATTAAAATATATAGTTTTTATTTTGGTGGTTAAAATAAAAGCTATATAAAAATATAATAAAAACATACTACTAACATGTTAAAACAAACTATACATATTTATAATTAGTATAGTTCGTTTCATTGTAATTATTATAGTTCACTCGATATATTTTGTTAGTATTGAGGATGCTACTGTTAATAAGTATTGTTAGTTGATATGGGTCTTTCATATTGTAGTTAGGATAGTAGCTGAAGTGGTTCAATCTAATAGTTTATTGTATAATATTTCGTCTAGTTCGTTGTATTGTAATTTTTGTAGTTCACTCCTTTATAGTTCATATAGTTCGTTTATACAGTAGTTGGTTTAATCCGTAGATATTGTAGGTTAGAAATGTGGTTGAAACTATTTTTGTACTCTAAGTGGCATTATAGTATAGTTTGTACGTTTTATAGTTAGTGTAATTTTTTGTTCCGTAGTTTCCATTACTTGTTTAGTGTAATTTGTATCATTTTTATTGCAGACGGTTTTTCTTGTATTGTAGTTCATACAGTTCTACTCGTTCCTACTATATTCCAAACAGTTTCTTAGTTTATTTGGTATAAATTGTGTTATAGTTCATTCATAAACGAAGAAACTAACTGTAATACAACGAAATATTTAATCAACTCCTTCAACAAAGTATACCTAAGGCAGTGGTGAAACTGCAGAACAAGCGATAGGATAGCGTAGTACTGAAAACCTACAAATGTCAAATAAAATACGAGTTTCCCGAACTTCGTTGTTTAACAATGAAGAGTTGAAAGGTCTTTGATGTTCTCCTTTTTTTTTTTCAAATTGAGGTGATTTTTTGATGGGAGGGGCATTTGGGTTCACTGAATATTCCTATACTTGTAAATAAAGTTAGAATTTATTTTTTACCTTACATATAAAGTGAATTTCATGACTGCCCTGTTTATTCGGTCAATCACTTATTCTTTTCTCAGCCATACTGTTCAGATGGTTCGGTTGTTTGATTTATACGAAAAACTTTGATACTTTGATAAATACGCATGAAAAGTAATTACATATTTGTTATACCCTCTCACTGTTCTGAAATAAGGTTTAGGAGTTCATAAGGTGGCTCTGCGTGAGAATTTCGTGAGTGAGTATGGTGTTTGGAAAGAATGTACAGACAGTGAATCAGAAAAGACGTAGACAAAACAAGTAGCTTACGGTGACGTGATAGATTCCCTGGGTAGAGAGGATCAACTTCTAAAACGAATGGATTAGAACCAAAAGCCGCCTTTAGTGGACTATTTATAAAGGGATTTAGTGGAACTCTGCGAGTTCTCAACAAGAAAGGATATATTGTTGATTCATTTGAAACAGCTCCTGTGAAGGGTTTCTAAAAGGGATTTTCAAACAGGAGATTATGTATGATCCATAGTTTTGAATCTCCTGGTTCCTCAAACTCATTCAACATGTACTGGCTTCTTTTATAATGTCCCACACGCTCTTATAAGATATATTTTCATGATATAAAATATTGTGAGGCACATAACTCAACGCTACAGTTGAATGAATTTGAATCTATGTTTCACCATCAGATTTTTAACATGCCAAGCTTACAGTGTTCAGAGACTACTGTCCTCCTGGTAAAATTAATTAAAACTTCTCCGTAAATAATTCCTGCAGGTATTCCTGAAGCTAAGTCAATAACTAAATCGCAAACCAATAGGTTTTGATTTTTTTTTAAAAAAACACCAATAAAAATCTCCTCAAAGTGCAAATATTTAATAAGAAGCAATGCATTTCAAGCACATTATATTCTTCCTCAAGCTATTAACTTCCAAACTTTCAACCTTTATCGTAACCTTAAGAAGACAACTACGTATTCGAGACGTTTTGTTCTTTTTTTTAACGTTATGTTAGGGTTTTTCTCAAACAGAGTAAATTCCACATAATAAATTATTTGAAACCTTGGAGATATATGTACGATAGACAAATAAACTTACAAACAATAGAATGTACAATACAATATTTAAAAACACATATATATTTTTATATTTATTTAAACATGTAATGCAATGAGAAGACTTCCTCATGCCTATTCTGTTAGGTGTATTCGGTGGGTTTTGTAAATATCCAAGAGGTTTAATGAAGGTGTAGGAGTAGGTTTCTTTTAGAATGGGTGTTACAAGGGGTTGATTTCTCAGTCAGTAAAGAAAGAACACTATTCTAAGGGCTACCTTCGCAGTTCCGTCATTCAGATCCAGGACTAGACTCGAGTCGAGAGTTTTCAGACAGGTTGATACAAAGTTCTGTGTCCCCATAGGGACTCAATGTCTCTGTTCAGCGTTTGAACATGATCAGAAGACGATATAAAACGTGTAAGAGGAGAATGTAGTAGTTTAGGCAAAGGTATTTCTGTTATATTGGCAATATAGGTGGACTATCAGTCCCTAATTTGTTCAGTGGGTTGGTTCTCACTATACATCGGCGTCAGTGCTTAGAGTCACTGTATCGCATTATTATTTTAATTGATCAGTTCGAGGTCTTTTCTTAACTTTGTATTAAAGTTGTGCTAAAGTAGCAGAGGGTTACTTGACGAGTTAATCCTTCAAGCAGGTCAGATCTGCTGCCCCGTCTATGCGGGAGGACTCACAGCCCCTATTTCTTTTTTATTGTGTTGTCCTAAGGCATTGACATCCTTTCTTTCACACCCCCTGCCTCTATTGATTATTCTAATCGCGTAGTTCAGTTCATGCGGAAAATTGCAGGTCAATATTAGAAGTGAAGCTAGTGACATTCTTCGACCAAACTTCAGGCTGAAAATGGGGAAAAACCGAGATCTATTAATAATATCCTTGTTGTCTGCGACATTGGCATATACTTAATTTCGGACTACGTAAGCTTATGAGGTCTTTCTCCAATGCTAGTAGATAATGAACAAAAGGTACATGATAACATAAATGCAAGCAAATAAACAGGCAGCAACTAATTTGTATATTACATTCAATAATTTTAAGTTAATTTAATTTACAAACTAATATTGACAGAATTACCATTGAACAAATTACGAGCTTAATTTAATTGAACTATCAGGTGAAAGCAGAGTCAGTTGAATCTGAACTACATTACGTGCTCTGTTATTGATTCTGTCTTAGGCTGGAAAGCTCTACTTTAAATAATGCTTATGCCAGACGGGCTTGATCTTGCCTTATTTACTCTACTGATTTGCTGAGTAGGATTTATTAACACTTGTAAACCCTTCGCCTGTGACTATTAATAATCGCCTTAATGTAGTTATTTATATAAGCATTTCACAAAGTTATTAAAAAGCAAAATAAAAAATCCAAGGCAGTCTCCCCTCAACTTTTCCATCAGTAAACATATAATTAGAGGCATATATAATCTGTTTAATTTAATGATCGGCTTAATAAGCAAGTATTGGTGGTCCGGTTCATACTGTAACGCTCCTCATATGTTCAAAATTTATAAAAAATTCAAGAAAAGTCACAATATAACATTATTGTAGAATATCAAACATGTAATTTACAGCAATACTATTGTTTGGCAACTAAGCAAAACTAAGAACTTTCCATATAGCCTTAAAATACTGTATTCCCTTTTCCCATGATTCTGTATTTCGTTACAAAACTGAAATAATCTTCCACCAACCAAGGGCTGTTTGTTTATACGTAGAATTTCATTTTTAGACCTTAATATTTACCCAGCGAAGGATTTACAACAATATGGACACACAAAAAATTAAAAAAATATTTAATATTTGACGTCAATCAACAGAACTAAAAATTGAGATATTTATTTTATGCAAAAACTGAATTATAATTTATTATATTTTAACGAGAGTGCTGAATTTGCAATCTGAATCAATTCTGACGAAGTTTGATATTCCCTAATCACCCATGAAGGCTTACTTACACTAGTGATGTCCAACAGAAGAACCAATGTCAGCGCCATTTTCTCTAAGCAGATTATTCATCAAACTGCGCATGTGACCAGAAGGATATTGTTCTCAGCAAATCAGGATTTCAGTGGCAGTGTAGAAAGCTCAAACTCGAGTGTAAAGATTTATTTATGGTCTCGCTGCGGCAGTGGTTTCAGCGATCCAGTTTATATCAAGATTATTTCTGCTGGCTAGAAATGAATATCTGGTTTTCTCCCTCTCATTCTAATAATGATTTCTATAAAGTTTATGCAGTTTGCAAAACGTATTCCAACATTGTAACTGGACTGACTGGCAATAATTTCGATAAACCACCTCCAAAACCACGGAGAAATATTATTAACCATGTATTCGAACTAGATTAGATTAGAGGCTCGAGTCTGGACCATAGCCCCATGGGCGGTATGAAAAGCTCATATCGGACTTATGAAACCTGGAAGCCGTCCCTCTACTACTGGATATACCCTTGAGTATGTCAAAAATCAACCCGTCAAATGGCTCGGCAATAACTTAGATGGGTGTCTATTGATAAATACGTCACACTCTCCAACTCCTAGAATATCAATGAATGTGAAAGCCTTCAGTGCGGACATGGAATGAAAAAAAAATTGTAAATGGGAAACAAATCGATGTCCCAACAACCACAGTTAACTCTGAATGTAATTGTGGAAGTCATGGCATTATTTCTAAACAAAATTCATTAAAATAATTTGTCTTCGGGTAACAATTTATCAAAACTGTGGCATTGGAAATATCATTACTTAGTAGAGGGGTGAACTTCACAGGTTGAAAAACAGTGACTTACAACCAAAACTGAAGAGAATTTGGAAAACAGTTTTTACATAACTGCAGTTAAAAGATTGAAAAATTATTTATGAAAGCCAGCAAATGTTATATTTGATGTTCCAATTCATGGTAGTCAGGCATTTTAAAGTAATTAGAAATTCCGTTGGAAACCAGTTTAACTAGTGCGGGTATGGATCGAGGGATTGAATGAGGACCTCCCCTTGCGATAGTAATCTAAACCCCTCCCAGTCCCCTAACCTTCGAAGCTGAGTAATCTCCTCCAGTAAACCCTTTGAAAAACATTTCCCATACTATGCTACAAATGTTAACCCTTCCCTTATAAATTGAGATTTTCAACCAAAAATAAATGAAATCGATAAGGAATATGACTAATGAGGTTTACCGTGGAGAAGCAATAGAAAAGGGGCATCAGTGTTTCACTTTGGGAATAACAGTTGAGCTCTATTATTTATTCCACCTTTCAAATTTTATATAAAAATGAAACAGACCAAATTGGACTCGGTAAGTGCATATTTTGCTATACATATTCATATAAATACTTTTACGATAAAAAACGATCCGAAGCGGACAAAAAAAGTGCAATATAGATAAAGAAACACAGAACAATATTTGTCTACGTATCTTTATCTGTATTGGACTTTATATATAAATACATATATATACATACATATATATATATATATATATCAATGATCAAACCACAATAAGAAAATGGGAAAACAAGACTAAGATCTTTCAACAGTAACAAGCGGTCTTGTGGTTATTGTGGTTTGATCATTGATTGTTATTTCACGTGTTTATGTGAATTCTTATTTATATATATATATATATATATATATATATATATATATATATATAATTTCTCAAAAGAAATAAAAACATTAGATTTTCCGATGAAAATTATTCATTAATACAGATATATAGGTAATACAGATATTAATATATGAATACCAAACCTATACTGCCCTTATCATTTCATTTTTCTACGGCCATTAAACATCTCAAAAAACGAAAGGTTAAGATCAGGATCTCCCAACCAAGTCACTCTATATCGGTCTCATGGTATTGTTAATTTTCAAGTCGTTTTAGAATAGATGTTCAAAGGAGAAGAATAAATACAGAATTAATAGAAGAAGAAAGGACTTTTATTGATTCTGTATTCGTCGTACTCAAAATGGTTACTGTTAATCATACATTTGGTCAAATTTTGAAGTGAACTCCATAATAATTTTCCATTCTCGCTGACTGAACCGTTTTGTGTTAATGTAAATAATATTTAAGTTTCCTAAGAATTGATATTGGTCATCTAAACGAGGCCCCTGCTTTAACTAAACGATCAGCAGATAAATTGCACTAGCAAGGTGACTAAGTGAAGTCAGGACGCCACTCCTAACAGGACATCACTCAGTCACATCTTGACAGGTCAGTGAGGCTCAAAATAATAGAAATGACAAATCTGGGTGATGCCTAAGTATTTAGCTATGTCTTTAATGTATCCATATAGTTAGCCCCGTAGTTAACCCCGATCGTTCAACTCTACCAGCATTCCAAGTAGGATGCTTACTTCATCTCTTAATGAAAGTGCATTAAGTTTTAAATATTTTTACAGTACCAGTACAGTTACTGCTTTCGTTTCTTTACTTCCCAGTTAACACTGCACTACCACCCTAGATTTGTAGAAGTGTGAGATGACAAAATCAGATCGACGCCACCCTCAGACGGCAAAGCATCGGCCTGGTCCTGTGCAATATTAGGTATACATTAAGGATTCAATTGCTCTAAATAAACTCACATTTATGATTCCCGAATAGTCTGCATTATATTCTCAACTTTCTTGTTTCATATTTTCTTTCATATTTTCATATTTCTTTCTTTCATATTATTTCATATTGGTAAAAAGGATCAAAAAGTGGAATATTTTGAGAGTTCCCACAATACCCGAAGAAATCAACGAATGTTGAGTGGTTCTTCTCACAATGTACGAGGGTTATTCAGAAAGTAAGGTCAGATTTCTTATAAAAAATAAACCTCCATATATACTGTACAAAAAATTTTTACTTTTTATTAAATTCCTTACGAAGACTACATACTAGGAGTCACTACGCCTGCGTGTTTCGACGTTCGCGTGACAATATTAGCTACGGCCATTCGTAGATAATCTAACCCTCTTACCTATTTAATAAAAATCTGAATGGAAACTGCAAAAAACTTTTTGACATCGAAAGTACATTACAAATACTTATTATTTAAACATGTGCGGATATCTGATCCCACAACTTAATGAAATAAAATAAAATCACATAAGCTACTTATAAAAATTGTCAAAACAAATTGTAATTACTACTACTAGTGCTAATCAACAAAAAATACAATGCATTTACTATCAGCTTGAAGTAAGAGCTTGACAACCAGCTACCTCAAGGTGGTAATTACGCTCTGCTAGAACCAATGGTTAAGGCTAAAGATTTAGTAGACAAGTTAACGACCCTACATCACCATTCCACTATTCCACTGAAGTAGTAAACAGCCAACACTAATAACAGCGTGTTCTTTTGTTTTTATACATAACTTTCAATAGCAGTTAGAAATATGTTGTGCCACGGTTCCGGACTTCTAATGACAACACAGTTATTTATGGTTTTATATTTATACTAATTGCTTGATCCGGCTTCGCAAGAGTGAACAAAACCTAATTACAGTAACAGCCTTCATTACCAATGTATGAAAGGCAAAAAAAAACTAATATAACTTTTCTTTTAATATATACCTTCTCATGTTTGTTTATTTCATACAAGACTTAAAAAGGAAAACAAATAAATAACAAAAAATGCCTCTCTATATTCAATTTACACAATTTGTACCATTTCATCTAGGATGGATGGTGCCATACCCATCTCACTCTCAGTTAAGCCGACTTTTTGTTGAAATACTGGTTAAAGTACTTCGCCATGTTTGTATTTTAGAAGTTATATGCCATTTATGTTTTTTTTTATATATTTTTAGAGATATATGTTTCTGTCGTACAGAAATTTTAGTTTTTTTAGTATGGAAGCAATATTTGATTGATATATTTTTTTTTTGTAATAGGGGTATCACTACATACAGTTAGTTATCAACACCATCTCAACCCATCAGCCACCTAAATTCCTGACAACTCAAAAGCCAAGGAGTAGGGGATTGGAAGCCAGACGACTGTGACAGAGGCAAGTGACACTGACGTTCACACCATTCAGGCTGCCTAAAAGTTAAGTAAATCTCATCTTAGTGCTGTCAGAGTGATTATGATAATCTTCATAGTTCTGCTGTACATGTGGTGTTACTGAAGTTCAATGCAACCCAGCATTCGTTTCCACTGTCAAAGACAAAATGACATGTCTTCAAACATTAATTTGAAGATGGACTTTAATCTGTTCCTATCAGAGAACTCAATGATCAAAAGTCTATCGCGAGACAGATGCGAACAATATATGAAAATATACTTGGAAGTTTGCTGATTCTTTTACTTGCTGGACCTATAAAACTTAAATAAACAGATATACTTTTACATAACTTTCCAAAGAAAGCTTAAATCAAACAACGGTTATTCAGTCAGAATTAAGAATCAAGGAATATTAGTAAAAGAAAGAATATTATTACTGATCTCTTTCAATTGAATTTGTAAAGTAAAGTTTTACTGAGGTAAAGTGTTAGCTCACATTGTAGTCATGCCAGTATTTTGGAGTAGACCTTTCTGATGTATATTTCACATACCTATTGCCTGCATTACAAACTTTTTACTTTCCATTAGTTATGTCAAGTAATCATGAAAAAATTCCATCTCGAGCTTTTGAGGGATTTCCATGTATTGAGTTCCCCAAGGTCCATTTTTGTCGTTTTTACTTTACTATAAGTAAAGTATAGTGATCGTGAACAAATTCGATTTCGAGATTTTGACAGAATTCCATGTTTTGAGGTCTCAGATGTCGTTTTATGAAGTTTTTTCGATGATGCCTGCGGGTGGGTGGGTGAGTATGTGTCCAAAGTTTGTGGCCACGCTACAAACTCTTTCTGAAATTTTTCAGACAAAATAGGAATATTTTCAAGTTTTAAATGGGAAAATGTGTCTTAAATATTCAATGTTGAAGGAGGTCAGATAAACTATGCAAGAGATCGACTGGCTATTGGAACAAAAGTTATCCTGTAAGAGATTATTTCATAGTAGTTACATAGTAGTAATCATAGTAACACGAAATCTACACTTTTCCTTTTCAAAAATGTTATTACTGCTGTAGTTATACTAATGATATTATATGAAAAAGTGGTGTGATATACAAAAAAAGCATATATATTGATAAGTGGAACGTAATTACGTACGTAAGTACGTAATCTTATGATAGATAAGATGTTATACTCTTTCATACGCAATAAGTGTTACTCTTCTCAGCCTAACTCACACCTAAGTTGTAATTAAATCTTTAAAGTGTTTCACACACCCTGGGAGATATAGTCTAGCTCTAGGATGCAAGGCGTGTCTCCCAGAGATCCTTGCATAAGTCGGCAGTGATTGAGCGCGCAGTCAGTCCCCAGAGACAGCACTGCTACTTCATCGCACTCCTGTCTCAAAGACACCTATTCCCTAGGCTCTACGAGCACCATCCACCCATAATCAAAGAACCCATTTTTAAAAAAAATAATCAGCTGATATCACCCATAGAATACAATATTTGCTATAGAAAGTATTTTTTACAGAAAACAAGAACTAGCAGTTCATACATATGACATGCCAAAAGTATAAGAAAACATATAAAACTTATTACTAATAACAGTAATTCAGTGATTTATTTGAATGTGATTATATTAATTTTGATACTTATAGTATTTGACAACTAACCATAACTAATAAGAAAGATTAGAACCTGTATTAATACCACAATTAATAAAGTTAATAAAATCAATAAATGGAATAAAATATATAAGCGAATAAGTTACCTATCAATTTGTGCAGCATCTCACGCAGTTAATTATATTACCCATTAATTTAGAGTGATAACTGAGGGAGTTAGTTTATAAGTCTGGACTAGGTGGAGGGGAAAAATAAAAATGATGAAATATACAGTTTTTTTATCTTTAAAATACTGGTATACGAATTTTGTAATTTCTTATTGTACAATACCAAAGGCACAATTCAAGTGAATTGGATTTTTTTTTTTAAATTCAAGTATCAAATAAGACGAACGATTTTAATCATAAAAATAGACAAAAGTTATACACAAAATCATGGTTATAAGCATGAATGTAGAAAGGATAATTGTTAACTATACTGTTAGTCCGGTATTAGGTCTCCCCACAACTAAAATAGTTGGTAAATAACTAATGGGTCAGACCTTCCACCTTTTGAACAGCACTGAAGGAGAAAGCTTAATATAACTGAGGCCGTCGAAAACAGTCACTATTATTTAACCTACAGTTTTTCATTTCACTAATGCAATAAAGTACGAACGAATGAATCATCACTCGTTTGTACTTTAGTCAAAACTTGACTTAAAAAAATAACTCTTATAAAATTGGCTTGGCAAGAACACTTGCATCACTAACATTTGAATATCACAATGAAAACAATGGTGAAATCCCGATATAGAGTTTTTTACTATTTTGAGAACTTAGTTGAAGTAACACAGAAAAAAGTTCAAAATAAGTTGGTGAATGAAATGTATAATAAACTATGTGTCATAGATTTTCTTTAAGGTCATTTTTTAAAAATTTTAATGAATATATTTCCAAAAAATTGTTACATAATTTCTTCCTTGTAAGGTTTACAGTTTTAAAAGTAGAAACGATATATACAGTAATCCATGAGAACCATTAACACCTAATTAACGATAAGACTTTGGTTTATTATAAGCAAACACACAGAAACTAACATGTTTATTGTCCGTTCAACGTCAAAGACTACACAATTTAACATTAATACTGATTTCAATTATTTACGAACTACTTTCAGAAATTATTTGACAAAAAAACTTCACCAGGAAAATATGCAAGAAATGAAACTCATTCTATGAAAATTGGATCAGCTTAAAGATGGTCCTGAACGGTAAAAATAAACTCAATCACCTGGATATAAGGAACAGGATCTCTCTCTACTGTGTGCCAGGACACGCAGAAGTAGAGGGAAATGAACGAGCAGACGAACTCGCAAGGGAAGGAGCTCGGAAACCGCATACTGGTCCAGAACCATATTGTGGTATAGGACAACACACTATACAAGAACTTTTCAGAAAAGAGGACAAGACAGGGAAAACAGGAAGCAATACTGAAATTATCTTCAAGGACATAGACAATCAAAGATACTTCTCATTACGTTTGAGAATAAGCACATCTTGTATTGTATGGGAAGGAGCAGGAATAATCTAAGAATTTTAACCGGATTTCTAACGGGTCACTGCAAACTTAATGGCCATCTGCGAAGAATGGGCATTATGAATGATGGTTTGTGCAGATTCTGTAAGGTAGAGGAAGAAACACCGTTGCACCTGCTGGTTGATTGTCAAGACGCTGTACTACACAGATGCAGATGCTTCGGGACACTCAACAAAACTATAGAAAAACTTTTACCGTTGGACCCAGTAAAAGTTCTGAGCTTCTTGAAGGTGTTGAAGCTAACTAGGACACTATAGTACAGAAGGGGGAAACGTACAATAGTTCTTAAGACGCAGTACAATAATCTCCCTCAATTAAATAAATAATGGAATGAAAATTGGATGTCGTTTAGATTTGAAAGATAGACGTCAGACCACGAGGCAAGCAGTCAGACAGTTGATTCTTAAATGCTTAGATCACTAAAATATGTAAATCAATAACAAAAAACATTCGATGTTCTTTTAAATGAATAATTTTCAATTAGTCTAGATGTGAAACCAAATAACAAATACTGGTTTATTATTATCCTTGGTTAACGGTAATAACAAGAGGACAAATTAAAAATTTCGTATTAATAATAAAACGAACTACCGTATTAACATATAGGATTACTTTGAAAGTACTACATTTCAGCATAATAAAGTAAATATGCAATCAGCTATTTACAATAAGGTTTATAGACGTGGTTAAGAACAAAGCTTCCCTTATGCTGCTCACGGGCAGGAGTGGTACAAAAATGCACTTAATATGTCAGCTTACTATTTAACAAAAAAGCAGAGCACTTTGATTTATAACATCAGTTTAATCAATTTGAATACAATTTAACATTTATATGTTACTAACAATTGTTTATACATGTACCATTGTTTAATCAGTGCCCATTAAAATTTAATTTATCCTTTTTCCAGGACAGTCGTCTAACTTTTTCACCCAGGATAATTTCTATGGGGATCGCACATTATTCATGTGAAAGACAACAAATATGTTGTACCACAGGGAATAATAAAAATAATTTGGACAGATTTTTACTAAATCACAAATTTTTTTCTGATAAAGCACTCTCTCAATAGTGTAATATTAATGCCAAGGTCACTATTCAATCTTAGATTAAACAGGAAATTAAACATGAGAGTTATGGTTTATACCTCTTTCAGTTTTTGGGATATCCTACATATTTAATTTCCAAAATGAAGTAAACAGCATTTATTATCTTCTCATGAGAATTTCATATACTTTGGAGGGGTGCGAGATCTTTCCTTACAAAATAAGGATATTGTAATGCATAGTCCACTTCCTAAATCTTCATGCGAATAAAATCGTTATTCACCGTGAAATAAACTAGAATCGTATTAGAATTTCTCAAGTGGCATATTCATAACATGAGCTTTTCAAGAGGTAAGTTTAAAACTTTCTCTCAAATTCCCTCCAATTCATATATTGAATGCACATTATTGTCGATACACATGTTTTCAATGAAAGACATTGCTATAATTATGTATTCCATAAGCCTTAATAACTAAAAACCATCAATTCGTATCAAATCTAAAATAAGTTTACACGTTAATTTTAATATCATCAGTATATAGTGAAATTCTTAGATATGTACAAAGATTTCTGAAGAAACACTCGGTATAAAAATCAACAAAGTACGAATTTTAAATATCTTAGTCAGTTTTCAGAATTCACTTTGAGGCTTACACGCTTCAAATATGTTTTATAGAAATATCAATCCCTTATAGAGCAGAACAAAATAATTCAAAAATCAGTCATTTTTCAGATTACCATGGAAATTTCATACATATGATTCTAGTTTAATGTAAAACCTATTTCATGATTACTTTAGCTGTAATTTGTAATATAAAACCTAACGCATTGCCTTTCATAGCATAGAGAACAAGAGAACAAAACATTTTAGCCAACATTTGGAGCAGCAGTCTCAATGACTCTACAAGTCTGCAGAGAAGGATTTACTCTCTTAGTCTACCTTTGACAACAACTACAATTCGAAATAAGATCGCATCGTGTTAATTGTGTTGAGTGAACTTGTTAACAAGTACTTGATAATAAGAACAGCTATCGAGTGGCAAAAAAATTTAATTAATCAATATATACGTAACTGATTTATTATTTATTTTAAATTTCGTCTACAATATACTCTGAAACTTCTTCTTTTAGTTGCTAAGGAAAAACCTCTCAAGTTTCTTACAATTTCAAGGTCAAAGAAAATATTAAACGAAGAAAAATAAAATAAAATAAATTATTTTATAAAACTTTATAATAACATAAACATTGAATAACTTGTTTTCACTCAGCGATCGATTGCATTCCCATTCTGCTCGGATTTTTGTTTGCTTTGTTTTTTTCATTTCAGAAGTACATTTGTAACAACAGCAATAACAATTTTTTGCCATCTTTCGAATAGGAGTTATTAAAATAGAATTAAACAACCTGGATTAAAAAGAGAAATATTTCAATAATGACAAGAAGTTGTAATCGATGCGGTTAGAAAATGTATTTATGTGTGGGAAAAAATAAATAAACAGTCTGTCAACAGAACAGCTATCTATTTGATCAGTTAATGTAAATAGCTTAGTTAAATACCTCATTCAATATTCTTCGTTTCTCGGTAGTTTTTTCATTAAAACGTGCTGTAAGTTGCGAGAAAACAATAATGATTTTTTAAATTCTATTTCAGGACTCCAAGAAGGATGCTTGAAAGTATATAACAAACAAAATTTACAAAAAAATAAAAAATGTGTTCTCAAGACATTAATTTTGTTAATAATTGTTTTTTTTTTTCGGTTACCATATATACATTATCATACTTTTGCATACGGCCCATATTAATAACCCAATTAAATTGCAACATTAGTTAAGTGAGGCGCAATGTTAAAGTAATCACTCCTTGCAAATGAATGTCCTGATGGTGGGTTTCACGTAAAATGCCTGGATGTTTCAGTTTTCGATTGCGGTCTAAGTCTGCTGGTCGTTGCTCAATACCTCCTTCTTATCTTCTAGATCGAAAGATCTTTATGAAAAGTTTCTTAAGCCCTCTTACTTAATATCCACAGCCTATAATTCCTCATTTCATTTCTCTATCTTCAGAGTTTCAATTTAAGAATCCTTTTTCAAACACTTTTCGAAGATAATTTTCCAATATTTTTCTTTTTTTTTTGGGAGATCAATTTTACACTTCATAACATTACCTTTTGGATATTTTGAAGATAAATAGTCATACAAAAATGTGATATTTAAGTAAAATCACTTAAATTTCCATTGACTGCAAGGTGGAGAGGAAAATATAAAAAAAGACCAGGAAAAGGTATACTAATTACAGTATCTTACCTGTGACATTACCCCTTTGATCAAATTGACGCAGCTAAAACATTTCCACCGTCAACTTAAATTAACATGTTCAATTTTATACAAATTAAATACCTTAATTAATAAAGCCTGTTAATAGAAAAGGTTATGTTTAGGTTTTGGGACAAGGTGAGATGTAAATTTTAGATTGTATAATTCGTTTTAGTAATAGTTATTAGTTATTTTTATTGTTAATGTGAATTAAGTAAATATTAATGTTTATGATTTCCCTTTAAAATGTATACTGAAACGTCGGACCCCTTGTGAATATTAAAAATAAATCACTTGAAGAATTGGTTTATATGTTACCACAGAAATGGAAAACTCGTTTAAGACAACTAGAGCAAGTATGTAGGAAACATACAACATTAAAAATAAGCAAGTAATATAATGAAATCTGTTTGAAAGAAGGTCTGCTCCCAAAGTATGTTAATACATTATATATATATATACAATATTATATATATGTCAGATTAAATTTTCTGCCCACTTTTGTCTTTATCAGTTTTCTGGATTTCTCTTCCAAATCTCGTAGTCTTACGAGATTTCAAATACTTCATTTGTATAAATGAAGGACTGTTCCCCAAATATACGAATTTCAAAAGAAAAATGGGCAGAAAATTTAATCTCACATTTATAAATGAAGGACTGTTCCCCAAATATACGAATATATATATAAACCAGAAACTACGGAATATTAAATTGGGACTGGGATCATTCAACCAGTATTGGCCTGAAAAACTAAACAAGATGAATTTCATTATAATCTTTTGGCGTGGACCGTTCCTCTTGAAAGATCTTAGTGCCACTTTAGAGTTCCATATTGAATTTTACACGCTCGTGTTCATACTACGTTTTCTGGACTCAGAAATTTACAAGGATAATGTTTTTTCACTGTTGTTTGGACACAACAGTTGGATCTCCTTTACCTTCAACTCGCTTTATATCTAAATGCCTGGTGAAGTGTCGTGATTCTCATTGAAAGACCTTTTATGATTCCTCTATTTGGTTAAATAACGTTTTGGTGTGAAGAGAGGTTATAGACCGAGGATTGGGTAGGGTTACAGCAGGCAGTTTTGATATTCAGCGAACACGCACTGGCTTGGGTGGGAGGGTCACAGCAAGTAGGTCGGCTGGGCACCAATCGATGACAGAACACGTGTTCTCTCCCACCGACAGTCCTGCTTCTGCATGTTCACATGCCCTACACCTGTTCACTATTCTGCGTTTGAAAAATGACTCCACTGTACACCAAACAACAAACTATATTTAGTAAGCAAGCACCTAGTTAAATTCTAGTGCGGCCAAAGCACTTAAACACTTCTACATACAGTCAGTAAAATGTTTACGCAAAATTTTGACTTATGCTATGAAAGAAAAGTTAATAACATGTGTGCCTGATCAAGAAGTAATCTTACTAGTACTAATGAGTCGCCGCTGATGATGACGATGGTCGAAATATAGAAGTGAGTTATTCCTGTGTCTATATGTGTGCTATCTTCTTTTTAATTGGATTTTATATACATATATATTCACTTAAAAATCGGAAAGACGATCAAAACTGGACACAATATAGGCTCAAAATCTAAGAAGAGTAACACACAGAGGAAAGAAAGACTAACTCAAATTTTCGGGTAATCCTTCTTCTGCTGAATATTTCCCATTGTTTTAAAAATCTGAGTATATTTTTCTTTAATTCGTTTGTAATCTCAAAAATAATGCAAAAATATCAAAGCTCTAGAATTACTAGTTTAGGATAAAAAAATGTAATCTAAAAACAGGTTTTAGGCAAAAAAAGTGACTTTCCCAATCAATAGGGCTCATCTACACTATGAGGCCCATTTTCGTGTAAAATATCAACTTGATGCATCAAAGATTCTGTACCGTAGCGTGGCCACAAACTTTGGATACATATCACCCACCTAGCCACGCACGCACTCACTCACCCACCTTTCACACACACACAGACATCATCGAAAAAACTTCATAAAACGACTTCTGGGACCTCAAAACATGTAATTCCGTCAAAATCTCGAGATCGAATAGGATAGAATAGTCTTGGCATTTATCGCATAGGTATAAATATTACGATAGGAAGTGGTGTATAGAAAGGATTGATTGGGAGGTAAGTCTCGTATTTACGACGCCCACACTGATGCATGCAATAACCTCAAAAGGGCGTTTGGGAGAATATCGACAAAAATACGCCTGAGATAAGGAGGGCCACGATATGAATCCAATTGCAGTTGCATCTTCATGGGATTCAATAAGCCATGTCTATTGCCACCACACGTTGGATAGATGCCGTTAAGCACGATGCCGTTTTGTGACTTAATAATCCACTTGCATGGTAACCCTGCACTCAATAACTGAAGGTTACACACATCAATGCTAGAGAACAATAGACACTGCAAATTCACTACAAACATACAATCACCCCTTATACCAGAGCGCTTATGTTTAAGTAACATACAGAGTCCTGAATAAAAACAAGTAAGAGTAATGGAAAAATAAGTTTTTAATTCACACCAAATATAAGAAATCTCTTCATAAAGATAATAGAGAAATTTCGGAGAAATAGGGTGACTTTATTATTAATGGCAATCATATAATTAGAAGGAATTTTTGCAAAAATAATTCTTCAAAAATAAAACCTCATCAACACTCATTATTAGTTTTAAAAAAAACTTTTCCCAAAAGGAAATAATTTCTGATTAAGTCAGTCGTGAACTTTAAAGCCCTAACAAAGTCATTAAATGTTAAATTTGATGAATATTTATAGCGTGATAACTACCTTGAACAGAAACTGCTACTGAAGGCAAGTTAATTAGAAATCGAACCGTTATTTCCTAACCCATTCTCTGAGGATACTAATATTAAGTTGTCTCCTACCTAACAAGAATTGCATATCTTTTAACATATCACAAAAATGTAATTAATAAACTCATATAATTACATCAGAGCAATTCATACTTCGATTTGTTTCAGGTGTTTTAACTTAGTATTTTTTCCACACGTTAATCGGTCAGTCTAATCTTATGTTTCTTCTTCCTTTTTTTTTTCTCCTCTACTGAAGATGGTAACAAGTCGAAATGATCAAGAATCGTCAGTGTTTGCCTTTTTTGTCTTTTCTAATTATAACTTTAATCATATATATAGTATATATGTTTGTAAAATTTGTGAGCAGTCCTTCATTCAAGCATATTTCATTGAATAACTGACCGTATTTCACTAATGTCATCTTATTCACCAGTTTTCGAAGTTTCTGAATAGGTATATCTGAAGAAGATGACATCAGTGAAATACGGTCAGTTATTCAATGATATATATACATATAATATTTAATATAATATTTCTATTTCGACCGTGAAATAGAAACAAAAAAAAAGTTTATCAGGACACGGTTCTTCAGATTCAAATTAAACTCTCATTGCTAACGTTTCGGTTTTTATTTAAAACCTTTTTTATGAAATGTATCACATTGTTTCACAAAATGTTTTCTTTGTAAAATAATCTCTAACGTAATACAACTTAGTTTTGCTGTTTCAAAATTGTATAAGTCTGCCTAAGAAAAAGGTTTTAAATAAAAACCCAAACGTTGGAATTGAGACTTTAATTTGAATGAGAAGAACTGACTGAGTCCTGATAAACTTCGATTATTTTATATATATATATAAAAGTAGCTGGTACTCACCAAGCCTACACTCAGTCACCGCCCAGTATTCAGACCAGCAACACCTAAGATATGTATATGAGATAAAATGTCGTAGGAAGAATCAGAATGAAGAAAAATAAGCTCTGAGACCTCCTAGATTATATAAAGAAGAGTAAATAAATAAATAAATATATATATATATATATATGAATTAATTTATCACAATGAAACAAATTTGAAAACAATGCTCTAAGGCCTTTCGTCAACACGTCATCAGAGAGCAAGTGAACTAAAAAATAATAAATACTGGTTAACCTGGTTGATTGAAGTTTCTAGAATTGTTGGTAACCCTGAATAAGACATCAGGGTTACCAACAATTCTGGAAACTTCAATCAACCAGGTTAACAAGTATTTATTATTTTTTTACTTCACTTGCTCTCTGACGATGTGTTGACGAAAGGCCTCAGACCATTGTTTCCAAATTTGTTTCATTGTGGTAAATTAATCCATCTATTACATCAAGTGTTATTTTGATTATTATTCATATATGTATATACGAATGTTTTCCAATCTCAACCACATATATTTAACACTATTTTTCATTCTTATCGAGGTTTAGTCTAGCTTCATGAAGCTAGATAAGAAAGAAAAATAGTGTTATATATATATATTAATAAAAGTATACTTTTATCAATATCTATGCAATTTGGGATAATAAATATGGGTTATAAATATATATATAATGAAAAACTAAGATAAATCTAATGTCCACTTATTTCTTCCCATTTTTCTTATGAACACGACACGACTCCTGAATATAAAAGTCATGAATCTGATAATGCAAAACAACAAAACTATTTATTTTAATAAGTCAAATAAGTACTACTTATTATTTTGCGTTAACTAGACGCAAAATTATTTTATGTATGGCCGCAACATGTTTCGTCTGTTCATCAGACGGGATCATGGTTTTGGCTTTCCCTAGCTGCTCATCGAAACGCTGTTATAATTAGTAGAGAGTTTACAGGTGGGAGAAGCTTTAATTAGTGGGTGGGTATGCTCTTGGCAGAGTTCTCTTGAACAGTTAGCAAAATATTTTCTGTATCGGGATTCTATATGCATAATAGGTGGTTTACAAGTATTAAAATGGCTTCTGTTATTTGAAGTTGTTGGTAGTATTGATCTTTTCTTAATATCTCAGTTCCTTGTACCAATATACATCTATATATATATCCTTAAGATTAGGATTATTGTTATTTCGTTTAACCAAGTTCTCAATATCATAATATTTAAAAAATTAGATATGAAATATTATTAATATAATTCATTCATTGCTTTACTATGATTAAAATATAGTAATCATAAAAAAATACAATCGAGATTATGACGGAGTTACATGTTTTGAGGCCCCGAACAGTTTTTTTTTTATTTTTATGACGACTGAAAGTTGGTGGGTGGGAGTGTAACCAAAGGTTTGCGGGCATGCTACAGGTCATACCATTTAATGGGTAAAATTCATATTTTGCACAAAAACTTATTATTTTGGGGAAATACTGGATCATGTGAATGTCACTTTTTCTAACTTTCTTTCCACCTTAACTACAAACTCTAGAGCGTTGAAACCTTGGGATTATTGTGAAACTGACAGAAGCTAAAATGAAAAAACTTCAGATTTTGTAAAAAAAAAAATGAAATCGAGTTCGAAAAAGAGTCCGCAGTCTGGTGTACTAAGGCATCAGATAATAATAATAGGAGCAATGATGAATAGATGAAGAAAGCAGATGAAACGTGGGTACAACAACAGTTACCAATTTAGGTTAGAAACTCTTTCCAACTGCACTTACATTGGTAAAAAATACTATACATCCAATGAAAGGGTTCATAAATTTATTTGAAATATCTAACCAGCGATTTATTTTTAATTACAACTTATGCAAGATGCAATTAACATCATACGAATAATGCAGACTCTGTCTAGTAGTTGCAGAAACCTTTAATTGTACACCATCTGAATGCGAGGCAATCGCCTTAAAGAGAATAAAGATTTTTAGTCATTTTGAAAGTCAATAAAGCAATTAACATCCAAAGTTAATATTAAAAATGAAAAAGGGAAGTTAAATAGACTATATATGACAGCGCTGAGAACATGTTCTATGAATATCAGGACCTCAGTTCAATCCCTTATTATTCAGAAGTCCTCGAGAACAGGTTTTACGGGAAAAAGTGAAAGTAATGTGAGAGCTCTTTTGTTTGTTTATTTTGTTTCTCTAACGTTCGGACCAAGGTTGGAGAAGAAGCAAATGTTGTTGTAGTTTTACAGAAGCTATAATAGGATTATTATGTAGTGATAGAATGGCCTTGTCATCAGCAAATGCTCCCAAGAGAATGGGTGGATGTTGGGGTAGATCTGTTATATGTATGTTAAATCGTATATGTATATGTATGGGAGAAAGCATACTGCTCTGGGGAACGCCTGTTTAAACGTGGCAAACTGGCGATAAACTTTAGCCTACTCTTACATGAATGAATCTGTCTGACAGATATGATTTAATGATAAGAAAGTAAAGAAAAGGGAGGAGGCATTTTAACTTCCATAACAGACCCTCGTGCCACATTCTGTCGAACGCCTGAGTCTTGTCAAGAAATACACCACAGCAGTATTGCTTTTGCTCAAGGGAAGATGATATAAAGTCCACAATACGATGCCATTGTTGGATAGTGGAATGATGATGCAGGAAGCTAAATTGGTAGTTAGGCAGGGTTTGAGTAGAGTCAAGTAGTGGCAGAAGTCTTCGCAGAAAGAGTTTTTCTAGTAGTTTACCCTTGATGGACAGCAGGGATATGGGCCTATAAGAAGATGGTTGACTCAGTGATAAGAATTGTGATAAGAATCACAATGGCAATGGAAGTATTTTCAGAGGAGTGGAAAGTAGTAGTACTGCGTTAAAGATGTAAGTGAAAAATATACGGAATTTTTAGTAATGTGTTTGAGAATACGCGGGATAATCAGGTCATGTCCAGGGGGCTTTGCGATTGGATAGGAAAGTAACTTCATGATTAATATCAGAGGAGCGAAAATATTTTGGTGGCAGTGATAGTGAAGTGGGGTAGATAATTCTCGAAGTATAGTTTTTGTATGAACGGGATCTTGGTATGAAGATGGACGATAGGCAGGAGTAAAATTCATTTACGAATTCAGTCTTTTTGTCCGGTTATTGTCGTATCTCTATAGCGATAAGGGGGTTACATTGACTTAAAAATGTTTTTTTCAGAATCAAATCAGACATATTCTTGTTTTTCGATTTAATATAAGAAATTTGAAGTAAAGATGTTTTAATAACTTTATATGATAAGTAAGATCAATAAAGTACTTAAAATCATATGATCCAACTCCTAACAATTATATTTTGTAATGCTCTCCAGGGTAAAGGATGGTTGTCCAGCAAAAATGTTGCAATCAATCTACACGTTATATCATTCAACATATCTAATCATTGGATATATACTCTTTGTGTTCCTAAAAACTCATTAATTCTGGATAATGTTAGACTGTTGGAAGGGTACTTTTTGATTCATTATGACAATACGGCTACTAACTTGTAACGTATATATCCGGTTAATCAATAAACTTAAATTAAAAATACATCAATGAAACCAAAAGGTCATACTACGAACATTTAAAAAAATTAATATATTAGAAGAATTATATTACATTAAAAAAAATAAAGTTTAATATATACTAACATGAGAAGTTTTAGGCATATAAGAATCTTCATAAGGGAAACATTGCAAGGTAAATCCACGGAATCAGTTCCAAAAATGGTGCTTACAAACTAGAAAATGCTCAAGACTTAAAAGAATTACCCTGGGCTATTGTATAAATATGGATATGGACCTGGAACTGGATATGACTGCGGTCGCACGAGTCCTATGAGAAATCAGGCCCTCACCAATAACCAAGTAACAGTATGTCAGTCTTCTACATCAGCGATTTCAAATTTCCACGGGTACAATAATATAGCCACGTTAAAGCAATGAAATCACTATTATTTACAAGACTGACATTATGACTACATGATAGCCAGAGTAAAATAAAATCAAAACTTTACTAAGGATTTGGAAATGAAAATCAAGAATATTTACCTCAATTGCGAAAGTATTTTCAAAACAATAATTTTTGAAAACTCGGTTAATATTCAAGAAAATACAAAAAAAAGTATAATTTGTGAGAAATTGAATCAAGTTAAAAGTTTGAAAATATATTTTACTTTATTTTATATTTATACAAAACAGAATTTGAAACTATGGAGTTAACCGAATCAAATGGCTAGGTTTCAAAAATTTAGAAATGGAATTATTTGAATTTCGAAGCAGTATAGTGTTGGATGGCAAAATTTGAAGACTTGATTTCTGAAGTAGAAGTGGAAGTAGAAGTGGCAGATCATATTGATTCTAGAGTAAAAATCGAAATGTATGGGTTAAACGTAAGGGATTCTTTACCAAATAATTTTACATCAATGAAAAGACTCTTTAATGCTCTTTTAACGATGTTTCGGTTTACATATTCGTCTGTAATACTATCTTCAATAAATATTGTAAAATATTTTAATAGAGACTACACAGGGAATCAACTACGAAATGCGTTAAACTAATGAATGCGAAATATAAACCTAATATTAAAAACTATCTGAAAATAAACAGCACCACATTTCTCATTAAATACTTTATAATCAATGATGTTATATAAAGTATTTAAAGTATATAAATATATGCAGAAAAATACATTAAATAAACATGTGATGCAATCAATGAAGTTTAAACCACAAGGAAAAAGGATATAGTTTTCCTTTTTCCTGGTGGTTTAAGCTTGATATATATATATATATATATATATATATATATATATAATACACGTTATCTTTTTGGCCCACTTTCCTGTTGACGATATATATATATATATATATATATATATATATATATATATATATATATTGTATATATATGTGTAACAAGATTTCACAATAAAATTGTGAAATAAAAATCAAAGTCCAAACAATTTATGATTTCTTAGTGTGGTTAGATCAGGGTTTCCCAAACATCAGGACACCATGGAGCCCCTAAGCAGGGCAAAGGTTTTGACGGAGCACTAAAAAGACAAATATCTAAAATATATAAGAAAAATCATTAATTTCAAATTTTAAGATCAACTAATGATTTTTTAGGTTAAAAAAAGATCAAAAATTAAATGTCTGCCGTTATTTAATGTTTCCGTATAAATCATTTGGTCCTCTTTAAGAAAGGGCTTTGGGAGCGCCTCAGCCCCACTCACAGAGCCCCAGGGCTGAGTGGAGAACGCTTTGGGAAACCCTGGTTTAGACTTGATATATATGTATTAAAAAATATTTCATAATCTATATTGTATGTAATTTTAGTTACTGTCTGTTCATTTAAACACCTTATGCAGTTTGTACTAACAATTAATAATTTGTAAATCTTCATCCCCGACTCTTTTTACTATTTAAACCCATTAAACTTTAAAGATGTACAGTTTTAAAAATGCTCAGATAAAATTGTTAAACTTAACTCTGGTGCTAATGGGAATCAGTGCTCACGATCTAATAATAATAATATGCACAAATTTGACTCTCGTCTTAAAAAGGTTCGCCATCCGAGTCCTAGAAGTTTCCTACACGGTATAACCACGGGAATGAGTCGAGCTAAACCCCCAAAACAATATAGTTCTCCTTGAAAGAAAAACATAAAAAAAATTCATTGAATTTAAAGACGAAAGTATCATTGATTTCCTTATTCTCTGATGATTATTTTTCATTCTAGAGAAACAGAAGGAGAAAGGCTATGGAGTAAGGTAGTGGGGCAGGAAGTGAAAGATTTATCGAGGGGGACGCGAGGGGAGTGACCCCTGCGACCCACATGGCTGACGTAATGCTGGCGCCACTGACCTTGTCCCGGCCCATTCACTGCTTCCATTAGTCGACTGAATCTAGATCAATAGCAGACGGTCTCGCGGAGCGGGAGCCTAAGCCTCGGTCTGTCTCAAGTGTCCCACGAATAGCCTTCATTCAAATCGTTTAACTTACACTAAGATACGATGTAACTTGGCGCCACTCGCCATGCCCCTTCATATTCACTGCTCTCATTAGTTACCGACTCTATATCAAAAGAAGACGGTCTCACACAGTGTATTCCTGAGCCTCAGTCACTCCCAAGTGTCCCACGAACAGCTTTCATTCAAATCTTTAAACTTACACTAAGATACGATGTAACAGCGCCACTCGCCCCTTCATGTTCACTGCTCTCATTAGTTACCGACTCTATATCAAAATAAGACGGTCTCACAGAGTGGATCCTTGAGTCTAAGTCACTCTCAAGTGTCCCACGAACAGCCTTCATTCAAATCGTTTAACTTACACTAAGATACGATGTAACTTGGCGCCACTCGCCATGCCCCTTCATATTCACTGCTCTCATTAGTTACCGACTCTATATCAAAAGAAGACGGTCTCACACAGTGTATTCCTGAGCCTCAGTCACTCCCAAGTGTCCCACGAACAGCTTTCATTCAAATCTTTAAACTTACACTAAGATACGATGTAACAGCGCCACTCGCCCCTTCATGTTCACTGCTCTCATTAGTTACCGACTCTATATCAAAATAAGACGGTCTCACAGAGTGGATCCTTGAGTCTAAGTCACTCTCAAGTGTCCCACGAACAGCCTTCATTCAAATCGTTTAACTTACACTAAGATACGATGTAACTTGGCGCCACTCGCCATGCCCCTTCATATTCACTGCTCTCATTAGTTACCGACTCTATATCAAAAGAAGACGGTCTCACACAGTGTATTCCTGAGCCTCAGTCACTCCCAAGTGTCCCACGAACAGCTTTCATTCAAATCTTTAAACTTACACTAAGATACGATGTAACAGCGCCACTCGCCCCTTCATGTTCACTGCTCTCATTAGTTACCGACTCTATATCAAAATAAGACGGTCTCACAGAGTGGATCCTTGAGTCTAAGTCACTCTCAAGTGTCCCACGAACAGCCTTCATTCAAATCGTTTAACTTACACTAAGATACGATGTAACTTGGCGCCACTCGCCATGCCCCTTCATATTCACTGCTCTCATTAGTTACCGACTCTATATCAAAAGAAGACGGTCTCACACAGTGTATTCCTGAGCCTCAGTCACTCCCAAGTGTCCCACGAACAGCTTTCATTCAAATCTTTAAACTTACACTAAGATACGATGTAACAGCGCCACTCGCCCCTTCATATTCACTACTTTCATTTATTCTGTGAAACTAGATTAAAAGCGGACGGCTGTCCTGTGCTCAGCCTGTCTCAAGTCTTCGCACAAACGGCTTGCATATCATTCAAAGTTTTTTTTAACACAGATATGATAAAACTAGTTGCCACTTATCTTGCCCTGACTCATTCACTACTGATTGGTCTACTGAGAGTCTTGATCAACAACCATTTATTTAAACTCAACTTTTCTAATTAAATCAATTATGTATTGTCAACATTTTTCTTTGTTAAATTTTCTATTACACCGTTTCGTGAAACGTAATTAAATTCGTTTTCGTTTAGAAAATATTCTCTTAGTATTATGACTGTTGATTGATTAAACGTTTATAAATTTGGTATTATTAATCAGGCACTACAAGACTAAAAATGGTTACTACTACGTCCCCTTTGTAATTGCTTTTCAGATTTACTTTCTTTATTTATTTTATCTTGATTTTAAGACTTGCAGAGTTTTAAATAATATATATTTGTCACTAGGATGATAATTATTAATCTATAATCAACAGAATAATTTATATTTCAAGATAATCAAGTAAACAAATTACACAAAAATTAACATCATTTAATTTAATAAAATCAGACTGTTATAAATTTAATAAATAGTAATTATATAACTATAATTAATCGAATTATATTCAGATAAGTCGTCTTTAATGCATATACCTAACATGTTTGGATAAATAACTTTAATGGTAATTAAATGAAATTGAGAATATAATGAATTGCATAAGCACTAGGTACAATTGATAGCGTATCAGATAACACCATTATGACTAATGATTTAATTGATAATATTTTGCAAGGAGTGAATTGACCAATATCAATCATAGGTCATTGTTACGTGTCCGATTTCTTTCGAGGACTGTAACAATGACTACATTTTCATTATAATATTCATTGCAAATCATACGATTCATTACTTATAACCAGAGCACAGCTAGACTCTCTACCAGTTGTTCTTAAACCTTTTTTCTCCAATTCTCCACTATTTAGAGAGCAAACTCTCTATTTCCTACCATAGCCTCGGTCTTTGATAAGTTCGATTTTAACTCATCCAGTGTTTAGTACATAAATCAAATACATGTAAAAAGATTCGTTGTTTGTTCTAAATTCATGAAGCCCATAAAGGCATACAACAAAATGTAACACTAGACGCATGCAGGTTAATGAGACTTAGTCTTAGTCTTTTTTTCCATTTCATATTGTGGTTTGATCATTGATATATATTTATACGAGTATATAACTGAGAGAATACATTTCATTGTATATATATTTAATGATGTTACTAGAGAATAAAATATCAGCAGCATCTAGTTGCATGTTAATAAAAGTTTAATTAAAATATCCCGAATCAGAAGTTTAGGGAATCTGCCAAAACTGTTAGAAGCAATATCTAAAATCATCATAACATTTGTAGAGTAAGAAGAGGGTACTGTACAGGCAGAGAACAGTTCACGAATTTTTCTAGAATGTAAGCAAAAACCACAGATATAAACATATTAGCAACTGGGAAGACAAGTTTAAAAATGATGGGAGCATAGATAGCATATAAATCATGTTATATATGTATTATTTATATAAATAAATGGAAAATGTTTGGAATTAATGGCGAAGAAAATGCTTATTAGATTGCATATTGTCAAAATAAGGTCATTCAGTTTTGGTGAGAGTTTGTTTGCATGTGGCTAATTACTTTCGTGGCCAGTCTAAGTAATTATCGTTAGTTTGGATTATTCCCATGGGTACAGTATCGGCAAATGGGCCCATACTCGTGGAATGGCAGCACCAAATATATGTCAACCTATACATACAATTAAATATTTTAATTACTCATTGATATCTAATACGGAGTCCTATTTACCTTAATTTATGGTTATGGTACCATGCTTACGACTACCTCATTGGTATTCTCACATGATCATATCGTTTTCCTCCAGGTTGTAGTAAGAGTTTGATATTAAGGATACCATTTAAATACACGTAAAACGAATGGTGTAAATCCTTAAGTATTAAATTCCGGTGAGTCCACAAAGGGTTTCCGTTCTACGGCTAAGGACTTTCTTTTGTTTCAGCTTATTAATTTTCAAATTTAAAGATAGTTGACTGGTTAAACTGTTCAACTTTACAATAGACGTAAAATAAACAAACTACACCACTGAAGACTTAATTGAATTGTACATGATGTAGAAGCAGTAAAGCGTCGAGAAGTAAGTGTCTTTCTAAGGGACTATCATAGAGTAATGATGCCCATCCCACGGCATAGTAAATTAAACATTGAATATGACAGTTTGAAAGTTTCAGCCCACACTACTTTAAATATTAAACTCCCTGTCAAATGGCCAGCGCAACCTTATCCATAAGTAAACACTCTGTTTATTTTTCAACAAACAGTAATACGTTGGCATATTCAAGCAACTCATAGTAGCAATCAATTCAGTTCATTTCACCAGAGCGAACTCTCTACTCAAACAATGACGCATACAACTTTCCATTCCTATCTGAAATTTATATAAATTATTTTTTTATCCAATACCCACAGTTATAGGTTTCTATCTTCAGTGGTTCAAATAGTGACACTATTATAGTACGTTTAAATAACATGAAACACCTAAAACACGTTGAAACTTGAAAGAAAATCAATCAGAGAGGGAAATTTTTCAGAATAATTTGTATCCGAAAGATTTCGCAACAGTGTCCAACTATTTATCAGAATTAACAGAAAAATATCAAATTTACTTCATCTTTTAAAACTATGGGATTTAATTTAAGAAAATCGAATTCCAATGTTACCCTTTTAATCTTAAGCTAGTTGAAATTAAATTCTAAACAATGAAAATAGTAATTTCACGTATAAACATTACATGATCCTTATTATTTTTTGGAATACTTTTACATATAGAGTTAAACCTTAGTTGAATTAATGATTCCAACAAGATTTTATATTTAATTTTAAAAGTTTCCCAAGATCTTTTAATGCCGGCGCCAATGTGAATTAATTATCTAATGTAGTGTAATCAGTTATTATGTGGTATTTACTCATTGTAGGGTAAAACTCTAATGAAATGGTCTCCACATATAAAAATTTTAATGATATAAACATTATCACATATTAATTATCTCATTCTGCTTGCAACCACCAGATAGCAGTAAAATATAAAACAACTGATTTCTTAAATACTGTTTGTTATATATAAACTTACATAATACTAATCATTGCTGTATATTACTATGAATTACCAGTTAAATGGTTAAAATAATATTTTATGAATATTTTCATAGTTTTAAATTTGAAAAGTGACGATCACTGACTAACCAGTACATTAGACAAATTAAAGTTTTTCACTACAATTGAATGCCTGATTATTTTTTAATGTATTTATCGTATTTAAGGACCGATCGTTCAATATTCTTCAATGGAAACATCAGTCAGTTCACTTGGGTGTCTATTTTCAGCAGTTCCATTCGACACTCTCATAGCTCTTGCATTCGGAAAGTCAGATACAGTGCTCAAGAGTTTTCTTTAAAGAGTGCTCAAGAGTTTTCTCTAAAGAGTGCTCAAGAGTTGATGCTTTCTATGTAATCAGTTAAAACTGCCAGTGCTTGTGTGAAATTGATATCGTGAATTTATCAGTGCCCTAAGTGTGATGAAATGTAGGCCACAGGGCCGGCTAATGATTTCTTTGGATAAGTCATCAAGTTTAAATAAACTGTCATCAAAGTGGAAACAGGTTTCAAGTCCTTCAAATAATGGCTGAGGAGCACTACGGTTAGTGCGCAATAGTTGTTCTAATACTAGTGGAACTAAAGGTTTTTCCGTGTAGAAAACATTTAGTCTTAATTTGCTCCTTTTCATTACATAGTTGGTGAAATAGTTTTTATTTTTAATTTATATTTCCGTTTCTTATTAACGTTAGTTTCTGTGAGTGACTTTTTTCTCCATTATTTAATGTAAATACTTCCTTCCTTACTCAGACCTACTTTTAGCGTATTTTTTAATTAAATTTCTAATGTATATACTGCCGTAGTGGAACTGAAAGTCCTGAATACATGTTACGTATTCAATACACAGGAAACAATACAATTTCACACTACGCCATGCGTCATAGATTCAGAATATTAACCCCAAAAAAAAAAAACTTCTATAAAACCAAAAGCATGACGAGAAAATAAACATTTGAAAAGATAAGTTGAAAAGGGATGACAGGCCCAGGGAGAAGGAAGTATTTGCAGTTTTGAGAGTGACACGAACTTCTTCAAGGAAGACGGAAAAATATGAAAACATGAGAAAATGGCATTTGCGAGGCACTGACGTGACCACGATAAGGTCACGGACCTTCCATACTCGAACACACGAATACTTGAATCAGCCTTGGAGGCAAGAACTCAACAATGCTTAAGCCAGAGACAACAAGCTTTCCCACTGCTCCACCTCTTTACAATGTATTACTCGTTTTAGAATGATAGAATACAGTTCACAATGTGCAATATCATCCGAATGGCTATGTGTAAGTGTGCCTGATGTTGGTAGACAAGCATTTCTGCTACGTACGAGGCATACATATACAAGCCCTAGCATATAGTCCAAAAGAGACAGAATAGGATAGCTCAGGGAGCGTTGGGAGGGAGAGAAAACCAAAGACTTTTCCACTAAAAAATATAAAGTCCATCTTTTTAACGAATTATTGCTGGCAATATTTCTAAAATATCATTATAGGAAATCCTACAATATATTGTGACAGCATTCAGAATCATTTGAAACATTTCTTTCTACCTCATACGTTAAGATTCTCTGTCGACCTGTTTCACGGTTGACATGATGAACCTGTCCACCTTCAAGAACTTAAAAGACAAGAACGGAATAAACGGTTTCTTAAAATTATAATTTCATTTGTTCATATTAATATCTGTAGTACAACAATTTTCAATTATGAATTGTACTTTTCTATTACTCCAACGTGGTTTAGTATAAAAAGAAGTAAAACGGTGTTTTGTAAAATAAAAGTTAATAAATAAATTTAATTCATTCTGTGATGTTTATTACTTCACTATAAGTACAGTATAGTGATCATGAAAAACTCTCATCTCAAAATTTTAACTGATTTACATATTTTGAGGTTCTCAAAGTCCTTTTTTGATGTTTTTTCGATGATTTCTGGGTGTTTGTGCGGGTGAGTTTTTGTTGGGTATGGTGTTTTTTTGGGTGTATATACAAAGTTTATAAAAGACGCTACCCAAAAGATTGATTTTGGGATAGTGTCTGTACATTATAAAAATCCAAAGGATTAACTTAACATAGAAAAATCATGAAAGAAGGCATATGATAACTTAATGAAGGATTATTCATTAATCTATGATAACATTAATTTCCATAATACGAAGCATAAATTTAATTACAAAAATAATTAAGGGGCTTGTTTTGTAAATAAGTATTTAACCAGAATTGCTTCATTGGATTTATTCACCGATAGTAAAGGAAAAAATTTTCTTTATTTGGTAATTGAATTTTTTTTTAATAAATTTTAATTTTCAATATCAATTGAAATTACCATTTCACCAAAATTACGTCTTCTATAATTCTCTATAATTCATACATTATAAATAAATATATAATTATGAGTTAAAACAAAGAAACACAAAAAAAAATTAATTACTCATATCTCAATAAGTTGTCATTATAGTAATTATAATATGAGTGAAAAAGTAAAGAATGGAGGGAGAACGAAGGTAACAGAGGAGAGCAGACCACTGCAGTGTGGCCACAACATCTAATCCTACCTTCCTCTCACTCAGTCTTGAGGTAATGGTAATGTTATCGGATTTCAAAGAAAAGCTATCAAAAGGTATCCAAGGACCACAGCGTTATGATTAGGCCTGCTGACAAAGGTCCCAGAGGCACTCTCATGAACCGCGGTGACTGCCGAGGAGAAGCCATGAAACACCTCCTTAACCACCAGTCCTACCATCAACTTCCTTCTGATTCACCGCAGACTTCCACTTAACACTTTCTTTTGTCCCTTGCAATGACGTTACAAGAACGTACACCGTCACTGTACAATAATCATAAGAATAATTGCTTTAACCACAAATCCATATCACAAACACATATACAATATATTGGATTTATAGCTTATTAACAACAGGATATACAAAAAGAAGGAGTACATTTTCTTTTAATTTCTACCGAGGTTGCATCTTCCATCGATTTTATTTCGACGAACTATTTGTCAATTATTTTTGCTGAATAATTCATGCACAAATTCTAGTACTGAAACAATATTCATTGAAACTCAAAATTATCAAATGTTTAACTTTTGTAAGTCATGTTTCATTGTTGTCTATGTACAATTAATAATTATATAATAATGAACTCAGTACCTAATGTTTTTTAATGCAATATCTAATCACGACAGCTTGAATATCATGCAATACAACTGATTGGTTCGCTAGAATAATTACCTGCTCTGCTCGCGACGGTAATGACTGCTTAGTCAGCAGAATGGCTATTTTCAGACGACGACTGCTAATTCTAACGCAATCACTCATTGCCAACAAGTGTCAGCACTATTCATTTACTTAAAGTTAAACAGTTGAATGTAATACGTATTTACTTAATTCAATGCGAATAAACATCAGTTTCTATATAAACCTATTAAGAATGTAATGCCGCACAATATTACAAGCTTATTGGGAAGAATCATCTAAAGGCCTCGTAACAAAGGAATATTTTCCTAGGATCAAACAAAGATTATCCATGAAACATTTCCAAATAAACTATAAACTATCCCAATACATGACAGGACATGGGCCATTTAAAGAATACCTGAGCAGATTGAAACTAGCTCCTAGTCTACCATACCCGTGTAACGCGGAGACACTTACTCTCCTAGACACTTCGTGTACGATTGCTGTTTGAGGGAACGCAAAGACTGGCTCTCATACGTAAGGTCTTGGTGTGTGGAGAGGAGTGGCCCATTAGGCCTTCCTCATTAATTAAAAAAGGTTATTATAAGAAATTTGTAAAATTTTTGTACAGCATAGATATTTAAGAAAAAGATAATTAATTGTTGAATTATGAATGAATGTAAAGTAAGTCAAAATAAGTATTTTGTAGTGTTAATGAAAGAAGTATTGCGAACAATTTGAAGATGATGCATGTAATACACAGTGGAACATGTTGAAATAAAATACAAAATATATGTAAAAAAAAATATTACAAGTTTACTATTATTTTAAACTATTTTTATGTTTGTTTTCATAGACGTAAAAAATAAACTTAAAAATTGAATGTAAAATTTGTTCCATTCTTGATTTTTTTTACATAATCAATGTAAAATTGTAGTGAATTTCTTCCCCACAGCATCATTAACCCTGCTAGACTGAGCTCACTGGCGCTAATTCTAGTGTATAGGATAGTGAAGAGGAATTGATTGCAGGTGAAAGGAAAGCCCTATTTGAAGTGAGGTGTGCAGATACTGGAAGGCAGACAGGTCGGTATTGAATACAGCATGAAGGATGTTTGGTCAGAGACCATGTTGTTTTCAACCAAGAGAAGCAAACAACTGTGTTGACCCGGACAAGTTGTAAACAAGCTGGTTTCGTAACTCAACCCCCACGCTTTTAGGGATTTCCTCAGCAAAGCGTCCTATTTCTGCCAGCTCCTAAATCTGGCTCCGCTAGGCCTATCGCCAGCCCGGGATCAATACCACCCCGTCAGCAAAATAACTTGTTTTCTGTCGGAACACTCTAAAGCCTAAGTCATGCTATTCCAAACACCCTAAACTTACATTACCACCAGAAACTTATTTTACATCAGGCATTGTTTTTCATCAGAAACTCTCTTAAAACAAATAAAAATGCTTTACATTTTTTTATAAAAACATCTGACAAGAAACTTGTACAGCATAATACATCTACTGCTTTATGCTCACACACCTTACTATCCCCATAACTGTCCTTCACACAAGCTTTGCATCTCAGAACGACTTTATGTTAATACTAATTCTTATTTCCAAGCCACAAAAACATAATATAGGTATTGGTTATTATCACATAAATTTTTAGAGTATTTATTAACGAAGGCAGCATTTCGCGGTAAACACGTCAAATATAATTAATTAATAGTCGAAATTGTTTTCTGTCTCCTCAGCTTTCATGCATTGGTCTTCACACATGTTTATTTAACTAATTTACATATATATCAACGTATAAATCAATGACTTGAAAAATCAAATCAAAAATTTTGACCAGTAAAGGTTTTCATCGGAGTACCAAAGGTACAGTAGTTAAGATTTATTCTGACTTCATTAATTATGAAAATTTCAGAGTTCTGGAGTAGTCAACAGGCATTAATTTCTCAGGAAAATAAATTAAAGTAAGGTGCTATTTGTAAGGTTGTTTGAGGAGGTGTGCAGGTACTGGAAGGGCGGAAGGTCGGTGAAGGCAGCCAACCATTCACAGTTTATTGACTATTTTATTCATCTAGTGACTATCTCAAGCAGACAGAGTCATTTGGTTGTAACATATTAGTTACTTTTTATATTATTTACTGCAGTTTACAGGTTTATTTTTACTTTAAGCGTTCATTCGGAATAATCAATGTAAGCAAGGAACAATTTTAGCATGCACTTCAAAAATGGGACTAACATCCAATCCCATCAGGTCACAGACAGTTAAGAATTGGAATACGAGTATCAGATGTGGAGGGTGAATTGTGCGGCCCTCTCATAGTTGTCTGGCCCACAACGAGAAATCAATTTGAAACACCTCATCTATAATATAAAGTATAACTAAAATATAATTTTGATATAACATAATTTATTAAATTATTTTTAATAACATAATAAATTCATTATATATTATTGCAAATTTATGATTTAATACGTTTCAGATAGCATTTCCAACAAAAAAGTGCTATAATTATATAACATATATAATAATTTTTAACTGAAATAAAAACTATCTCCATCAAAACAGTTTCAAATTGATGACGTAGGGACGCATAAGCTGTCTGAACGAGTTTTTCTCATAGCAGGAACTAAAAAAGGCATAACGACAGCTATAGCTGCCTGTTGGAAGGGACGTGGTATTCCGCAGATGTAGGGTCTGTCTGCCCACATACTATAAGTCGGTTGCCTGACTTCCTTCCTCTTGTCTTTTTCTTTGATTTCTTTCAATTTTTGTCTTCTTTCTTTTGACGTTCTATCTTTATTTTTTCTTTATCTTTATTAGTGGTTAAGACTAAACCACAAGAATATTGTTTAAAATATTATAAACCTTGAACAAGTTATATGGGGAGCCACCTTGTGAACATCGCTGGTACAAATTATTTCTTTATTCTTTTTTTATCACAAATCGTCTCATTTAATGGCATAAACGTCCCACGTATCTTCTTTATTCCTGGTTCAACTGAAAAGATCAAATGAATAACAATTCAAAACAGAAGATTGAAACTATATTAACCAAATACTGTGTATTAGTAGACAGTTCTACTATGTCGTATTAGAAGAGTGAAGGATTATGACTACAGTTCCAAAAAAATCCCCATGTCTGAAATTTCGACAATTTATATGAAGCACAAAGTTATTTCAAATAATCAACAGTCATAATAATTCTAATTTTAAAGTATTAGAATAAAAATGGGAAAACTAACACCACCTGAAAAATATTGGGGAAATATTGGGTCGTGGAAAACACACATGAATGCAATTTGCGAAAAAATGTAACAGCTAATAAAAATTCTAACCATCAGCAATATAATGCAATGAGATCATATAAGAAAGAACAATAATTTCTAACTCATTCTAACGTATGCTACTCCAGTGGGGTCTACTAATTAATTAAAAGCAAAGTGCCATTCGACTGAAGCAGAAAATATTCTAGAGGGAGATGTATCCCGGTTTCCAGGTATACACTGATAGAAGACATTTTGAGAAGATAATGAGCTATGTATCAACTATACAAGAAAAAGTAAAAGAAATTAAGGTAATATACAAGACTTGCACCTTGGTGCTGAGATAACCAAGCTGAATTACAGCTAATAGATATTGGTTTGAATGGTTATCACATGTGAATCTTGTTCAGGTCATTGGTGAACAATACTGAATGCGTGGCACTTCAATTCAAGATCATAAAAATTGTAAAAAATGGCATGTCCAGGAGAATATCAAGAGTGGAAAAACATCATTTTACGGATAAACCATACACTGGATAATCAGGAAACAAAAGAGACGATAAATCAGCAAAAAGAGCAATTCCAGATTAAAAAATGCTAAGAGTTTATGTACTATAAAGTACCAGTTCTATTACATAACAAGTAAGAAATTTGTATACTAGACTTAACATGGAACAAAATTTATTTTAATTCTAATGAAAATAACTATATACTATAAATATAGGAATTCTAAAAAAAAAAAAAAAAAAAAAACTAAAAGTAATAATGTTGAGAGACTATAGTCACATTATCGGGACATGTAAGATAGATACCTACCTACCTGTGCATTGCTTAAAAACTGCAATTTTGCAAAATGACAAAATTATTTATTAAAATAAAAGTTTTTCTTTTTTTTTTGTTTCTTCTAATTTCAGTTCTTTCATATCACATTCATCTATTTTAAAAAAGGGAAGAACAATTGTAATGAAAAAACCATTGAATTCAAGGAAAGACCATGATGAAACAAAAAAAACAAAAAAGAAGACTTCTTCAATTTCATAATTAATCTAGCATTTACAATATGATATGGGTTATAGAGCTGGGCTGTGGTAATTTGAGAATTTATTTGAAAAAGATATTCTTTCAGTAGAGACAACAAACTTCTTAATAAAATGAAAAATGATACCGAAGAGCTCATTTAGCAGTCAGAACTAGTTGAAAATGGACAAAATTATCAATATGCTCACGCCACTAGATTGTTTAACATAATTAATTATTACGTAATGTGAAACTTCAGCCATATTCGAACGAGAATATATAGTGTTCCATAGTCTACAGAAGTGTCTCTAAAAATAAATTAAAACTCTAGCTGGCTCGAATTTTGATCCTTTTAGTGTTTTGATCTTCTGAAGGACATTACCAATGATCTTGAAATGTTGGACTTGTATCTAAAGCTGTCTGACTCTAATTCTCTTTCCTCCGATCGGTTTGATACTGTTAAAATGAACGCGGTGCAAGTTTAGAAGGATGGATATATTTAATTCATTATTTTTATTAAACAACACGGCCGATAATAATAATCATACTTTTCATTGCGCAGTAGAAACAATAAAAACTCTTAACGTTCACAAACTTCTCTACGCTTAATTTTTCAGGCAAGTTAGTCAAGCTGAGGTAACTTCATTATCTTTGATATTTATTTAAATAGAAAAGATATATTTCATAACAGTAAATCTAACTATATTATAATTAATATAACTATACTATAGTCATAATTTTTGCAAATAACAAGTAAAAAACATATAGAAATAAATTTATCATTCCTTATTGATTAAAATAGGACATTTAAATGTTATAAAATTATGTTTGAAAATTTTAAAATAATGTTTTAAATTATTGATTATGTAAAGAATTTTTTTTAGGTTTACTACAACATTAGCAGGATTGAAGTTGAAGTAGGCAAAAATACGTCTTCGTATATCGCGAATGTTCCTGGACACGTTGGTGCAACAGTTTATGGGTATGGTGAATAGTACTTGCGCTGCGAGCATGCCAAAGACTAGCAAAAATAAAAAAATAGTACAAAGCTGTGAATTGGTGGAATGATGAGTTAAATGCATGACGAAAACAGACAAATCAGAGGAGAAGGAAATATGAAACAACCTATAATGAAGTTCAATTGAGAGCTCAGTCTAAATATGAATACAACGAAATTAAAAAGCATGACAATATGAAGTTAAATAAAGCTAAGTTTTTTTCTTCGAAAGAGTTTTACAAAGCTACAAATAGTAAGACATGGAACCATTTGTACAAGGAGGCAGCTGGGAAGCTCAAACCACAGTCTTCACAAAGCTAAGAAAGTCAGACGGAAGTTATACCACCTAATTACGCCAAACTCTAAATGTATACTGGACAGGTATGTAGCTTTTGATGACCCTCAGTCCAAAATTATTATAGCACCAAAGCACTGTGCTGAGAACCTACTGCACAACAAATCTGTCGAAATATGGGACAGTAACAAAATAGTGACAGCAACAAAAGGAAGTCTCACAAAGGACGCTATTCCTACCATGATTCATAGAACCAGGTCTCCTATTAGATTGACCGACAAAATAACTCAAGTGATATCAGATCACGGAAGAAATAAGGCACATTTGTATCGCTTCAAAGTGACAGAGGATGAGCGATGTTCCCGTGGCAAGGCAAACTCGCAAACCTGGCCACACATAATGTTGGAATGCAGTGTTTAACAGAGATAGAACAGGTCTAATTGCGGAGTTTATGACTAGAGGGTTGAAGTGGCTTCCAGAGAACTTATATGCTTTAATCAGTGACCAAGAAATGTATAACATCTTTGAACAGTTTATAAATAGACTTGATCATGATTTAATTTAATTATAAATTGTTATTTTTAACAGTTATAATATTAAAATTAAGTTTGTTTTATTGAATAATTAATGTCATGTAGTATTTTGAATTTATAAATCATATTCTGTATATTTATCCACTGTATGATAACCCACCACTGTTAGAGTAAAATTATAGTATTGCTGTAAACTAGACATGAACAACAATTTTTTGTTCATATAAAAACATATACACAAAGTGCATATAATATGTTTGAAAACCACATACACTAAATAATTCGTGTTCCCTGAGTTTAAAGGTTTATACCAAACTCTTAATTCATATTCAACATTCGAAGATATACCATTTAACTGATAGGACAGCTATGAAATAAATCGGTTTTGGTAAATGTTTTCAAATTATTTTATTATTTACTAGAATTATTTTATCAACTCAACTCTTATCTATCTCCCAATTATAAATATAATCTATGTATCCTGATTAGGAATATCATGAAAATATTAAAATATATATTGTCACGAAGATTTGGCTTTAATCAAGGTTTGAGCATGATCTGCTAAAGGGAATTGGGTCAAAGATCGATTTTAATATTAAATCCAGGCAGACAGACAAAACAAAGCCAATAGAAAACTTATAAATCTATTCACAATATACCAACTGTCATATCAGCCTCCATATACAAATTCTATGCGGATCACAGCTCACATATCCGTAGCAAGTCTCGAGGTTCGTGGATATTAAAAGAACGCTTCATTTTCGAATTTTTAAAACATTTATTATTATGACCACTATTATTTATTATATCTACATTTATCAGGAACTAGTAAACTTCTTACCCTCATATACAAATATATCGACACACTGCCAACTCAATAAGCCATTTTTCGTTCTTCATTTTGTAATAGATGATTTCGATAAGTAATAGATTCCTAAAACATTCATTTCTTGTTCACTTCAAACTCTAACTCTAAACTCTTTTCTTTTAGTAAATTCTTCTCACAACGAAAATCACATGAACAATCCAGAGAATTAGCTTCTATGCAACCTCGTCAATGACAACAAGTAAATAACCACACAATACAAAAATATTTAATGCAGTTTATACATAATTTATTCTAAAATTAATACTTAAAAGCATATGCATATATGAGTAAATATGTACATACCAATGAAATGAAACGACTCCACGAACTAAATAAAAGATTCACAAAAAGAGAAAACATAGAAAAGAAATCATAGAAACTCACTACTATATTTACTACTAATTCTACCTTGTTAGAATCCTTGATTAGATCGCCGACTCTAAACTCTCATGTTACCGTGAAAGCTCCGGTGGAGGCGCATATCCGATTCATTTGTGTAGAACATCCCCCGGAGACTCAAATCTTTCTTTCTTTGTTTAAATTATATAACTATATTTATATCTACTCATGATTAATTAATTATTATATGTAATTATTTTATTTATTGATGTTCTATGTTTATATGTATTAATTTTATGTTTAGTTACTTTATTGTTTATCCCTTCCCCCTCCTAGGTATGTCGGCGGCCACTAATCCATTATGTAAATGACAGTGATCCATAACATATGCGTACCTACTCAACATATTCTACATATTAAAACAGATGAAATCAAACAAGTGTCCTGTCCCCTTCAAACATCTGACCTACTGCATATTTGAGCAAGTGATATTGAATCTCAATCCCAAACGTAAGGAAGTTCGAGCTTCTTCCCTTCTATCATACCCTACAATTCTTTCTGCTTTTATTCTTATAAAGCTGATATTTAACTCTATGATAATATTCACTAACTTTACCTTCACATTATATTTCTGAAAACTTAATGTCATCTTAATTCGACATGTATGTAACCAACTTTATCCAACTATATATGTATATTTAGACAATTACCAGGAGAGTAACCCACGGGAAAAGAATAGTAGAATGTTTTTAAAAAGCGTAACTCTTTAGGTAACCTATGTATTAGGACCCTATGAAGGGCAAATTACCACTTACTTCTTCTTCCATTGTGAACTGGATTGTAGGCACTAATGAATTTAATTTTATTAGATAAGCATCTATATTTATGAATTTAGGACAGATGCATAGTATATTGTCAACATATCTATACCATTTAACATGACTAGGAATATTGAGCTTAACATTTTAGTTTCAAAAAATTCCATGTATAAATTACTCAGGATGGGAGATAAGCAGTTAGCCATTGCAAGCCATTTATCGGAGACTCGAGAAACAACTAGTCAAGAACAGTGGGGACATATCTTTTTTAAATGTATGTATTCAAGAAGGACTACTTCCAACTTTTACGAATATATATATATATATATATATATATACTTTTTCGTTGGAAATACGATCCAAGACGGACAAATATAGTTCAATATTGACAAAGAAACACAGAGAAATCAAAAGAACACACTTTTACAGTGTCTAATTTTCGCACTGAACCAGTGCGCTTGGTTTCCCTCTCTTATCTCTCCTGAAGATGGTTCAAACCGAAAATTAGAGACTGTAAGTGTGTTCTTTTGATTTCTCTGTGTTTCTTTGTCTATATTGAACTATATATATATAATATATATATATATATATTAGTGTATTTGGGGAGCAGGCCTTCATCTATACAAGTTTTGTTAAAACTTATGTCTATTTCCAATTTCACTCTTTTTCGGGTTAATTTTTCCATTCTTCTGAGTTCTGGCTTCCAAGAGTTCGGGACTAGATATATCAGTTCTCCATAATTTTTATTTTTGTACACCAACATGTTTCGGTCCACATCGACCATTTTCAAGGTTATTTTTACACAATTAAACTATACACACTAAATAACAATGAAAACTTAACATTGATACTGATCTATTAAAATACATTACTAAATAGTTCTAGTAAGTTACTAAACAAAACAAAGATAGCTAAATAAACACGCAAGGTTAACAGTCATAATCATTGGAAGGTTGTAGCACGGTATCCGCAGGGTGAGGTTTCCCCAGGATTCTGGTTACCTTCCTACAGCCGTTTGTGCTTGGGAAGGTATTGGACTGTCTTCGTTCACTCTCAGTGACTGGTTTTTCTTCAGATTTCCGTCGAACAGCTTTAAAATTCTAGTGAATCCCCCACCCTGGCTGTTAATGGTAGGCTGGTTTTGTAGGATGAAAATAGCCTCCAAAATTTGCAGCCTGGTGTGGTCGTATTCTTGCTGCAAAATCATGGTATTGTCGGTAAGCATTTCCCTCGTTAGTTGTAACCCATGTGCTTTTGCGACATGCTCCTTAGGGCCTCCAGAGGCAAGATGCATTGTAAGCCTTCTAGAAAGCGTGGTAGTGGTGGAACCCACGTATTTTGAGGATAAGGACTCACAGTTCCCTAGTTTGCAGTTAAACTCATAAATAACGTTGGTTTTCTGGAGGGGTGCTTTCTTATGTGGGTTATTATTCATAACCATTCCTGATGTGGCAAGGTTAGTATAATAAATCCTAAGTTCCAATTTGTCTTCTGGAACAATGCACGTTGTGTTGGCCCTGATAATCGATTTTACTACTCGTTCGTCCGTTTTATATGCTTTTGAAAACTCATTTTTATAATATACCACATGCTTCACGCCATTGTTTTCCTGATTCTGTTCGTGGTTGTTAGTGCCATGCAGTTTATTGAGGCAACCCTTTAGGATGGAGTCAAAGTGCCCGTTACTGTATCCATTGTTGACAAGTACTTCCCTTAGCCTTTGTGCTTCCTGTTCAAACAATTCCCAGCTAGAGGACGTTTTGTATGCTCTTCTAATAACACCATGATTTTGCAGCAAGAATACGACCACACCAGGCTGCAAATTTTGGAGGCTATTTTCATCCTACAAAACCAGCCTACCATTAACAGCCAGGGTGGGGGATTCACTAGAATTTTAAAGCTGTTCGACGGAAATCTGAAGAAAAACCAGTCACTGAGAGTGAACGAAGACAGTCCAATACCTTCCCAAGCACAAACGGCTGTAGGAAGGTAACCAGAATCCTGGGGAAACCTCACCCTGCGGATACCGTGCTACAACCTTCCAATGATTATGACTGTTAACCTTGCGTGTTTATTTAGCTATCTTTGTTTTGTTTAGTAACTTACTAGAACTATTTAGTAATGTATTTTAATAGATCAGTATCAATGTTAAGTTTTCATTGTTATTTAGTGTGTATAGTTTAATTGTGTAAAAATAACCTTGAAAATGGTCGATGTGGACCGAAACATGTTGGTGTACAAAAATAAAAATTATGGAGAACTGATATATCTAGTCCCGAACTCTTGGAAGCCAGAACTCAGAAGAATGGAAAAATTAACCCGAAAAAGAATGAAATTGGAAATAGGCATAAGTTTTAACAAAACTTATTTATATATATATATATATATATATATATATATATATATATATATATATCCCTAAATATTTTATTAAATCACAGAAAACAAATACATTGGTTACGTAAATCCTAAATTTTAAATTAAGTAATTTAAAATATGGAGGAAAAGGTTACACTGCTAGATGCTCTTATAGATGAATAAATTATTTAAAATAGTAGCCAGAAATCCAATATTTTAAATGATAAAGTTAAAAGCCAGGTGTATATAAAGCCTTTTGGCATTCCAAATCTCTTTCGGAACTATGGCTTTAACTGAATATGTACTTCGAACACTTTGTATTTAATACAAAGAAATTTCTCCCCGTTTCCTGTTTATTTGTTGGTTATGTCATTCAATACAATATGCGAGGTACTTTTCTATGAAGAATCAGTAAATAATTAGGGACGTAAGGTGACATGCTAAGCGAAAATAAATCAGTACCCAATATGAGCACTTTTTGTATATAATGTGCAATGTAATAAGCGTCACGGTTTCCCGGAAGCCAAGAGTATAGGTCAATACTCCCATACTCTTGAAACAGAATACTAATCTCAAACTTTAATAACATGCCATTCTATATTTATACGTTACGTTCGTGTGTATAAGTGCTAATTCTTATAACTGAGTAATTTTTTTTCCTAAAAAACCTATATAATGAACCCCAAAGTTCATATCTTCCATAACATAATTTCTTTTTAATGGAGCTGAATGTAAACAAATGTACCCTGTGTTGAATACTGAATACTATTAATATAAATTGTGAAGCAATGTGTCCTTGGACTGTACACAGGTTTTTTGGCGGTCCGCACCGGGCGGCACTTACCTAGGGGCGGCATTTTTTATATTTACTTATAGTTGTAAAAAGCAACTTATTCATTTCATATTTATTTTCTTTCTTGAATAACAAATGATTATTATGATTATTATAAGTTTAATATTTGATTTCAGCAGTATAGGTTGGAAAATTCTGTTCCCAACATTTTAATTTTGTTAAGATTTTTTTTAACAATTTCAATCAGTGTCGCTAGTTGCGAAAGAAGCTTCTCAAAATTGAAGTTGATAAAAAATTATCTTCGTTCTACAATGAGTCAATTAAGACTACAAAATCTTGCAATATTGTCAATAGAACAAGAAATTACAAATAATATAAATTTTGAGAGCATTATACACGATTTTTCTAGTATGAAAGCTAGAAGAGTAGATATTATATAAATATGTTTACGAGTACATACAAATATGTCTAAAAAATTTACTCTGTGTATTAATTAATATTGATTAAATAACTTAATAATTTATTTATGTGTATTAATTTATAAAAACCAGTATTAGATTAACTTATAATAGAAAGGGCGGCAAACTGGAGATTGCCCCGGGCGGCAAAAGTTCTAGGTACGCCACTGTTTAGATGTATTCATTGTAAATTTGCTTTTTCTGCTTTATATCTTGAAATTACTTTAACTATAAATATTTCTATGAAACAAAATTATAAATAATAACCACTTATTATGTTTATGGTATCATTATTTTAATTTCTGCGTGATCTTTTTTTAAACCAAATTTTGTCTTTTTATGACTTTTCGATCGAAGAAGAATTTACTTTGTAAAAGTTAAGAATTCTACAAGACCAAATTTCAAAGATAATTAGGTTGAGAATAGCCAAGAAAACAAATTGAGAACCACTGGTTCTATTATTGGTTATTTTAATCCATTTCCACCCACGACACGGAGAAAACTATCAGTTCAGCATCAAATAAATTGTTTGCCGCTAACTAGTCTAGAAACAACATAAACGTGACAATAAACCCGCAGGAGTTTAATAGAATTTTACAAATGAAATGCTAATTACAATTATTGATGGCTGTATAAAATATTAATTCAATTTTTTTAATTTATAAGTAATAGGTCAAAACCTATAACTTTCCTCATTCTGTAAACTTACTGTGGTCACTATTCACCCCCTGAAAACCCAAAATTCACCCCTGGTGGTGAATTTCACCCCCATTTGAGAACCCCTGCTTTAGAACGACCGGAAGGGACATGACTTATGAACATAATTTTAGTGCTGTCACAAAACTTTATAGCTTGCGAGATGAATAAAGTTCTCACATGCCACCTATTCGGCTTTGGCAATAAATATAAGTCGTAATATACAGGGTACAAATTTATGTCCCTCTGAAGAGGCCTTAAACATGCACTATTGACTAACTGAAAGACTCGACGTGGAGGTCTAGATACACTGAACTCGACAGGCGGACCAGGAGAGTGCACTATAGCTCATAGCCACTTCCCGTGGGCGAACCCTCCCATTCATTTAACTCTTGGGTTTGCCTCCTCAAGTACATAAAAATGGGTTTACTCTGCTTATTAATAGTTTCCAAGCTGACTTCCAATTAAAATACTTTCTGACTTCAATATATAATGATACTTTCATAACATTCACCCATCTTCTGCTTAAGTAATGATACGCGTTCTCATAGTTGGATTTGTAACTGATATGAAAAGAGGGTCACCAATATGTTGTGTTCATTTTTAAAAATATCAAATATAGTTATGAAATATATATATATATATTTTATAAAGTTATATATGACTTTTGCATGTCTTGTTTTGACTGGAACTTTGTTTTACCAATGCATTTTAAACAGATTCAAAACAAAGTAGGAGTACATAAAAGTCAGGATTGTTCTTACTAGCCATATACCATGTCGGTGATTTTAGAATAAAAGGCATGCTTTTCTAATGTAATAAACCTGTAAGGCTTCAACGTTCGCTTTCATTAGATGGAACAAAGATATCCTTTATAGTTCAATGGTAATGTAATAAATGAACCATGAGAAGCTTAATCAAATGTTTAGCAATAGCCTCAAATCTGAGGGGTTCCGAGGAAAAGAAGAATGGAAGGCGAGTTTTGGTAAGGCATTGCTAAGACATTTTCTTAAGAAAGAGTTCATTTAAATACCTAGAACCAGGCTCCCAGTGAGTGACGAGCGGGGCGGATGCGAGGCAGCAGGCACGCTCCGCATCCCCGCAAGACTGAAACAGAGTGAGCCGTACCTGGTGGTGATTGTTGACGGCGGCGTCGTGGAGGGGGGTGTCTTCGTTGAGCCCGCGCACGTTGACGCCTGCGCCCCAGGCGACCAGCGTGCTCGCCACTTCCAGCCAGCCGTGGTTGCAGGCTTCGTGTAAAGGACGCCAACCTGCACACATCACGTGTCTTAGCGAGTTATACTGGATAACGTGCAGTTCAAGCAACATCTCAAGCGTCTTACAAACTGATCACTCACCTATGTCATATAAAATTCTCATGCAAATATATTCGCATAAACAGAGGTAATGTTGTTTCCACTACAATGGAAACAAACCCTTTGCCACGTCCATGGAGGTCACTGTCCTTAAGATAACATAATAGACATACCCAACCACATATACATAACTATATTAGCACAACAATAATAACTAGATGAGAAGAGGTGATGGACTATGGACTCATCCTGTACAGTATGGGGAGTACGCTTAGTTTTCTGTTATAGTATACTACCTTGCCAGTCAAATGGCTTATTTATACAACTATATCATTCTTATAACAACAAGAATTACAAAACCGAATAAACAAAAATATATTTATTTTTTTATTCCGTACACCATATCCTTATAGGTGCAACGAATAATAGTAATCTGTGGTGGGATAAAATGCAAGGGGAATACGACTTGAGAACTACCCATTGGTACTAATCCATAGCCCATGAAATTACTTTTATAGTCTAATTTATTATTATTTTTCAGTAAACATCAGACATAAATCACTAAAATCATGCATGAACTTATTTATTTCTTGAAAACAATTTATTTAAATGTACGTTAGCAGTATATTTTAACATGTAAATTAAGTAAAACAATCCAAGTCTTGATTCTGAAATATACGTCATCAATACATAACAAATAAATTGGTAATGAGGTTTTCATATTTTATCTGAGATGTTCTTTTTTTATTTTCTGAGGTAAGTAAAGTAAACTAATGATGAAAAAATTCCATCTCAAGGTTTTGACAGATTTAAACACATTGAAATCTATTGAGTTCATTTTTAAATTTACTTTACTATAAGTATAGTGATCGTGAAAAATTCGATCTCGAGATTTTGACGGAATTACATGTTTTGAGGTCCCAGAATCGTTTTATGAAGTTTTTTCGATGACACTGCGTGTTTGGGTGGGTGGGTGCGTGCGTGGGTGGGTGGGTGAGTGAATATTTATCCAAAGTTTGAACCACGCCACGGTCCAGAATCTCAGATGGATCAAGTTGATATTTTACACATAAATTGGGCTCATAGTGTAGATGAGCCCTATTATTTGGGAACAATTATGCATGATGGGGAACTACATTATCTTTATCCTAAACTACTAATTCTAAACTCTTCAAATTTTTGCATTAACTTTGAAGCTACAAATGCAATAAAATAAAAATATCCTCAGATTTTTAAGACAACGGAAAATATTTTTTTTTACAATAAAATGGAAAAATTTTATCTTTTAATTCAATCTGAAAGTTTGTGAGAGCTATCCAAGCCATACCGTTTGACGGATCAAAATGAAACTATACCTTGAAATAGACCTTTATGTGGAGAATAAGTTGACATAATTGTTTTATTACATTATTTAAAGGGCCGTTACAGTACATTTCCTGTTATCGGAAAATGTTTTTTGATGCTAAACGGCTCATTAAAACGAATGAAAATTTCCAAAAAATTGAACGAAATTTTAACAATTAAAAAAAAAAAAATGAAATTTGAATTACGGCAAAGAGGAATAAAGTTGTAAAAACTGATTGTTTATCCTAGACTAACGGATCTACTATACTTGTCTAATCTATTGATATATATTTATTGATTCTTTACATGGACTTTGAAATTTTTTCAGTGAATCCACTCAAATAAAATTTATCTCTATAATGGGAAAATTTAAATTATCTATTGACTTATATATGAGATATAAGACGAATAATATTTTTACTTGTAAAAAAAACACTGCCATGAACATAAATTTCTGTTGCTTTCCATGGTAGGATGGATTTCTCTCACAAAATGCCATACTTAATTTATATGTTATACCCTTGAACAAAACTTAATATCATGGAATTTTTTTTTTTGTTTATGTATCATATTAACTTAGGATAATATTGAAGAGTGAGGAATGCACTCTGTCCTCAAGAAAGGGGAGTTATGTTTGTTAGCAAATATCCAGTATTTTCACTATTCTAGTCTATAGTTCATATCTACTATTTTAAAAATTTCAAGCTTCCAGCTATAAAAGTTTTAAATTAGACTGCATACCCCTTGACTTTGATTTGAGTATATAAAACTGGCCAATACTAATATATTTTTCCTCAATATACATTCACAGCAACCTTATACGAGGGCGGATTGATAAGTCAGTGACTTTTTGAATTTCCCGCGCAGTTACTCCAAATGCAACAGTGCTGCCGTCATCTGTAATCTATTAGTGGACAACTATCTAATTATGAGCCAGCTACCACGTACAGTCGGCGTTTCATAGTCATCCAAAATAGACAACCTCGTGTATTTTTACGAAAATGGAAAAACGTCAATTTCGTGTGCTGATTAAGCATTACTTTTTACGCAAATAATCCATCACTGAAACTAAGGAAAGACTTGATAAATACTCCGGGGACTCGGCACCATTAATTTTAATGGTTAAGGAGTGGTTGACAGAGTTCCGTTGTGGTCGTACCAGCACTAGTGATGCCGAACGTTCAGGTCGACCAAAAGAAGTGATTACGCTGGAAATCGTCAATAAAATCCATGAAATGATATTGGATGATCGGAGAATGAAAGTGCGAGAGTTGGCTCATGCTGTAGGCATCTTAACTGAACGGGTACATAATGTTTTACACGAATATTTGGACATGAAAAAACTCTTCACGAGATGGGTCCACCCATGTCGTGTAAGGAAGCCATAAAATACACAGTATAATAATTCTATAAAGTACCAAAAATGTAAAACATCATTCAAAATTGAAAACATTCTTTGAAGGATAATAGATATATTTATACTAAATCGTAAATTAAAAATTATCTTAAAACGACATTTTTTCTTAGATGTTTCTGATATTTTACAGGGAAGATAGGAAGGAGTATTTTTAAGTCTTAAATAGCAAAATTTGTCTTAAATATGTAAGAGATCCACTGGCATCCCTTACATATTTAAGAGATGTTCTTTTTGTTCCACTGGAACAAAAGCCCTGTTCTCCTGTAAGAGATTATTTCGTAACACGAAATCTACACTTTAAATTCTCAAAAATGTTATTACTGCTGTAGTTAAACAAATGATATTATATGCATCCGGGGTGTATATACAAAAATAAGCAAATATATTGATAAGTGGATCAATCACTACCTGTTCTACTTTCAGAAAAAAAATACTAATAAACAACTCCCAATTAGACATTTATAGTATACCTCAATGGAACATTATCTTTATACCTATACAACTCTGATATTAGCGTTTAAATATTTGCATACGTTCTAAATTTAATAAAATATTAAAATTTGGTGGTGTTCGAACCCGCGACCTTGGTATTGGAGACCCAGCCACCTACCCATTGGGCCAGAGGGACTTTTGTACAATAGGCTTCTAAACCTGATATAAATGACGTCAAAGATTCAATAATAGTTTTTCGACCTAAATTTTAATGATTTAATTATAATAAATTCAGAAAGAGGAAATTTAATGAATAATCGATGAGAATATGAAATAATTATTTAATATATCAACAAATGATATTTATTATAGTTAACAAAAGTTGTAGAAAGTATCATATTAATATAAGTAAAATATTAACATCACATAATTATCTCCGTAATCCAAAAAACACTGACATAATACCTTATTTCCTTCTTTTGATATATCTATTTCAATCAAAATAGTTGAGTAAGGCTCCCGGTGCGTAGGAAGGTACAGAAAAGTTCTTAATAAAACTAATTCTCTCTAAATTAAGGAGTTCAGGACTAATTGCATTGGATGTAGCCTCGCAGGAATTGACATCTTCTTCTAGTTGTCAAGAGAGGAACGGATGCTAATATCTATAATGCTTGTATCAGTCTTACTTGATGCCCAAATTTACTGAAGAATTCCATTTAACTCACAATGTGAGAGTTCAAGAAGAGGATGAGGAATACTGTAAATTTCTGAGAAATATTGGTGAAGACAGAATTTAAAATAATGAAAATAAAGAGATTATTACTGCTCGAAGACATGTTTTACATCTTACATTATTTGTCCACATAATGTTGATTACTGTATTGAATATCATTCAATACAATATTATCACTGTTTTTACTCTTCATTCGCCAACACACAAATATTGTTCACAGAAAATTCTATATAAGTTCCATTTAACAAGATACACAGTAAAATTAATCATAGGTTCATTGATTAATTTCCAGGAGAAATTAAACAATATCTGTCATATAACTCTAGTGTGTTTGTGTAGGAACAGAACCCACATATTACGCTCAGGAATTTCTTGACTCACTAGAGTTGTCTGGATTGCCCCAACATAAGTTAGAACTCAAAAAAGAAGCTCCTGTCATGTGTATGTATAAAAAATATGATGCACCGCGCTTATGTAACGAACTGATGAAGTAAAAAAATGTGTTCTACCTAAATAAAACAATATATAACTGTCTGAAAGTTAAAGGAAATTGATATTGATAATTTATTATGCTTAAAGTTCTAATATCAATTAAAATGTTTAATACAAATACGATTTTGTGGTTGAATCAACTTAAACAAGAGGGAGTTTAGCTCATTATGCTTCATTAATTAATAATAATGGAAACAGTATCTTTATCATAACAATTGTTAAACTTTATAATTTAATAAATGCATTCATTATATATATTTTTTAGTAAATACAATAAAAATATTTATATCATTAATTCACTTGTATTAGAATAATTAAATTTTAACAACTAATAGAATTTATGTGTTACCATAAATATGAATATTCTTATCTTTCTTTTTCCTTTACTAAAAACAAGTGTTCATTAAGGAAGTCGATAACGATGTTGTGAGGACACCAAAGTACCTTTTCGAGTTGATTGCAATAATGTCGTATGCGTACGAGCAGCGGCTAAATATGTCCAAACTTTTTAGGCCAGTAGACAAATCCACATCCTTTCATGGGTCATATTCATGTTTTACCAAAAAAACTGCCCCTATAGCGTGCCCTAATGTTTTTATGCAATATTACATCATAGAGAAGTCACACTTTTTACTTAAATGTGATTTTAAACATTTCATTTCTCCTAAATTGAGAGTTCAAATTTGGGATTAGAATGAAACTGTAAAAAAAAAGTGAAAATGAAAAAAGTGAATGACAACAGCATTGAATAAAAAAAATTTTCAAACTATTTCTATAACAGAAAAGATGAGTTTTAAAATCAAAAGTAAAAACTTTTGACTTATGATTGATTCTGAATAGTTTGTGGACACGATACTGATCACACATCGTGATTGTGGATACAATCTAACGCAAGAATAGATAATAAGTATAACTTGCAGTACAACTGAAATTGTGACCACTAAAGGCTAGGAAGGTGTTCTATCACCTCTATTATGGTGATTAGTTCCGATGACCATCCAGTAGGTCATACTCAAGGTTACCATACGCAATGATATGAAGATATCCTTGTTATTATAAGAGGAATGTTTTATAGTACTGCTTAAGCATGCTCTTAGAAATGTGGGAATATGGGTAAAGGAGAAAGTACCTTAACGTGAAGGTACTTTAACATTCCTCAAGGAAAAAGATTGTAGGTCCCAAAAAATCTTTTATTAAATATACTCAACTAAAACTCTTAGATGTATGTAAAAACGTTGAAGTCGCTTTACTTGAAACACTAAATTAGACAGCCATATAACAGATAATTAGCTAAGAGTACAAAAGCAAACTCCTGCTGTAAGAGATTTGGTACAACATGGCATCTTAACCCCAAATCTACACTTTGATTTTATAAACAATGACATTATCATAAAGCTCCTCAGTTATTAGTCTTGTTTCATTACATAAGTGCGGTGGATCAATGTTTCTCATACATTTAAAATTTAGGAGAACATAAGATTCAGAAAATAAAAATAAAATCAGAAAATAAATAGCAGAACAACTAACATACCCTAAAAAACCCATTTGCCAACTTAACTTTTAAAATAGATAAATCTACAATGGAAGAATTCAAAATTAAATGGAATATCTAATAGGACATTGTCCCACTGTTCCACTTTTCATGCTGAAGTTTACTTCATACGAATAAAGCAGACTGCTGGAAGTGGCAGAAACCTTTGAACACATTCTATTTGAAATCGAGGCATTGGCACTCATAAGAAGTCAAAGATATTTGGCAAGTCATGCCTAAAACCAATAGAAGCGGAAACTTCTCTAAGGATAATTGAGCCGTTTATTTTGAAAGTGGCCTAATTCCATTTTCCAAAAAAAATTAGCTAGCTATTTAAATAATTACATTTTTACGTTATCATTACCTTTTGCAGCAAATTGTACAAAATTTATTTAAAATTACTAAGAATTTTTATAACAAAATTAGTTGATAAATAAAATGACAATATTTTTAAATTTTGTAAAACGCAAACCCTTAAATATCTCGATTTTAACATAAATGGAATTAGGCCACTTTCAAAATAAGCGGCTCAATTATGAATTTCATTAGATGACTTAAAATTACACAAACGACAAAGGGACGCACAATAAAACATACTTATCCACGGTGGTCACAAGTCGAGGAGACTCTGGTCATCATTTTAATAGCAGTAACAACTTGTCAGATTGTTCTAGATCAATGATGTCAATGTTTTCTAGTGACACAACATAATGAACATTCTATATTCGGAGTCCTACATTTTGATAACTCAACTGTATTTAGAGTAAGGATCTTTAACGAGTACCTGACATCTTATAGGCTTAACGTTCTCTCCGAAGGAAGAAGTGTTTTTTTTTCAACTTCTACACGAATAAATCGAGGGCCAGAGTGGATATCGAACTCGGGCTCTACCAGTCTGGAGGCGAGAAGAGACGTAAGCCAGGAGGCTATCCTGGCCTTTTCTATCCTATTTTCATTGTGGAGATTTCTTTGACCAGGTTTGAAGTACTTCTTGCAGTATTTCTGCATACATTATACTTATACAGTGATGAGGCTCATGGTAGGGTGACAAGAGCAGTACTTGGTCGTATGCAAGAGCAGTGTCTTCAGGTCCATGAAGAGTACACCTGTTTTGAAAAAGTAAATTGGTGTTTTAATTTCCAGGTCTTCATCCTGATGCCCGTGAAGTTGGACAGCAAAAGTTTAATTAGTTGGAATATGTCATCATGCAGTAGGAAACATGGTCCATTGGAAAGTATGCCTTTCGATACAGGAGATCGCTTTATACTTAAGTGGTGTATAAAGGATACAGCTGAGTAAACAAAGAAATACACCAGTTTACCGAAGTCAAATATCTCTTGTGGATTTATTCAAGTAATATAGAAAAAACACATTTCAATAAAGTAAGATAGTTTAATACTTCATAATCAGAGACTTGATGGCACCAATGCACTACAAGTAAATAGAATACTTAAATATACATATATTACATACACATACATAAATTCACAAAATCATAGATAATGCCATCCTTTATTATAGTTTATACAATATACAATAAACTATACGAAAGGGCAAGGGATTGAAATGCATTTATTAAAGTTACCAATATAACTTTTGAAAAATACATCTTCCTTTTAATCTAATCATTATTAGAAATTATCGACAATTAGAAATTAATACCTAAAGTATTAATATATATTTAAAACAATAAAATAAAATAATATATTTACTACAGTAAAATTTTATTTTACTAAAGTAAAATACTAAATTTACTTATTACTTTCCATTATTTTACAACTATGCGGTCGCCATGCTGAAAACTGGAAGCTGTCCAGTTGGTTTTCGTCTTTCACGGTACTACTTCTTTTCCTGGCCACGACCGTCAAAAGAGTACACAATTGAAATGAGTTCTACTGTTTAAATTTCATTCGTGTTTCTGTCTGGTTTCAAAGTATTTATATACACTTTGGAATTGATTATTTAACAAATTAAATGAAACGATTCCAAAAACTAAATAAACTAGATTTATAGAAAGAGCACTCATAGAAGAGATCACATTCACTCACTACTACACTTCGACCAGGCCGTAATCAAGTAGGGAGTACAGTGACTCGCTCCTAAGGCAGGCGACGACTGAAGTAATACCATTCAAGGGACACTGAATCAGTGTAGCCAACTCACGGAGGGAGAGGAGACAAGGATAAAAAAATAAATAAATACAGATAAGTAATGGAAAATATTTTATAAAAGCAAAATTAATTAAAAACTAACTATATGGAAAGTAAATAAGGAACAAAAAGTTTTATTTAAATTACAAAAAAAATAATCATTAACAATTGAGATTGATGAGCCCAGGAGACAAATAATGCTTCTTCTGAAGCTCTCAAAGTGACAATAACATTAATCCGCCTAAGAATCTGAATACAAAAATGCCATTGAAACTGAGTCCGTGAGAACGACCTGTGATTATTCGTACATAAGAATAGCTTGTTGGAAGTAAAACACACATAAATGCCATCACACTAGGTGCAATCCAATCGATAAACGGAGTTACCACAGGTTCAAGAGGTCTTGTGAGAAATAGAGTAGGTGAATTTCTTCAGTAAGGAAGTAAACGAAGGAACTGGATTGATGATAGACCAAGTAAGTCAACCGACGTCTACATTGAATCATACAACTAACAATTAGCAGGTTCCGCAGTACGAAATTGAAGGTGCCTCCCTGAAGACAAAAGACTTTCTTCATCTTCCTGTATTTCTTATTTATCTCTCTAGTTAATGACGACGGCGAAATATGGTAGTGAGTTCCTCTGTTCTTTTTTTTTTTGCTCTTTCTGTGAATCTAGTTTATATATATTAGATATGATACAAGATGTGACATGAACACCGCTTAAGGATTACATACAACAACGAAGCTTCAACTTTCCAACCAATAACAGTCCTAGTATACACTTTATTTTGTTTGAAACTTAATCGTGGACTTTTAATAACAGATAGATGTCAATTTTTGTTGCTCTTTTGATGTGGCTTATATGAACACCTAAGGAATTTCGTAATAAGAGGAACACCACTGAAACAGTACGTCATTTCATAAGTATTGAACGAAATGGAAATGACATTTGAAATTAGTATTGTAGAGGTACATCACGAAACATAGAAGATGCATGTTTAAAAATGATGTCGTAAAATTGTTCATCGTTCTGGAGAAGATAGTTGAGGAAGGGGTTTTCAATATAGAGCGAAGGTGCTTTGATGTTGTGGTCAGAGGAGGAAATGTCGGATATCCGCTCGCGGGCTTCCTTACCAAAGGATAAACTTGACTTCGAGCTGAAGGGAAGAGTGACTAAAAGTTTGACGAAGTGGAACATTTGCGGCAGAGCCTTGCGCAGGCCTGTGACGTTTAGGTATTCGAGGAGTTCATCTGGAGGCTTTTGTAGATCTATCTGTTGCCTAGCCACATTCATCTCACTTTGTAAAATATCTAAGTTGCACAAGGCGCCACGTTGTGTTCCTAGTAAAAAGCGACTCTTCACATTCGCATTGCTTTTGTTAATATCCACCCAGATTTGTTCGTTATCCAGCAGTCGCAGGTAACTAAATCTTAACCGAATCTGCTTAGCAATTGTATCCACTATATTATCATATACTTCACAATAATACAAAAAAGCTTTTGAAGCCAGATCACTCCTGGGTTTCTTCGCCACAAACGATTCCATATTATGCACACCGATCCATAAGTCCCCGAATTTTTGTTTCTTCCAGAACAAAACTTTTTCATAATCTTCAACAGTATCCACGCAAAATTTTGTGTTATTATAATTTAATACTATAATTTCAACCATAGTATCTACAAATGGAAATAGTTCATTAAATATTGCCAACATTATCTGAAATTCGAACTCTTGAAGGAAGTTAAGAATTGAATTAGAAAGATGAAAAGTTTTTGAATCCAATGATGAGGGATCGCCTACCAATTCCATTAATAAATCACAGAGGAATTCTCTATTTTCTATGATTGTATTAATCAAGCACTTTTTCCATTTCAGTGAAGTTACATTAGGGAATCGAGTTTTCAAGAGTCCATCGACTTTTGGTATTTCAACCCAACTTGAAAAAGCCCAGAGATTATGAAAGAACAGAGCACATTCTTTAATGTGGTTTAGATTATGGGGAAGCACGTCACTCATGGTCAGACTTGGAGAATGCACAATCATATAATGAGAACAACGAGGGAGGTTATCCATCTCACCCAGTGCACCAACTTCAACACCAACTAACTTGTACCAAAAGGTGTTATCTGACTTCAAGTTATTCAGATGATTGCTTAATTTTGCAGAGGGCTTAATAAATGTAAGAAACCTTTGCACAAGTTTTCCTTCCTTGTTGACAAAACGCATACTAAAGGAAAGCCTTCCTTCAGAGGTTTCATGTAACACCAAAGTAACAAAATCTGCAATGAAAATTTCCTGTTTTATATAATCATCCAAAGCATTCGCAATGCACGATGATAATGATTCATAAAGATTTTCCATTTTCCGAAAAATTGATTCACTAATGCTCGCCATTTGAAAAAGATCATGAGTCTTGATTTCTTCAAACCTTATAGTCGAATGAGTGAAACTCACGACTTTTATTAATTTTTTCAAATCTTTCCTGTTTTTCGTAATAACTTCATTCAATACTTCAATACTCCGATCACTTATTTCAACGGTAGATAAACGCATGTGTGCAACTATATGGGCCTCCGCAAGCATATGCTTTTTGATAGCAGGGCGAACCGCGTTCAAGCTGCTAATTCCATTCTTTCCCCAAATATTCCAGGATTCACTTCCTGGGTTTGGATCACCAAAAACTAAACAAGGCCAACAATAAAACTTCAACGATTCTCCACAGGCAGTCAACCATTTACAATTTTCGAAGAGGACAGCAATTTTCTTCCTCGTTGAACTGTTCGGCACACAGAGCACCATACTAGGAGTAGGTCGCCCTTTTTTGACGATTTCAACCTTTTCCATGTAAGCAATATTATCTGTTCCTTTTTCTAGCAAATATTTAACGGAGCATTCACACGATTCTACATTAGCTAACGAAAAGGAATTTATAAGAATAGGAGGATGGTGCGACTCTCTAGGGGGGCTGTCGGAGATCATCAAAGGATCTTCCTCTTCCTCATCACTGATTGTCAGTGTTGGGCACTCAACAGACATGCCACTTGAAGAAGAAACAAACCATATACAGGACAACTAGGTGGGAATACTGAGAGAAGTGGAGGGGAGTTACTGCACAGGCAGTTAGGTCGAACATGGCCGAACATATACGAGGACGGCCGATGTAACTACTCCCGCTCCTCTCTACCCCACCCAACAAATCTAACAGACACTATCTTCAAACCGCCTTTGCGGGAGTAGTGCTGAAATTCGAATAGAACTCTCGTATTTACAAATTTACCAAGCAAGCCACTTTAAATATTTATTGTAAAATAATTTATTGATTAATTTATTCTTAATTATTCAGTTAAGAATCATTTCTTATTTAATAAAACAGATTTTCCCAAAAGTGAGATTGGTTACTTCCTGAAAAGTTCTTCTTATCCTGATTTAATTCTGGTTTAAAAAAATGTATTCCATACATATAATTCATTTGGTTTATGAACATTACTATTAAGTTATAAAGGACAAACTAACAGATGGTAAAAATACATCGCTACCACATGCAATTTAGTAATTAAACATGAATATCATTGTTTTTATTGAATTGTTTTTATTTAAACATGTGAGTATATAATATTTATATTGCTTTATCCTACAATTAATTACTGGCATAATTTTAACATCTGGAATGGTCTACAATCACCTGTTTTATAGTAAATACAATTTCTATAAACAAATCAGTTGATAATAATTTAATTTTTGGATTTATTTAAATTTGCTATCGTGTAAACCAGCTATTCTCAAAGGGGTCCATGTAGACCCCCCGGGGGTCTATGGGACTTCATGAGGGGTCTATGATCACCAAGGGGTCTATTGTGTGTCTTTGTATGTCTCTTTAGTAAAAAATAAATTTATAAATAAAAAATAAAAATAATAAAAATATATCAGTAAATAAATAAAATGAACATAATAATATTAATAATAATAAATAAAATAATATTTATAAATGAATATTAAGGTATTCGTATTGTAATAAAAATAATAAGTAAATATAAACTAGATTTGGGGAGGAAGTGAGCATGAGTAATGAAAAAGTATGTTTTGATAACTTATAAAATACGTCAATGTTTTGATATGAGAGTTTAATCCCGAAATTAAAACCAACCCTCCACCATACCACGCCCATCCATCACACTAATATTATAATTTTGTAAAATATTAACTTTTTTTTTTATTAATTGCATATAATAAAAAAAATAAAAATTATTGATAGTTTTCTTATTCATTAATATGCAGCTATTTTTACGGTAATATTACTTGTTTTATTTATTATTATTATGGTTTCCATGAACTTTAAAATATAAATATAATTATTGATATTTCAGTTTCTTTCTTCTTTACAATTTTCCTCTTACTATGTGTTTTAAAATGAGTCGTCTGTGGTAGCCATTGCTTGCACACACACACACACACACACACACACACACACACACCACACACACACACACACACACACACACGCACGCACGCACGCACGCACGCACGCACACGCAACACACACACAAAATTAGATGTGTATATTTATACATATTATTTAGGTAGGGGGTCTATGAAAAAAATAAAATTCCTACAGAGGGTCTATGGAAGAAAAAGTTTGAGAACCCCTGGGCAAACCAACGTATTATCAAACTGGAAATTAGTTTGCTAAGAATACTGACTCTAATACTAACCAACCAAATAAGAATATTGCATCTTACAAAGCCCTAGGTCATCAAGCAATATTCATATTAATATGTTTAATACAAAAAATAAGTCTTTCAAAACCATTTTAAATGAATATGAAATTATTAAGAAATTTGTAGAATGACCAGAAGGTAGGTCCATCCAATGATTACCCGTTTGGCATCAAGAAATAAAATGTACCCTTTTACCCATGTTTCAGAAATTCCGCTTTATGCAATAAGGTTCTTCCCACAGCAAGAACTATTAGACTGTCAAATGTTATGATTATCAGGTGGTGTAAGAGCGTTCAAAATATTCGTGAAAGACATCCACCCAGCCACTTAAAAATATGTCTTCTTTTTACTTTCCTATAAGTAAAGTATAGTGATCGCGAAAAAATTCGATCTCTAAAATTCGAGTTTTTGACGAAATTATATATTTTAAAGTCCCAGAAGTCGTTTTTGAAGTTTTTTCGATGATGTCTGTCTGTGTGTGTGTGTGTGTTTTCAACATGTTCCACTTTATTGTATTACATGCAAGTGATACATTCTTGTCATACGTTCTTTACAACCATATAACTTAAAACTATAATTTGGCTATATACAATGTTGGCAATGAAGAAGTATTAACAATTAGACTATTTACAGTTGTTATGTAACGATATAACATGATAGTTTTAGTACATCAATTTACAGATATTATGCGTAATGTTATATACAAATCCTATAAATTTAAATTAACATCAATACAATGAATTATACAATACACTAATGGCAGCTTATGAAATTATAAAGATGATGTAAATATTAGCACGTGTGCCTATATGTGTGTGTGTGTGTATGGGTGGGTGAGTATGTATCCTATGTATCCAAAGTTTCTGGCTACGCTGCGGTCCAAAATCTTTGATATCTCAAATTCATATTTTCCACAAAATTGGGCCTCATAGTGTAGATGAACCCTATTGTTTGGGAACAATTATGCATCATGGGAAAGTCACATTTGCCAAAAAGCTGTTTTTAAGACTACTTTTTTTCTCCTAAACTATTAATTCAAGAGTTTTGAAAATTTGGCATTATTTTTAAGGTTATAAATTCAAAAAACGAAAAATATATTCAGATTTTTAAAACTACAGGTAATATTTTATTTTCAATATAATGTAAAAAAATTGACTTAATAATTAAATCTGAAAGCTTATAAGAAGTATGATATTACGGGGATACTTATAGTAAAAGTGAGTGTAAGCCACTCCGAATTTTTTACTTGGTATAACATTTTAAACGGTCAACACTTCAAATAAAATTATGGAAAATTTAATATTTGTAAATAATGTTACAATGGTAGATGAATAAAATGCTGTTAAACTTGTATGTATTTAGACATTTCAAGCTGCACTGAAGGGATTTTTGATGAAAAGGCTTTGAATACTTAGACAGCCACTCTTCCTGTTAGTGTTGTAAGAGTCTCGCCCTCTAACAAATCCTAATCACACTTGACAAGCATACAGTTAGTTCTTCCTGTGATAATGAGCCACATCACTTCAGAGTAGGCAACATTAAACATGGAATAATTATCATATTTTCAGTAAAATCGGAGTACTAACTTAAACCTCTTCGTCTGATGATTCTATAAATTTTAAAATCCATGTTAAGCAGACTCTTAATATGAATATTGGTTAGAAAAATGTCACTTTTCGGTTCGCTCCGAAACCACTTTAAAGGCTGAACTATAACAGTGACATTTTCGATATACTTGGTAGTATCCTCACAGTAACATTAAAATAAAACAAATGATTTCATTATGAATGACTTTGATAATATGTTTCGTATAGTAAAGTTGAATATAGAAGAATTTTTTAAACTGTTCTTTAATATTTTTAACAAAACTACACTACTTTATTTATCATTTATGACTTGATAACTTTAATTAGATCCTATTCTCAAATTTCACATCTATACATAAAGTACCATGTTATCTCCTCAATTGGTTGGAATTATTGTCTACATTAAATTCGCTTTAATTATTTCAAAATATTTTTCATTCTTTACATATCAAATTAATTAAATGAATGACCTGCAAGATTATTTAATAAAAATTTTAAAGTCTAATGAAATATGAACTATAATTTCATTAGAAATTATAACAAAAACATAAATATGTTTGCGAAATTTCAGTATTCCTACTTTTGTCTTTAATATCATTTTTACCCGTCAAACATTCTCTCAATAGCATGTTTGTTCACAATTTTTCAGATTAATCAGAAGGAAAAAATTGTTTGCCTTCTCATGGAAAACTCATCTTTACCGTTATCAACTAAATCTAAAATGTTTTTTCGTTATTTTAAATCAGTTTAAAATTAATCACAAAATTTTAACTCTCAAGAAAAGTTAGTTCAAAAGGAAAAAAGATATAATAATGGACAATAAGGTGAATTTTCATGACACAATAATGCCCATGAACTATAAGAATTACATCTAAATACTAACAAGAAACCTGTTTTGTTCGCGTTTAAATATTTTCACACGCTCTTAACTAAAAATATCAGAGTTTTCTGAGGGAATCGAACCCATGTCCTCGACAATTCAGGCCCAGCGCGTTACCGACTACGCCACGGAGACTTTTGTACAGGAAGCTTCCAAAACCTGATATAAATCACGTCAAAAGATTAAATAATAGTTTTTCGACTAAATTATAATGATTTAATTATAATAAATTTAGAAAGAGAAAATTAATGAATAATTGACGAGAATATGAAATGATTATTTAATATATCAACAAATGATATTTATTATAGTTAACAAAAGTTATAGAAATTATCAAAATATATAAGTAAAATATTAAAACCATACAATTGTGTCCTTAATAAAAAAACACTGTCATAATGCCCACATTTTCTTCTTTTGATATATGTATTTCAATAATAATGGTAGAGTAGGGATCTCGATGCATCGGACGGTACGGGAAACTTCTTAATAAAACTAATTCTCTCTAAATTAATGTGTTCAGGACTAATTGCATTGGGTGTGGCCTAGCAGGAATTGACAATTCTCCCATGTCAAGAGAGCAACGGATGCTAATATCTATAATGCTTGTATCAGTCTTACTTGATGCCCAAATTTACTGAAAAATTCCATTTAACTCACAATGTGAGAGTTCAAGAAGAAGATGAGGAATACTCTAAATATCTGATAAATATTGGTAAAGACTGAGTTAAAAAGAATGAAAATAAAGAGATTATTACTGTCCGAAGACATGTTTATCCGTGCACGTAATATTGATTAGTGTATTGAATACATAGAATATTGAACACAAATATTGTTCTAAGAAAATTCAATATAAGTTCAATTTAAGGAGGCACACAGTAAAATTAATCATAGGTTCATTGAATATTTCCAGAAGAATTGAACAATATCTGTCAGATAACTCGGTTTGTGTGGGAACAGAACCCACACATTACCCTCAAGAATTTCTTAACTCACAATAGTTGTCTGGATTGCTTCAACACAAGTTAGAACTCAAAAAGGAAGCTCCTGTCATATGTATATATGAGAAACATTGATACACCGCGCTTATGCAATGAAACAAGACTAATAACTTTATGATAATGTCATTGTTTACAAAATTATCGCACCAAGATGTCAAGAGGAAATAGTTTTAATTCCAAGATTGAAAATTGTTTAATCTGAAGAGGACACATTCCTTTTTTTAGGGATTCAGTTTTCAATTCAGTTAGCATTTGCCTTGAGTATTCGTAAGTCTCAAGGAGCCAATTAATTACATGTTTCTCTCAGTAGAGTCAACAAAGATAAAACATGAAGGTTTTTTTGCAAAAATCAAATTGTAAACAATATGAAAATAAAGAGAACTGTCTTAAAAATATGTTCATAATCCTCTTTATTAGAAATGAATTAATTTAGAGTTTATCTGCATTTACGTGAAGATGATTGCAGTAAAAAGGAAGGTGCTGGATGACCCAACGCGTCACGGGTTCTAGTACATTATAAGGGCTATTTTAGGGCACCTGTTCCATATCAACACATTCCTAACAACTAGTTCGACTTGTAAGCAAGCCGATGTGCCGGAAACCAGAGGTTCGAAGGCCTTCTTGGAGGGTATCTCGACCCTTTACGATATCAGGTACTCGCCTCTAGATAAATTTGAGTGCTGCCCAATTTAGAACTCTAGATATAGAGTAAACCTAATCAATTGTACTTTCTGGGTGGATAATTAATTTAAGGCTTTTGCAGTTTACTTAATTTGGTTTACTGTTTTCTACATGATATTCATTATTTTAATTTGTCATGGTCCATTTCTTTTTGTCATCCATTTATTAATAACCATTACACAACCTATATATAGTTGGGCCATAGTAGTCAATATTTAATTTTTTCTATCTTTAAATTTATTGTCTCAAATGATCATCATATACGTAATAAATATTCAGAGACAATACGAGTAATTGTAGCATAAGTAATATCATTTTATTTTAAATTACAGTCCAATGAAACGGTCCAACCAACTGGGAGAATGATCGATGACATCCTTATCTGAATTGTTTGACCGTAAATCATAAATTCAGAATTGATTAAAAGTTTGTTTACTTTTAATTTTCTTTGAATGATTTTAAAATATTTGTTTTTCTCCCATTATATTATTATATTAGTAGGTAATAATTCATTTTATTGTAAAGTGAATTCATGAATTGTTTAGCCTTTTCCTCTTTCTCCAGATTATTTATCATAATTAAAGAAACACGGTGATTCTGAAGGATGTAATGTGACATTGTATGATGAGTTAGTTCACTCACGATGTAATGGTTGCTATGAAATTACTATGACTGAGTGTAGGAGTAGATGGAATGGCCTTGAAGGAGGTCTGTGGGCGGAACCGATAACAGCTTCAACGAAACATCTTCAGCTGCAGTACAGTGCACATTACAGTTAAACACAATGTGTTGCACACAACCACGCAGATATGATAAGAGCTGTTTTTGACAGTTTAGCTTACATGGCTGTTTATGCAAGAGTAAACTTTTTGGATAAAAAAAAATATATTTTTTCATATGAACCTATTACGAAGTTCGTCAGGAACAATTGCAAACTTGATACCGGGAGGAAGAAGCCGTAATTTGAAACAATTATCTCTGAAACTCTGCTTTATAAAATGTCAGGAAAGAAAAAGCTCACTGAAAAATAACAATGCAAATTTCACTGCGAGTACTCGCTTGGTTATGAAAGAATCGCTTCTTTTTAAACATGCCACAAAGTATGACTACATAAAGTCGTTCAATGGTTAAGGAGAAAACATTTCTTTTAAATCAATTAGGTTAGGGAAATAAAATAGAATAATTGCATGATGAAAGAATAGTGAGAGAGAAGAGAATGTGAAGGAATTGGTGCACTGTGGGAATGGCGGTGGCGGCATTTGCATTAATAAATTATACATTCAAGATAAATCAATAACGAAAGAGCGTCTAGCAAGCTGGCTTTGACACAAGCCTGCTCCACCCTGAGCAGCCTGAGCAAATGCGCTGACCAGCCAACTCGAGCGAAGCAATCCTGCCGCCGACTTGGACGCGACCAGTCGCGCTTTGGCCACCAAAGCACTGCTGCTTCAAGAAACTTGTAAGAGTGTGTCAACTACTCTATGAACTAAACTATGAAAGGAATTAAAAACAAATAGCAGTGGAAAATACACAGAAAGCTTTCAATGAAGTGCATTGTATAAAGGACAAGCAATGTGTCAGACAACAGAATGAACACAACACGGAGAAGCAGACGATTACTCTGTCAGAGAACTTAGGACTGTGTTCGAAAACAAAGAAAGCAGTGCATTAGACAACGGCTCCATCAAGTGTGAATCAAAGCGTCGGAACAGCATAAACACTGCGACAATCATGTCTGTCGGAAGCTACAATGTCATATGAAACTATTGACGGTGCTGACATTTTGTTTTGCTGAATTTTTTAGAATCGGTATTATTTAGCATGTCATTATTATTTAGAGGAATACTGACATTTGAATGTAAATCTTTTGCAATGAAAATGAAATGAAAGTAATGAGAGGAAAAGTAATTAGCTCGCATGTCTGAAGACTGAGAGCGAAATACATATATAGAGGAAAATGAAATGTGTAATATTAGCTTAAAGGAGAAACTTGTATCACCAGCTGATAGAGTGAGCAGGAAGTTATTCATCGAGGAAGGGAAAGAGTAAAGAGTCATTCAGAATATGACAGATATAATTTTAACAGGATGTCTTAGTTTGTTGAACACTGAACCCGACTCGTGTAAGAGTGTGTGAACAATCATACACTCTTAAACTATTATTTAGTTCGAATGAAGCTTCTAAACCTTATAACTTCCTAAAATTCCTATAACCTTAGAACAAGAATGTATCACGTGCTCTATTATAACATATTGGACTTAAAGAGATTGCGAAATATATTTCCCCTTAAGCCAATATTGTATCCTAGTGTTCAACTTACTATGGCTAGGATCTTATAACAATCTCTAATTTCATACTAGAACAATCTGAGACATTTCACCAAAATGACGCAACATGTTACTTCTAACTCATCTCAATTGCTAAAATTACAATTCACCTTGAGCTCCAAGCGACAAATAAATGTAAAAATCCTATACTTTGATGGCTGAAAAGATGAAAATCTGATGACTGCTAGATGATGAGGGAAAAAGAAGGATTATTGCCTTAAGGAGAAATACGTTTCACAATATCTTAAGCCCAATATGTTATAACAGAGTAAGTGATTCATTCTTGTTCTAGCGTTATAGGAATTTTAGAACGTTATAAGGTTTAGAGTTTATTTCATTCGAAAGAGGTAAGCCACACAATGGTATAGTCCTTTCAGTTTCAAAAAATAAGAAAGAAGCATTGCCGATTGCTTCCCGTTTTCAAAATAGCAAATCATTTAGCATTGATAGCGAACTGCATACCTAAATAGAGACAAGGCATTTAATGTCTCTGAATCCATTACCAACTTGTTTACTATTATTAGCTAAACTTTTGGAATATTCTTACAGGAGTTCAATTTCAATTATGCGATAATTCCTTAAAGCATATATGTATACAATAATTATTCATTCCATTTTTAGGTATCACGGAAAGAACAGATCATGATACATTGTAATTAGCTTTCTAACAATCACAGGAGATAACTGCGTAGATTAAAATTGGAAAAGTTTGTCCCCTTAATTTTCAATTTTCCTTAATGTACTTGCCATTTGTTTACACTTTGTGATTCCCTTGCCAGCGGGTGTACAATTCTTTAAGGAAAAGTTTTAGGTTAATTTTACTCTAAGCTGTGTTATGGTTACGTCAGAGTATGGACGTAAAAATGAACTATAACTAAACCAGATAACATTATGAGTATACCATTAAACAATGTCCATGATATTAAAATGTCTTTGAAGTGTTATACACGATTTGGAGGTTCAAAATTAATTTAATAAGTTTCAGGCTTTAATATGACTGGACATGAATTAAGATTTTATGGTTGCTTTTAATTTATCAACTTTAGACGAGACAAAGTTTAGTTTATGAAATGCATTAAAATGAACTTCATTAATTTAAATTGTTTAAAATTAGGCTCTCTAAAATGCATTCGCTCTACTTCTACGGTCTATATAAATGAAGGATATTTGCTATCTATTTCGGGCTCTAGATTCTGAAAATCATGCTTTGTCATCATTCTGTCATTAAATAATTTATTTAATAGTTTGTTCTATTATAATTGAAATATTATTCAAATCATGTTCTATTTATTTAATATAATCAACTAGAAATTCAATCTAAAATTAACTAAATTACTAAAATTAAGGACGTCTAAATTCATTAATATACTTTTCAATGAAATTGATTATTTTAATGTTTGTTTATGTATTTTTTTGATGCTAAAAATCATAAATGAGGTTGCATATTATTGCAATATTACTACCAAGTAAATCATTAGTTGTGCAATCCATAATTGTGTGGTATTTACTCATTCTGAGGTAAAATGGATAAACCAACAAAAGTCTCCACACAAATGAAGTTTTATTCAACGCGTTTCGAACACTTGTGTTCATCATCAGGAAGACACCAAGGATGTGGTACTGACGGGTTGGTCCAGTGAACACAACTCTACCAAGTATTGTGATTTGAGGTATATGATATGTTTTGTAATAGTACAACACGTGTTTTTCTCTTTTAAGAATTCTAATATTTATGCTAACTATTTGTGATAAATATCCTAATATTATATAATGTACCTAGTTTACTATGAAATAATAAATTTATAAAAAATATTATTTTAATCGTTTATATCAATCTGAGCATTTAAATTTTCTCTGATGTCTATGTTATTATGGGTGTTCATTTTTTTATCTGTTCAATTATCTGTAATTTTACATTATTTAGTATTAACTTTGGGAATTAAAAAAAAGTTATTTTTATATACAACTTATTGTTAGATATTTTACCTTAATTTTTTCAATGCTACGCCAGGTACACAGAAAAGTCTATATATTTATTATAAAATAATTATAACTTTTTTTTTATTTGAATTATATTCCTAAAATTAAACAGTGAGGCTAATTCCAACTAATACCAAAAATAATTCTGAAATTAACCTAAAAAAATATTAAGTATGAATTTTTAATGAGAGTATATTTCTTGTCTTTTTTCCATTTTACTGGTTTAAATGGTATAGTAAATTGCAAACTAACGCTTTGTAAAATTTTTATTCCTTTTTTGATTTACCATACGACTCGGTGCATAGAATGACTAGATTGAACTACTCAATGTTCATTATTAGATCCCAAAATTAAAATGACTGGAAACATGAGTGGTGATACTGCACATATTTTCCAATCATGAATTATTTTTGCCGGAGGAAAATGAAAAAAATCATTAAATGATCTTTTTCTAGCTTTTTTATCTGATACTGTTACAGGTTATTGACAAACACTTGAGATTATATCACCATTAGAACACATACCAAACAGCACGTTAAAATAATTAATTTAGTAAGTTATTCTTAAAGCTGAATTTACTTAAATATAAATAAAAAGTCAATGAATTAGTTTTGACATATGTAAAAATTTATAAATGTCCTGACGACGATGACATGAGAAGACATGACCCCCGACTTTATTGCTTACATATTTGTTAACTAATCCACTCCACATTAAACGTGTTTGTATTTCGTGTTCTTCCTATAATGAGAACATAATTAAGTAGCGTTTGTCTATAGGAAAGTTACTATTAGGCTCTCTAAAATGCATTCACTCTACTTCTACGGTCTATATGATTGGAGGATGTTTGCTGTCTGTTTCTGGCTCTAGGTTCTGAAAGTCATGCTACGACTGTAGTCGTAGCTACTACTGTATGTCATCATTCTGTCAAAAAAATAATTTATTTAATAGTTTGTTCTATTAATTTGAGTATACCATTAAATAATGTCCATAATATTAAAATGACTCTGAAGTGATATACATGATTTCGAGGTTCAAGATCGTAATTTAAGTTGTTAATGTTTATGCAATGGAATAACTCGAATTTGTTAGTTTCTGAGTTGTTCATAAGACGAATTATTCCTGATAAAAAATTGCCTTTTCAATCATACATACAGGAAATAATTATAGGACAACATATGTTTATACAACATAATAATGACTATAAATTACTATGTCCAAACCAAATACATAAAGATGTGTTCTATTTCAAATACGAACTTAGGAACATGTTACGTAATTTACAAATTTGTTGATACGAGTCAATGATTGTTCGATCCCACCGACAAATATTCGTGAGTCGATGTTGGTATCTGGGTAACTGCTGTTTCTAGTAATTGTGGTTCACCCATAACCAAAATGGGTGGTCACTTTCGGTGCTTAGTGAATAGCGAAAAATAGAAATGTAGCCGTTGAAAACAAAAAAAAATTTCGATGAAAAAAAACGTTAGACGTAATGTTAGAGGGATCTAGACGATGAAGAAATGGTACATGAAAAGTTAATGACAAGATCCAGTGGAATTGGAGCTCCAGATAGTTGTGGGTCGTGAAGGAGGTGACCTTCACAGCGAGACGAAGATAAGGTTACGATCACAGGCAAGCGGGAAGTGAGACGAGACGTTGCCAAGTCGACAGTGCCACAGGTCTGGCAACACCGCCCACCCCGCCCTTCCCGCACCATCGCTATCTCACTCTGCCAACCACGCTCTCTCCTACATTCAATATATTAATAATACGCATTCTCTCTTTTTGTTAAATAATTATTAATCACAATGCCACTAAGCTTAAAAAAAACAAATAAAATACAATTAAGCATTTAAATTTAAAATATCCCCTTAGTTAATAACATCGAACCTACACAGCATTGAATTAGGTCAATATACGCAATATTGGTATTATTCATGATCTGCCCCACCCCAAAACAAAACAAAACAAAAGCTGCAAGCAGAAATAGTAATTAACTGAAGTAAATAAAAAGTGAAATTAAAACAAATTAAAGTACGCATTCAAACGCCATATTCTTCTATAAAATTATTTATAAATCTACCAACAACATTTAAATGTTTCTAAATGCTCTCTTAGATAATATACCTGTTTATAACTCCAACTATACATTTTCGATGGCCAATTTGTTTGATATATTATTTACTTTAATAAACATCCTGATATTTTTTAAAATAAATTCAGATATTTATATTTTGAAGGGATTAATTTAATGACAATATATTCTTTCTTTGTAAATATAATATTATAATAATCATATTATAATAAATATAGTAACCCTAGAAATGTTGACGGATTTACATGTTTTGGGGTCCTCAAAGTCCATTTTTGATATTTTTTTCCATGACGTACGTATTTATGTGGACGGCAATGTATCCAATAGTATTTGTCCAAGCTATACGCCATCTGTTTGATGGATCAAATTTATATTTCACACAAAAATGGGATATATAGTGTAGATGTGTGCTCCTGATTTTGCAATATTGCATGATGGGAAAGTCACTTCTTTGGTCAAAATGTGTTTTTAATCAACATTTTTCCCCCCTAAACTTCTAACTATAGAGTCTTGAAAATTTGGAATTATTTTGAACTGACAATAGTAGTAACAGAAAAAAAACACCATAATTTTCCAATAACAGAAAAGGTTAGTTTTTCAACAAAATGTAAATTGTTAACTTATAAATAATTCTGAAAGTTGTGGGTGCAATAGAGGATACATCGCTCCACAGATGCTAATGAAATTATACTCAAATATGGCATGTTTTGAGAGGATGAGCTGAATACATTTGTATTCGAATTACAAGGGCGGAAATGGACGCTAACTATTTATCGACTCTATTATTTTTGTATTACAATTCTACATAATTATTCTGTCCTACATTATATGATTTCAAAAAAAAAAAATTAACACTAAATGACTATTTACCGAAAAGCGAAAATTTGTCCAAAAAATAGCAATCTAAAAAAAAAATCCAGTAAGTGCAAAGGGCAATAAAGCTATAGAATCTGAAAACTCAACTTCAAATAATGGAATACCTACTTTGCTTGTCGGATTTGCTTACATTAAGTTGGAAATTTTTTAACAATATCATTGACTGGATATTGTCTATAACATAGAAGATATTTTAAACAGTTAGTATTATATGTATGGACAATAAAATGCATACAACTATAAAAAGAAGCGTCTAAGAAGGATATAATTGACGACGACCGCCAGCAGTGCGAAGGATGGCTGTCTAGTGTTGTAATATATCTACGTGCAACTCCTTTGCACGTGATAATCTCCTTTGCATGATGATCATCGCAATGCAGCTCTTTGTGTTTTTAACAACTCCATTGTTTTGCGTAATATTAGAGCATGGGAAAGTAACTTTTTCGTTGTTTATGATAACCCATTTACTGTTATTATGCCACGACATAGTGTCCGGTGATTGAACAAACATAAAATATTCCATTAGATATATTTTACTAACAATATTTATTAACCTTAGATTATATAATGAGTAATATCACATTAAAAAATGACAAACCCTCCACCTATAGTAATATGAAAATTAGGCAAAAAGAAATATTTAGAAAGGATAATATACCTACCACAAGGGTAAATCGACAAATCTGCCCCGAAAATATTGTTTAACGAAATAGAAAAATCTTGAAGTCTTAAAGGAATCACTTTGGGTATGTAAGGAGTACACGATAAACACCTTCGAGTTGATTAATCAGTACTAACATATAGGTGAATTAATCCACAAACTATAGGATAGATAACAATAATCATACAGACAAATAGTTTCTGTAAGTATTAGATCTATCACAGTAGTGAACACTAAAGGATGTTCTCCAGGAGGTGTGCAATCCCTCCTATTGTAGTGATTAGTTGTTCATGACCTAGCATATACTCTAAGTAATGATTGTTGTTGATTGCAGGGATATGCAGATGACCTGATGAAAAAATGAGGAATGATTGATGGTACTGCTTTCACATTTTGCAGGATGATTTCCAAATTGTTCAAAGATGGATACAAGAGAAAGGTTTGGGTATAAATTCAACTATACCCAAGGTCCTTAAACCTATATCAAGGAGACAAAAAATGCAATCTAGCACTATCAAGGATACGGACTATGTTTCAATTAAATTTATAAAGAATATCTATCCAGAATTCGTCTCTTAACCATTACTTATGCAATTAATGTCACCTACTGAATATATGTAGCCTCTGTCTAGAAAAGACGGAAACCTTAAAGCAAGTTCTATCCGAATGCGAGTCAGTCGCTTTGAAGAGGATGCAATTTTTTTGCGTTTGAAATAATTCAGGAATTTCCATTTCTTACAATAACACTTTTCTATATTTTGTAAGAATTTGAACATTTATATACTTGTAGTTTAGAAACGATTTTCTCCAAAATACAAAGTTAAATAAATGGGGAACGTGAAAAATTGACACAATAGATACCTATAAAAATACAAAAAAACATTGAAACTAAAGAAAACATGGCAGAAAGGATCATACATATTGCAGCCAATTACCATCAATCATGGCTTTATTTACTAGGTAAATGTTTATCCATACCACATAAATGCTGAAGTTGCAATACAGACTCTTTTTAAAGAACTAAAATCTTTGAAATAATTCGTAAAACATGAGATGGACACTCAAGTTGCTTTGAATTATATATACTTGAATATCAATAGAGACATTTTCAAATATAGATGTTATACGGCGAATTATTTAACTTAACTTTTACTTTGCAGCTTCCGGGGAAAGGGGTTTTACTGAATTAAAAATTACCAAAAACTATTCTACCAAGAACTATTCCCGTCATTAAATATGTCAAGAACCGTTAAATGATTAGTGATTCATTTCAGCATTTTGTGACAGAAAGAGTTAATATATAAGTAATCCAAATATCTACTATCCATATAAAAGGAGACGCTTCTTTGATTTTTCTGGGTATTTTGTTCAAGCTTATTCTTAAATAACAAACATTTTATGAGTTCTAAGGCAGCGCAATCGTTATTTGTGGTATTTACTCATTGTAGCGTAGAAAAGGTAATGAAACAGTTTCCGCATATTATTTTTCAATAAAACAATCAACGCGTTTCGAACACATAGTGTTCTTCTTCAGGCATTAACCAAGGACGAGTGTATGTGGTATAACTTGAGTTGTACCTATCTTGAGACACTCATCCCTGGTTAATACCTGAAGAAGAACACTACGTGTTCGAAATGCGTTGATTATATTATTAAATTACTATACGTAGAAACTATTCCATTAACTTTTCTACCCTACAAATTTTATTAGGGTTAGATTTTCTTGCACAATTCTCATAGTCCAGTTTTGGTTGAAACAATCCTCAAAAATTAGTCTGCATATAATTAAAAAGTGTTAATGCCTCTCAAAAGTCACGTTTCCTTTTTTTCGAGAATGGGATTGGAGGGTGTTTTTTTGTCGAGGGTCTTCTAGACAGCTACATCTCTGACCGGATTCCTCTAGAGAATATTGCATCACCCTAGTGAATCCATATTAGGAGTCCTAAATTTTGCCTAACTCAATTGTATTTAGAGTAGGAATCTATAACATGTATCAGACTCGGGACCGACGACTAAATGACCCTGCGAGGGATACGTGCCCAGATTTTTTTCATCTCTCACGTGAAAAAATTGAGGACCAGAGTCAGAATGGAACCCGGATCTACTGGTCCAGAGGCGAGCGCGCTAGCCACTTACTCCTTGTGTTTGGCAATAATGAACCAAATCTATGTAGTGAATTACATCTTGATGACTTCTAAGCGCATGAATTTTTATACCGAACTAGGTCTAATATGTAAAAGTTATAAACGTAAAATAATAAATTAATGATAGCATAATATTCACATTATGAAAGATTCAGTTTTTATATTTTATAAAAGCGTTTTTAATAACATTTAAAAACAGAAGCCAACAGTAAATTTCATTTTCTACATTTTAAAATTGAAACATTTTTCGATGTGACATGATCTAAGATTTCAAAAAAAAAAAAAAAAAAAAAACTGTTAATAGTAAAATTAGCGTTTGCTATTGTTGACATTCACCTGTCACTGATGAAAACGTTCTTACTTTAAAAAGTTGTATATTTATTTTTTTAGCTTCTGATATGAAAGTTTGATTGGTTTGCACTTTATTACAATGGCGCAATCAAGGAACCTATCTTAAGTAATTGATTATTTCTGACGCAAGTAGTTATAGATTTTCTGTTTTATCGCTGCTCTAAAGGGTGAAAAGTTTGGCTTATTACTTATTTCCTTTATTCGTGGACTAAAACAGCAAACGTTAAAAGTTATTCTTTTCGAATTCATACATATTAGTATGGTTAATGGGTTACTACTTTAGAATTACTAATTCTAATATTAGTATGGATTATATTCGCTTTTAATTAATACTTTTGAACGAATTGCGATTCAGATGAAATTTAATTTAGAGTCTATATAATAAATAAATAATCAAACACAGATACAAATATTTAAAATAAAAAAACCGTAAATTTATATATTATTTTCTCTCGGACGAAAACAGGGTTGGGTTAATAGTGTTTAGTTATTAATTTAGTTTATCAATTTCGTTTTTATTCTGCTCTCTGTGGTTCACTTATCTATTAATATTACTTTTTTTTAATCTAAATTATTGTACTTTGTTGTAATTTACGAGTCTGGATCTGGCTGCTTTTGAAAGAGCCTCTTTTACAAACCTCATGACCACGCGGCTGCCATGGGCTCATCTGCCTTGAAGTAAGAGTACCTATTCATGAATTAAACCCATTTAATTTCAATTAAGTATTAATTCCGATATGCACATGTGCGATGCATGACAGTGATCTCAATGTAGTTAATCTCAATCACCCACTGGATAACCTACTGGTGAACGAAACGAAACCGCTTTGTCAGTACCTTAATTAACTCTCAGTTAACCAATCAGATGCAACGCAGTCACTGTCATGCAGTTCTATCTTGGTGGAGGGTTGGTAGTAAAGATGGTCTTTTCAAGAAGGAGCTTCCGACTGTCTCATCAATATAGGCTATATTCTAACCCCTCCTTTATTTCAAAAATTAAATTTCGACTGTTCGTTGAACATGAACATACTGTACTTTGAAACAATAAATTGCACCACTTTTAGAATCTCAGTTTGTTCGATTTATATATCAACACCTGGGAACAACATTATAGCAACACCTAAGGTCCAGTTCTGAAGGCAGAGCACTGAGATGCAGCGAGTTAACTTAACAAATGCTACTAATAATTCCGTCGTAATAGAAATGCACTAGATATGACCTCTGTCGGTGATTTCGAGAACTTCTCTAACCTCATACCATACGATACCATATATGCATTAATAAATCTCGACTGATAACTCAAAACTTTACTCTAAGTACACTCATTAACAACAATAATCAACAAATAATTCAATTTATTGATTTTTTACTCTACTAATACATTTTCTCATTATATTTTATTAATCAAATCACTGAGTGTTAGAACGAAATTGGCGATAGATCTGATTGATTATCAACTGGTACAAAGAGTTAGATAGTTAATCATATGTTATCAATAAGAGAAAAAATAACAGCGTAATAAATTAACTAATTTAATTACTTAATAAGAGGCAAATATTTCATTTCATCTTAAATGTTATGTAGTACATCTTATTTTGTACGATGTAAGTCGTGTTGTAATTTTCTGGCATTAAAATGTGAATTATTTCTATTATTAAATTAGTTAGAGATTATTTTTCTACTTTCAAAAAGAAATTCCTAATAAACTTCTAATATCTGATAAATATCACTAAGATGTATATTATTTTTAGGTCGATGTCTCTGTATTTTCCTGGCTGGTTATGTATCCAAAATTTTTGTAACAACTCTACAAGTCGTACCTTTACACTTCCTTAAATGTTAGTAAAATTTGTCATATACATAGTCTTTTGTTTAGAAATGGATTATTCATTGTTTTTGGGTAATATTGCATAATGAAAAAGGACTAATTTTATATTTCACTCGTCTGGTCATTCTGGAAATTTGAAATTTTGCATTCAGTACTGACTTTATGTGAGTATAATAACGATACAAATTTTATGAAATTTACATCGTTAAAAAGGACAATATAACTCAAGACGGACTACTATTGAGTTCCAGAAGTGGGTACTTACCCGGTGGAACTGAATATTATTACAATATCAGAGGTCAATTTAAGAAAATTATTACAAGTAAATTTCTGTTCAAAATTCAAAAAGTAATCAATAACTAATTATCATTTGACATAATAACAATTTTGAGATATTATTTAAAAAAAAATACATCACCCCTCACATTGAATAAAATAAAATATACTACATAATACTTGCAATTAATTTATCACACACTTTTATTATTTCTTTAAAATAATAACCAAAACATGCTGACGATATAATTAATACCAACTCTTCCATATCAATTGAGAACGCTAATTTCTCTTAATAATATATTTCAATGACTGTTGTAAGTCTAAGTATGTAATGTATCTCTTCATTAGTGGTCATCAGTGGCTTCATTGTGGCTTGCCAACCAATACACCAAAGTCTCCTCTGCGTTTTCCCAATTCTTTTCCTAATGCTGACGGCTAAACTAAACATATGTGGCGTTATAAGAGGTCCAACTGACTTTACAAATCCAGAGGTTTCGAACAAAGAACAGAGCAAAACACTTTTTGAGACCAATATTTCAAACAGGCAATCAGTCGTTAGGGATATCAGAATAGATATGTTTGTGAGAAGGTAGTGCTTGGGGAAAAACTACAAAAAGAAAAAAAAATGGCCTACACTCAGCTTACAATAAATAATTATCATATCAAACTCCTTGAAAATGAATTGAGTTTTTATTTTACTAATTTAAAAACCGTTATGAAGTTATAATATAACTCTGGTAAAATATAAAACTTACAGATTATCAATTTAATTATTTCTTTTGTTTTATTCTAGCTATAAACATTTTGTCAGTTACAAAAATTTTATAGTAGATCTAGGAGACTAAGCCAAGTTCTTATCGTTCAGATCAAACTGAGGGACTGAAACTAATAGGACACGCGCGTAGCGCTATCACATCTGATCTATCGAGATTCCCTTCAGCGCTTCTAAAATCAAGTTTGGTTTTTAATTGCTCTAGGACCTTCACAATTGTTCTTATGGGATTATGCCTTACTTCTATTGACTACAGGTCTAGTTTGTCAAAAATCTTTATTCTCTTTAAGGCGATTGCCTCGAATTCAGATGGCAAAATATCAAAGGTATCAAACCCCAACTTCTAGACAGAGTCTGCATTATCTACTCGTATGATGTTACGGCATGAACAATAGTTTAGAAATGAAACTGCAGTTAGATATTTTAAATACATTTATAATCCCTTCCATTGAACATACAGAATTTTTTTTTGCAGAAGTATATGCAACTGGAATAAGTTATTTAAACTAAATTAGACACAGTTGTTGCATCCACCTTATATCTGCATTCTTCTTCATCCATTGATTAGTTGGTCAACCTATTCCACAGTTCACTGCCTCATTCCCCTTTATTCTCTTGTTTCTAGGGCTCCACATAAGAGCTAAGTTATTTTTACCTGTTCCATTATTTATTTTTGGCCCAACAGTATACTAGACTGGGACCACTTTTTTGAAATCAGGAAGCTTCCAATCAAGGTGATAAAATTCGTGATCACTTCAATGTCCCTTCTAAAATCTATACTACGCTAAGTATTATTTACGTTAGCATTATATTCATCTATTCCGAAATGCTAGATTAATACAGCTATATATTCCTACTGATTCAATGAAAAGCAAGGACGTGCTATGATAAGCTCTTTTTATAAGTAACAAGTTCATCGTAATTTGTTAAGCCTCAAAGTTTTTCTACCTGGTTAAGCAAAATTTTGGACCTGATTCTGTAGTTGTGTCCTTATGATAGGTATATTGTACATTAAGAAGATACATATTTATTTAAAACTTGTATATTACTATAATTTTTAATGTAATACTCCTCATCCAATAATGTAAGCCCATGAAAATGTGTATGACAATATCTAATACAAAAATTTGATTTTAAACAATCACCGGAGAAATACTTAACAAACATTAGTATTATTATAAAGAATAAAAAGTACCTTTCCCATTTTCTCACATTTTTGTGAAATTCTGATTACAAAAAAGAACAATATAAGTATAAAGAAAACTGAATACGGAATAATAGAATAACTTGTTGTTATGATGTGTTTGTTTACATTGACTTTCAATGCAATGTCAATTGACTTTACCATGATCTATTCAAATATAATACTTGTTTTAAGCTTTACTAGAATAAATATGAAGATATTTTAAATAGTCAATATGATATGTAAGAACAATAAAATTATTAAAACTATAAAAGCCAATAGCAAGCAACAAATATTCTATAATTCTCTTCGGTTATATAGCAAAAGTGTTGCAATAAATTTTCACGTTGCACCCTCAAGTATCTCATTTTCAGGAATATAGCTCTTGGTGCGTTTAAGAACGCAATGGTCCTTGCGTAATAAAGATGTATTTTCAATCTTTATGACAATACGGCTATTATTATTTCTATGTCACATCTCCTGTGATTGAATAAACACTCTATATCTGTAGAAACATGACAATTTTAGTCAAACAAGAGTTAGAAAACATAAATCAGAACCAGTTGCAAAAATTTTATTCAACGAATAGAAAATTCATTAAGACATAAAATAAATACTCAGAACTGCTTATTGGATATCTAGGAACTTTAGAATGGGTTGCAACAACCTAATGCAAGGATTATTAGTGTAAGCATTAGTGTAAACTGTAACCACTACCATTGTCCTTAGGCAAGTGTATTATTACCCAATGTGGTGATTAGTTGTGGGAAACCCACTGGATACTCTAAATAATCAAGGATACGATACTCAAGGATATGCAGATGACCTTATTATTATAAAAATAGGAATGCTCGACGGTATTGCTTTTGAGATTATGCATGATGCTCTCAAAATCAGGAAAGATAGGTAAAAGAGAAATATGTGGATGTAATCCCTGCTAAAACTGTAATACATTTTCATTTATTCACTGTCATACAAAACTACACATTTGTTGTATAAATCCACAGACTATTTTTCTTTGTAAAATAATTTTTAATGTAATACTTAGTTTTCCTGCTTCAAAATTTATACTTCTGTAAGTTCTCTCACTAACATATTGTCAAAATTTCTATTGTAATATATTAATTGTAACTAATTGCGCTTTTTATGCGCATTTAGTTGCGCATATATATATATATACACACTTTAACACATAGAAAAGAACACAGAAAGACACTACACAACTCACTTCGATATTTCGACATCCGATTGTCATCGGGAAGAAGTGCGAAGTACTCGCGTTGAGAAGCAAACTGCTACTCTATATATATATATATATATGATCAAACTACAATAAGAAATGGGAAAACAAGACTAAAATCTTTGAACCATAATAAGCTGTCTTCGTCAGAGTCAAAAACCCATCTTGTTTTCCCATTTCTTATTGTGGTTTGATCATTGATTGTTATTACACATGTTTATGCGAAATCTTTATATATATATATATATATATATAAAAAGATTTCACATAAACACGTGAAACAACAATCAATGATCAAACCACAATCAGAAATGGGAAAACAAGACTAAGATCTTTCAACCGTAACAAGCGTTCCGCTTGTTACGGTTGAAAGATCTTAGTCTTGTTTTCCCATTTCTGATTGTGGTTTGATCATATATATATATAGACATAAATAATTAAAGTTACAACTAGAAGACACAAAAAGGAGACTAAGACTCACGTTCATTTCGACTTTCATGCCGTCTTCAGGAGAGGAGAAAAAGAAACGGAAGAGTATATTATATTTATATACAGAAGAATCACAGTAAACGAAATTTAAAACACAAGGAAAATGAAAACAGTAGAAATAAATGCTCTGAGGCCTTTCACTTTATGTCATCAGACAGCAAACAAAGTAAGAACTAGGAAGGTGGTAACATAAAAGTTATGCAGAAAGAAGGTAACAAATCAGATGGAAAATTCAGGTGACAATACGGCTTGATAAGATAAAAAATACCCAATAACATTAAACAATGCAAGAAAAACAGTAAGAAAATAAGTAAACAATAAAAAAAATGTATATAATTTCTAAATGTAATTAATTATAATTTTTTTTGTTAAATATCAACAATTTATTTAAAATATAAAATGAATACCAAATTATAAAATAATTATTATATTTAGAAAAAATATATATAATTTTATTTTTACTTTTTTTATGATTTATTTATTTTTTTACTGTTTACTTTGGATTTTTTTTTGGGTATTTTTTCTTATCAAGTAATATTGCCACTTGAATTTTCCAGCTTTTTCGTTACCTTCTTTCTGCATAACTTTTGTTACCTTCTTAGTTCTTACTTTGTCTGCTCTTGAGTGACATAATGTGAAAGGCTTCAGGTATTTATTTCTATTGTTTTCTTTTTTCTAAACAAAATTATTGTTCTGATCCAGAACTAAACAATATGATTGTTTTTGAGCACTTAAACGTTATAGTGAATACTTGTATTATAGAGTATTTTGAAATGATAGCGTTATAAACAAAAGCCAGTTACCTGCAAAGTCAGGCGTGTTGGGGTCAGCACCTTGGTCCAGAAGAAGGTTGACCTGCGCCAGGTCACCCTTGATAGACGCAAGGTGTAGAGGAGTTTCACCCCGCTCATTCCGTTGTTCTGTACTGCTCTTCGAGCTTCCTTCTGTTTCACCTGAATAAAAAATCTATCTTAAAATGGGGTATAGCATAATGTACTTTTACAGCCACCTACTATGGTAAGCTGACTTTTCACTATAGATTCATACAGATATATATAAGTAAACATATATTTTAAACTATTAATCATGCTTAAAATATTACATTTTTCTATTATGTAGGGCTCAACTGATAAAAAAACATTATAAAAATGTGGAGGGCATACGTTCAACTTTACTACAAGTAAACATAATATCAAACTCGTTGACAACAAACTGTTTTATGTTTATTTTTTGGTGGCTATACGAGTACAAACGTCCAAATCTCTTCTAGACAAGAGAATCTACATTCTTCGTATTCCATCAAATACAGCGTCCATTCATAGTAGTTAAGTAGACAAATTTCTAATAGACATTCAACACATATATAAATTCTTCCTTTGAAGATGTAGCATTCTTAGCAAGTGTTAGTTCAGTTGGAATGAGCTTTTCAAAGTTAATTAGATAGAGTTAGTCTTGCCATCTTTTAACTCCATTGACACCATGGATCCGTCAAACTGTATGACCTGAATCCACCTTACAAGTTTTCAAAATCAATCATAGTTGAACATTTTTACATATAATTGAAACAAAATATTTTCAGTTGTTTTAAAAGTGCTAGAATTTTTCCAGTTATTCTTTTTGTCACTTCCATAATAATTTCAAAACCCTGGACCACGGGTGGGCAACCTTTTTGTGAGTGCGCACCAAAACCGGCGAAATCTCTGACAATAAATTCTTCCACGTGCCAGCCAAAAATTTTTTGAGAAATTCACCCGAACAATAAAAAAAAAACAGTATACGATGAAGAAAAATACAATTATTCATTTTCAAAACAACTTCGAAACAACAATAATTGCAACTTTCAAAAGAAAATATCAAATATGACATATCCATCCGGTAGAAAACCTTGCACAAAAACATAGGAAGAACATAGCATAATTTAAACATAGGTTTGGGATACTTTCGAAAGAAAACATCAGTCACATAAAACATAAGTCCGACAAAAGACCTGCACAAAATCTTTTTGAGCTAGGGAGGGTTAGAGCACTATCTAAAGGAACCGTCAATGTATGGCACCTTCTAATACATCATTAGTGGGACTTCTGCTGCTCCAGCACTGATAACAGAGATTTTATATCAATTTATACTACGTGACCTTCAGAGATGTACACGAACTACTAGTTTCATCCATCAGGCCACTCCGATTACGAGACTTAATAAAGTTCATCACTGACAATAAATATTCACAAGCATACCTAGATGACCATAGAGAGTAGTGTTACTGCAAGGTTCTTTAAACAGAAAAATTTGTCTGGATGGCATTTTAAGTCCTCAAAAGTTCGTTTGCTGCATTTCTCTCTGGTACTTCCAACTCTAATCGATTTTTTTTTTCAATGTTTTCCAAATCAAATCTGAAGTCAATAAATTTCTGCTTCCAAATTGATCTAGTCTAACAATCAATCAACTGGATTTCAAACTCGACCAAGTCTATCCATGAAAATATTTATAACCTTAGTTCCTCCACTTTCACACTGTCTGGATACCTCATGAATTTCGCTGTCTCTTCCAGTTCTCTGAATTGCCCAAACCTTGTGATAAACTGCTCAACCACTGAGTCGATAATGTTTACAAACAGCTTTTGAAGGTATGTTATGTTCTGTCATCTTTTGGGAACCATTGATTTGGCTCTTTAGGTTTAGGAAGTATCTAATCTCTCAGTATCTACATCCTTCATAACGACTTTTAGCTTCTTTATCTAACCAAACATAACATCAACCGTCTTACCAGAGCCCTGTAATTTAACATTCAATTCATTCAATTGTTCACAAAACTCTGCAAAAAAATAAATCAGTTTAAAGACCCAAAGGGCGTCAGACAATTTTTGGTAAGAAATATGTAGGTCATTCAAGACCCAATGCATTAAACATTAATCTAATATACTAAGAAATGTATTAAGCTATTTCTTAAACAATAAAGGATACGTAATCAATACATACTTCAAATTAATTACTAGAAATATTTTAAACTAATAAAAGTAAACTCTAAACCTATTTCTTTTAAAAGTTGTCTGAATATTCATGCTTACTGAAATTTTTTGTAAAGGCAAGCGTATTTATCTTTTTATAATAGTTAAATAATTAGTAGAGTAATTAAATCAAATTTTACATTAATTAAATGATAATTATTGATATTTACTAAAGAAATGTCAATATATTATCTATTAAACATTTTATGATTAAAATGCGTTTATCGATCAAATTATTAAAAAGATTCATTTATTTTATTTGGTACTAGCAAACGTGTCCTTCTTTGAAGGGTACTTTTTCGAAAATTCGGAGATGATACATGGTATTCCAAAATATCATTAGAAATTATAGAATAATAGAAAATATCATTATTAATACAGTGTTAAGCAGACGCCTCTGTCTGTACTTCAGGTTCATCGAAGAACAAAGAATTGGAACCTCTGACTCTTGGGTAAGCAAACTACAGTTGACCATTTGAGAAAAACTTAGTCGGGAATTTTTCTAACGGAGGATTCGGTTTTTCTAATGTAAAGAAAACTTGAAATGAGTCAGTTCTAAGCAATGTACAGTCAAAACCTTTCTTTTATTTTTATAGATTACTGGTCTAAAGTATTGTATAATATAAAGTTATTTATTTATATGAGGTTTATCTACATCGTAGGTATTTATCTGAGAAATAAAAAGTGGCTGTTGAGAAAAAGTCGTTCAATGGAGCATTCCAAGAGAGGGCTTTGCGTGCCAGAGTTTGCCCACCCCTGCTCTAGAGTTAGTAGTTTAGGAGAAAAAAAAACTGGAGTATATCTACATCTGACCTTAAGTTTTATTCAAGGGTGCAACATTGATTGATTAGAGCATTTTGTTAGACAAATCGATCATACCTTGAACATCATCCGAAATTATACGTTTGATTGGCGATATTTTTTTACATGTAAACATTTTATTCTTTTCACATCTCATATTAAGTCATTAAATTATTTCATTTTTTTTTATTAAATCACTAAACACAATTTTATTTCAGTGGATCCACTTAAAAAAATCTGGAGTGGCCTACACTCAACTTAACTATAAATAAATTTAATATCAATCTTCTTGAATATATAATCTCTCATTTAAGCGTAATGTAAACATCTAAATGGGAGATGTTTATTAGTCTTTCATTCCTGAGGTAGTACAGATAGTGACTGATCGAATTATCAATATATAAGATTATTTTTGTATATCTCACCACTGATACAAATAATCTCCTTAGTATAACTACAGCAGTAATAACATTTTCGAAAAGCTAAAGTAAAAAATTTCTTGATACGAAATAATCTCCTGCAAGAGAACATGGCTTTTGTTCAAGTAGCCAGTGGATTTCTTACATCGTTTACTTCACCTCCTTCTATATTGAATATTTAAGCCAAATTTTTAAATTTAAAACAGGAAACTACTCTTATTTTCTCTGAAAAATATCATAAACATCGAAGAAAAAACGTCGTTTTAAGATGATTTATGATTCAGAATATACGTTAATTACATTTATTAATCTTCAAACAAAATATTTCAATTCTGACTTATGTTTTACATTTTTGGTGTTGTATAGAATTATTATACTGGGAATTTTATGGTTCCCTAGTATTTAATAAAATCATTTTCCTTCCCTTTTGTTAAAATCATGTATACACATTTTTTCTGAGGCAGTGTTACCTTTTTCCTGCCTACTGTACTCTGTTATAAGGTTGCTATGAATGTATATTGAGTTTAGCCAGTTTACTGAATAATTAAGTTGTTGAATATTTTAGATTAAATTCGTTTTATGTTATAATTATTCTTTTAGGAATTATAATAGGAGTAATGTTTAATTTTGCAGTTACCATGACAACTAAAAGTTGATAACTGGTCCATAAAAAACTTTCCTTGTCTTTGCAAGAGTTTCTATTTAGAAATAGACATCTGTCAATCAACTCACACTATCTGTATATATTTTCTAGTTATTTGTTTTACTTCTACTACAATTCATATGTATTGTAGAAGTATTTATGACTCTAGCCTCGTGATTTAACTATTGGATTAACAAGAATCGAGTGGACATCCATCGGCGCCATCCACATGTGGCATCCATAGGTGGCATCCACAGGTAACATCCATAGGTGGCATCCAAAGAGTGATTCTACTGTGATGTGTCAATTTAGTGTCAAATATATAGCTATATTTCCTTTAACCTTCTTCAGGACTTTGAGAAGGTTATGTACATATGACAACAGAGTTTGAGCAAGTGGGTTTGTTTGAGCTGGAAGTCTGTTGGATAAAATTTGTAGGTAATCTAGTACAAAATTTCGAATATTAATGTAATTATCCAGTTTACATACTCAAATCAAAGTCAAAGCCAGCGATTCAGTATAATTTAAAACCTTCATAGTTGGGAGCTTCTAATTTTTGAAAATAATAAATACGAACTATTAGACTAGAATAGTGAAAAAACTGGATATTTGTCAACAAACAAATCCTCTTTCTTGAGGAAAGATTCCATTTGTCACATTTCAATATCATGGTAAGATACTACAATTCAAAAAGATGAAGTAATTATAACTGTCATTAAATTTGGCTCAAGAGTGCAATATATTGATTTAGACAAATCAATCATACCATGGAAGACAAAGGAAATTTATTTATGTTTATTGGCGGTTTTTTACATATAATAATATTATTCCCTTATATCTCATATAAGTCAATCAATTATTTACATTTTTCCATTATAAACATCAATTTTATCTCAGTGGATTTACTCAAAAAATTTCTAAGTCAATGTAAACAATGTAAAGAAATATCAAAAATTTGACCAGTATATCAGGTGATCCCTTAGTCCAGGATAAACAAACAGTTTTTATAACTTTATTGCTGTTTGCCCTGATAAAAATTTCATGCATTTTTTTTTATAAATTGCTAATTTTTTGTTCCAGTTTTGGTAAAATTTTCATAATTTTTTAATGAGCCATTTAGCGTCAAAAAAAAAACATTTTCTGAAAACATAAATTGTACTGTAACGCCCTTTAGAAGAATGTAATTTTAAAAAAAATTATCTCAACTCAATCTCCACATAATGATCTATCTCTAGACATAGTCTGCTAAAATGCTTGTATGCACTCACAAGATTTGGGATTGAATTATAAGTAAAAATTTTTACATTTTATTGAAAAGAAAAATATTTCCCGTTGCTTTAAAATTCTGAATATATTTTTCGTTTATTGCATTTGTAACCTCAAAGATAATGCCAAAATTTGAAAACTCTGGATTTTAGGAGAAAAAAATGTTTTCTAAAAACCGGTTTTTGACAAAAAAAAGTGACTTTCCCGTCATGCATAATTCTTCCCAAACAATAGGGATCATCTACACTGTGGCGCCCATTTTTGTGTAAAATAACTTGATCCATCAAAGATTCTGGACCGTAGAGTGGTAACAAGCAATGCTAACACACTCACCCACACAGACACAGACATCATCGAGAAAACATCATAAAACGACTTCTGGGACCTCAAAACATATAATTCCGTCAAAATCCCGAGATCGACTTTTTTCACGATCACTATACTTTACTTATAGTAAAGTAAAAATTTCTAAGTCAATGTAAACAATGTAAGTAAGTAATTGTAAACAAATCGGTGATCCATTAGTCCAGAGTTAGTATTCAGTTTTAATGACTTTATTACTCTTTGCAGTCATTGAAATTTCACGAATATTTGTTTATGAGTTGCTAATATCTGCTCAATATTTTGGAAAAACTTCATTGTTCTCTAATGAACTGTTTAGCGTAAAAAAAACCATTTTCTGAAAACATAAAACTGACTTTAACAAATTTTTAGTTTATGTAATTTTGAAAAAAAATTACCCCCCACATAATGCTCTGAGGTATCTAAAACATAATGATACCTCTTTATTTTTAGGTATCATTTCATTTTGATCCGTCAAATTGTATGGCGTGTATTCATTCTCCTCACAAAATTTCAGATTGAATCAGAAGTCAAAATTTACATTTTATTGAAAAAATATTTGTAGTTGTTTTAAAAATCTGAGAAACTTTTTCAGTTATTGCTTTTGTCATTTCCATGATAGTGTCAAAACTTCAAGAATCTAGAGTTAGTAGTTTAGGAGAAAAAAAGTTGTCTAAAAACATTTTGGCCAAGAAAAGTGACTTTCCCCTCATGCATAATTGCTCTCAAACAATAGGACACATCTACACTATGGGGTCTATTTTTGAGTAAGATATTAATCTGAACCATCAAGATTGTGGAATGTAGAGTGACACAGACTTTTTGATACATAACCACCCACACACACTCAGACATCATGGAAAAAACGTCATAAAACGACGTCAGGAACCTTAAAATATGTAAATCCGTCAAAAATTAAATTTAGCAATAATCTCTTCACTTCAAAAACGTTCGTTTCACTCTGTACATTGACATACTGTTTATAAATATTCGACCACCATTATTACAATCAGCTAAGGGATCACTTTCGATCTGAGATTGACAGATTATTTCCAATTTGTTACTGCTCCATTCGGATTTTTTATTTTTTTTTTATTTCTGGGCCTTTGATCAAGCATGCAGCTACATCGTTTAAAAAAAAAAACGTTTTAATGAAATTAAACGCTTGGGAGTTTAACAGAGGCTGGAGATAAAAAATATTGATGAAATAACATATACCTATTCCAGATTATAACTTATATAAAGTAGTCTATAAATTATCAGAAGTAAATAATAACGATTGTAGACACCGACAAAACTCCTAAACCAGAAGTAAATAGCATAAATACTTTGTCCTAATTATTAGACCTCATATACATAATCATTATTACTATACCCTTCACAAACCACCTAGTTATTTATACTACCCTATAAATAGGCCTTAAAAAGATATATCTGTTTCTGCAACGACCAAACAATTCTTTTATTCAAACTACAAAACAATAGGATATATATATACTTAAAATAAACTGTGACACAGGCAGAAACATAATTCCTTTGCAGCAGCACTGCTTTAGCCCTCACCTGTGAGTTCTTTAGTTGACTGTCGTTCTTCCGTCAATTCACTTCTTCTCCTAAGGACGACCGCCATTACGGTCGAAATATTGAAAAGTGAGTCTTTGTTGTGTTTCTTCTGTCTATGTGTCACAGTTTATTTTAAGTGTAATCTGTCCTGCCGGACCGTTTTTCATTCATCATGGTATATATATATATATATATCACTTTTAAACACGTGAAATAACAATCAACGTCCAAACCTTTTCTCATTTCTTACTGTGGTTTGGAAGTTGATATAAATAGGTTTATTAAGTAATCAGATTGGGTGAATTTTCTAGGTTCAAAATCAAACTTTATTTTAAAATAAAGGAAATGTCGTAAGAGATGAGAAAAAAGACAGTCTTTAGTTATTAGTTAGTTTTGGTTTGAACATTGATTGTTATTTCACGTGTTTATTGCGAAATCTTGTTATATATATATAACATTTAAAAGTGCAAGGAATTCTGATGTCCCTGTCACAATGAACATGAATTCTTCTCTAGAAACTTGACTAAGAAAGATATTCCCCTATCAGTAAGACATTAATTTTGACATTTTAAGACAACATTCAACAAGCTGTATGTGTACGTCTTTTCTGCCTATAGGTTTCCACACTCCGGTCTTAGAGAGTCACTAAGCTCAAGCAGCACACTGTTGCTGAGCAAAGGACTGCTCTGCTAATCCAAACTGCAGACAGTAAGTGATAACCTGTTTGTTTTTCCGTAGAAAGCTGCATGGCCAAAGCCATCTGCTGGCGCTCCGACACTGGTGCTCCCGTGGACGACCTTGTGTTGATGGTGCTCTTGCTGTGAGGCAATGGCATTCTTCATTACACCAACTGCAACATCAAAAACAAGGCAATATTACTCTTTTCGGCCCGAAATATTAGTTGGTGAAACTATCAGGTCAAATACTTCAATATACAATTCACAACTTCAATCTGTACAGCACTAATTGCACTACGGGTGGTTGGGTTGCTGTATAATACAGTTAAATTCACCCTAAAAGTCTCACCTTGTGACAGTCTTGACTAAATGTGACAGATATATAGTCCTTGGTCCCATTTCATATTGTGATTTGATCATTGACTGTCATTTCATGTGTTTATGTTAAATCTTGTTATGGTTCTTGGTGTAGAATGAATTCTACTGTTTTTGGGAGAATTGTGTAATGAGAAGGTGCTTTAAATCCTTTCTTTTAGTTATTTCAGAAACGTTAAATTCAGTATTTACCACATCCTTTGTGTTAGAATTTTATATTAATAACTAGCAAACGTACCCGTCTTTGACGGAATGAAACATTCTATTATACTTGGTATTCCAAAATATCAATTATAGTATTACACTAATACTATAATTAGAAATTATAGAATAGTAGAAAATACCATTATTAGTACAGTGTTAAACAAATGCCTCTGAATATGCTACATTAGCTGTCTGTCCTTCAGGTTCATGAAAGAACAAACAGTAGAAACCTCTGACTATTGAGCAAGTAAACTACAGTTGACCATGTGAGAAAAACTTGGTTTCGCTAACTTGAATTCCTGCGTTAGATAAAGTCTCCCTTTGCGACTTAGTTAACGTCATTGCGAAATAGACTCTGACGGGACTTTCCAATCATTTGAACGGAAACAGACAGTGGCTCGGAACCCAGAGTCGTGTCTACGACACCCGTTGCACAGTTTTTGGGGCACTCATGTTTCGTAACATGAAATTTGTTACTGCAATAAATTGCAGCATCATTGGTGCTCCTACTTTAAGTTTTTACTCATGAGCAGGCAGTCCAAGAGAAAAAAATTCAGAGTCAAGAAATTCAATTAGATAATGAACTGCTTCTTCATCACTAATCCAATCTCTTTACTGACTTGTAACTTCTTTCCTCGGTATGATATAGTGTAAGAACTGGTTTGTTGATTTCTCCTGCCTGTTCATATTAAGAGTTGAGAATTGTTCGTTTACAAAACTATTTATTCGTAATAGATAGTACATCCTCAACTCTGGGAAACACCTTTTCAAAGATGTCAAATACGCAATATATTCATATGCTCCAATGAAATTAAAATCAACTAACAATACCTACTTGCCACACCTGTGTATTTTCAAAACAAACTTGTCTGTGAAGTTAGGAAAATACAGCTAAAATCCCCATAACTTCGCTTCTGTACTGAATTATCAATCTATTTAGAGCCCATATTTTAAGTTAGGCATACACAAATCCAGTGTCAATGTTTCAGCTCGCTATGTCTTATGGTGGCTGAGTTTACTTGTGACAAACATTTTTGCGTTAAACGTCCATAACTTCACTTCTACGTTGAATTTCCAATGAATTCATAGCCTATATTTTAAGTTAGACCTACACAAATCTACTGTAAAAGTTTCAGCTTTATATGTCTTATGGTAGCTGAGTTTACCTGTGACAAAGTTTTGCGGACAAACAGACAAACCGACAGAAATTTTTCTAAGGGTGGATTCGGTTTCTCCAATGTATGAAACGTAAAGAAAACTTGAAATGAGTCAGTTCTAAGCAATGTACAGACAAAATCATTATTTTATTTATATAGATTACATGAATTATGAATTACCTCAAACAAGAATAAAAATCAAAAAAGACTAACTACTTTAAAATTTCACAGGCGTAAATAAGTAATAAATTAGAACTTGATTTCTCTGATAAATAATAATGTTAATAATAGAAATTAATCATCCAATTGAAATTATTCACACTTGGAGATAATTATTAGAACAAATTACACAACAACCATACCGTATAAAATAAAATTATGTCTAAAAAAAATGAAATAATTAATTATAGCTTTTGCAGTTATCACATATACGAAAAATATCACATATCTGTTTAAATTACTATTAAATCCAACATTTAGTATTTTATTTCACCCAACCAGCCGCCTTAAAAATAACCAATGCCAAAAAATGATTGGTTCAATTAGTACCATAATTATTACTATGTGTACTATTTATTTATGTTTTTATGAACTATAGTAAATGATACCCACAGGAAATGACAGTAAATAAGCAAGTAAAACCTGCGTTATATAACTGATAACACAATCAATAAATCAAATTTATTTTTCATTATTTCTGATAATACTCGTAGGTTAACTTAATAAAGTTCAGTAAATAACGTTCCAGATTTTTAAAGAATTATTTTAGCTAAAATATAAAAGACCAGTTTTGCTCTTCGAATTTATACATTTTACCATAGAAATCAATTTGGTATAATTGCATAAAAATAAAACAAGTTACACAGCTATTTAAAAAATATTAAATACTTAGGTTTTGTTAGCAAAAAAGAGAGATATTAGGAAATGGTTTTTAGAAACAATATAACACCACTAATGGTTGATGTTACAGGATTCATTTAGGAGTCCTAAATTTCATCTTAGGTTTATTACACGATGGATCTTCAACACTACGTGAAATCGTACAGGATCTTCAAAGACGGCTTCACTTACTCTCTAAGGGAGGGTATGGAAAAGATTTTCCATCTAGACATAAAAAAAAATCGAAGAAGAACCACTAGAAATCTAGAATTGTTTTTCTGATTAGAACGCTAAGAGTTAGACCAGTGCTGAGCAATTCATTTAGGCACACTACTTTATGATCATGGACTGTAAAGAAAATAAAATTCTACATAACGATATCCTTTGCTTAATATCAAACTGTTGACCAGGCTATAGAGATATGTGTGCATGCCGCCAATAAATTATAAAATATAATCAATAGTAAATATTAGTTTACTGTCAATTTGGTTGGAAGTATTACCATTAAAATACAATTAAACCTATTATTTTACAATAGTTGTAAATGAGAAATTATCACATTAAGAAGAAATGTTAAAAGATGTTCATTGCAAGGAACAACAAAGATGAAGACATTTACAAATCAAATCCTTTCTCTATTAATATTTAAATAAAACCAGAAAGTAGAGAGTGTAATAAAGATTTTACACTCGAAAGTGTAATTCAACTTAGACGAACCAATATTGATATGACATTAACAAATCTTGCCCTAATACCTCAAAGCTCTCATTTATATTTCAATATTTGTTTTGTAATTTTACTTTCATGTTTATCGTAATATGCATTAATTTAATATTCAAAGATTTCTGACTATGAAATACAATGGCACATTTATTAAAACAATAATTATATAAGTTCACATGGTTTAATTCTATGATTATTGTCACCCAAATCAAAAATAACCTAAACTAGCATATTCTAGTTATAATTATAACACTGTACAAAACAATTATACTTAATCACAATATTATGTATATAATAAATATAACGTTATAATTGATTCATATATAATTATTTCCAGTACATCATTATACAATGTATATTATAATCTAGCACATAAAAAGCTAGCATCAGTCTTTAACTGATTATATAAAGGTACTAGGTGAAATTCAGTCAGCAGCATTTATCAATGTATAAAGAAGTCTTTCTTATTTGATATAATATGTTAAATTTTGTACTACCTTATTGCATTTTAGATTATGGATTATTTTCTACTCATTGTTTTCAAGAATCGTAAAAAACTGGCATCTATGAAAGAAAATCCCAATGTGTTCTTCCCAAGTTCGACAATCATAACTCAAAGGAATTTAAAAAAAGATTTACCCAAAGACTTTTTCGGCATGTTAATGATATTAAATATTGTTACAGCAGGATTACAAACACTGGTAACAGCGGTCGTCTTGCAGACGGACAACCTCAAATAAGAAGACGACGTTATGTGAGTCTCAACGGGGCTATAAGACACCAACTCGTTGCAGGTTAAACAGTGTCACATGTCCGTTTTCAAGACTGCTCAAACGACAACACTGACTACAATACAAAGGACAAATCTCTCAGGCTTTACGATCAAACGATCGTACTCATCGAGATGCCTTTGCTACTAAAAAAGACAACTACAACGTTTTACTAATTCTAACGACGATACTTAATACTTCTGAATTTAATAATTCTGAAACAACAAGAAGGGATTTTCGTGATACAACAATTAGATTTATTTTTCATAAACGGGCATATTTGTAGCATTTTTCAAAAAATAGAAAAAAGTAACAAAGTAGTACAAAATTATAAAAAGATACACACATTACATCAGATAAGAAACCGTAAATTCAAATCAATGTCAACAACAACTTCAAAATTGAATTCATTCACTCCCAGTACTCTTGGACCAAAATCATCACTTTCTATTATTGGAAGTTTGTGCATAAGTGTGTATAGAACTTAGTTCGAACAGCCTACATTTATTTACAAATATCATATACTTGTTAGGGGAAACGCATAATACAAAAGCTGGGTCAACAGTATTTTTATTTTCAAATCCAGATCCGTTAAAAAGTTAATTATTGACTGTAAAATAATTCAAGGATATATTTCATTTTAATTTTACTCGATGCATCTCTAGCGAACTGAAATTTGTATGTAAAATATAGCCGTGGTTAGAAGTTTTATGAGTTCTTGTTTAACTAACAGAACATAACATTTTTTAAAATATTTTAAATACGTAACATAATATTTTGAATTCTTACAGAAATCTAATTTTTATGCCAACTTTAGATTAATTAAGAAAGCATTTGTTTGCCCTTTCTTTAGTTAGAGAAATCAGAAACGTAACTCTATTAATAGTAATAGTTAAAAAAATATTTTAAAATTCACTCTGTACATTTTTCGCAAAGAATGATTACATTTTACAATCATAATTAAAAAAATTAATCAATATTAAATAAATTTAAATGAAATGTTATAAATAGGCTTTAGTTATAAATATATTAACATGTAATATAGGTTTAACTCAAGTTAATTTCGTTAACCTAGACTCAATAATTAAATTATGTTCTCAAATTTCCAAGATATTTTGACATTTTTTTGACCAGTATGTTCTTTTCTATATCTTGTTTATTTATTTCAATCAATTAAACAAAAATTGGAACTGTTAATTTTAATAAGAAGCTTATTCTTCATTTTGATTTAAAATCTCTTTCCAGATAACTTGACTGGAATACACATAAATATTTAAAAATAACAAAAAATGCAAAAATACTCAAATTAATACAAAAAATGTATACCTCAATTAATTATAACATACAAAAATAATATTATTTCTTATTATCATTTGATGTTAAAGAGTTATCGTTAAAGTTATTTATTCAAACATACGAATTAAAATTCTATGATAATGAAATAACTACTTTTTGAAACTTGATTTTATAATAATAACCTATGAAATTTATTAATATTAGATGGTTAGAGTAAATTAAACAAGTACTGTTTAAAGAAATAAGTGTTGCTTTTGATGGAAGGTTGGGTACGCAAGAAAACGTTTCAAGTATACGGTATTCAGGCTAAGGAAATTACGACAAAGATTGAGGTAAATAACGTTATTAAGAAGATAATGCGTTTTAAACACGGAGTGTTCTCTTCAGTTTATTAACTTCTAGTGAAAAGATATAAACGAGAAGTTTTAATGATTTATAAGTATTTACAATTTACATTGTAATACACTTTAACACAAACTCGTCCTCGAATCTACTTGACGAGTTATTTCAACATTGAAATATAAATTTTCTCTTCAATACCACATAAATGTCAACTAGAGTTTCATTTTCTATATTTACTAAATGCTTTATAATACATAAAACACTCAAACGCTCTTATACATAAGTATTACAATTCTTCGAATAAACGAGCCACAGTTACCAATTTCAACTTCACTACACTTAATTGTTATGTTTAATAGTCTCTAAATATGCAAAACACATCACTTGCAAATAAGACAAATTCAGAAGAAATCCATTAGAAATAAACTTTTAGATAGAACATATCTGTAAACTCTACATCAAATGTCAGATCAAACTAACCAGATCGACAAGACAAACGATCAGAATGAAGACTGAATGGATCTGAAGTAAAGCCATGACGTTATATCACAGTGGAATAGACAGAGGTGACAAGTAAGCCATAGAAGGTTATATAAAGTTACAGTACATTGATATTTTTATATTTTATAGTTTTTACTATTTTTACTTACATGTTTAGCAAAAAAATCCAATTTTATTTAGAGACTAAAAAATACCCTTAAGACATCCACTCTTCTATACTCCAAACGAAAAGAGTGTACTGAAATAAACTCAACGCCTGGTGTAATGTCCGTCCTATAGAAAAGCTTCTGCCCCTACCAACCAGTAAAAGAGAATAAAACAGTTCATCTCTTACAGTTAATGATATAGAAATATGTCTTCTGATTATTAGAGGCATAATAGTGTATAACAATTAGGTGTAATAGTTCTTATATCATTATTTCACTCTGTTTTAAATGGTTACATAATAAAACCTAAACGTATTATGTTGCGAGTTTATTACAGAAAAAAATGATCAATGACGGATTTTTAGTACATTGTAGTGCATTTAAATAACAACAACAAATAACTTCATATAAACTACGAAGCATATACCAATATAACTATATGTGAATACACTTATTCGATTAAAATACAAAAAAATTAACATGCAATCCGAAATGGACAAATCAAGTTCAATGTAGATAAAGAGACATAGAAATTTAAAACACACACTTCCCGTCTCCATAACTTACAGAGATTTCAGTGTGTGCTTTTAATTTTCCTATGTTTCTTCATCTACATTGAACTTTATATATCAATAAAAACACATTAGTTCGAATATAAATATTTAATGACCTTCATTCTTTGAAACAATGAATTCCTGTTAAAAAAAAAATTAAATTAATAGAAGCTACCACATGTATTCCTACAATCTAGAATATTATTCTAAAACTACAGTAACGTAGTTTACCTAATTCAAAGGAACTTACTAAATTTTTAGTCAAATAATAATTGCCTCAAGGAGAAACTGAAATTTTATGAATATCATAATTCACATTCACATGAAAAATGAAATGGAACAACAATTTCAAGCCAAAAAATGGCCTTGCAATTTCACAGACAGATTTCCAAACACCTTTGAAAAGCGACACTTTAATTAGCAAACATATTTTCTATGTAAACTGTCAACAATAGCGTGAGTGCTAATACCTAACAATTAGCATAGCATATAAAGTTTAAAATAAACCGTTTACACCTTATTCAAAGGATACAGAAACAGAAACTTATTAACTGAAAACTGAAATTTGATAAAACAACATGAACACCAAATACATCAGAAAACATGAACTATTACTCAACTAGAAAAATATATATTTGAAATATACATTGAAACGGTACATTCTCAACTTTAAAAAAAAAGATTCCCTCTATGTTAAATAATCAAGTATAATAAATCTGACCAGTACTTCATTTTTCTATGTTAAATAACTTATTAAATTACGTTACAATGTCAACTCCACAAAACCCCTCATCTTGAAAATAGTTGTAGATTGAATTTGAATACAAAAACACAAATATGTTCTTTAAATAAGATAAAATGTTTTAATTTACTTCAAAATCCAGAGGACGCTGAATAGTAACTCCAAATCCAAACACACATTTCCCGGAGGTTTCAACTTTGGTTTATAATTTACTTCATTTAGTCGATTCATATTGAATCGATCACGTTAGTACGATTCTTCCTTATTATTGAATTTAATAGAAAATATTATATACAATGATGTGATTCATTCTTAAAATTATTCTTAATATATATAGTTATTATTTTAAATTGTAATTGATTTGATTGTAGTCAAACTTTCCAATCTAGTATAGGTTAAAAACACAAGTTTAAACATGATTGTTATAAGAAATTGCAAATGGAACTTGTAAAAATTATAAATAACTCACTGGAATTGACTCTAATGATTACAATAGAATGTATGGATATCAATCTATGGCAAGAACTTCAGAAATAATATTTTGACCTAAGTAACTAGTTCTCGTCAGATAGCACAAAATTCTCCCTGGCTCTAATGATAAAAATTAATTCTGAAAAATAATAATAATAATAATCATAAAAACAAAACAAAAAGTATTGTATCTTTAACAACAATCAATTAATTGACTCTCGAATCAATCAACAACATTAATTAATTATTGTTAATAATAATTAATTGTAATAATACTTTTTTATACATTTAAAGTACTATTTAAAAAATATAAAATAATTACAAATAAAATAAAAAAATTATACTACAAAAAAATTAACTAGGAGGCAATCTAGTGGCAAGCAACCATTTATGTGCTTCCTCAGAAGCTCTTAAAGTAACTTTAGTATTTGTACCAGAGATCTTTTTTAGAATTTCAGCAAGCAAACAGTTATCATCATATCATATCATAAACTGAGATCATCGGAGTTGGAATAGATGGCTACACGTTGGTTTCTACGTTGATAAACTGAAGCCCCATGGCAATTAACACGAAAGCTCAGCTTTGGTGAAGCCAATCCAACGTTAAAAGAGTCACACTGAGTGCAGTTCAATCAGCAAACGCAATTGTGGGAAGTACAGGAGGTACTGACATGAATATGGCAGAAACAGTGATTGAAAAGAGAAGGTAAGGAAGGATAAGGGTTGATAACAAGGCAACTTTGACGGGTAACATTGTTTCATTTCACTAATGGTATTCGAAGACACAACAGAGATGCGAGAACAAATACTTTTCAGATTGGAAGGTTTTCGGTGAGAAATTGAAAGGGGTTGATTGAAAATAGAAAACATAGAAAGAATAAGAAAAAAAACTCCTTAATAACAGTATCAAGTTTATGGATACCAGAGAAAAAGGAGATTAAGAAAAAAGAAGAATCAACTCTGATCTACATTAGATCTAGGTCGGTGAGAGGCGTTGGCAGGTAAAACACTTCTTTCGATGAATATACATATATATATCCTGACGATGATGCAATCAAAATGTAGTGGTCAGTTTCTGTGATCTCTTTTGTGTGTGTTCTTTTTGTGAATCAATTTTATTTAGTTCGTGGAATCGTATCATTTAAATGGTTTTATATATATACATAATTATAAATAAGATCTTGCTCTCCAGAATGCCTTAATGATGAACTTAATAACATTACTTCTATTACACACTCATTAAATTACCCCTCCTCTTATATTGACAAAGATTTAAAGGGTGCTAAAAAAATTTCTTCAGTGATGTAACAGAATCCAGTTCAATGTCAAAAATCATAGTTTTACCATATCATGAGTCATTGGATTCACTTCTTAGGCTTGAGCAAAATCTTGATTTTAATACAGGTTTTTTCTAATCGTAATAATGCAGGTAATTTGTTGATTAAATATTCTCCTAGGGAACTGGAGTATAGTGGTACCACTAAGAGTTGTTTTTAAGAAAACAAAAGGTAGTAGAGATATTAGTTCTCCACATAAGAACCTTCAATGATCACAAACTTTCCAATCTGTTTTAGCACTTGATATGGTTGTTTGTAAAAGTCTGCGGCACGTTCCAGAAGCCATGTATTGACTTCAGGAATCTTGTTGAGTTTCATTCTCTCTGAAATGGGTTTCTTTCAAAATGACATAACGGCTAGAAGAGATGACAATCATAACGTGTAAGATTTGTTGAAGACGGGGTGTGAAAGAATTGTGCTTCTGTCAACGCAGCTAAATCACACCTGAGTTTATGATGCCCAGTACTTCACAATACCAGATACTATATTAAAGCTTCTACATCATAAGTCTCTTTCATTACATCAAAATTCCCTTAGTGTTTGCCCTCTTAACTCAAAAACTTGAACATTGATCGAAATTCAAATGGATCCATCTTGGACTTGCTTTCACTATAGGGAAATCAAAAAACGTTAAAAGCTTCTGTCAATTCCTCATTAAATACAGAGATATGGTTTCATAGAAATGTACAATTTAAGTTTCCAACACAAACTATAACTCATTCTGAGGTAAAATGACAATTACGGATTGCACAACTAATGATTTACAAACTATAACTAAATCATGGTAAATCTTTAATATACATCCCTTGTATATTATTAGATAGTTGGAAATTTGCGAACATTTTGTTAACCAGAAATATTAGATATGAGGTCTGAAAAATGCTGAGTGGAGGAATTTATTCACGGTACTAAACACAATTAACGATAATTAAGCATAACTGTTAAATAGTCTTGTCAACAATTTTAAGTAATTTATAAAACATACAAAAAAAAAGCTGACTGCAATTCAAATTTACCTTCCATTTCTCAGATCCGTTTTTCAATAGTCAAAATATTCTACTACTTTTACATAAATTTGCTTGATTAGACTGTATAAATTAATACCTATTAATTAATGTAATTGATTATTGTTAGTGTTTTTCTTAAATAATCAGTCCTTTTCTAATGAAATCACAGTTATTTTAACCTTCTAAAGAATAAAATTTTTTTTAATGTGAAAAGTATATGATTTGAGAGAAGAGATTTCGATTATAAGAGAGGAGAAGACATTTAAAATAAAACAATACATCTGCCCCGATAAAATACTCTTTTATTTGAAAACGAAAATATAACTTAATGTAATAAAACTTTTTACTCTTCAGAAAGATAGAATAACTTTTCTTCAAAGAATTCTCCTCTAATCTACCATATTTTATAGTAGCAATCAGTCATTAAATGAATATTAACAATACATCATTGGACTCGAAAGTTTTATCTTTCTAACTTATGTAATTTAGTTGTCATTATTATTGTTACTATTACCACAAAATAATCACCTTATCTATTTAAGATTTAATAAGATTATTAACACTAATTAGGACTCTTACATTCCTCAATACGTTAATAGTTGCTTTTTTAATCATACATAATATGTGTTAAGGAGCCATTATCATTCAGCTTCTAATGTATTAATAATTCTACTTCCACACATGTCATTCCAGTATTAATTGTAGCAGTTCAATCAGTTTAACTTTCTTCAAACAAGTACTGTTTGAAAAACTTAAAAAGATTAGGTAAAAATGTATTTATTACTTTAATATAGCTTTGCCGTAAAAATATTGACTGCAGAGCACCATTGAATTGTATATATTGAATGACAAATAGAGAAGCATAACCTCTTTTAAAAATATAACCTTTTTTTACCTATTAATCATAAACTAATAAGTTGATTTTATAACAAAAACAAATTTTTGAGTTGTAAAAATGATATTATCGTTAGAACTACAGAAGATGTAAGTAATATAAAAATAACCTTTTGTCTTTCTTTAGTTAGACGGTGTGGTTTTCTAGTAATATTTGAAAGTTGGAGTATCACAATTTTGTAATAATAGAATAAATAATTTAATCTAGCCTCTTATTAACTCAAAATAAATGCATTTATTTAGTTTAAATGGGTATGAAAAAGAAACCAATGTCGATGCAGATGTTCTTTCAGGCTATTACTTATTTTTGGGAAGTAGTAGGCAGAAATAGAAGAATAACTCGAAGTTGGGACAGCTTTCTGGATGTCTAGGCATCACAAGATTATCAGAAACAGGGCATTAACAATTTTATATTAGTTCAGGAAATTATATGTGAAATGTGGAATTATAATGTGCACTAAGGTTATTAAGAAAAAGCTATCAGGGTTATCATAGGTTCGAGTAAGAAAACGTACTCCTCTTAAGGAAGTCTTCAACTGTTTTCAAAACTTATTTTGTGTTTCGTAGTTGTTAACATTTACACTTCTGTGTCATATCCACCTTGATAACAGGTTTTCATTATCTGTTAGATCACTTGTGCTGTCAACTTTATGTCAATAGCAAGTGGCGTCTTACATAGATGCTAATATGTATGAAAAAGATAGAGTGATGTTATCTTATGGGATATCGTCAAGATATATCATCAATTTGTTTGTTAATCATTTGAGCAAAAGAATTTTAAATTGTGAAATAACAATTACTTCAACTTGCAATTGATTATTATTTTAATTTTGAAAAAGAAATATACTTCTGATAAACAAATAACTTTGAAATCTGAGATTTCACCGGATTAACATATAACAAATCATACAAGCGACTATAGATGTAACTTAACGTTCTGCTTTTTAGTATTATATTGCTGTTCATAACGTGAAAAATTCTAAATTTCCTGAAATATGTTTAATGCTATACTAATATTAACACAAACTGAAACAAATTTCAAGTTTCCAGAATAACTAGAAAAATTGAAAAAGTAATACTTATTTCAACATATAATACTTTTCCCATGTAAAGTAATAAAAAGCTCAAAAACAATAGGATTTATTTCCACATTATGAAATAAATAATGTAAGTAAAATCTGTCAAACGGTGTGTTGAACGTGATAACAACAGTTTAATTAATGACTGGATGAAATAACATTTCAAACCAAAAAATAAATTAAATTAGAATAACTAACCTTTAAGTCAACGATAATACCGTAAATGAAACTTGTTTTTTTTTATTTTTCCTTTGAAAGTATTAATAGTTACGTTCTATATGAAGAAAACACACACAATGTGTTTAAATTCAATTTGTACATCACTGCTATCTGGTGGTAGGTAATAAAACTAAGTTTCCTCTTGCTCTAACATAACTGCTTCTGATGGTTCAAATGTTAATTTTTTGCAAAGAATGCTTTTTTACAAAGATATGCTTAAAGAGTTGAATTAAAGCAGTGATAGGTTTTTAAACTTAATGTATAAGTAGTTTGAACAGTTGTTCACGTTCAAAATGGAGTATGTGATGGTTAGTGAGTGTTTTGGATTGTTATTTTCATAAAAGGAAAATAAATAAGTAATGTTTAAATATTGAACATACGACTATTATTATAAATTATTTTATAAAGTGGTTTATTATTATTAAATGGTTCAATTAGTTTATCTAGGAACCACAATAAATTCAAACTCCATTATACAATGATAAATTAAAGCATTATATTAAATTTCTTATTTTATAAATTATATTACTTAAATTTATTGTTTGTTACTTTTCAGATAGAAATGAATCCTTAAAATTTTGTCTCCTTCCTAATAAATACCATTAAGATTGGTCCAAATAGATGATAGTAAATGAAATGCTTAAAGAATATCCCTGTTTAAAAAAAAATTAAAACAAAATTTGTTGAGATATATATTATTTTCATAGTGTTATTTCTGTCGCAACATAGGGACTTGTTTTGAAAGGATATCCTAACACTAAAAAACATATGGGTAACACCCGCTGCAGATCGGCTTCAGCAAATGTGCTGGAACAGTTTTCATGGGTGCAAACCATCAGAGCTTCAAAAGAGTAACAGTTAATACAGTAATATTTGACTGGTCATACTTTCTGTCATACTCTCTGGATTAAAAAGACTTTGTCTTGAACCAATTTGTCAAAAAAATGTTGTGGCTGAACTGGAGTCAAGCACTCAGAGATAACTTAGACTCTCTTAGACCATAGACTCAGCCCGCACTGAATGATTTAAGACACTTATAAAAGCATTTCCATAGATAATAGAAATCATGCTTACAGGAAATAACCGATTTTAATTCATTATTTCACCTAGAAAAGTTAAATTAAACAGATGTGAGGATAGTTACAAATTTTTTACTGTTCCAATAATTTAAATAATACCCTCTTTACAACAGTATTATTACTTAGTCAATATTTCAATAAATAATCAATATTTCTAAATATTATGAGTATATATTATTTTTAACAATAAAAAATATAACATACTAACCAACCTTCTGTACTTACCCATTTAACTGGACCTTACCCATTTAAATCTTTCAATTGCTTCAGAGAGAGAAGCGTTATCAATAATATCTTGGAATTCTTTCTTAGAGAATGGACTGTAGAAGAAATATCATCCTCATTTAATTTTACCAGTAGGTAAAAATGTGTGCTTATGTGTTAATTCTTGTAGTGCTCACTAGTCAAATGTTACCAAAACAAATGTTTACCAAAAATTCCTTAATACTGTCTTAGGAAATTAAAAAAAAAATAATAGTTTTAGAAATTGATTTTCATCCAAAGATTATAATCCTCAAAAATTGTTCGTTTATTCTTTAGCATTGACAGTATCTTGCAAGTTCAAAATATGTTATCGCATTTTGCTGGATATTCTTTGGTATTAATGTATTGACTTTATGGAATTGAACTTACAACAGGTGTATTTAATTATATTTTGAATTAGAATAGAGTGCCCAAACAAATAAAGTATATTATTTACTAAATGCTTTGAAGGGAGTACTGTTTACGAAATAAGAATGAAAAAACCCTATACTATGGTGTTAATAAATAAAACTTTTAGTGAACAATAAATACTCTAGAGCAGGGGTTCTCAAACTTTTTCTTCCATAGACCCCCTGTAGGAATTTTATTTTTTTCATAGACCCCCTACCTAAGGAATATATATAAATATACACATCTAATTGTGTGTGTGCAATGGCTACCACAGACGACTCATTTTAAAACACATAGTAAGAGGAAAATTGTAAAGAAGAAAGAAACTGAAATATCAATAATTATATCTATATTTTAAAGTCCATGGAAACCATAATAATAATAAATAAAACAAATAATATTACCGTAATTTCAATCGACTAATTCCCTACTCTAGTAGGTGGTATGGTGGGGGGTTTTAATTTCGGAATTAAACTCTCATATCAAAACATTGGACACATTTTATAAGTTATCAAAACATACTTTTTCATTACTCGTGCTCAATTCCTCCCCAAATCTAGTTTATATTTACTTATTATTTTTATTACAATACGAATACCTTAATATTCATTTATAAATATTATTTTATTTATTATTATTAATATTATTATGTTCATTTTATTTATAAATTTATTTTTTACTAAAGAGACATCCATAGACCCCCAATAGACCCCTTGGTGATCATAGACCCCCCCATGAGGTCCCATAGACCCCCAGGGGGTCCACATGGACCCCTTTGAGAATCGCTGCTCTAGAGTGAAATAATTATCAATATAATTTAAAATGATCTACAGATATCGAAAAATCTATTATAAAGATCATTAAGATTATATATAATGATTATATATATATAAGATTATATATATATACTCGTATATATATATGAATGTTACATGCTGTAAATTTGAAATACTCGTAATTACACCCAAGAACTAAATGACCACTGAATTGTTCAACGACATATTAAACTATTATAAAGACAAAATATAGCTTAAGGTAAAATACAAAATTATTCTTCACTATTGTGTTTTCAGTAGTTAAATACCGAATCTCGACCGGAATACATTATATTTATGAATTAAACCGGAAACGCTTTTTATGCGATTTCTTCACGTAGATTTTTAGTTGCGATATAAAAAAAAATAAAGCTATAGTGTTAAACATTTGGTAATGGTTCTTCAAGCGAGTCGATAACCACAGATGGAATTCTTAAAATTCTTGAAATGTCGAGATGGTAAGGACGTTATTTGGTTCTGCAAACTAGAAGGAGATAGTGGCAAGGATTGCAAAGGCAAATGTAATAGGATGGGGAATCTTTGGTGTGTGACAGATACAGCCGGCACGCACCAATACGAGCGAGTCGCGAAGGCTCCAGGCTATGTGGGTGGGCGTGGTACGATTGCAACAGAGAAATGTCCTTCAGCAGTTGTTTCCAAATGACTTCCCACGGTTAGCGCTCTCGCCAAGGACTATCTAGGACCTTCCGGAGGTCGTTCCTTCTTTTTTAGATTTTGCTTATCTACGTGAAAGGAATAATTTCACAAATCGACCACTAAACTTATGTCCTATTTTATTATTTTTTTTTGTTTCAATAAGCGCATTAACAGCTTTGGACATAAGCTCAATCTTATTTTCCTCATTATCATAAAAAGAAATAAATTAGAAATCCTATTAATAGATAAACTTGTTTGTTACTTGCATACAAAAAAATCTTATCACTGAAACGAATGCCGCTATTGTAGTGAAGACCTGCTTGATCCAGTAAGATATGCCTAATCGTTTTCGTAATCCATGTAGTAAAGCCGACGCTTCTACTTCTCAGAATTTTAGCAGTATCATCGCCGTTTACCATGCCGTTTACTATTAAGAGAGGTGAACGAAGGAATAGAACCATTATACGCCCAAGGAGGATGTCAAGGTGGCCTTCTACAACATACATCAAAGACACAGACAAATACAATAAATAAACCTTTATTGTAGAAACTACAAACCAAAATCAACTAATTGCGACGTTCATTCTGTCTAATACCAAGCGCAGCAAAGACCGATTGTGAAACCGGATACACCTTCTCACTTTGCAGATATGTATTACAACTTGTTACTTTCTTTTCTGCTAAAAACATATTACACAATAACTTGAAAGTATCTTTTACTTTATTTTACAACTTCGTGGTAAGAAGATCTCTGGATAATAGAGGTAACCGGGTTTCAGGTTCAATCTTCAGAAATTAATAACAACTGTATCAGGAACTTTGTAAACTTATACAAATTTGTAGGGAGACTACTTACCGAAAACTAGGTTTACAAATCTTAAAGGAGAATCCTAAAGAAATAACAGAGCAATCTCCTGAACATGAAAAATGGTGGCTGACTAAAATTAATTATTAGAATATGTATAATACATTATGAATGGGATAACCCGTTATGATAATTAAATAACAATGCCACAGTGGTCAATGAAGAAAACAACCTGATGTTGACAAAATTGCTATCATCAATGAGTGATTGAGCCAGAACTGCTCTCAAGATTACAATAGCATGTGAAAGAAACAGAAACAAATGTAAAATGAGCCTTTCGAAGATTACGTTACAAGGTGGTATGTTGTTCATAAGGGGATAATTACACCTGTCTTATAGGATGGAGTGATTTAGATAACAGATGGTATCAGTGGATAGGTAAGAATGCACTTGTGTCCAGGGCTAATTGGGAGTAATTCCAGTTTTGACCTCCCAGGGCACCATCGGACACTCGATCTGAGTAACACTCAATCCATGTAGAACGGGACAGCCGTTTACATGCGATACAGCTGGTGACCCGGCTTCGCATGGATGATTCTGCAATGATAACACACTCCCTCCTTATACTCTCAGTGGTGGTTTATATCAATAATGCTTGGGTGCTTTCGACGTAAGCTAGAACTGAATACAAATGCATTTATTTACCTTAAATATTCTAGGCAATTGTCTGTTCCATATGATTGTATATAATTGTGAACACTAATTTTTATGGTATCATAAAAATCCTTGTTTTGTACTATATTTTGGGTGATCTATCGTTAGAACACTTAAGCAAGGTCTTCATAAGATTAGTTGAAGTTTAGATTGATATGTTCCATGAATAAATATATTTATGATGAATAATTGTGATTTAAAATTGAACAAAAACATTTGAATAAAATAAAGTTTTAAAGTATAGTGAAAAGAAAACTATATTATAGAAAAGTGGCAGTCCGTCTAAATTTCTTGTTACCTTTATAAAGTATTTCAACTAACAGAATGTAGATAATATCCTTGCTGTGAATTTTTATATGATAATAGAAAAAAAATCTGGAGTGGCCTGCACTCAATTTTACTATAAGTATTTATAATATAAACTTATGGAAACCAACTGATTTTCTGTTATATTTGAATGTGCGTGTACATGCATCAATAATGAGTCATTTGTATATATGTGGCTATAATCATTTTATCAGTTTTAAGAAACTTGAAATCATTGATCAATCTGACATGTTATTAAAATTATTGAACTGAGGGTCTGAGTCTCATAGGACTCGTATGCTCCGCAGCCATAACTCCCATGTACTGCATCCCATTTTAACTAAATTCAACTTCAGATTGTAACTTCTTTAATAACCTTCATAAATGTACATAGAAAAGTATTCCTCGCTTCTATAGTTACATGTATGCTTTAATATACATCTTTATCATTCCTAAAGCGATGGGCACGCATTCAGATATATGATCAAATGTTTCTATCTCTTCTAGACAGAGAACCTGCATTCTTCATATGATGTCAAATAGAGCTTTCATTCATAGTACTAAAATAGACAATAGGTTAGTTAATTACAGTTTGTCTATAACTAACTAGGTTATAGTTAGTAATCTAAATTTATCTATTTTACTGCTATGAAGGGAAGCTGTATTTGACATCAATAGTGTGGCCACGGTCACTTATGGTTCAGTATTGGTCTGCTCTCCTTCAGTACCGCAGAGAACTCCGCTCTTTCCACCTCAGAGAGCAACAAGAGTGCTAAAGCCAGTACATTTAGGAAACTTACATCGAAATATAACTATGAATCAAAATGAGTAACAGTCGTGAAATGAACATTCACCACTTCAAAGGTGGTCAAATCATTCTTTCTTCGAAATCAAACTTCTAGGGCTCAGTTATTTCTTAATCAAACAAATATATTTCACAGATATAATCAATCCTTTGGACTCTCATGTCTGGGGTCTTTCCGCTGAATAATTCCATTCTGATACTATTCAACCAACAATTACTTAGAGCCAGTATTTTTAAATGACCAGGGACTAACTCTTAAGATATAGTGCTCCTATTAGATAATACTAAGAAAATTTGGATTGGCTTATACTCAAATATACAATAAGTAAACATCTTATCAAACTCATTTACAATCAAATGTCTTTTAGTTTTATTTTATTGCGACTATCATGTAGATGTATAGTATTAATAAAATTTTAGCTAATCAATTAAATAATTTCATTTCTTTTATTGTAGCTATATTCATTTTATCCGTTATAACAAACTAAAAATCATTGATCTAGAACAATCTGGCTCTTTATTTCTATTATGATCATTATTAAACTGGGGGGCTGAGTCCATCCCACTCTTGCGCACCGAGGCCATATTTTGCCTGCCTTTGTTGTTTTTAAAACAAAGTTTAAATTCTAAGTTTCTTAATGAACTTCATAATGTCTATATAGAAGTATCTCTCACCTTAGGTACGATTTTCCAAGAATCATACTAGACAAGAGCCCCTTTCTAGAAGTCAAAATCCTTACAATAAGAGTTGTTATTTGAGTTCACTTCAACGCCCTTTGTAAAATATTTTATGATGTACATTATATCTGGCACATATAAGCGAAACTATTACTGCTTAGTTCTATAAAACTTTTAAACAATTTTGTATCTTGTTGGAGTATTTCAATTTTGCATTAGTCTCAATAGACTGAAAATAGCCTCTTTCTTGATAGCTATATCTAACAAAGTGACTTTTACTAAATTGTTAATGTTGGAAATAGTTATGTGCTTATTGCTCCTGTTACACCGAGAGCGCTGAGTTAGGTCATTACTGGAGTCGGAGACTCAGACCCTGAGCTAAGTCAATGCTGGAGTCGCAGAATCAGACACTGAGCTAGGTCAATGCTGGAGTCGGAGACTCAGACTCTCAGTTAGGTCATTACTGGAGTTGGAGACTCAGACACTGAGCAAAGTCAATGATGGAGTCGGAGACTCAGACACTGAGCTAAGTCAACTCTGGAGTCGGAGACTCAGACACTGAGTTAAGTCAATGCTGGAGTCGGAGACTCAGACTCTGAGCTAGGTCAATGCTGGAGTCGGAGACTCAGACTCTGAGCTAGGTCAATGTTGGAGTCGCAGAATCAGACACTGAGATAGGTCAATGTTGGAGTCGCAGAATCAGACACTGAGCTAGGTCAATGTTGGAGTCGGAGACTCAGACTCTGAGTTAGGTCATTACTGGAGTCGGAGACTCAGATACTGAGCTAAGTCAATGATGGAGTCGGAGACTCAGATTCGGAGTTTATTCTAGCTACAGATTTTTTCAATGATCAAAAAAAGAGATAAAAAATGTCTTTCAGTGAGGATCTAAAGCCTCTGACACTAATTGTTGGATGATATCTACTACTCAAGAGGTCCTCTATGTCTAAATGAAGTTCAGTATGTACAAAACTGAGTGAAGTAATGTAGAACACCATAGGAAATGCGTCTGAGTATGACCTAAATAAAATAGGTCAATTAACAAAAGGGCGTCTCTGTGGCTCTGTTGGAAAGATCACTCGTCTCTACCACAGAGGAGTTTGCTCAATTCCTTCAATTCTTGGTTGTTCCTATTATCCTATTTTCAATTTCTGATATCAGATGGTTATAATAACTGCAGTCATTCAACATAATAATAAGTAAGGGAGTGATGTTTCTTTTTGAGTCTCGGTAGCAAACTTGGAGAACTGTTTTCTTATATCTCGTTTCCAGCTCTCGATTCCCAGGTAACCCATTCAGGCTGAGTTCACGGCTGATTGACCTCAAGACACCTAAATACATCCCCACTCTACTCCATCTTCTGGCCTCCAGAGGAAAGAGTGAAAAAAAATCGTCTACTGCGAAATCCAGGACACTTTGACATTGGCCACATAGCCCGTCTCCAATCTTTATTCACTCACTCCTCCACTCTTTTCACGCATTTCACTTTCTGCTTAACTTGAAGATCATGCATCACCGTGAAACAACCATGTTTGACAATGAGCTCTGGCCTTTGCTATTCTCTGCCTTTAATATGAGTGTTCTTATATTATACATTACTCCAATTTAGATCTATAGTAAAAAAAATAACTGTTAGGTTTACGTTAAAAAAATATAAAGATATAAATGCTAATACAAAAAATCTGGAGTGGCCTACACTCTACTTTACTATAAGTAACTTAATGTCAAATTTCTTGAGTATATAATATATAACGTCTCATTTAAGCATAACATAAACATCTAAATGGGATATAATTATTAGCCTTTCATTCCTGAGGTAGTACAGATAGTGATTGAAGGACATATCAATTTATAAGCTTATTTTTGTACATCACAAATAATTTCTTATTTGCAAATAATTTCATTAGTATAACTACAGCAGTATAACAGTTTTGAAAAACCAAAGTAAACATTTCTTGAAACGAAATATTATCCTACAAGAGAACATGGCTATTGTTAAAATAGCCAGTAGATTTCTTACATCGTTTACTTGACATCCTTCTACATTGAATATTAAAGTAAAATTTTCAAATTTAAAACAGGAAAATACCCTTTTTTTGTCTGAAAAACATCTTAAACAGCGAAGAAAATGTTGTTTCAAGGTGATTTGTTAATTAAAGATGTACGATAATTACATTTATTAATCTCTAAACGAAAGATTTCAATTTTGAATTATCTTTTACATTTTTGGTTTTTTACAGAATTATTACACTGGGAATTTTATGGCTTCTTAGTATTTAATAAGATCATTTTCCTTCCCCTTTGTCAAATAACATATATACGAATTTTTTCTGAGTGTGTGTTATCATTTGCCTGCACAATATTATTCCTCTTACATCTCATATAAGTCAATAAACAATTTAAATTATTCCTTTATAAATATCAATTTTATCTCAGTGGATTCGCTCAAAAAATTTCTAAGTCAATGTAAACAATGTAAAAAAAATATAAAAAAATCGGCAAGTATAGCAGGTGATCTCTTAGTCTAGGATAAACAAACAGTTTTTCTAGCGTTATTACTCTTTCCCGTAATTGAAACTTCATGATTTTTTTTTTTATGAATTGCTAATTTTTTGTTCCATTTTTGGTCAAATTTTCATTATTTTTTAATCAGCCGTTTAGCGTCAAAAAAACATTTTCTGAAAACACAAATCGTACTGTAACGCCCCTTTAGCGAATGTAATTTTCAAAAAAAATATCTCAACTCATTCTCCGCATAATGTTCTCTTTATAGGCATAGTTTCATTCTTGTCCGTCAAACAGTATGGCACGTATCGCTCTCACAAGGTTTGAGATTGAATTATAAGTCAAAATTTTTACATTTTATTGAAAAAAAAATATTTCCCGTTGTTTTAAAATTCTGAATATATTTTTCGTTTGTTGCATTTGTAACCTCAAAGGTAATGTCAAAATTTCAAAACTCTAGGGTTATCAGTTTAGGAGAAATAAATGTTTAAAAAAAAACGGTTTTTGGCAAAAAAAGTGACTTTCCCATCATGCATAATTCTTCCCAAACAATAGGGATCTTCGTCTTTATAGGGCCCATTTTTGTGTAAAAAATCAACTTGATCCATCAAAGATTCTGGACCGTAGCGTGGTAACAAGCAATGCTAACACACTCACCCACCCACCCACACACACACACCCAGACATCATCATAAAAACGTCATAAAACGACTTCTGGGACCTCAAAACATGTAATTCCGTCAAAATCTCGAGATCGAATTTTTTCACGATCACTATACTTTACTTATAGTAAAGTAAAAATTAATCCTAAATAGAGTCTAAATAATAAGCGTCTAAAAATGTATTATTTACTTATTTGAAATTAGAATATATTTAAAATTAAATTAAAATAATTAATTTAAATAATTTTAAATAATTAAACTTATTTAAAATTAAAATAATCTGAAAAATAAAATACACATTTTTCACTGAAAGAAATACTATTTTTTGATGTTCTTTTATGGCAAACTGCTGTTCATCATATTAATCGTAACTGTTTTCTCCTTCTACTCTCTGATACGATTTAGTTTTAGTTTTGTAGAAGTCATGTTATATCACAGTTTTTGTATTTTAAAAAATATGTATAAAACTCTTCTTATTCTATGAACCAAAATTTGAAATGTGAACAAAAAATGTAATAATTGCTTAACATCATCAGTGATAATCATCATCAGTGACATCAAATGTATAATACGGCTACAAATTACACAAAAAATGTGCGAATTAAAATGACAACACAAGTTCTTCCTTTGACTGGTGAGCGTATTTGATTCACATATTTTACAATAAAAGAACCTAAAAATCGATGTTATCTTTACCATTATACTTTACATAGGGTGAAAGAAAAAAAGAACAGTGGTCGAACGATTAAACAGAATCTAGTTAAAAAATGGAACAAAAAGGATGAAGACAAAGAAATGATGAAACATAAGATTCGTGTGAAGTTATAACTGCCCCAAGGTGTTAATATCTATGAATGGTTTAGGTAATACTTGTGTATACTTTTTGATTGATTCAACGTAAGAAAGCTGGAGCTTTGGACCAGGTGTGTCTGACTCGCGTCGCAAAGGAGCCCCGGTATGAGTGCGGCTGGTCATCCCAGGGTGGCAGCGGCGTCCTATTAGCATTTAGCCTCATACAAAATATGTTGGGACACTTCCTGAAAAAGGCCTACTCAGATTAACATTGAAACGAAGGGAAGTACGGGTTCCTGTTATTGGGAAATTAATTCTCTCACAAAATACTCAAGGTGTTACCAAGTGATGCTTTCACGAAATCGCCCATTGCTTAAGATAATGCAACCTTGAACCAATGCGATAATCTTTTAAAATATCATACGCAGCTTAACTAAGCAACTCTTTAGTCTTTAGTAAAACAAGATGAAGGCAGAACGAGGGATTTGGACAAAAATAAAATAAAATTGATCGCTTAGGAACCAAAATAATTAAAGAATTCACAAGGAGTTATATGGCTGGTAGTGGTTGTATAGTTAGATTCACGCACAAACTTAAATTTCAGATATTAATGTTAAGAGTGGTGAACTGAAATAAGGCAGCGTGAGTGTTTCAACACACTTGACTAAATACCCAATTTAGTGACAGTCACTTCAGTCGAAGACTTTTTAATTTTTCTAGAAGTGAGTTTTAATATGGGGGAATTATTCACATGAGTCACAAATGCCTTAATGATGGGAATAACATGTTTGAGGTTGGGTGTCCCTCAAAAATTATGTACAATTTTTAAAATCTTTTAACATCACTGTTTATAAAAAGAAAATAGAGTTTAAATATGTAATTGATTCTATAGATATTATTTTATTTTTGTTGTTGTTAAAAACTGTTTTTAAATTGATTTCCATTCTAGTACTGAGAGGCTACTATCACAGAGCAATGGACCTCCAAAACTACGAAATAGTTTGTATGATATTTGTTAGCATTCCCTTCAGCGGTTGACAAATGATCCAACCTATCAAACTACCTAATTACTAAATAATATTATTGCTAATGTGTTCCATTAACAAGATGAAGTGTTTTAGTGATCGATATGTTTTCAGTGAGCTACCACCCGATATTGGATTCTATTTTAATGGGACCTTCTTCAAAAGGTGAATTAGGAGAGAAGTCTCATAAAATGAACATCGCTTTGACAGACTTGACATCGCTAAACTTTTTTTTATTGATAAATTTAAAAGACCAAGTCTCTTCTGTGAAACATGCAGTAGTGATTGGGGTGAGCTCTCGAACACAAATTAGAACGAAGCGGTTAAAAGCATACCCAATACCAAATCAAATGTTCTCTGCTCTTTGTGATTCCATTGATTTACGATCAAACCAAAGCTTAGAGCGGATGTCAGTTTCAAAAGAGGTATTGACAAAACAAAATAATGTCTTCAGATTGTAATAAATTTTTAATGCACATTTTAATTCAATAAAGAATAATTTATAATAATGCTAGCAGTGCTATCCGAAGTTTCCGCAGTGAGTTTTACATAACATAATTCTCTCTCTCTCTTCCTTTCTTTCACTTCCCCTCTCTCCTTTCTATTTATCTAACTATATACCTATGTGATATGATCTATCTCATATGTACTCAGACTTACTGCAGTCCTCTTAGTGATTGGTTAATTAATATCTTTATAGATGTACAAACATAACCACTTTAAGCCGGAGTGATGAATGATTTCATTGTTTCAATTTTATAAAAATTGGACGCTTTTCCATTTACATGGGCATCCTGGATGTCAAACTTTTGAGCTAAGAGCTTTAGCTATCTTTTGTTTTTTTAACTTTCCATTGATGTCATGTTCTTATAAATTTCTTTAAATACAGGCAATGGCGTTTATGCTTTATCAATCAATAGTTCATTCTTCACATGATAAGAATAGGTTTCACAAAATGAAGTGCTATTTTCCTCTAGCGAACGCTTTTTGTCCTTAATAATCAGTGAATTCTTCTTTTCGCACCTGAAACACTCTTCTCTTCGAACATATGCTCTTTTTCATTCATGATCAATGAATCCCTCTTCTCACAAATGAAGCGCTGTTCTCCTCTACTGTTCTTATCTTAATTTCTTATAAACTGTATAAATTGTTTGTTCTACTCTCCACCTCTGCTAATTATAGAGTTTCTTTTTATGAGGCTTAATTTCCTTATCCAAACACTTCTTATCAAACTGTACTCATTTATAATTAATGTGGCTCTTTAAGTAATAAAAACTATCCATACTAATAATTTATTACATATAGTTGTAATGTTTTGTATGTGTGATGACAGATCAAATACAATAAAAAAAGAGTTAAAGAAATTATACCTCCTTTTGTGATACCATGTAGTGTAAATGAACATATTTATCCATGTTTATAGCTTTATAAATATTAAATGAATTTTAATTTTAAGTAATTAGTAACTGACCTAGACTTCAAGTATTGTAGTAACTGATATTATTAGAGTTGAAGCACTCAGCGATGAATAAATTAATTAATTAATCTACCGGTTCTGTGGGATTGACATTCATAGTTTTACGCTTTGAGAAGGTATTTCTACTACTGAGACTGAATGAAGTCATCGGGTAGACACCAATCGAAAACATTAGGATACTCTACCTAATCTGTTTTGTTAGATTCATGTATAAGAATTTTCAGTGAAACGAAGCCTTAGATAATAAGTGTCTATCTAAGAAAGTATTTAACGAAGATTTTTATTAAAAAGAAATTTTATGTAATATATGATTTGAAGAAAGCACATTATCCGAGCCAAAATGAAATAGCGTACTTCGATATATTTCTCTTTGCCCTTGAGATGTGATAAACTGCACACGCTGAATGGCTCAACATCTATTGATTCCTTTTTATTGGTTATTATAAAAACCCGTATATAATTAAATTACATTGACATTTTGATCACCTGCACCGTTTTTTTGACAACAAGTCACTGATAATCACTCGTTATTATTTTTATTTTATCTTTCAAGGCTAGATGATGTAAGTCTTTAACATACCAATGTTTTGGTTTCATATATCCGACTTTTTCCCCTTCACGATTCAATAAAATTTAGTAATATGAATTTTGTGTAAATGTTTACATTCTTCTCAGTTAAGTTACTATTTACTACACAAATATAAAAAAAGTAATGTTAAGCCACTTAAATATAATGTAGTTGAAAATAAATTATTAGAGATCAAAATACAAAAACTGTGACATTAAATTTATTAATTTTGGGCAAATAACAATAAGGAAGACGCAGTATGTTGTTAAAGCTATATTACTAATAGTTTTGAGTAGCTACACGTAGATGAAGTCGAAATAAGAATGGAGTCGCAGGACTGCGATAGACATCGTCGATTATCACTTAGGGTTGTTTGCCTGTGACCGAGTAGTCAAGTTGGCCAAGGCCGGTTATTATGTTGAGTGGCCAACACCTGACAAGGTTATGTAATCTGGAGCTACCGAGGAATGCGGCCAATAGTCCAAGCAAGTTTATTGCTTTAATACCTAGCCAAATATCATACATGTGTCCACAGTATGACACATGCGTCTATAGCATTCAGTCAAAAGTTGATTCGAGTTAGATATGAAATACATCTTCTCCTTTAAATGTTTGCTTGTCGGAAACGTTAAAGCGATGGAAAAGACAAGGTCAAGTAAATGAAAGGAATGGAAAACAAGGCATTTGAAATCTGATACATAACTCAGCCGAGTTGTGTGACTCATGCATAAGTTGTTTGTGGACTGTGAACTACCATCATATTCTTGTTTATTATGAACTGATAAACGTGCTATCTTTAATTCTAGCTTTAATCTTTCAGCAAAGTCAGACATCCTCTCTGTCCCACCCATTACAATGGCAGATTTAGAGACTCACTTATAATCGTGTCCCCTGGACGTACTATTACAACCACAGGTCAGTCGTCCGTTCTGTTCACCAGAACAAAATGAACAACAGTATTTACTAAGGACCATCGCCCAAAACATGGACTTCCTTATCCATTCGTGAGGGATGAGCTCTGTATTTACTTCTTGTTGCTATAGAGACACCTAACAAAAGAACTACTTTTCTCAGACCGACTAATGTAATCTCCTATAGACCAGAAAGGTCTATCCCTACTAGGTCTGGACCCCACATCTGTCCCGAGTCTAAATACAAACAAATTGCCTCTTCAAAGTTTTTGTAACCACATGAACAGTTTTTTTCATCTTCACATTAATCACCTATTGGGCAAAAATGGCTTGACTTTTTCAAATACTAATTATTATTTAGTATTTATATCTCAAAATTCATAATTTTTCTGGAGTAGTTCTGATTCTAACTCTACAAATAAATACATCTGTAACTGAACTATCCGATAGTCAACACACTCATAGAAAGGTTGTGGGTACAGAAGTTAATGTGCTAATATATATATGCATATATAGGTATGAATTGGCAGCAGATCCTCTTTCAAACAGGTATCATTAAAATTAACCGCAGTCTCGGCATTCACGATCTTTAGACTGAGAGATTCGATCCTACGAACTAACCTCCTGCTAACAGGATTCAACTGGAAAAGGAGTTGGCCAAGTAACATGTTAGACAAAATACATAAGGTAGTCAATGGTATTAATGGATTAAATGGATTAGTAAAGGTTAATATAAATAGAAGATAAAAGGATATATATATATATTATATATACTTGAGTGACTTGCCGTTGCGTTTACAACGTGCTTGGTCTCCCTTTCGCTTTTCTCCTGAAGACGGATTACCCAAAAATTTGAGTCTATAAGTGTGTTTCCTTACTCTGTGTGTTACTCTTCTTGAATTTTGAACTCGTGTATATATATATATAAGATAACTGTAAGTAGTAAAAGAAGTGAAAGGGTTTAGGACATTCTTCTTTTCTTTTACTCCTTAATCTTGGAGTCACGTGTAATATACATATATCATATAAATAATATATAAATAATTAAATAATATATCAACCTTGTGATAAATTATTTAATATATTTTTTATATATCATTGTGTGATATATTATTTATACATCATTTTGATAGAACAGCATGTTTTTTTTAAATTATAATCATTTTTAGATGATTTTTAAAAAGAAAATAAAAGTATTATGCAGAACAATTTTTATTGAAATAATTTAATTGAATGACTTGTTTTAGATATTTATGACAACTATATGAACATTAAACGATGCAAGTATTAATCTAGAAGTTAAAACATGAAATAATTCATAGTTTCATATATTGAGGGATTATCACAGACAATTATAAAGTGCATGAAATGCTCCTCAAGTAACTAGCATCTTATAACAAACAAAAAGTAAAACTGTTATTTACAAATATAAAAAATATAGTAGCAAAAGAGTTGTAATCAGCTTAATGTTGTTCAAATAAAGACTCTACAAAAGATACTATGGAGAAGCGATCCGTTTTCTGAAAGGACGCCGATATCTACATGGTTATTGAATAAGAACGAATACAAGTAATGCAACTGCCTTTGCGATTCACGCAGCAATCGAACGTCACACTTTTGATTTTAATGATGCAATTATTGAGAATAAAAACAGGATGTACAGAGAACGGAAAAGCTAAAAATTCTTTATATTAAAAAGGATTAAAGCTTCATTAATTTCAGAAGGAACACAGCTAATTTGAATAGCATGTACTGAAAGTTGTCAATAATTGTGAAAAGATAGAAAATGATGGTTGTGTTTATAGGATTACGTGTGGAGGTTGCGATTCATTATATGTTGGACAAACGTGCAAAAGTTTTGTTACTAGGGTGAAGAAACATAAATATTCTATTAGAAGACAAGAAGAGTCAAATGCCTCCTTTCAACATGTTCAATTAAACAATCATTCGATAAAATGGGAAGATTCAAAGGAATTGATATTTTCCTCTTCTGATCTGGAAAGAAACTTAGTGGAAATCGTCCTAATTAAGTATAATTTTGAAACACTAATCAATATAAGTCATGGGATACTTAGACTAGATGAAGTTATAATTCAAGCAATGCTTATGCAAATTGGACCTGCGGGTGATCTTCGGACATGTAAACGTTTATTTAATTTATTTTCTTTCTCCTTGTATTTTTGTTTCGTTTTTTTATTTATTATTATTTATTCTACTTAGACAAATTATAAATTATTATATGTAAATTATATATATATATATTTAATTTGTTATCATTTTTTATTTTCTTACCGTTTACCTTGCATTGTTTAATTTTTTTTGTATTTTTTTTATCAAGCTATATTACTTACTTATCACTTGAATTTTCCAGCTGTTTCTTTATCTTCCTTCTGAATAACTTTTATGTTGCCTTCCTAGTTTTTCTTTGTTTGCTATCTGACAACCACGAAGTGAAAATGTCTCAGATCATAATTTCTATTGTTTTCCTGTTTTCTTGTGGTTTAAACTTCATTGATTGCATCACGTGTTTATTGTGATTCTTCTGTATATATATATTTATAATGGATTACACTGTGTTCAAAACAGTGATAATTGGGAACAATGCTCTAAGGCCTTTCGTTAATACATCACTGGAGAGCAAGTGAACTAAAAAAATAATAAATACTTGTCAGCCTGGTTGATTGAAGTCTCTAGAATTGCTGGCAACCCTGACTGTGTTTAATGTTCCTATAATTGAAGGAGTTTTAATCTCTTCAATTATTCCATTAATCAATACTTGATCTAATTTATAAAGTCCTATGCTATTGTTCATTAATTTCTAATAAAAGTTCTTTATGAGTGCACTTTCGATAATATTTCTTTTTCTTTCCGAAGGCACAAATACTAATTCATTAGCTTCATCCCAATTAATTGCATGATTTTTGTTTCTTACATGCATGAACAAAGCACTCTTTTCATCTTGTCTTCTGATAGAATGTTTATTCTTGTAAGGAGACCTTTGCTCGTCTGTCCAATGTAAGACATTTCGCAGTCAGTACACGGTATCCTGTATACACAACAGTCGTTTCTTTTACCTTATTATTGACAAGCCTTTTAAAGAAGTTACTATTCAACTTGTATCCATAACTGAACACAACAGAAATGTCCAATTTTTCCATAAATGAGGGTATATCTTTCAAACAGGGGCTGTATATAATAACTAGCTAATTCCTTCTTATGAACTGCTCTTCATTATTTGATATCAGGATTGTTTCACTTTTTCCATGATACTGTTTCATCTTAATCGTTTTGTATATATTAAAAAATCTGAAATTTTGTAAATATTTTTGATTTCTTGATTTAAAAACTATTCAGGGCACATTTTGAAAACTCTCAAGAACATATTACTGAAAATTGATTTTTTAACTTTAATTATGATTATGATGAGCGGAGAAGAAATGAACATAAGAGATACATTTTATAAAATATGTATATATTTTTCTTTATCGAGGTTCGATCCAGCGCCAAACACTATACCTTTAATACAACGTTTCGTCAATATATGTAGACATCTTGGGGGCTTGGTATTTTTCTATTTCAATAAAAGTTTACATTGATAGTTTGCATTCTAATCAACTACAGTATACTATAACACTGTACAAATGTTTACATCGATTAGAATACAAATTATAGATGTAAACTTTTTTTCTAATTGAAAAATACCAAACCCTGAAGGTATCTACAAATATAGACGATTTATTACAGGTGTTTTATTGAGAAGTTTTTGCCTTAATTAGAGTTCTCACAAAATATAACCAATAATAAGGAACAAATTGCCATAAAATTTGGTTTAGTGATTGTATGAACACAGGAGATTTTTAAGAGCTGTGTGATTTTCGGAAAGAATTTTAACATTAAAGAATGCTCCTAGAGAAACAATATTCTTTTGCCTGATTACTTTCCACATACAAAGTATTTCAAATTTTATCGCAATGTATATTTTTATACGTCAATTATAAAATTTATTCAATTTTGTAAACTTCAATTTGTAATTTTTATTGGAACCTAACTTATTCTCTTACATTGGATTGTAATATTTTTCCCGAGCTACATGGGAAATATCAGTTAGTGTTTTCGAAAGAACAGATTGACTAATGTGGTTAAATTACCAGTATTTTTGAATAGCCTTTAATTCTTCTAAATCCAATGTGAAGGTGGAGACTTTGGAATCTTCATTGGAAGCATATTCCTGTTTCACATCTATGATGACTCAGCTTCTCTTAAGCCAGTCATGTTGAAATGCCAAAGGAAACATTCCCACCCAGCACTCTCCACGGTAAGACTAATAACAAGTTCTTATTAGCTCCAATTACCTTGTTCAACAAGTCAAGGTCTTTGATGAAGTGTATCATATCAAGATTTTACCTCATTGGCAATAAAAAAAAATAAAATCACTTCCACCCAATCAGTTATCTGTGTTATACTATATATATATATATATATATACCATGATAAACAAAAAATGGTCCGGCAGGACAGATAACACTTAAAATAAACAGTAACACATAGACTGAAATAATATTTATTATTCTTGTTTTTCTCCTTTGCGGCAGCACTGCTTAGCCCTCATCCAGTGAGTTCTTTAGTTGACTGTCGTCCCTCCGTCAATTCACTTCTTCTCCTGAGGACGACTGCCAATACGGTCGAAATATTGAAAAGTTAGTCTATTGTTATGTTTGTTATGTTTCAGTCTATGTGTCACTGTTTATTTTAAGTGATATATATATATGTAGTTCAATGTACATAAAGAAACATAAAGAAATTAAAAACACACACTTAAAATTAATTAAATTAAAAAATAAAAATATAAATAGAATAAGAAACAAGTGTTATATATAATTCCTAACTATAAACAATATATAATAAATATAAACAAATAGATACAAATTAAATTAATGCAATATCAAAAAATAAACAATAATAAATGATTAACAAAACAAGAATACATGAGAAAGTAAATAAGTCAAATAAAAATTATGTTCTATTATTAGAATCCACAATCTGGTCAGAGTTCATGTTCAACGTTGCAAGTACATTCCGAAGGTCACCCACAGGACCAATTTGCCTAACTATACCTTCAATTAAAATTTCATCCAATCTAAAAAGCCCATGACTTATATTTATTAGTTTATCAAAATTATACTTAATTAGGGCACTTTCTACTAAGTTCCTTTCCACATCAGATGAGAGAAATATCAATTCCTTGGAATCTTCCCATTTTATTGAATGATTTTTTGAATTAATATGTTGGAACAAGGCACTTGATTCTTCTTGCCTCCTGATAGTGTATTTATGTTGCTTCACTCTAGTAAGCAAACTTTTTCCCGTTTGTCCAACATATGAAAAATCACAATCTCTACAAGGAATCCTATAAACACAACCTTCCTTTTCTTTTCTTTCACAATTATTTACAAGTCTGTTTAATAATTTCCCACCACTACTGAAAACAACTGAAATATCCATTTTTTTCAAAAATACTCGGATGTCTTTTAAGGTTTGATTAAAGGGAACAACCAGAAGGTTTCTATTTGTAAAGGGTTCTTTCTCAGTTCTGGTTCTCAAAGATTCTTTAGTTTCTTTCAATACTTTGTTTATTAGGGATCTTGGATATCTTAATGATGAGGCAATTTGATAAATGTTTTCAATTTCATCATTCAGGAATTCTTCACTACACAATTTAAACGCTCTTAGGAACATATTTCTGAAAACAGCTTTTTTGACATTTGAAGGATGAGCGGAGAAAAAATGCACATAAGAAGGAACATGGGTAGGTTTTCTAAAAATACTATATTTTAGATTATGCCCATAACGATGTAAATTTAAATCAAGAAAAGGTAACTTATTATTGTTTTCATAAAGGACAGGCACCGAAATAGGCATGCTAAAATTTCTTGTATCTAATTCTGCTCTTAAGTAATTCAGCGCATCTTCAACAGGAACATTTGTAAAGAGAGATTTCACATCGAAGCTCATCAAAGTACAGTTATGAAAAGAGAATGATAGCAATTAGAACTTGAAAACAATAATAAGTTACCTTTTCTTGATTTAAATTTACATCGTTATGGGCATAATCTAAAATATAGTATTTTTAGAAAACCTACCCATGTTCCTTCTTATGTGCATTTTTTCTCCGCTCATCCTTCAAATGTCAAAAAAGCTGTTTTCAGAAATATGTTCCTAAGAGCGTTTAAATTGTGTAGTGAAGAATTCCTGAATGATGAAATTGAAAACATTTATCAAATTGCCTCATCATTAAAATATCCAAGATCCCTAATAAACAAAGTATTGAAAGAAACTAAAGAATCTTTGAGAACCAGAACTGAGAAAGAACCCTTTACAAATAGAAACCTTCTGGTTGTTCCCTTTAATCAAACCTTAAAAGACATCCGAGTATTTTTGAAAAAAATGGATATTTCAGTTGTTTTCAGTAGTGGTGGGAAATTATTAAACAGACTTGTAAATAATTGTGAAAGAAAAGAAAAGGAAGGTTGTGTTTATAGGATTCCTTGTAGAGATTGTGATTTTTCATATGTTGGACAAACGGGAAAAAGTTTGCTTACTAGAGTGAAGCAACATAAATACACTATCAGGAGGCAAGAAGAATCAAGTGCCTTGTTCCAACATATTAATTCAAAAAATCATTCAATAAAATGGGAAGATTCCAAGGAATTGATATTTCTCTCATCTGATGTGGAAAGGAACTTAGTAGAAAGTGCCCTAATTAAGTATAATTTTGATAAACTAATAAATATAAGTCATGGGCTTTTTAGATTGGATGAAATTTTAATTGAAGGTATAGTTAGGCAAATTGGTCCTGTGGGTGACCTTCGGAATGTACTTGCAACGTTGAACATGAACTCTGACCAGATTGTGGATTCTAATAATAGAACATAATTTTTATTTGACTTATTTACTTTCTCATGTATTCTTGTTTTGTTAATCATTTATTATTGTTTATTTTTTGATATTGCATTAATTTAATTTGTATCTATTTGTTTATATTTATTATATATTGTTTATAGTTAGGAATTATATATAACACTTGTTTCTTATTCTATTTATATTTTTATTTTTTTAATTTATTAATTTTCTTATTGTTCATTTTGCATTGTTTAATTGTATTGGGTATTTTTTGTTTTTCTCTTATTATGCCTCTTCGACTTTTGTTTTCCCAGCTGTTTAGTTACCTTCCTTGTACACACCTTTGATGTTACCTTCTAGTTCTTACCTTGTTTGCTCTCTGATGACATAAATTGAAAGGCCTCAGAGCATTTTTTCTATCTGTTTTCTTTTTTTTTCCTTGTGGTTTGTTTTCATATATATATATATATCGGTATGACATCGACCACACTCTCACCACGACTGACCATGCACTCACAAGCAGGAGCCATCGCCAGACACATCTCCCAGGAACATGGAAGAAAACTGACACGCCAGGACCTTGTACAAAACACCATCATTTTAAAGCAAATTAATGATCCAGCAAGACTACAGATATATGAAGCTATGAAAATCATGAAACATAACCCATTAATTAATCGTCAACACACCGGGGTTTCACGCACACTGCAGCTACTAGGTGACCAACCTCCAGCTACTCGCCAAGCCAACAGCCAGTCACCGCCCAGTATTCAGACCAGCAACACTTAATATATATATATATATATATATATATATATATATATTATATATATATATTAGTGTATTTGGGGAGCAGGCCTTCATCTATACAAGTTTTGTTAAAACTTATGCCTATTTCCAATTTCACTCTTTTTCGGGTTAATTTTTCCATTCTTCTGAGTTCTGGCTTCCAAGAGTCCGGGACTAGATATATCAGTTCTCCATAATTTTTATTTTTGTACACCAACATGTTTCGGTCCACATCGACCATTTTCAAGGTTATTTTTACACAATTAAACTATACATACTAAATAACAATAAAAACTTAACATTGATACTGATCTATTAAAATACATTACTAAATAAACACACAAGGTTAACAGTCATAATCATTGGAAGGTTGTAACAGGTTTCCGCAGGGTGAGGTTTCCCCAGGATTCTGGTTACCTTCCTACAGCCGTTTGTGCTTGGGAAGGTATTGGACTGTCTTCGTTCACTCTCAGTGACTGGTTTTTCTTCAGGTTTCCGTCGAACAGCTTTAAAATTCTAGTGAATCCCCCACCCTGGCTGTTAATGGTAGGCTGGTTTTGGAGGATGAAAATAGCCTCCAAAATTTGCAGCCTGGTGTGGTCGTATTCTTGCTGCAAAATCATGGTATTGTCAGTAAGCATTTCCCTCGTTAGTTGTAACCCATGTGCTTTCGCGACATGCTCCTTAGGGCCTCCAGAGGCAAGATGCATTGTAAGCCTTCTGGAAAGCGTGGTAGTGGTGGAACCCACGTATTTTGAGGATAGGGACTCACAGTTCCCTAGTTTGCAGTTAAACTCATAAATAACGTTGGTTTTCTGGAGGGGTGCTTTCTTATGTGGGTTATTATTCATAACCATTCCTGATGTGGCAAGGTTAGTATAATAAATCCTAAGTTCCAATTTGTCTTCTGGAACAATGCACGTTGTGTTGGCCCTGATAATCGATTTAACTACTCGTTCGTCCGTTTTGTATGCTTTTGAAAACTGATTTTTATAATATACCACATGCTTCACGCCATTGTTTTCCTGATTCTGTTCATGGTTGTTAGTGCCATGCAGTTTATTGAGGCAACCCTTTAGGATGGAGTCGAAGTGCCCGTTACTGTATCCATTGTTGACAAGTACTTCCCTTAGCCTTTGTGCTTCCTGTTCAAACAATTCCCAGGTAGAGGACGTTTTGTATGCTCTTCTAATAAGTGTCTTTATCATTCCATCTTTGTATCTGTCAGGGCATTCGCTTTTGGCGTTAAGTAGTATTCCGCTGTTAGTTGACTTTACAAACACCGATGTTTCGAACTTTTGGTCTACAGCATTATTCTTGACTTTGACATCTAGGAAGTTTAAACAATTATTGGCTTCCATCTCATGAGTAAATTTCAACACTGAGTTAGCTTCAAACTCCGCTTTAATTTCTTCTATGTATTCCGGTCGATCTATCATCAAGAAGCAGTCATCGACATACCTGCAATATATGTGAGGCTTCCAGGCTGGATTTCGAGCCATGATCAAATTTTCCAGGTTGCACATGTAATAATTTGCGAATGTGACTCCAAGTGGGGAACCCATGGCCACTCCATCAATCTGGTAATATGATACAGTCAACAATGGAGTTGACCAGTACTGGTCAACAATGGATACAGTAACGGGCACTTCGACTCCATCCTAAAGGGTTGCCTCAATAAACTGCATGGCACTAACAACCATGAACAGAATCAGGAAAACAATGGCGTGAAGCATGTGGTATATTATAAAAATCAGTTTTCAAAAGCATACAAAACGGACGAACGAGTAGTTAAATCGATTATCAGGGCCAACACAACGTGCATTGTTCCAGAAGACAAATTGGAACTTAGGATTTATTATACTAACCTTGCCACATCAGGAATGGTTATGAATAATAACCCACATAAGAAAGCACCCCTCCAGAAAACCAACGTTATTTATGAGTTTAACTGCAAACTAGGGAACTGTGAGTCCCTATCCTCAAAATACGTGGGTTCCACCACTACCACGCTTTCCAGAAGGCTTACAATGCATCTTGCCTCTGGAGGCCCTAAGGAGCATGTCGCGAAAGCACATGGGTTACAACTAACGAGGGAAATGCTTACTGACAATACCATGATTTTGCAGCAAGAATACGACCACACCAGGCTGCAAATTTTGGAGGCTATTTTCATCCTCCAAAACCAGCCTACCATTAACAGCCAGGGTGGGGGATTCACTAGAATTTTAAAGCTGTTCGACGGAAACCTGAAGAAAAACCAGTCACTGAGAGTGAACGAAGACAGTCCAATACCTTCCCAAGCACAAACGGCTGTAGGAAGGTAACCAGAATCCTGGGGAAACCTCACCCTGCGGAAACCTGTTACAACCTTCCAATGATTATGACTGTTAACCTTGTGTGTTTATTTAGTAATGTATTTTAATAGATCAGTATCAATGTTAAGTTTTTATTGTTATTTAGTATGTATAGTTTAATTGTGTAAAAATAACCTTGAAAATGGTCGATGTGGACCGAAACATGTTGGTGTACAAAAATAAAAATTATGGAGAACTGATATATCTAGTCCCGGACTCTTGGAAGCCAGAACTCAGAAGAATGGAAAAATTAACCCGAAAAAGAGTGAAATTGGAAATAGGCATAAGTTTTAACAAAACTTATATATATCTATATATATATATATAGTTCAATGTAGATAAAGAAACATAGAGAAATTAAAAAACACATTTAAAGTCTCTAATTTTCAGTTTGAACTGTCTTCAGGAGAAATAATAGAGGGAAACAAAATGTTTACCTCTTTGAGGTTTGGTTACCTCTTATTAAATAAAAAATTAGAATCAGTAAATGTGTTACTTTAATTTCTCTATGTTTCTTAATCTAAATTGAAATTTATTTGTAGCCATAGTAAGAAATGAGAAAAAAGACCAAGATCTTTCAACAGTAACAAGCGGTCATAGTCAGAGTTAAATCTCAACTTACTTAATTCATATATTATAACAAGAGTTATTGTTGATTATTAATTTATATATATATATATATATATATATATATATATATATATACATTAAAATTTGCAGCAGCTTCTGAATTTCCAACTTTTTTAACTTTCTTGCTTTGGTTGGTTGAAAATAGCCGAATTAAATTTGTTAGAGACATCTGCGTCCACTAATCCAAAGGTGGTGAAAGAAATTTCAGGGTTAAGCACCAATAAACTTCATTATTATTAAATACGGATCTACTGCTAATTTACTTTCACTATAACATTGACTAATACATCTAAGGTATGTAAAATTACATTCCATATGTAAAATTAAAAAGGGCTTGTAAAAATATCAAGGAGAGTATTTCTAGAAACAGAAATGTGGAAGAGTTTTTTTTGTGTTTTACCCTGTCATGTAGATATTGTCCTTTGTACCGTTTCATTTTAAAATACACGTTGCATATTATGATTTCGAAATCAAAGAGATATCCGCAGTATCAAAGAGAATAAAGTAGGGAAAAGAAAGCCTTTACTATTTGTATGGTTGGGTGGAGTAGATGGGTTTTAAAGATGAAAACTGCTTTGAGAGAAAATGATGGGATATAATTTGAGAGGTGTTACTTTTGATAGGAAATAGAAGAATCAATCTCGGCACACCCACTGGGCCAGGAAAGCTAAATCGGGTTATAAGTAGGCCACCAACCTGCATAACACTAGCAGCCATCTTTCAGTATCGAGCTTTAATATAATTAACATAATCCCGTAATCAGCCGACAGGCGAACCTAGTCTGTTATGGGACATTTGCAAGGTGCCACTAATTAAAACAGGTGTCTGTGAAATAAAACTTGTGTTGTGTAATGTTTTTTGTATCATTCAACTGCGAATCAATTTTCTCTTCCCTGGTTCTCGTTATAGTGTAGATCAAAATGCATTGACGCTGAGAGCACCACTGACTCCATTGCCGGAAAGACGTGTTTGACAGTCACTTTCCTTTACTTTCAAATGCCTTGGAATTTTTGGAAGCAGTAAACGAGTCTATTCCAGTGGTGGTACAACCTCACTTGTGAAGAGAAAAAGAAGAAACAAGGTAAGAAGGCTTATATATGTACAATTCACGCCAACCTCATGCCAATGACCATATTTCAGCACGAATGATGTCAATAACGTTGGTATCCTCTGTTAGAATTAGAAAAGCATATTGCTAGATCATAAGAAATTAGGTATTAGTAACTTAAAAACTTTTAAAGAGGTATGTTAAAACTAAGATCTTTCATCCGTAACAAGCGGTCTTCGTCAGAGTCAAAACCCAACTGAAACACTAGATGCAGAAACATCATGGTGAGGGGTTGATAGAGTGGAAGTGAATATATATATATATATTTCTCCATATTTTAAGTGTAATAAAATTTTGTTGTATCTGTTGTCCCTATGTGAAGAATCAATGTTTTCTTAATTGAACCGTTTGGATTGATTGTGATCGTTTCCACACTATTATCCTATCAATGATTACTTTAAGAATTAACTCTATATGAAACATGAACATTTGACTATACAAGTTTATACTTTCAGAAATTTAGAAACAGAAATCCGTTTAATCTCAAATGTCATAGTTTTGCCATAGTCTTTGGACCCTTTTTGCAGGCTTTTTAGTAATCCATTCTACTGAGAAAGCAATCTTTTTGGCAAGGAACAATCTCATGAGGAATAGTATGAATAGATGGGTTGAGAAGAAAGCAGACGTACAGTATGCGATTTAATGAGGTGGTATGGTAGATATTTAAAAGAGGTAAAAGTTACGGAGAGAACGAAAAGATTTGATATGACAAACTAAACAAAGGTGGTGAGGAAAAAATGAGAAGAATATTATTTTATAGTCGATGTATGCGACTTAGACTGGGCAATTCTCATTATTTCTGAATCTTATTCCAATGAACCATTACTATTATCTAATGAATTAGATCAGTATAATTTAATTAATGAAAACAAGGTAATATTTAGAACAATATCAATATTTTATTAAGCTTCTATCCAATTTATATCATGGTTATGATTATAAACATAAATAAGGCATTACATTGATCTATCCGAGACATAAAATATTTATGTTGTTTGCCACGCACTTGTAATGACCCACTGGTGTGACCTGTCTATATTTTGCAACAATCTAGTTCTGTAGCAAAGATTTTGATTAATATAATGATAAGCTATTAGTATTAGAAGAATCAGTATTAAAGTTAAGATTACTAGCAAGCCTGAACAGGTCTGGCCAATGACTGATTATTAAACTTTGGTAAATGACATTTGAGATTAAACAGATTTCTCCGTTTAATCTATTTTTAGCACCTTTTAAAGCTTTCCTAACAAACCGGAGGGGAGAAGACTTTTTAAATAGTGAGCAATAGTAGCGGCATTGATGATCATTTCATCATTTAGTAATTCAGAAATGGCTTTCACAAAAGCAAATTTCTGAGAAATGATATCATAAGATTCTACGATGAAAAGAATAAAGTAAGAATAAGTAACGACATTGGTGGGCTTCCTAGACACAGTAAATTCTAACTTTTTCGAAGGTACCTAAATGGATTAATCGTATTAAAGAAGTTAATTTTATAAGAAAGGCAGTTTCATTAATTTATTTGAAATAGATTTATGACATATAGTCAATATATCGGATATTTTAAACAAGATTAGGTGTAATTGAACTTGATATTTGAGTTTAAAAAATGTATTAGATTAATTATTCAGAAGGGCAGAAAAGCAATTGCCTTGTTGCAAGACAAAATGTTGTTTACATAAATTATTAGCAAATCAAAATGATTTTCTAATTGGACCTTAATAGTGACAAATAGGAGTAAAGAGTATTGAAAAAAATTTTCTTCAAACAAACTTAAAGGTCAGATACAAGTGCATAAGCAAAAAAAAACTTTACATTGAAATTAATCACTTTACATTTTTCATTAATATTGACGCTATTTTAATCAATTCTATATTATTTTAATACGACTAAATTGTAAATATTAATGAAATAAGACACGAACTAAGCATTTCGATGCAGTAAATAATGTAGAAGCAACCGAATTCTAATTAAAATTACAGGGACAATATTTTTATGAGTCTGGCTAAACCATGTATCACACCACTGACATCAGTTAGACAACCTTGTGTCAAACACTGAAATTCAGTTATTATTAATTCTTATTCTTGTTGATTTTCAAAAGACTATCATTTTTTTTTTAGATCAACTTGACATCTACATTCTAGTTGACCCAAAAGATTATGTCATATTTATTTTTTTGTCCTTCCCATAGTATTTTACACCTTTTAAATTAGCTCTTTTACCTCTTCTCCAACACTCAACTATATATTTGTTTACTCTTCAACCCATCATCGTATGATTCAAATCATAGTTAATCATTAATTGGTCTACATTTCTGACTTTCTCACTCTGGCGTAAATGTGATATATATATATATATATATATATACACTTTTTCGTTGGAAATACGATTCAAAACGGACAAATATAGTTCAATATAGACAAACAGACATAGAGAAATCAAAAGAACACACTTACAGTCTCTAATTTTCGGTTTTAACCGTCTTCAGGAGAGATAAGAGAGGGAAACCAAGCGCACTGGTTCAGAGACGGTTGGAGACCGTCTCTAAAATTAGAGACTGTCAGTGTGTTCTTTTGATTTCTCTATGTTTCTTTGTCTATATTGAACTATATATATATATATATATACTTGAAACGGTCCAACAGGACTACTAGTTCACACAGGAAAGAGAAAAACAAATAAAAACACAAACAAAAAAGACTCACAACGATATTTCGACATTCGTCGTCATCGGGCGAAGTAGTCCCTTTGAGTAGCTGAAGCTAACTGAAGCTGAAGCTGAGTTAGCTTCAGCTACTCAAAGGGACTACTTCTGCCCGATGACGACAAATGTCGAAATATCGTTATGAGTCTTTTTTGTTTGTGTTTTTATTTGTTTTTCTCTTTCCTGTGTGAACTATATATATGTATATATATAATGAAAACACTAAACAGTTGATAAAAAAATAGAGATTAAAAAAAGTGTTAAAAAAAGCATAAAAACTTTTTGGGGAAAACTAATAGAAGTTGTTCTGAATGTCCTCAAAAGAGAAGAAGGGGGGGGGGGGGGAGAGAAGTATTAATCTACTTTGTAGAAGACAGTGAATTATAGAGAAAAATTTCCTGAGGTCGATAATGCAAGTGTTTACGAATTTTTAAATACGCTTCCTCCTTCTAAGAGAGATTTCAAGAAACTTTCTAAACTTGTCAAAAATTTTGATCGTACATCATTGTGTTAAACTAATATGTTTTTAGGTTATAACCGTATTCCTAACTCTTTAGATACTGATATAAACTACCAGAAACCCAGGAAAGAAAACAAGATGTATCAAGAAAAATTGATGAGGAAATGGGTGAGGACAAATTACATAGAAAGTTGGAAGATCAAGGTGAAGTTGGTCTTTTCCTTCTTCGTGAGGGAGTGTCACTTGACAGACTAATGAAGGATGGTTAGCCTCTCGTTGTACGCGACTTAGAGTACTTAACCTGTTCGTAAAGAGTTCATGACTACTGCTTTCCTATCAATTTGAATATTAATTTGTGGCCTTTCCCATGATTGACACATAATTGTTTCTATTTCTTCATCATTTGTTTAAGGAAATAAGTTCTTAATCTGCTTTAAAAAATCTTGTGGGGGTAAAAATTAAGTTCCAGAACATGATGTAACACGGTCAGTATTACTCAGTATACTGACGCACTTCTAGCTGACGTTCAGATAAAAGTACTCGGTTGAATTTTGTTTGTAAAAACATCATTGTTTTTAATTTTCTAATCTCATTTGGGTTAAAATAATTCAGTGACCAGAGTTGTTCTTGTGTTCCGCAGGATTTTACTGAATCAAGTAAAATACAATGAAAACATAAAACACAAGAAACAGGGAATATTTAATTTTAATGGATTTCTGAGCTTTTTTTTTTGCCCTTTTTAGCAGAGAACGTTTCTTAAGATTTCTGTCCTTTTACTTACACTGGTGTTTGAGTCATTGATACTGACAGGTATAGCTCAGAGAGACCCTCTTTATCTGCCTCGTCGATGCTACAGCACTGGTAGCCATATTATCATAACCATTGTAAAAGTTCTTTTCCCATGCTTCAATATTACCTAAATCATTGGAGTTCTTAAAAACCACAATGCGGTAATTTATCCGGGATCAGTTTATCTTCTTTAAGAATAGACTGTACGCTGATAATGAAATAGCCTTAAATGGAATCTTTCCATGATTTTTTAAACTTCCGCTTTATAAAATAATGTGGAAGTTATTTTCTTATTAATGAGTACGCAGTTGTCTTACATGGCAAAAATGAATAGGTGTTTGTAACGTTTATAACGGAATTTTCCCTTCATAACGAACTTATCTCTGTCGGGTTTATAATACAACTTCTATTTTCTTATTCAGTTGTGTCATAAGAGTGAAGCTGAAAACAATGATCTGGAGTAGCCTACACTCAAATTTAACTTAAGTAACCTAATATAAAAACCACTCACAAAAAACAGATTTTTGATTTTGTTTTAATGTGGTGAACTTATGGAAGGAACATCTTGTCACTACTGAATAAAAAATGCAGAAATGTATAACAAATCCACGAAACTACATGGTTATTCCTTCACTGAATTTGTAAAACCATTTGTAACATTTCGTTTTAAGTAATTCGAAAGCAAATGGAAATATTTTATATATATAAATAGTTTGTAATCATAAATAATAGAATTGAAATTACATTCTGGATAAAACCCTTCTGTAGATTATTACCATATATGAAGAAAGTATGCCGATTAGTGTAAAAATTCACAAAAAAAAATCATAAGTAATTCATAGCAGATATACTCTTGTTGTTGAGTATACAATCATTCATTTCATTTTAGATAGTTTATGTGCATGAAACTTGGTGAATAGTAACTTTTAATAAAGACTTAAAATCAGTGGGGGGAGAGGCTAGAAATTAGACCTTTCTGCTATTCCTAATGAGAAAACAATAAAAAAAGACAAGACAATTATACAGCAGGAGTTCTTTTATATTAACATATTCAACCGTATTAAAAATAAGATCTTGAACTCGTACCCGATAGCTCTCACCCTCGAACCAACATCCTACGTCATCAAACGTTCTTATAGAATAATAAAATTTCTCCATCTGCCACATGCCAAAATATCAAGTGAGAGTGACTAAGGGTTTTAGTGTTAGGTTAGTTAACAGCATGCTCAGGAAGCCTGCTAATCACATGGAGCGTTAATTTAACATTGATTTGGTAATTATGATTATGACATTAATGAAAATGGTGAAATGCTACAAAAACATTGTTTGCATAATTATTGATCCCTATTTCATACAAATTATGTTACAAATAGCAATGTTAGGTTATAATGTCTACATAAAAAATGAAAAACACATTGAGAAATGAATTGATATTATTTTAATATATTATATATATATATATAATAATATTTTACAGTAAACATGTGAAAAAAATTAAGTTTCACACCATTTAATCTAAATTGGTTACTGTGATTTAGAAGTTTATATATATATATATATATATATATATATATATAATCATCTAAACTTACAAAATAGTTGTAAGGTGTTAGTCATTTTTCTTATTTCTTACTGTGGTTTGGACTTCGATTTTTATTTTACATGTTTATGGTGAAATCTCTCTCTCTCTCTCTCTCTCTCTCTCTCTCTCTCTCTCTCTCTCTCTCTCTCTCTATCTATCTATCTATCTATCTATCTATATATATATATATATATATATATAAAGATTTCACATAAACACGTGAAATAACAATCAATGATCAAACAACAATAAGAAACGAACAAGACTAAGATCTTTCAACCTTAACAAGCGGTCTTCGTCAGAGTCAAAAACCCAGTGAAGACCGTTTGTTACGGTTGAAAGATCTTAGTCATGTTTTCCCATTTCTTATTGTGGTTTGATCATTGATTATATATATATATATATATATATATCATGATTATGTATATGAAATATATGTATATGATATATATATATATATATATATATATATATATATATATAATATAAATATTATACATAGACTTATCTATTGTACTGTCAATATCTTAACAAGATTATGCACGTATATTATACATTTGTCATTCTTAAATCTTCTAGGAAAGAAATTACAAAATACTGTAATAAACGTATCACTTTAAATAAGGAAATACGAAAACGTTCTAAAGCCCTTGAAGGTTGCTCGTTAGCAAAGTTACTTCCTTGTTTAGTATTTGACAACGAGCTACCTTGAGAGCCCAAAGATTATATGAAGCTTATCAGGGTTATATAATTTATTATATAAATACTATTTAATTTCTTTATTGTAATTGTTTTTATCATGTCTATTTACTGACTAATTATATATATGTATATGTATTTATTGAAAATTGGACAATACTTTTTACAGCATTAACAATAAATAAAGGTAACTATTCATTTATAAATAATAAATAATTAATCATTGACTTAATTGTAAAGCATTTAGTTTAAAGGAAAGAAAGTTAATTATTGTACTGGCTTAGAATGTCCTAGAGCCATTGGTATAGTGCAAATCTAGGCAAGGTGTTCATTAGAGTATGTGTAAGTTACTGGGCCACTAGGTGCCTACAAAGCAGGAGTGGGGTAGCTTTAGCCTAGGGGCAAAAGATTTCGTGCGGACTGGCTAGATCATCAAGTTATATAAAGGTGTTATTTAAAAAGACAATTCGTAAAAAATATATTATAACGTTTCTACGTAACGCTAAATATGAGTGTGAATGATATATGTGAGATCAAATTTTTATATAGACTATTAGATTAGTGGGTTGTCAGATGGCAAAGATAAGTCTACTAAAGAAACAAACATGTTTCATTTCATGAAAGAATTGAAAAAATGTTAGAAAGTATACTCCTAGTTTCACCCATTCCTGCTTTGAGAATAGTCTTAGATTCTAAAACATCCACAAATTATACGTTATTTCTGATCAATGCTTCTTAATAAAGAAGTTAAACTGCTCGAATAGCAGTCCATTTCTCGGAGGTGCAGCCTTCAGGGAGTGCTAATAGATGTCAGAAACATTTTAACGCCTAATTTAAAGTGGGGTTTTTATTAGTAAATTCTCTATATTTTTTTCAAGACATAATGACTTTCTTTATATATATCGTAACTATGACATACTGATCACTTACCTCGGTTATTTCGTATTTAAAATAGCTTTATTTTATGAGTAGTTTTTATTATTAAATATTAATTACTAAAAATAATATTTCTTTGCAATTTACTATATTATATATTAGTAATAATATCTTGTCTGCGACTACCAAAACTCTACCTTGTTTTAGCCACGTTCCTCCTAATTAGCTTTAAAACCCTGGTGACCTCCATGTGTGATATACAATCATATCATTTGAAAAAAAAACTTTCTTGGCTAGAAGAAGAATAAAACCCTAACTTATTGATTAAAAAATGTTTCAAAATAATATGGCAAGAGCAAAAAAAAGATCAAAAGACAACTACAGTTCCAAGCTGGATTACTGAAATGGGGGATGGGGTATGAAGCCATGAGTGAAGTTAGGTTGCAGTGGTCGTCCCAGACGAGAACAAACGGTGTCACAAGCTGGCCTCTTGTGATACCACAAAGAGTAAAACGGTTACCCTCCCCCGTCACTGGTCCACTTGAAACATCCCGAGAGAACAATCACTTTAATTAGATCCCTGATACCAGTAGATCCTAGGTTCACAAGTTTGTCAAAGAAGTACTCTTCTAATGTTACTTTCCTTCTTTGAACCATACAAGAGCATTGAAAAAGAAACTGAGGAGCGGATTCCTCCCCTTCTTCGCTTTGACATACTCTGCAGATGTCCCTCACCTCCAGGGGCAACTTGATGCTTTCCAATTAGCCAATGTCCAGTATAAACCGCAGTCACCTTGGCTTGCATTTCTCTACTCCCTGAAAGAATTTCCTTAGTCTCTATGTCCCTAAGTACAGGAAAGCTATAGTTACTTCGAAATGAGACACGCGTCCTCCCTCGTCACAGAAACATTGATCTTCAGACACCTTCTAATCCTTTGTTAGTGTAACGACAGGTTCATTACCAGTGTTAAATCCAGAACCTCCCGTCGTTTGACAGTAATAAAAGTGGAGAGGTGGTCCCCATTACAAATTTCAATATTATTACAGACTTAGACGCCCCGTGACCCCTTGTGTCACTCAGTGTTAAGAAATTATAGCAACTGTTAATAATATGCATTCACTGAATGCCATTCGCAGAATAACTGTTATTGCTATTTCTTGTCATTAAACCATGAAAACATAGGTTCATATATGATCCAAGCGTTTATATAGATTCATAACATGAATCAAGATATATACACAATAAGTATGTTTAATAAAACAAAAATCATTTAAAAGTAAAAAAAACATTTATTTTATTACGTAAATAAATGAAACGTATATACAATCAAGCATATTTAAAACTAACAAAACCTGTAAATTGAAATGTTTCATTTATTTTACCCAAAATAAAATAACATTAAGGAAAGGAATGTGTCTTTATAATACTACCTTATAACATTCGTATTTAAGCTGACATTTGTGTTCAAGTTTATATTCCTAAAATTATTCATTTTAAATCTCTAATGTAATAGTTTATTATATACACTTTCGGAATTTCATATATCTGTTTATTGCTTAACTTCCAAAAGCGATTGTTAAATCAAAACGTTGGCTTTGAATTGATTTGAACCAAGAAAACCGACCAATTCTTGATATAAAACAAATAAAATTTGGTTTATATATATGTATAACAAGAATTAACAAAATATGAACATATATGTATAACGTGAACTAAAAAAAGCATCGCCTTAACAACAATAAAATTTCCAAAAATGAGACTGAAATCTTTCACAGAAAAACTCGTCAGATTTAGTCTATAACATACATAGATTTTACATCTAGAGTTATTAATTTTACTTGACTTGAGTTGAGAGAATTTATTTTTAATTCATCTTTCTTTTTAATGTCATTATTTTTAAAGTAATATATTACTCACTGTTTTCTTTGATATTTATATGAATAATTCGTCCTAAACTGGAATTAAAAAAAATTCAAATTTTCACCTGTGTGCAAATATTTAACAAGAACATCAGAGTTTTATAAGGATATAGATAATATAATAAAAAATGAATTCACCTCTTACGTTGTTGCTGCTACAGGCTGTGTGGTGAGCATTATCGTGAGCTCCAATACGCCGAGCCTGTGGGCTCTCTCGACTGCTCTGCATACGGTCATAGGACGAAGTGACTATTAGTCTGTCATCCGGTCTCGCAGCTCTACCGCAACTATAACAGTATCTTGATCGCAAAATTTAGATATTTTGAACAAATTAAAAAATGTTTCTAATCAATATACAGGATCTGGGCTTACCCTTTCCCATTGTGTAGAAAACTCGAAAGCCTTTAAGACGTTCTTAAAGATCCATAGCTCTTGTCTTAAGACAACATCCTCCTTTTCATTACACAGACAAAGTATAAGAGCATCCGTAGCTGCCTTAGAATTATGAAGGTTGATTAGCATAGCCTTCAGTCCATTCGAGAGAGTATGCCGATGTTCGTCTCGAGGACTCCCAAATGCTACCCCATCTTTTTCCACATCTTTTGTCGAAACAACCCATCCTACTGATTCCGGTCAATCAAAGCCCAAACATGATGGTCCTTGACCACTTCACTAAAAGGGTAAGGTAAGCGCATCTTCGCTTACCTTAATTCATGTAAGGTCTTTACCACTGCTTCTTAGCATGCGACTGAGGATCCTCCTCGAAAAGCGGTGAGAACATCTAAGCCCAGCTCAGGTCTTTGGTTTTCTTTTAGCTCAGTCTTTGACTGTCTTTTCTTCTCAGTAAGCTCCTTATTAGGTAGACCACTAAGCTTTTTAAGCACTCGTAAAGCTCTCCTTCTATCCCTGTAAGCCTAAAAAGGGAACATGTTTTTTGAATTTTGCAAACTCAGTAACCCGGGATCTCGCTTCCTTCGTCCTCTGCTTTGCAGTGTCAGGAACGTCCTTCTATGGACGGACGTATCCTTCCTCTTCTGAGTATCAGCTTCTACGGGCTTGTTACCAACACCCTTTGTACAAGATTTTAGTTTTTGAATATCCATGCAAAGTCTCACGAGTACCGCGGGGTAGATGTACACTGATAAGAGCCCGAATGACCAGGTAAGCCTACTTGATCTGAGAGGGCGCCAGATGTCCCAGAGGCTACATTCTGACCCAGCTGACTTCCAGCCAGTGCATGGGTCGCTAAACACGTTAGCATCAGGTCGGTTCAAATTTCCTCCATAGAGAAGATAAAACTAACAATAGTTACTGGAACTCAAACCAGAGGAAGGGAAAGTAATGAGGAGGCTGGGATAGGAATGTGAAAAGAATTACAAGTAAAACGAAAAAGAAAACATTATATGAGAGGGACAAGGAAAGAAAAAGGAAAAGGCCGCTTTACTCTCGTCAGTCAGAGTGAGCTAGTACAAACTACCTCACTCTGTCCAGGGGCCACCACGAGGAGGTGAGAGTAGCGTAGAGTCAGAGAGGCTTTAAGAGACGCATCATGACCCCTAGACCCCCATAAGTGAAATTAAAATTGTTCTTTGAAAATTAATTTACCATGCGGAAAAATGAATAATATACCTTAGGAGCATACAGCTTATTTTGAGAAGCACTGCTGAATGTAGGCCATTTCATCTTTTTTATTCAGTCTTTTTGAGATAGAGCCCTCACCTAATCTCTACCGATCCAAAATATAGATAAATATTTGTTTGATAACTAAATATAATTAAAGAACAAAAAATAAATTATTCAACATTTTAATTGATTGTGCTGTCAAGAGCAAGGTTCATAACCCAGAAATGAAGTAAAAATTGATAAAGCCGTATTGTATTCACATTAACATTTTGAATTTTTGCTATCCATTTTTTTCTATTAAAGCGTCTCATTTTAAAACATACATGTAGTGTAGGTTCTTAGTTTTATCAAAATATTTAACTTACTGCATATATTTTATTATATTAACAGTTTGTCATTGATGAGTTGAACAGTATATTGCCCTTTGTACCTGGTAATTAATAGAACCTCTAGCTGCCAAAAGAGCTTCTTATTCTCACCATTCTTTCTGGATAGTATTAGATTTTGTTCCGACATGTTTCAACAAGACTCCAATCATCTTCATGGCTATTTAATTAATTTGTGTCATGAGTACTGATTTATAAATAGCTATTTATATCACACCAATCATCCAGGCTGATTTGTAATTATTAATAATAAATATATGACGTGCTGCTTATATTAAAGCCACATTTTGGAATCATAGAGAAGTTTACTTTCGGACCCATAAAGGATGAATAATTTCAGTATTTACCTTCGTTCAACCATACCGCCACCCTAAGACCAAACATAATAATTTGAAAAAAAGTAGATTCTGAATTTGAAGAAGAAAATAAAGTTAACTATGACCGAACAGCTAGAAGAGTAACAGAGTGTGAGGTCAGCATCTGGATTTATTTCAAGATAAATGGAAGATGGTTTAGGGGATTTATATTAAAGAACTTGAGGGCAGCTAGAACTGTCGAGGTTAGCTTTATTGTCAGAATAGATATAGAGATATGGATAACGACAAGGTCCACCGAAGAGTCAGCGTGGGCATCATGAGATGCTTAGAATGAGAAGTGACGACATGATAGATGGTTAGGTGCAGAAGAATGGAGCAGAGGGCGATGGGTGAGTAAGTTAGTTACCAATGTGGATGGTTTTTCTCACAAATAGTGTAAATTATATTCGTTCAAATAGTTAAAAAAATGAATAAATAAGTAAAAGATGGTAGAACAGAGATGTGTTGAGTTTATGGCTTAATGTAAAATACAAGTTGATCACGCAGCCAGTGAATGTCGGTTTCTGTAAGCAGTTAGAAAATAGAGATATTCCTTTGAAGTTCATTTGTATTGCATTACTATTATATAATAACATCGATCATGAACTTCTCATTTGCAGATGGATTTATATTCTTTTCAGTCATTTCCATTTATTATTTTATGCAGTTTTCTTTATTTAGTTAATTCTTATTAGTTAATGTTTATTACATACTATCATTTCTAGTTCTGAAATATTTTGTTGTTTTATTTCTGTTTTTACTTATATTTCATAAGCAATATGCAAATGGAGTATATGAAAAATGATTATGAACTTTCTGAAAATAAGGGTACTACTAAGAAGAAAAAAAAAACGTTAAAAGTAGAAGTATAATTTTAAACTAAGAAGTAATATGAACGAAGTGTAAAAAGTGCTTTTGCGCTTTGAACTTCAGTATAGCTGACAATATCACGGCCACAATATTACATATACACCGATTCTCTTAAGGTTACAACACCAAGCAACCCCCACTTCATTATTTTCGTAATGAAAACTGACCGAACCAGTTGTATTACTGAATGGGACCTGTTTTGAATTGTCATTACCTTAGCGTTACTGCACCATGAATTAGGTGGTATCTTCAGAAAAAAAAAGAAAAGATAACGCTTCATAGTTTTGTTAAAAACTTAAGACATTGATGCTATAAGTTTCCAAATGTCATTTATACAAGAAGAATTAAATATGGATAGAAAAAAAAACAAGAAAGAAAGTAAGATTTGAGAAGAACAATAGGAAAGGCTGAAACATCAAGTGAGCCCAGGGCGCAGGGCTTAAGGGCAGCCACATCCCTTTCCATGTGCTTCTGTTAGGGTGGTAAAATCACCAAGAAGGGTTAATCTCTTCCACCATGACAAGCTAAATAGTTATAAACTCAGGGCTATCTATTAATTTATGGTTATACTTATGTATTTAGAAAATTTTTTTCAATTAGTATTAATCGAGGAACTTGGTTCATGCATAAGAAATGGTGGTAAATAACGAATGAACTAATCATTGTGGATTGAGAATACCAAAGGTGAAACCTATAACTGAGGGTATTGTACAGGATTGCTTTTACTTAACTCACATGATTTAATATAACGTATAGGATAAAGAGCAAGCGAATAAAACATTATTAAACTAGAAAGAAAAAAATAGTAACAACCTTTCATTTACAGACAGCTGAATGCAAAAATGTAAAAAAACTACAACTTGAACTCTCACGATGTCTGGCGATTTTGAGACCTTAGATAGAGGAACGCATAGAACTATTAAAGATGTAATTAAGGATACCATTATGGTTATTATTAATCTACATAGGGAAATAAAGACCAAAACACAACGTTTTATGTATGATTGGTGTTTTTTTAATTATGTATGAACTAATATATAATTTTCGAGATTTTTTTTATACCAATAAATGATCAGGAAAATTTCAAGTAAATGATGGCCCAACAATTTGATTTGGACGTCATTTGGCCATTGGTATAGTACGAATGGACACAGAGACAGACAGGATACTTTATTTTGATAGTTATAAATGAAGCCCGCAGGACGTGGGTTCGTCGCAAGCGGCTAGCTGGTCGTGAAGGGGCGCCGCCATCCCCCCAAGCCGCCCTCTGAAGGCTCGAGGAGGGGGTGCAGCCTGCCTCGTATATATACCTCAATTAGCACCTCCCCAAGCGTTCATTCTTAGACCTCAGCATGACTCCTTTCAAGGTACTCCTTCCTCCCTCATTCACCGTCACTTATAGTATTCAGTATCCACTTTTTTCTAATGTCCTATTCATTCATCTTGCTTTGGTTCAACAATTAAATCAGGATTAAAATTAACCACTATCTAGCGTAAACATGTTAATTATGCGATTCATATTACCTGCAATTTATATTATATTAATACTGTTACAAGATCTTAGCACACTCTCAATTTGATTGTAGCTATAATAATAAATTTTTTTATTACTAATTTATGAGGTTGTTGATTCAAAATAATGTATTTTAGGATAATTAAATTTATTTGCAAATTTAGATTTATTTCTTTAGTAAATTCTCTAGAAAAATTTATATATATACATGTTTATATATATTAAAATAAACGTATACATAAATGTGAGAAATGGTACTAAGATCTCGACCAAGTAACGGTTCTCTCCGTAGTTACATGTTGAATAATCTTATTCCCTTTTCAATCATGGTCCAATTCTGAATTTCTAACTCTGATTTATATAAATAGCTATTGTTATTCTTGTTTATAATCACAGAATAGAGAACGCAACAGTACACTTACTAAGATTGATATCTTGAACAACAGATCATGATCAAGAGAAGATCAGAAGAAAGCATCTCATTTTCCAGATGTGAAATGTTGTTCAGGGTAGCAGTACCAATGTTCTGAGCAATATGAATATTCTACGCATATTTTAATATACTTATCATCTTTTGTGGATCTAAAATGTCTGGTTGGACCACTGTTTTTGAATTTGCAAATATATATATGGTACTCTAAAAGTGCTTCCATATCTCTGCCCGCAGCTAGATATGTGTTTGAGACCAGTATATGTGTAGTTCATTTTGTACCAGTATTTTAAAAAAATTAAGTACATGCATATAATACATGCATATAATAATATGCATGTATTGAAGAAAATTGTTCTGCTTACATGTTTTGTTTAATGTCTCGTTCTATTATGCAGGACATTACCAGTATATCCTGCTATTGATCTCCAATACTTGAGATCAATATTGGAAAAATATGACAACAATTAGGTTGATCCGTCCAGAATTGCCTACTACTTTAATAAGCTTAGGCTGGCAAAGCCGTAAACAGTCACGGTGACTAGCGCTAACTATAAATAGGAATGGGTAGATTTATGTATATTTCTAGCTAGCAGACTAGCATTTTGGTCGGCAGAGGTTTCCCATCATCAAAGACAAAAACTTCATGTTTTTTTTTAAACAGTTATTAAAGGTCGTAACAACCTTTCATTTACAGACAGCTGAATGCAAAAATGTAAAAAAACTACAACTTGAACTCTCACGATGTCTGGCGATTTTGAGACCTTAGATAGCGGAACGCATAGAACTATTAAAGATAGTTATAGAACTATTAAAGATTGACCATTCAATAACATATTCCAAATGGCTTTTATAATGCACAAGATTGTTGAACTTTGATTCTTTGTTTTTATTAAACACAGTCACTCCAAGAATTAAATAAAGTTTCAAATGCTAATGTTATCAAGGAGTATATAAGTTAATGAAATTCATATATTTATAAATCACTTGAAAACAAGAATAACAGATAGTTATTTTAAATGTTATCAATTGTTCAATTTAAAGTTATTATTCTGAATGGCATTTCAATATACTTATAAATCACTATTTCCTGCATGTTTCTTTTAATTTCTCAGTTCTTCTTGAAATTCTATTCTACATGAACTATTTCAACTTAAAATAGTTTGAGATTTAAACTTATGGAATGAGCAGTATAATACCATACTCATGCACATTTATATTTACTTTGTTACAATTACTTTTTTTGGCTCATGTATTCTTTTATTTTTCCTGAGCCATGTTAAATGATATTACTTAATTAAGCACGCCATTTCTTACCAAAGTTTTTTATTCTGTTTGACTTAGTCACTCATGTGATCATAAAGTAAATGAAAACACTAGTGCATTACAAAATGTGTCCCACTTCCCAAAACTACAACACAGTTTTAAAAAGAGAATGACCATTCAGAATATTACAAGCATCATACAATAGTTTGTTTGGTAGAAGTTAGTTAGTTAGAAGTGTGTTTTGGTTTGGTCTGTCGTCTCACAGATACCTATTGTTTGTCTCTTTTAAATAAAAGCAGAAGTTGACGACAATTATTTAGCGTTTGAGTAGGTCCTCTTAGGTGAAAACACAGACTATGTATTGGCGCAGGTCGCAATCGTGTGTATCGTAGCTGCTCTGGCAGAGGCAGGCCACTTGGACGGCACCCACCTCCTAGCGGGCCACCACTACTCCGCGCCTCTCCTGCACGCCGCTCCTGAGTACCATGCCGCTCCCGAGTACCATGCCGCTCCCGAGTACCATGCCGCTCCCGAGTACCACCACGTCCCCATTGTCCATGCCGGCCACCTCCTTCATGCTTCGCCTCTTGTCCATGCCCCAGCACCTGTCTACCAAGGAGTTGGATATGCCAATTATGCATCCCACTACGATCACGAACACTTCGTCAGTATTGCTCTTAACTATAATAACTTATGGTAGATGAAAAGTAGAGTTTACTACAAAAACAAAAATATATGATAATATTCCTTTGATAAAAGAAATTGTTACAATCGACAAATAACACATTACACCTACTCTGAGTCCTATCAATATCACAAGCTTATCAGTAACACAATTTATTGGATACAATATTAAAATAACACCCATGTACATGTATATCAAGAGGCTGCTAATTAGACATAAGGGGTAAGATTTAGAAGACAAATTTGTTTGGAAATTAATTAAGGAAGAATCAAGATTTTGAGGTGTATACATCCAATATAGATATTAGCAGATGTATGAATAATTACTAATTAAATGTGTCTGTAGCAATACTTCATACATTGAAATTCATGGTTCTTCAAAACAATTTTCAAAAGATTTGTAAAATTTATGTTCATTATGTAGTATATTCTATATAATAGTTTATATTTATTTAAATTTATAATTTATATTCTATATAATAATATATTCTAAATATAATCATTCTAATTCTAATTACTCAATTGATATAAAAATAATATTTTTACTATAATTACTACAATTGGACGCAAGTTTGATATTTCAATAAAAATATATAACAAAAGGATTTTGATAGAACCACGCGTAATTGAAATCAAGGTATAATTAAAAGAAAGTTTAAATAAATATTGACTATGAACTGGCTGTAAAGGTCTGTTTATTAAATGTAAATCTTTGGTTATTTCTCAACATTTGAATGTTTTTCACACAGAAGTTTGTATAAATGTTTTAATTATTATATAGAAACTAAAAATTAACGAAGATTGTTTAATAGAGCAGGACATTTTTATATGAGATATTTTGAAAGGTGGTTTTGTCATCAGTAGAAATGATTAAAAGAGGTGACGAAGAGGCTCGCCTCTATACACCGACGTAGTTTATTGCTCTGTTTTATGTCGCACCTTAATTTTAGTTTATAATTAGTTAGTTTCATCTAATTTCCGCGTTCGGAAAAATATTTATCTGTATATATTATAAACAAAGTATGTCTGTCTGCCCACTATGGAAATAAAACTGGAGGCATTTAGCTACAAAGAAACATGTGGATCTTATATAACTTTTTTCGGGAGAATTAACTACGTCATGTTCATTTTGAACAGGATCCTTTTTTGGGATCTACCGCCCGGGCAACGCCTGGAAGTTCAGCTAGTAAATTATATGTATACTTATTTATATAACTTGTTTTACATATTACCCTATTTATAACGTTCGTGCTTGCCTATACAATTCGTTTCCAACCGTCGCTGCGATGTGCCTTTGTCTGCCTCCCTTTTTCTCCTGAAGACGATTGAAACCGAAAATTAGATACTGTAAAAGTGTCCCTCTTTCCTTTCATTTGTGTTTCTTTGAAAAAAAAAAATCTTTTAACTGAATGTATGTATAAAACGTTTTCACAAACTAAATAAATTAAATGTACATAAAGAAGACACATAAAAGAAATTACAAAAGCTCATTACTATATTTTGACTGGTTATCAGGTGGAAATGTGTGAGTCGCTCCAGAAGCAAGCAATATATAGTAGTAGTACTTGTGAGTTTGAGTAATATAGGAGTGAGTTTTTGTGATCTCTTTTGTATGTTCTTTCTGTGAATTTAGTTTACAACATTATATATACAAGAATATATATATATATATATATATATATATATATACAAGACTTCACATATACACGTGAAATAACAATCAATGATCAAACTACAATATGAAATGAAAAAAAAGGACTAATATCTTTCAACTGTAACAAACGGTCTTCGTCAGAGTCAAAAACCCAACAGTCAATTGAGTTTTTGACTGTGACGAAGTCCGTTTGTTACGGTTGAAATATTTTAGTCTTTTTTTCCTATTTCATATTGCGGTTTGATCATATATATATATATATATATATATATATATATATATATATATATATGTGTGTGTTCTATTAAAACCTATGCCTATTTCAATTTTGACGCATTTTCGAATTAATTTTTCAAATTTCCTTACCTCTGGCTTCAGAGGTTTATATCATGATAAACGAAAAACAGTCCTGCAGGACAGATAAAACTTACAATAAACAGTGAAACATAGACTGAAACATAACAAAAGACTCACTTTTCAATATTTCTACCGTAATGGCGGTGTGTCCTCAGGAGAAGAAGTGAATTGACGGAGGGACGACAGTCAACAGTCATTATATATATATATATAATGACAATGAAACGCTCTGTAATATTGACAGCCGATTAATCAAAATGAGATAAACAGATAGATGGTATCTAATCAGACTGGCTCCATCATCATGAGTCTCTTTTCCTTTGATGATGACCTTTGGTGTTTAGGTGTATGTGTTCCCGTGCTTGATATACGTTAGGGTGCGATGCAGTATGCTAATGGCTTGTTGAGTTAGAGCCATAGTAAAGAAGGCAGTGGCGTGCTACAGAAAAAGCCTGAGAGGTGTCGGGCAGAGTGTTGACACGGTGGGAAAGTGAGCCACCCAAAGGAGAGTGAACACGGACGGCCTTGGGGGCGCGCGACTGGACCGTTACAAAACATTAACTCGTTCATTACCTCAGATTGCTACCAAATTAGCTGGCAGTGTTGACGCAAGTGACCGGCTTCAGTTGAATAATCAAAGCATCATTTCATGCATCTAGTTGTAGAACACCTTTCTCTACCACGACCTATTTCGAGTCACACACAAATCAAGGTTATCTTCCCAAACCACACGATGCCTTACGCTGATACATATGCTAATCTCTTCCTCGTTTCCCTTCAAACTATGAGAGGGTTTTCTTTTCTTTTAACTTGGGCAATAACACATGGGAACAAGTTATACTCAATGCTCTGCTATGCCGCGAGTAACGTCGGAGCATTTCATTAAATCTTATACATGATCTCCACCATCTGCTTTCTTTATCTCGAATTCTCTAATTCTCACTAGTAAAACAGTCTAAATTAGTTTACACTGTAGTGGCATTCCATTTCTATGTAAATTACATTCTTATTACATAATATACTTTCCTTTCAAAATTTCTTTTAGTACATATTTAAATTGTAAAAGTCGATAAATATTTTTATTCATTTAAAGAATAATTCTTATCTTTAAAATAGGCAGTTAATGAAGTCCAAAGGACTCAAAGCAAACTACAATGAACAGGTATAAAGCTTGGTACGTCTATCACCAGTGAATGTAAATTAGCTATTGTTCAAGTTGATTTTTTTTATAGAGCTATACAGTTTAAGTTGATTCGTGTTTATCTTTGCCAGTGGTCATTATCCAATTTATGAGTTACAATTTTATTATAATTCCGTGTATCTCTGTAAACTGACTCCATATTATATCACATTGTTAATGGTTATAAATCAATCATCCCTTTTTATTGCGGGACCATTTCAAGATTAGTGTGGCCTACTCAAAAGATATAATGAATTGTAGAAGGTGGTAAACAACCGCTGCTCTATGTTTTGCTTGTTTATTTCATATTAGATTTTGGTAAGTCCGAACTTTAAAACCTAAGTCCTAGCAAGTATATATTTACAACATCCAATTGGTATTTACAACTTTTAATGACGTTAATTGCGTAAATCAATACGGCTTGCATGAAAATAATTAAAATAAATTAAAAAGTACTTATGGGAAATAAACGAAATCAAAATAAAGGCAAAACAATACAAAATGAAAAGAGTAGCTAATTAGTTATGAAAGTAGACTTGATGAAAATTCCTGAGGAATAAGTGAAATAACTCAGGCAGGTAAAACCATAGAGGGAGCAAAATGAGCTTGGATATCCGTTAGTACTCAGTTTCTCACTATGTATTGGTTGTGTGACGCGGACATAAGATATACTGACAGCACAATGTATGCGACGAAGTAAATATTAAAACATACGTAATGACAATCAACAGTCTCAGGGTTAAGTTAATCAAGTACTTGAGAGTAAATAAAGTTGTTTTGAATTCAAACGATTCTAATTGTATGGGGAGAAGCTCTATTAATAGAAAAGAAAATAACTTAAACGCATAAAAAATGAGATTGGTATTTCACGGTTTAAGGGCGTAAATATTGTCTTTGATGCATCTATTGGTCACTGGTAGCTGCCAAAGTTAGTAGCTACCCGTTGAACAAACCTCGGTAATAATCCACGAGTTTTTATTGTGGGAGATAGAAAATAGAAGAACATCGAACAAAAATCGTCGAAAAAAACACTTGAAAATGTTCCGAGCATACACGATGTAACCGCTTGCTGAATATCCTTAAGCAAAGAAATAAGAATAAGGAAATTTTTTGGAAATGGACACCAAGCAACAATGAGCCAAACTCATTTCACAGTATCTGCTATCATAGGTAAGTGGATAGACATTCGGTTATGTCACTTCATGTTTTATATGGGAGATCGGATGAGATAACTCCTCGTGGAGGAAGTAACATCGCCTATCCCGTGCCTGTTCGTTGTCGGATACTCAAGGTCCCGTTTTTAATAAACTCCAGTATGGAAACATTTTCGAGACTCTGTACAGAATCACTTCCGTTGTGGTCATATTTTCCGCTTCATTAAAACAGCAGTGACAACAAAACTCGAACAGCTTGAAAAACAACGAATCTAAAGAATATTAGATAAAGTTTCTTACAATGGCAAGATATTTGGTGTCCTCATAATCAGATAAATAGGACTATTGGGAAATGAATTGTGTTTTGTTTGCCAGGTCTGTCCTAAGCTCGTTTGGTCCATATGAAGGACGCAGCGGGCAATAGACTAACACGTATAGGAAGTGAGAGATATGCTGTCAAGTTGTGAAAACGGAGATTAGTGGCATGTGTCGCGGCGCCTCGTTTCGCCACGAGGAGAGCCCGGGTGGGTGGTATTGCGGCGCTGCCTTGGTGTGCCACCGCGGTTTGGTCTTGCTTCAGCAGGGCCGTCATCCGTGCTTCCTCCCTTGCTACACTGTCCGCACTGTCACAGCTATCCTCTAATCAGACTCTTCCTCTACGCCTTATTTTCTTCGCACATACATTCCATTACTTATTTTTCACTCTCTATTTGTTCCAACTTTAAGTTTAACTTATTGCTCTTTAAATAGATGTTTAAATAACTAATTCGAATTCTGACGTATACGGTTTTGATCGTAGTGCCAATAATTTCCGTTTAGTATGTGCATCATGGTCAATTCGTTAACAATATTCACTTTTTTATTCTAAAACGGGTACTTGTATTTCTGAGACAATACAGCAAAACACAATAACCGGGAGAAGAAGAAGAAGAAGAGTCAAACACTTAAAACAATAGCAATACAAATTTTAACATTTAATTTTTCATATATGATTAATTTCTTTTCAATACTCTCATGTAATATTTGTTCAAATCATATTGCCTTATAATATATACAATTTATAGGCTTAAGTATGATCTTAAGATTTGTGTTTTTCTATTTGTATTAGAAGGTATCTAATTACCTTCGTTTGTAATTAGTTCCTTTCATTCTCTTATTGCTTTTCTTCTTTCTATTTCATCAATTCAAACCTTGAAACTGAGAACACATCTAATACTGCTCAGTACTGAAATCGAAATGCTTTTATTACCATTATTTATCCGTAGCATTCCAATGGAGACAGACATGTCAATGCCCGTCCAAATCACTTAGTTAATTCCTAACTGCTATGTGACCACTTCCACAGATAGCTTTTCATTGTAGTGTTCTGTTGGTTGGTGCTACTTTCGTCCTTCATCTCTTCCATTATGTTATTATCTTTCTTTAGACCGCTTACATGATTATCATAATTTGTACGAAAAAATAAGGCAGTACTTTGTTTGGTTCTATGTACTGAATATCGATGTTGTTTGAAACGCAATTTTAATGATTTTCTTGTTTGGTCTATATATATTTTATAACAGTATATTCTCTGTTTTTATGAACATATACTAATATACATATTCTAATGGATATATTACACAAGTTATAGCATTAAAAAAACACATCAAGAATAAAATTATGAGTAGGCCTAAGAAATGGGTGTAATGATTCATAATATGGTAAACCATGACATATGGTTTACCCCCTTTCCCCTCGCCTTTCAACTTACAAAATTTATATTTATAATGTAAAATATCGTAATCTATTCAACTTAAATATTATATACAGGTCCACCATGGTTTTATCATAGATTGTACGCGCGATTTCGGTGCTTCCTAAACAATTGCCTTATACAAAGAATTTGGTATTAAACTCCTAAATTATTATAGAAATAATATGTTATCTGATATTTTCAGATAATATATTATCTGATTATGTATCCAGTCCTATGGGCAACAGTGCGGAAACAAGCACTCTATAAGTTATTGCAAAGCTTAGATAGCGCTTGATCAGAGCCAAATCAACAACAATCAATTAATTTTATTTATTACCTGTGAATTTGATAATATGGTTGTTCCAGTCATGTTGGATTGAGTTATTTTTATAATTTTTTAATTTGCCTAACTAGTAGACCAACAATAATTTATGCAAATTGATTATTACGTTTGAAATGTGGTTTTAACTGAATTAATAGTTTGTCAGGAGGGCGTCAATCTGCAAACTGGGTTTGCCTTGCATCAGGCTTAGTGAAGAAACACGCACTCCGTCCCACGATCTATTATTACAAAACTCATCTTTCCCACAAACCTCAATATCCTGTCATAGCGTTTCTCACTGCTTCCTGCGCAACTCATTAGCTCACATTAGGCAAGTCATGTGATAACTGTGAAGCTGAGAGCAGTTATGATTGGTATTTCTATAAAAATAGGGATGAGTAAGTGCTCTGAGGAATCTAAATTAGAAGCAAACAATAACCAAGTTAGAGAACGGAGGGTTTGTCGCTGGTTACACATACGTGGTATCACCTAAGTGCTGTTTTAGAAGCAGACAGTAATGCTTCATTGTTACCTAACATTCTTTTTAGATATGGGCCAGACACAGCTTCAGATCAATTCTATCTTGGAAGACTTACATTCGTCTTAACCAAGTTAATTATAGTGTAGGTCTTTAATGAGTACCTGATATCCCACTGACTAGGGACCGGCGACTTCTAAACCCCTACCCTTAGGTACTAGCGACAATCACACTAACCTCCCTTCCAGCCCATCTGAAACTCCCAATCCAAGCCAATAACCCAAGATTTTCTCTAAGCTTTTAAAACCCTTACAGAACATAACCTCTCCTCTTCATCCGCGACATTTGATAAAACTAGCACGGACCATTTTCACATGATAAACTAATGTACTATTTGACAACAATTCATGAATTTCACACTTACAAATGAAAGCAATAAAACAACTCTGGTCTGAAACTACTCATCATGACGTGTTATAATGCACGGAAATATTCGTTGATCGATGACATCAAGACAAGAAAGTACATTCAGGAGCTTTCCTTCTTTAATACAAGTTCTCTGGAGCGTATGTAAATTTACTGTTAAAATATATACCATATTAGTTCTGTTATAATCTCAGTATCATCAATTTCTTAGTGAAAACTAAATAGTTCGAGTATTGGTATAAAGCGCCATTCTCCATGAGACGTTTCTTTCAAAAAGTCGAACTAACAACTCTTAGTTGTTGTTTTAAGTAACTGTAATATTTATGTTGAGAATTCAATTATTGGTAATTATCATTACAGTAGCGCCGCCTGGACAAAAAAGTAGTTTGCACAAGGACACACGACGCCATACAGCCAACTGACTATTCACTTTAATTCTGCAAGTATGTTAAAACTCTCACAACATTGACTTACCTTACTTTACACTACTTTTATAGTCACTTCTTACCATCTTTGCCATAACACTCTTTATGTTTTCATTAATTTTCAAAAGTAATTCTAAAATATAAATATCTTTTAAAAAATAATAAATAAAATAAGAATATTAAATAAATACCTTTTGAAATAGCAATACATTTTTATACAATTGTTTTAGTTAATTTTATGAAACAGTTTTTGATAATAAGTGGCTTTTAATTTTTTTCTAAAAGTATACGGGAAATAAATTGTAAATTATTTGGATATAAAAAATGAATAAGGTAATCTTATTTATTTATGGAATACATGTTATCTATTAATTTGAGAAGCAATACATTTTAAAAAAATAGTTCAGCTTTCTTTAGAGAAACTTACCAATTTATTGTAATCCCCAGTATAACACGATAGATTTGATCTTCATTATAGGAAGACGCGTTGTACGAGGGACATGAAATCGCGTAATGTGAGTACCGTATTTTAGGGGGGATTACTGAATTTATTTAGAAAAATATACTATTTATTTATTTTGATATAGACTATGTACAGCTTTAAAAACACCACATTAGTGAAAAAGTTTAGCAAACGAAACACTTGCCTACTCATATTAAAAACGTAATATACTCGTATAGTATACAAGTTACCCTGCTTTGCCCGGGAAACAATTTAATTCCAACACTAATAATAAATTACATATAAAACAATTTAAATTTTCTATATTTCCGATACATATAAGTTTTTTTCAGATAAAGGAAATTAATAGAGAATGTAAACTATAGATTTTGCAAAAATAAAGATATAATATCAAATTTATTATGAATTTGAACACATATTTTTTTCAAAATTAAAACGAAGATGTAGGAAAGTAGATTATCATCTAAATCAAAATTACATCATTAACTCTCTCGAGGAAATTTAAATAAGTTTCAGTTATAAATCATCCTTTAACTTCTAGCAATAGAAAGAGAAACATTAAGTTCATAAATATTTAAGAGAACATATACCTGCACACAGGCATTGAGTTGTACTTATATAAAGTTAATTTAAGTGTATAGATGTTTGAACAAATTAGGTGAATTCTACGATCGTTATAAACCCTCATTCACGTCATTCGAAGCTGTTTAGAGAGAATTGTCTAAATATGGGCGGTAGATCCCTAAAAAGGACACTGATCAAAATCAAAATACCGTAGTTAGTTTCCTCGAAAAAAGTTATATAAGATCCATATGTTTATTTGTATCTAAAAGTCTTCAGTATTATTTCTATAGCGGACAGTCGAGACAAACTTTGTATTTCATAAATACAGATTCTATGGTCCTCTGGGTGGTGGTATACGAGTAACTCACTGGATCTGGGAAGCATTCATTCACATGGGCTATGTGAACCTCCAACCTCCGCTGTACTGCTCATACGAGTAAAAGGAGTGAAATAAATTGTGTTTGCATGACAGTACATTAAGAGCAAAACAAGTTTCTGATTTCGCAAACCACGCATTGAGAGGAATCAAAATGCTGACAGATCAATTGGGATATAAATTGAAATTAATAGTAATAATAATTGAAATAATTAACAGTATTAATATTTAATCTCCACTATCTCAAATTTAATGTATTTAAATAATTATAAGCTTCAATGGGACATATCAATATTAATAATTTTGTTCATTTGGGGTTTTGAAAGAAGTAACTCTTTATTGGTCTCCTTAACAGGATGGCAGTCTTCGTGGTTGATAGTTATATCCTTGTGGCCTACACACGCTAACCTCGGGACTGGCAAGTGCGTTTCCTTCCAATACCTTCTTAAAACTGCACTTTTTGTCATTAGTACAAGTTAGTTCAACTCTAATCTCTAACTAATAGGGTTAGGCTTGATTTGTAGAATGTCTATCAATGTTTGAACTTAACTATGAACATAAATAATAAATAATCTCTGTAATCACAGCGATGAAATTGTAGAGATAGGAGAAAAAAGAAAGTGAACAACTTATAATGAGGACTAGGAGGATAATTAGTGTATGATTACGGAGGGAGCTGCCAAGACTTTTAGTTAAAGCCAATTAGTTGTTACTGACCGGTCATTTGGCTCACTAACAGAGAATGAAGGAAGTGCTCAACCAAGCTACTTGAGGAATTGTCCTTCACATTGTAATTGTCCTTTCATTAAAATGCTCTCATGTTTAAGTTTTTCGATCTTCAAGTTTTTATAGTCAAGCCAGTGTTACGGTCGCCTTATTATACGACTAAAGTTATTTTAAGCTTGACATCAGAACCAAGACAATATGTTTTAACTTGTTCACGTGTCTCTGCGTCCAGCTTCATTGTTTTTATTTTTATTTTCTGTTCTGTCAATAGATACTGTTATTAAAGACATATTAAGAATGTGTACAAAATTTGAAAGACAGAGTATGAGGGCTAATAAATTCGTCTCCAGAGGGCCGAGACAATCGAACGTCTTTTCACTAAGTTATATAGCCTTATAGTTGTTCTGATACTCCTCAGTGACAGAGAAGATTGTAAAAACATTTATTGCAGTTTTTTACCAAATCCTTAATTCCCTAATTCTTCAATTCATTGAATTTCATATGCAATATGAATATGCATATATATATGCAATTGAATGCATATGCATTCAGTAATATTTACTCACAGTAACAAAATTAAACCAAATATATTAACATAAAAAACGAAAACTACAAATACGTAGCGTCTTGTGATTTGTAGGATATTGCGTTCTCTAGTTTTCCCTTTCCCGATAACGAAATACAACAACTAAGAATGATACTAAGTAAGACACATTATTTTTATAAAAGTTATTTTACCCGTATATTTTTTTCTTTGATTATTTCAATTAACAAAATTGCTGACTTTGTCACTTGCAAAATGTTCAAGGAAGCCACCTTTAATTATAACTTTAAGTCCTCTATCCCTTCCATTCCGATAAGCAAATAGCCTTAACCACAGAAAGGCAACTGAGTTTACTAAAACACTATTTTTCGTAGGTTTATAAGTTGAATAAAATTGTTTACTTATAGTTTGCAACATTTTTAATAGAAGCCACACATTCACTACATAATTCTGAAAACTTTTAAGTCCTCTACCTCTACTTTTCCTGTGATACGATACAACTTGTGGAGGACACTAACTGTTCGAAACGATTCGTTGTTGTACAACTTCTTTATAAGGAAACTTTTTTCTTTTGTGACAGAATACAATTACAATTATACAGAAACTTATGTTGTTGAGATTTGTAAGTGGACACTCATTTAATATAAGATTATTGCACAGGCGTATCCCAAGTACTCATTCAAGTATGGTGTCCACGACCCCCACACCGGAGACATCAAGGAGCAGCAGGAGGAGCGCGACGGCGACGTGGTCAAGGGCCACTACTCGCTCGTCGAGCCCGACGGCACCATTAGGCTGGTCGAGTACACGGCCGACGACCACTCCGGATTCAACGCCGTCGTCAAGAAGATCGGCCACGCCCACCACCCGGCTCCCGTGCACCACCCTGCTCCTGTCCACCTGCCCGTGCACCCCGTCCACGCTGTCCCAGCTCACACACCCTCCTACATCTCCCACCCACTCTATCACTCCGCCTACCACTACAAATGAACCCTCTCCCTCTCCCTCACTTATTTATTTATAGCTCTTCCTTCCTCAACATGTACCTATTTTTCTATGCCCAATATTTATCTAAATATAATTTTCTATTTAACTAACTCTTTTTGTAATCCTTCTTTATTTTCCACTACATCCACTACAGCATGTTTAAATTTAACATTATTCCACGGCCAATATCATTTCAGTCGTCTGAGAAAGTGGAACTTGATGATTTGGGAGTTTTGGACGGAATTGTGGCGATCCACTGCAGAGTATCGAACAGAGTGCCATGAGAACTCGGCCAATGATTAATATTTCCTGCACATGTTAACGAAATGAAACTACTTCAAATAACAGTACCACTATTCATTTAGCAAGACAAAAAAACACAATTTGACAGCACTGATTAAAGTAAAAACGTTAAATGATTAGATATTTGGGTTACTTTAACAATCTAGAACACAATATGGAAATTCAAGATTATTTAAATTCAGACTAACGATGTCATTATTGCTGCAGTAAGCAACAGTCTCATGTCATGCGTTTGTTTTCTCACCTAACTGATATCGGACTAGTCCACTTCAGTTTTACAGAGTTGACTTCTGAAGATGAACGTGTCCTGAAACTACATATCCGAAAAAACACACGAAAGTTCTGTAATAACTAATTCCTTAAACGTATTGATCACGTTCAAATCTAAGTAAAATTGAAATTGTCCATAGTTTTTGATCACTTATAAAATTATAACTCAATAACTTAATTTAATTCATATTTTTTTTTAATTTCAAAATATTAATCATTATAACTGCAATAGTAACATTAATAAAATATACTTACTATTTTGGTATGATAATAATGCCATTTTAAAGATATATAATTATTTCTAACATACAGTTCCCTTACATCATTACATACATATATAAATTTGGTTTCATATTGATATACTTAAATTAATTGTAGACACTAATTTTTTATAACTTCGTTTTTTTATTTCATTTGACAAAGTCCATATTATAAGCATTCCACATTATAATAGAGTAAACCCTTAGTTTCTCAACATATTAACAACATATGATAACTATAGATTTAAGCCATTTGTACGTCCATCTTCAGGACATAACAAAAATTGACAGATAACTTTTATTTTAAATAAATTTTAAAGAATAACAAGACTTAATAAAATTTTTCTACGGTCAAAACCAGACTTAAGAGCCAGGTTAGGTCAGAGGTTAACGTACTCGCCTCTGGGCTGGTAGTCCGGGGTTCAATACCCACTCTGGTCTTCGATTTATTCAAGCGGGAGGTGAATAAATCTGAGTAAAGGAAAGGACGTTAAACCGTCGGTCCCGGGCCTGTACAAGGTCAGGTACTCGTTAAAGACCCCTACTCAAAATTCACTTGAGTTAGTCAAAATTTAGGACTCCCAATGTAAAATCTGTAGAATCACCGATCAAACAAAAAGCCGGTATACAGCTGACGTTATCACCCGCTAGGGGATCAGTTTAAACAATAAAACAAAAGCGACTAGTCCTTTAATGGAGAAGATTCTAATTGAAATATTCTTCAGAATCTATCCGACACAATATTATAATAAATTGCTTTAGTTTCATTTTGCCATGGTATTGTTAATAAATTATAGAAAATAAGAGAATCTTTGTGTTCATTCCTAGTTTTGGCGTTCTGACAAGCATCGATACGTAACTGTTTGATACGTAATAATCCCGTAAGGTGGTATAGTTTTAGTTGATTGATTCCTTATCGACTCGGTTGATCTTGATTCCCCTGAAGAAGGATATTCCCTTGAGCCTCTCGACAAGGACTCGCCCACCACGCTGCAATCCCATGATTCAGTCAGTTGGGCAATCCCTCGCAAGGCCTTGCTTTCATTACGCACCTTGTAATTTGTATAACTTCTCTTCCATAATTCGTGTGAACAATGAATCAAATCGATAAGCTTCCATCTGCTCCTTGAGTCATATTAATCAGCACTTAACAATGGATATAAGCAACAATACTGATCAATACGTTGCAGGCATTAAGATGTTGAGACACTTCCTATCCTTGATTATGATGGCTTACTAAATCACTCGTAAGCCATAATAAACAAAAGGTAAAATTTCTTTTTTTTTAAAAATTATATTTTGGTATAAATTAGGTAATATTTATTAGTAATTTATGATTATTTTAAAAACGTATTGATGACTCTACAAAGATTGTTAAAAGATGTAGTAGTTGAGTTACTATCATAATTGACGCAAACCAAGTTTCAGAGTTTGATTTTTTCACAATCCTAAATTTTTTTAATGTACGAGATAGGTATTGAAATGACACTTCAGGGGATTTAAGGGTGTTTGTTTTGAGACTACGATGTCAGGCACTCGTTAAAGGTAAGAGGAGAAGGCCCGTAGCTGTTAATTTGACTATGATTTCCACCACGATTAATTTTAAAATAATAACAACTATAAAATTGATTTATATGGCTGTGTAAAATTTAAATAGAGGAAATCAAATCTTTTCTTTGATTGTAAATTCATGTTTATTCCTTCTGAGGGTTTTACACACACGAATACACAACACACACACTTTATATCCACTATAGAGACGAACAAAAGTAAATACAAATAAATTGATTTCAATGCAGTTGAAACTCATTTGTCATAGACAGGGAAAAAAGGGAAATTAACTACATATATATATATAAACTGAACTTGAAGCATTTCAAATGACCTATGCGTATACACATTTCATCGAACTAGTAGATCTGTATTACACATCTGTTTAACTTTGCCTCTTTCATTCTGCCATCCACCTTAACGTTTTTCAACAATCATTCTGAACTTAACAGAAATAAGGTAAGCCATTTTAGATGATCTGTTTTAGCCTAGATTACTACCCTTACTTTTAGAAATGATTGTTTTTGATTTGTTCATACATTAATTTGGATAATGAACCTTCTTCAGTATAGACACTTGCGACTTGTTTCTGCAGATACAAGTCATTGTCATTTAAACCTATACGGTATTTCATTTTAATTTACTTTCAAATAGTTCTATATGAACGACATTTATGCTAGTATTTCTTTTAGTTTTAAAGAAACATGGCAAAACACTGTCATACTATACAGACATTTCTACCCTAAGCCATTGGTAGGAGCAAAATCAGATTTATTCTTACAAGACTGTTGTCTTATTAAAAACAAAAATTTGGGTATTGGAGCATTGATATTATTGCTCGGTATTGGTAGACACAAACCTTTGCGTGATTGTCCTTTTGTTGTGAAACACGTTTCTATCCAGGAGGGTCAAGCTTCATTTTTCCTTCTTGTTATTGCTCCTTGAACATGCGGATACCAACACATTCCTCGACAAAAGTACATTAACTCCTATTATTTCCACTATGCCTACTGACATCCAGCAATACCTACACATAGAACTTCCTCCGACGGTACAGAAACCTGCAAACAGATATCACGAAAACTTTCATGGTCTGCATTACTGCGTTAAAGTAGAAGTCTTGAAACAAAAAGCCACCAATGACAATAAATTACCTTAAGAACCTCCAAAACTGTAATCGACTCGGTGTTGTCATATTTCTCTATCTGAAATAATGTGTTTGTATAGTTTTTTAACCAGAATGATTTGCTACAAAAATATGCATATTATATTGTTAAAAATATACATTATATTTTTACAGATTGTGACTGCACTTAAAAGGTGTTTTACATAGGGCTTTCTGCGAGACAATTAACGATACCATTTTGATTTCTCAGCAGCACTATACAGGGAGTACGGTCCTTTAAAGTAATCGTAAAAAGTGCCAAAGTACTTCTATGCATAAATACATTCTTAAATGAAATATGAATAACTTTATTACGATTATTTACATCAAACTTGATCGGGCAAAAGACAACAAAGATTAGCGAAGACTTAATTCAGTATCTATACCTACTGTCATCAGGAGAAGTTCATAACTTGAAAGGCAAACTGAAAGTAACTTCGCATTAACGACGTTCAGTTAATGTCTCGTCACTGTGTGCTAGATGAGAAAATGGAATACAGGAGGGAATGATAAAATAAAAAAAACCAATCATAGCTAATAAGTAAATATTGCTAAGTTGCGGCAGTCTTTATTTACACCTTATAAATGAGGTTGTTTGTGGGATATCCCTCGAGCAAATGATAGGGTATTATTTACGCTAAGGCTAGGCCGAGTTTGTATGTTTTTTGGGATAAAACTGAAGTAATCATTTTTGTTTTATTAAACCTAGGTACGAAGCTTTTATAAGATATCATTAAAAGATATCACAAAATTCGTGATACGGCTGAATAAGCTGGGTGCACGTCTAAATATCAAAACAGGTCACCAATGAAGATAGGAAGATGGTGCTAGAGGTCTAAAACATAAAACTTTTCTGCGTTTTGTGTCGACACTCTGTTATGGGTCAGTAACAGGTTTCTTGTCTCTCAGCAAGTAAGAACGTAAAGGTAAGTAATATGAAGACTAAGAATAGTATAGGCCACATATTAAAACTGTTCAAACTTTATGGTATAATAATTAATTGATATTTAAAATATTAGGGAGAATAAATAAAAAGGGAATAACGTTTCATGTTATATTTAAGAAAAACACTTGTGGCCAGATAGCTGTTAATTCTAAACATTGTGATACCAACCAAAATACTACGTGTTTAATGAAACAATAAAGTTTATTAACGGAAAACTTAATTTTGGATATAGGGACGTATAGCATAAGTAAGAAAACAATTGCGCTAGGAACCTTAAATAAGAACAAAACTAAAATTATAGCATTTATAATTGCACATAATGTACGTTATTATTACTATTGATTGACAAGAAGCTAATAATTTTTAATGAGATTAAAGAAACAAACTGGCAACATCTTCTAAATGTTACAACAAAAAAGCAGGAGTTTTGTTGGGTTGCATGCGCTTGTCAAAGAGAAATCTTCAGAAAGCAGGAAGCCGTTCGTGAAGCTGGTACTAGCTACTGGTATGTGGTAACGGCTTAGGCCTTGACTTTATGCGTATCCATAATTTCATTACACAATAATGAATAATGCCAAACGAAACAGGATATAGAAGTCACCTGATGGCTAGTTTAAAGAAATCGAATCCGGTGAAGTCACTTGCCTGGCTTCACCTTGTCCGCAGTGTCACTTTTTATGAACCTCTCTCAAGAGTCATTTAACAATCAGTCCCCGCTTTTAGAAATCGAATCATAGGTCTCTTAGAATATTTCACTTCAGTTTACATTTCAAATAGATTAATATAAACTGACATATATGTTTATTACACACATCATTTTCTTCGTAAAGAAACACGACAGAACTATTTACGATTTTTACGCACCTTAATGACATTACTAGAAATACAATTTTTTAATCAAATAAAAGTACCTTAATCAATTTTTTGATAAAGTTAATTGTTTCGTTTTTATTTAAAAATGAAATTTATTCTTTATTTATAAAATAAAATTTATGGAATTCATTCCATAAATTAATAAATACCTACAGTTTATTTCAATAACTTGTTCAGGATGGAATCAGTGAAGACATGAAGTGTGAGAAACTTAGCTACCTTATGACTAATAATAACAATATGACAAACGAGTTTATGACACGAAACATGGCAACCAAGTATTAGTCATATTACACATTAGCTATGACTATGACTATGAAAGATTTCCTATTCATTGCAGTGCAGGCTTCCTCAAGACTATTAAACAACTTTAATTGTTTATTAGTCAAATCTATATAAATAAAAGAATGAATTGAAGATAATAACATAACTTCCTTCCGATTCATTTATAAAAAAAAAATAATATTTTTGACTGCACCACATGCCACATAATATGTGTAATATTAACTACTATTTGGCTACGGGTGTTATTTTAAATTAACATGAAATGTAATTCGCTTGTTATTTACTCTCACAAATATTTTAAACATTGTTATAATAATATAAGTTTGAACCGTTTTGATATGTGTCCTATATTATTTTTAGTCTCTATATTACATGGAAGTGCTCACTGGTTCAGAGACTAGGTACTTGCTACTGACCCATAAAATAGTTTCCACATACAACACAGAAAAGTAGTCTCTCACCACCAACTTCCTGTGTTCATTGGTTACCTTTGATATCTTATTAAACCCAGGTTAAACATCGAGGTGTAATAGTTAACAACAGGCACACTTTAGTGTACCATTATTTCTGTTTTTTCTCCAAAAACAGATGTAAACTGTTATTATGTGTCCAACTCTGCTACCTTATGACTAATAATAACTAAATGGCAACGAGTTATATGAGACAAATGAATTGGGGATAATAAATGTGAATATAGTGAGTAATAGTGACTACATTAACTTCAAACATTGTAGTCGCTCTTTGATGAATTACTATGTCATCATAGAGTGACTTTAAATCAACTATTATTAACACATTAACTATCGAGGACCTAAACTTACTGCCAAATTTTCACCCTGATCATGAGATCGAGAAATATACCACAAATGATATCTCTTATAAGGTGGGAATTAGAACTGTCACAACTTCAGAACGAAGTCGACTCTGACGAAGACTACTTGTTACGGTTGGAAGACCTTAGTCTTTTTTCTCATTTCTTATTGTGGTTTGGACGTATATATACATTATCATAAAGAAAACAATCCATAAAGGACAACAAAACATTTACAGTAAATAGAAAAACAAACTTACAGTCTCTAATTTTCCGTTTAACCATCATCAGAGGGAAAGATAGGGACACTAATCGCAATTGCAAAGCAGTGGTTGGAGACCATCAGTGTTGTCACATGCGTGACTGGTTCAAGAGAAGTAAGAAAAATAAACTAGGAAAGTGAAGAACTGAAGAATAAAATAGTTAATATGACACGATGAAAATAAATCATAAGGGAATTAAAAAATATGAAAATAAATTATATGTTAAAATTAATAAAAACTTAAGTAGAATACATAATAAAATAAAAATAAAATTAGAAGTACTTTTAACTTACCCTTATATTTTATTATTTATACTACTTAATTTTTAACATTAAATTTTTTATACTTGAAAAATATCTGGTTTTCTTTGATGATGGCTGTATATATATACACGAGTACTGTAAAAGATATAAATATGGGACTAAGCTCACCAGTCTAATATTACATCCTTGATTGTAATTCCATGAAAATAAATATTTTGAAAACTTCCATGGTCAGCGGAGGAGGGGGAGGGGATCTTACGACTACTCTGGGCGGCAAAACTAGTTGCTACGTCACTGAGTAGATCATCCATAATAAACACCAGAATAGGAGCGATAGCACTCTTCCCTAAGAACAGCCTTTAATGTTTACAACTTAAGCTGCGGCAGGTCCAATGCTAATTATTCCTTTAAAACAATATTGTAATATATTCTATAGTTTGTGGATTAATCCATCTATGCATTCATAAATTTGAAGGTATTTAACATGTGCCCCTTCTACACCCAAAAATCAAGCCAACGCTATTCCTTTAAGACTTCATAGAGTTTCCATTATTTCAGAAAAATGTGAAAAAGATATACGAAAAAATGTTATATTCATAGAAACACAGAGGAAATACCTTAAAATTACTATTTGTTTTGTAATAAAGAACAAAAGAGTACATTTTCCATACTTCAATATTTCCCTATTCCATAAATATATCTACATTTTGTTCATGGCTCCAACATATAGTTTGATGAGAGCATTTGATAGACAAATCCATCAAATCATAGAAAGGATCAGAAAATATATGTTTGGCGCTTACTGCTCCAAATTGTTTAATTGCCACGGAATTTTTACAATTAAGTTTTTTATTCTTCGAACATATCATATTAACTCATTCAAAATTTCATGATTCTAGAGTTAGTAGTTTAAGAGAAAAAAAGTCTCTTAAACTTCCATTTTTTTGTTAAAATGTGAATTTGACCCATCAAAGATTGTGGAATGTAGCGTGATGGCAAAATCTTTAAATCAATTTTTTTCATGATCACTATAGTTTACTTATAGTAAAGGAAAAGTAAAATAAATGATATATACAGATGTACAAGAGAGGAAAAATTTGTCGGCTAACAAGGAAGCACTAGTCTAATTCAGCCATAAACAAACTTTCAAATGCAGGGCCTAAATTACACTCATGGCAGTACCTCGGGTTTGAAGGAAGTAACTATCAAACATAAGGCATTGTGTTTGAGAGCAAAGTCCGACAGTAAGTATAATGAGAAATGAGGTAGATGTAGTGAGAGGAGGAGTCCTGAGATCAAGTATCCCAGAGACTCGCCACCCCAGGGAAAGGTCGATAGATGTATATATGAAGTGACTTACGTTTTCATGTTCTATACTGTACTCTATACTCAGGGTTGCCTACTTTTAAATCACCTTGGTTGCAACAAAGGTGAACGTTGAAATGAATTTTCATAAAACTAACGTCGATTAATGCTCAACTGTCATATTGCTTCAATGCAAATCCTCATGGTCTTAGTTTTAGGGACTGCTTCCGTGTTCGAATACTTGATCAGATCCCCTCTAATAACCCTTATATTACCTTATGAGCTTCAGATTTGCCCCCTTACTCTTCTCGACTCCATAGTTACCGGCAGTATTTTAATCTATTCTTTTACTTATTAAATATAAAATTATTTTAATCAACTTGCGTTGACACCGATTATTTTTACTTTAATTCCTTGCCTTCTCTATAACTAATTTCCTTTTCCACCACTTCCTTGGCAGCAGCACTGATTTGTCTGGTAAACTTACTGCTAGTCAGTCTTTAGTGACAGCAGAGATGATGGTGAACGTTGAAATATAGATATGAGTTTTTTCCACGTGTTCCTTATACATAAATTAATATATAAAATTAAATTTAAGGAGTCGCAATAACGTATGCCAGTGAATAAAAGAGGGGTATAAGATAAAGTCATAAATAGATAGAAGGACATAACAAACACAAAGAAACAATGTTCCCAAATATATGTACACAATTTTGGCTAAAATATAAAATCGGCCAAAAATATCGCATACTCTGCCAAACTTTCGGTTAAATTACACATAAGAAATAATTTAATAATGAAAAACTTCAAAAATAGTTCAACACTATAAATATAAATAGAAACGAACTTTAACTTTACATTTTATTGCAGAAATTGAAATTTTTCGAACAAATCAGATGATGTCTCTTCATCTTGGTGGTTTGATGTAATAGGTTTGCAGAGTTCACCACAGCCTCTTGTAGTAAATTACCTTTACAGCATTTGTTGTGATGTTCAAGACAAGCCTTTGTTGCTAGTAGAGAATTCAGCATGTTAGACAATGAAGCTTGTTCGTAATTGAACGTATAAGCAAATTCAAATCATCTAGTAGTTTTACTTCATTTTGTGAATTGGACTCGTATAATTTGTTCACTCTTCAAGGACACTACTTCTTCAAGGATATGACATAAAAAAAAAAAGAAAAGCTAGGTTATTTTCATCTTCATACATGCTCGACGTCTTCAATTCAACCCACTGCGAAATTAAGTGTCCTACATCTCTCTCAACTGATAACCACCTTGTCTTACAATTATACGGTATCTTCAGAGGCGATTTGCAATCATTCATTGCCTCGTATAGCTCCCTATAGTTAAGCTACCTTAACCATGACAATGAAAACCATTTATTTGTTCCTGTTAGGAGAGATGGGTTTCTTAGAAGGGCTTCTAAGGAAGCATGGGAAACAGCCAATTGAAGAGTGGCATAGGCATTTTATTTAGGACGAAAGCTGCAACATCTTTCTAGAGTTTTTCGTATAACTTATTATTTATTCCCACCGCTCTTTATAATTTGAGGACATTTAGGTCGGTGCATTTTTAGCTATGACGTGTTTTACTATCATTGATGTCGTTTTTAAGCATATCCGGCAGGAGGTCACAATTTATTATTCCAGAACGACAGCTAAATATAATGAGAGTTTTATAGGAACATAAATGAAATCTGTTTACTAAATTTCACCCTGCAATGGAGTCGCAATTGCACTCACATGTTTCTTAGGCTTAGAGTGGATTACTATATCATAATACTTTACACTGAACTTAGCTGAACACTCACTGCACTGAGCTTTACTGGCATCATTGTTAACTTCTCTCAAACAGTCTTTAAACTGATTGTCCACTGTCTAAATTTCTGTTTAGACAGTGGTAGGCACTACCTTCGGGATTATGGACCACATTTAAGTTAAATTGGGATATCTTAAACAAAACGTGAAAAGTCGAAGAGGTTTTAAAACTACACTTTTACATTTTAAAACACCTCCACATACGAGTTGTAACTGGCAACTAAAGGAAGACCTTAAGTTTAAATTTGAATTTTCTTTGAGTACTCAGATAATAAATAAATAAACCTTGGATTTTCTAGAAGTCTGTCTTGGTTTCTGAGAAAAATGTCATTGGTAGGCTGGCAGCCATACCAACATGCAAAGCCCACCAATATGTCGGTATTAAACATGTACAAAATATGTTCAAAACGAGCTCATATTTATACTTGTAGTTAAGTTCATCATGAAACCTGTACCAATGCGCTTAATACTTATATAACGAGTGTAGTATTATTCTGCGTTCACCATGTCATGAAGCTGCTAAAAATTGGTCAACAGTAGTCCATTAATGGATGCATTTTGGCTATTAGTTAGATGGGATAAATGGCTAGAAGGAGTCAAATTTGGCTAGATCTAGCCGAAAAATGGCTGATTTGGCAACTCTGACGAAACAACCAGCATTGGAATTTTATGAGTATATGTACTACTAAATAACTAAACAAAACCGCCAAAATCAGAATTTTTTGATTAAAAAATTAGTATGCTTGAAAGACAAACTGCTACTTCAGTACATGTATAAACAATGTGACAGAGGAAATAGCATAAACAACAACACAGATTACCCCCATTGTTAAAAAAAATAAATAGTGAGAAAATAGCTACTACAGAAAAACGAGGTTAAAAGCATAAAAAATATCAAATGGTAAAATAATTATAAACACAAACACATAATAAGTAAAAATACATATTAAATAAGAAATGAATAATAAAAAAAAATATGTTAGCATGCAAACTGTGGTACTAAAATATGCATGCAAATATACCTACGTCTGGACGATGAAAAAACGATCTCAACTGACTACATATATAATCTTTGGAATTACAAGTTAAGTCGAGATCAAAAAGTTACCCCAACTCAGGCGTGGGGAACCCGCGGCCTTAAGGCCGCATATGGCCTTTTAAACCGTGAAATGTGGCCTTCTACAGTTTGTTGAGAAAAATGTTTCAAAATATAAAGAATTACAATTATGGTAATAAAGACAAAAAAAATCTGGCATTTAGGAAGAAGACTATTCATTAATCATTGCTTGAAAAGTCTAAGCTTATGGAAAATAATTTTCCTGGGTTAACAAATGTAATAAACGAGGGCAGTAAGGACACTACTGAATCTTTTGAAAGATGCAAAACAGATTTAGATGTACTGATCTAGTAATATAATGATAGATCAAGTATTTTACAATATAACTATTATATAATAATTTGCTTATCTATTCTTGGTGGCCTTTTGGGGAAGTGGACGGTGCTAAAATGGCCTTTACTCCAAGAAAGGTTCCCCACCCCTGCCCCAACTTATGTTCTCCCTCAAACCTAAGAGCCAATTGTAAAATTACAGATGACACTCACAGGAGAGATGTCGTCCGACTCAGTTGTCTGAGTCTGTGGTCTGACCATTGACCTCCTTCTCTCCTCTTCTCCTGACTATGAACTGTTAATTGATATATCAATTATGTGCTTTACCCTGTTTTGTCATTTATGTATTTCAGTTTTATATATGTATACAATATAGATATATAAACCAAAAACTAAAGAATACAAAGATAATACATACTATGAATTCTCAAAATTTCACTAAACAAAGTAGAATAGTAACAATAAAAAAACAACCCTCACTGTCCTCACATTGCTTACATAGACGAGAAAATCACTCAAGAAGTTATTCATGCCCTGAAGATGACTGATCATTGGACACATGTCGACTATAGGAAGTATATTTTCCTTCGTAGACGAAGTAACGAGTGTTATTTTCGAAAATTCAGAAGATTGTTCAGGAACAGGTATCACTTAAGTTTGCTTTTTCAATTATCATCAATGCCCATCCATTGACTTGCAAAAAAATTAACAATTAACATGTGAAATAAAACTCAGTGTCTTAAATACAGTAAGAAATTTAGTAATGGGACTGAGATTTGAAGTTGAGACCACGAGGTTGAGGGACACCTGAAATGAATTAATGCAATAATTGAAAAAAAAAAGATAAAAACTCACTTCTATATTTTGACACCCTTTCTTATCAGGAGAAGATTTGCTTTCTTTGGGTACTTTTTTAACTTGACTTGTTTTCTTCTTTTACCGATTTAATTTTGACTTAATCTATACATGCATAAAATAAATTATGATAATGCATTATTAATTTAAAAATGAAATCTAAGGTTCATTAAATTATTAAATATAACTGGCAAGTTTTTTGTTCTCCACTCTGTAACATAGAATTCTGGTCAGACCAAGTCATTTTACGATAATCGGATGAAAAAAAAATAGTTAAAAAAATGATGCTTTGCTGAGTCATTTATTTACATAAATATATATTCTGTCTTTTAAAAGATAAATAACATCCAAGAGAAATATCCTTCCACCTCAGTCGATATAAATGGTTGCTCCAGATGAAAACAGTTTTCGTCGGTGACTTCACTTGAGAAGAGGTTTACACTCATTGAAAACGCAAGCACACGAAGTTGGGACTTCAATGGCCTTGTCAAAGAAATAGCCGTCGGCACAGTCCAGTCGCAAGTTAACTGGCCTGAAGCGAATTCCTTGGCAACATTTGCACTTCTTTTCCATGTTTCCAGTCTCTAGAATAAAATAAACAAGTATTACATTTTAAACAAAACCACACCATGACAACATGACTGAACGTTGTCCATATCCTTTTTTTTTTTTTTTTTTTTTTTTTTTTTGATGATTTCATTAACACGTTTTATGGCACAGAGGTCATTTGATGGTACAGAAGTCCTTTTTTCTGTAATTGTGTCACACCTTATTATTTGTGTCAGTGAAACCATGAAACTACAGTCAAGGATCCCCTACAAAAGTTCAGCAGTAAAATCTTTTGTTTTCAACAATTTATCAATTTAAAGAGATAATACCTTTCTTCAACGATGACATTTTAGTTTATTTTGTAGGATGACGAAACAGTAATTTCCAATACGATCTAAATTAAACAAATAGCTCCTGTTCGAAAAGATCAACTTTCGAAAAGTACGGTTCTTCGAAAATGTGGTCCGAACTAAATATCAGCTACATTTAATAACAGCTTAAATATAGCTGTTAAAATAAAGGCTTAGCCTGTAAAATAAAGGCTAGTATTTAAAATACTCTCATTTTAAATACTAGCTTTTCGATAGTATTTAAATTACTTTTATGTCAGAATGCTTAATCGGTATTAAATCTCTCGATTTAATACTGATTTAAGTTATATATTACATTACCTGGTTATTCTACACCAGGGGCCCCAAGTACTCCTTCACTCAAGTTTATTAGAGGAGGGGTCATGGCATTGCGATAGCTCGAGCCACGACGGCATTACGTTGTCTCGACGAAGCAGTGTCTTTAAGATTTTCAACTATCGCATAAAAAAATCTAGGCTCATTACCTAGATTAGAACCTTAAGTTATAATTAGAAAAACCACACACAATGACTAAACCTGACCAGATTACAAAAAAAAAAGGATCCTATATACCTTAACAAATAAGTTGGATTATTTCGAACCCATGTAGTCAGTAGTCAGTAGTATAAAATATCAGTAGTCCCAAGGGTTAATTTTTCACTCAATTTTGCGATCTAAACAGTTGTTCAATATACAAACTATAAATTAAGACCATAGATTTATGCTCATAGTTGATATGTTTCTTTTTATTTGCACTTGAATTTCATTCGAGAATGTGCCTCATTTGTTAATTGGCACCCATTTTACTTTGATCAGTGGTCTTAAATTTTGTCCAGTCAAGTTTATTTAGTGTAGAAACTTTAATGAGTATGTAACATTGATAGGCTTAAGACTGTTTTACGTCATAGTAAACACCTTTCTCCTACTTCTAAACCTTGATCATCATGATGAATAACTGGTCATTATCGTTACATTTCTTATCTTGACCTGCCGCGCTACAGCGAGCTGATTACGCAGCTAATGGGCACAGTAAACAAATTAGGCATGGGCACTGCCACACCTACTTTTAACACAAGTTTACAATTACTGAAATCCTTGTCTCCGTATTCGAGTTACTTAAACTATATAACTTCCTTTTAAAATAGTAACCTCTTTCAAACTGAAACACTGACTTACAGTAAAAATGATTACCTATCACATTTAACTACAAACATAAGTCGAATTTATTTACTAATAAGTTGTTAAAGATTTCAACTTTGGTATGTTGCATTAAAATGAAATGTATTTAATACAAAACTTTCAATTTGAGCTTTTTTGTGTTTTAGCAGGAGAAAAAAGGTTAATTCTTCGGAAAAAGAGGGGATTTATTATAGGCAATGACTTTAAATGGTTGAAATGCAAGAATTAAGTCATCGTGGCTCTCGAGCACTTATGCAATTTTGATCTGTCGCAATAAGTGAATCAGGTAAAAAAATCATACAGTAATGGGGAAACCCTACTGAATTCGGGTTACGCTTACTACTAACCAATGTTCTAAATTAGTATTTTCCCTTAAAGATGAACTTTAAATAAGTCATATAACTTTATATAATTGTTTATATAACTTAAAAGCAATTTAGTCATTATGAAAGGAAACAAGATTTGAATCAAAGTTTAACGATTTCAAAGAACATTCAGTTAGAAATTACCTATCACCAAGGTTCTGATGCCAGTGTTCAGATACAGATGCAAGGCAACATTTTCACTCTCTCGTTTCGACTATTTAGTTTCTAGTTAATATAATAGTGTTATTTCTTTGTTAAAAACACGAATATATGGTTTGAATAACTTATAATCTAAATAAACAGTTGACCACAAACGTTTGTAAGCGAGAAGCCAGACAATACAGTGCTAATTTCAAGAATGCACATTGACCCAGCTTTCCAAACCTACCAGTCACATTACAATCATTGATTCGAAATTTCCAATCAGTTGTCTGCAGTCGCTCTTGGTATTTTTACTGATTTCTTCAATGTGCATTTCCAAAAACAAACAGTTTCTATTCTTCTTTATTATAGTGCTTGTAAAATGTACTTACTTGCATTATAGTAGGAATCGGAAGAGCAAGGTCCGTAGCATTCAGCATAGCCCTCTATGGAGTTGACGTTCGTACACTGTCCGTGCATTTCCGTGTTTATAGATATTTTACGAATAGTCTTGTCAAGTGGGATCTGTTCGGCTTGACAGTTCTCTGCAATTACAAGGTTATTAGTACAACACAGGTTATTGACTATTTTATTATTATTATTAGCTAATTAGTAGTCATACTTCGAACGTTTATTCTAGATTACGTTCACCTTCGGGAGCCTACTGGAGAAGTCTGTTATTCTGTAGGACACTACCTTCTAAGTAAGTGATATCAAACTGATCGGGGTTGGAGATGGACACACAAGGTTATAGCAATTACTCAAAAGGATAAAGGTCTCCACGTCTTAACACAATCAAATTTTCAAATCCATCAAATCTGTGTTTTTTAGGTTGAAAAGAACATAATATTTTGTAAATATTTATTTTCTCTCAAAAAAGAATCTAATCTTACTTGCAAATCTGGTAAATACTAACGTTTTACTCTCATTTTAAATACTAGCTTTTCGATAGTATGTACTTCAAAATGTCTCTCATAATGATCTAATCTTCTCATCTCTCACCATAAACAAATATGGTATTAATTTGAACCAGTCAATCTTTTGAAACCAGCCATGGAGTTTTTTTACCCAATCATGGGTACAAAAAAACCGTCCGGTTTTTTTGTAGAAGTTTTGTAAAATTCTACAGTCTGGTAGATTTTTGTAAAATATTTGTTATTTTTTAGCCTAATCATTTCCCCAAATGAACTTTTCATTTCCTATATTGATAGAAGATATAAAAAAAATAGCATCATAATCACATCAAAATATTTTAAAAACAAAGACTTTAGGGACATTCTTACACATAGTCCATTAATAATTTTATTGTGTATGAATTTTGTTCACAACATATTGCTATGATGTCCCCGAAGTTTGGTTTAAATCTTAAAAAACTAATAATGTATAAAATTGGCATTTGCCATTTGTTTACGTTTTGATATTTACCTGTAGTTGATGCAGGGTTGTCCTTACCGATAGCTCTCTATTAATTTTTGTTCACTTTCAAATGTGATGTTTCATTTGTTTCATTACGTTCCGTTGGTGAAATTAAAAACTGCAGTTAATGAATAAAAATTGTCAACAATTTCTATTCTCCATTCATTCATATAACCTCAAATTTGCAGATAACCTTTTATATATTGGTATAAACTACACTTGTTTTTATCTGATAGTTTAATGCATATGAAATTTAGCTCAGATACAAAATAACTTATACATAAAACACTTTTTGACATTATATAAAAGTATTATGTCAAATTACTTATATAGGACTTAAGACCAAAACATTTCTGCTTATCCAACCAACTTCTTGGTTCATCTAAGCAACCAGTGGAATAACTCATGCCGGTAAAACTGTAGAGGGAGGTACGATCGGACACCACCGGTGCTGGACGCTTATACGAGTACATATATATGATGTTACGTATGAAGTGTAAAGAAAATTACATATTCTGAACCAATCCTTCATATATTGTTGAGTAATGAAGAAGAAGAAGTAATGAAGGATTTTAATGAAATATATAGTTTTTTTAATTTCAAATATTAAACTATCATTTATAAAGTTTATATTTGAAGGTTCTTTATGGGTCATATTACACAATTTCATTTACCTGTTATATCTAAAATAAATGTACCACCGGTGAAAGATATCAAGTTAGTTTAACACGTACCTTAAGCTCAACTGGATATTAAGAAAAAATAACATAAATACATTATTTCCTCTTAATTTATATTACTTACATTGTTTTCTTTCTAAAAAATAAAAGAACAATTTAAATTAATTCATGAAAAGAAAGATATTTTTATACAAAACGAAATTGTATAAAAAAAATAAAAAAAGAACATGTTAGATGTATGGTATACCACTAGTTGAATATGTTTGTTGCCGAACCTATTTCTTCAAGTAAATTATAAATTCGGATAACACAATATTATTTGAAATGGTTGTAACTGCTTAATTATCAATAATAATTAAGCTAATAGGAATCTTTATAAATAAAATAATGATTTTGTCTGTACATTGCTTAGAACTGACTCATTTCATGTTTTCTTTACGTTTCATACATTGGAGAAACCGAATCCACCCTTAGAAAAATTTCTGTCGGTTTGTCCGCAAAACTTTGTCACAGGTAAACTCAGCTACCATAAGACATATAAAGCTGAAACTTTTACAGTAGATTTGTGTAGGTCTAACTTAAAATATAGGCTATGAATTGATTGGAAATTCAACGTAGAAGTGAAGTTATGGACGTTTAACGCAAAAATGTTTGTCACAAGTAAACTCAGCCACCATAAGACATAGCGAGCTGAAACATTGACACTGGATTTGTGTGTGCCTAACTTAAAATATGGGCTCTAAATAGATTATTAATTCAGTACAGAAGCGAAGTTATGGGGCTTTTAGCTGTATTTTCCTAACTTCACAGACAAGTTTGTTTTGAAAATACACAGGTGTGGCAAGTAGGTATTGTTAGTTGATTTTAATTTCAATTGAGCATATGAATATATTGCGTATTTGACATCTTTGAAAAGGTACCAGAGTTTCCCAGAGTTGAGGATGTACTATCTAATACGAATAAATAGTTTTGTAAACGAGCAATTCTCAACTCTTAATATGAACAGGCATGAGAAATCAACAAAGTTCTTACGCTATATGAAGCCGAGGAAAGAAGTTACAAGTCAGTAAAGAGATTGGATTAGTGATGAAGAAGCAGTTCATTATCTAATTGAATTTCTTGACTCTGAATTTATTTCTCCTGGACTGCCTGCTCATGAGTAAAAACTTAAAGTAGGAGCACCAATGATGCTGCAATTTATAGCAGTAACAAATTTGATGTTACGAAACATGAGTGACCCAAAAACTGTGCAACGGGACACGACTCTGAGTTCGTGCTCTACACAGATATGCCATAGAGGCGGACATAATGACTGGATGTGGTATTGGGGAGTCTGTGTGTATACCACGCATACCATTGATTCCGAGCCACTGTCTGTTTCCATTCAAATGATTGCAAGGTCCCCTCAGAGTCTATTTCGCAATGACGTTAACTAAGTCGCAAAGGGAGACTTTATCTAATGCAGGAATTCAAGTTAGCGAAACCAAGTTTTTCTCACATGGTCAACTGTAGTTTACTTGCTCAATAGTCAGAGGTTTCAACTGATTGTTCTTCCATGAACCTGAAGGACAGACAGCTAATGTAGTGTATACAGAGGCATTTGTTTAACACTGTACTAATAATGGTGTTTTCTACTATTCTATAATTTCTAATTATAGTATTAGTATAATACTATAATTGATATTTTGGAATACCAAGAATAATAGAATTTTTGATTCCGTCAAAGACGGGTACATTTGCTAGTTGTTGAATAAAATAGCAGATGGGTTTGGAATCATTACACCAAAATTATGGAAGACAATTTTCCATAAGGAGAATACCTTGTAAATTAGCAGTAGGAATAGGGGGTGACTTGCATCTTTTACAGCATCCATCGAAGAAAATGTCCTCTTCTCTGCATTGACTGATGTTGGGACACAACTCCGGGAATATGATTACCTGGAACTGAAAGGACCGGCCTTATCACACAACAGTGAATTTTATTCTGTGGAATTGTGGAATTATTCTTATTTGCAAGTTCATTAATTCTTGACAGAAGGCAATAACAGAATACAATAACACAAAAAACAGATAATAACTCCTGATAATGGACGTGTTCCGAAAACGTACTTTTCTAATATTGTTATTAACGTATGTAGTATTAACCCAAAATAATCTTATTTAAAATAATTTCATTTTATCAATTGTTTTTACTCGTGAACATAAAACAGTCTATAAGTGGTCTGAGGATTGATAATGTAGAGTTAGATATATTTTTAATTAAATAACCGAAGTCATATTATAATTATATTGAACACATAAAATATTAACTCCTTCAATAAAGTTACCATTCAAAAAAAAAACACTAATTTGAACTATACAAATTATGGTTGTCCGGTATTAAATAATTATCACTAGTTTAGATATAGGAATTCGCGAAGATATATTTACAATATTATTATTATTAAAGTAATTAACAATAAAAATAATATTATAAAGTAATTAACTATGCAAGTGTAGTGCGGTTAATATTCACAATGTTAATCAAGTGTGACTGAGAAGGTCGCTGAAAGTGGTCAAGAGTAGTTGAGGCACGCAATGTGAGCATAGTTTGGTCGAGGCGTTTGTTATATATGGTTGAGATAAATGGTGTGACTGGTAAGCATGGTTATCTCGTAAGAGTGGCGTCGGCTGTGCACACCTGGTGGTCAGTGCACGTGTAGTTGGTGCAGCCGTCGGCAGACGACCACGAGGCGTTGGGTGGGTGCGTGGCTCCCTCGAAGACGCACGCCACTTGTTTGCAAGAGCCGCAGCAGCGTCCTTCCTCAGGCTTCTCGTACTCCCAACCCGGAGAGCACTCTTGCCTGCACTCCTCCACTGTTTCCTTGATGTTCAGGTCAGTGTCGCTCAGCGCTTTGCACTCATACGTCTTACACGCCTCCTCCGACTTCCACTTCTCTCCTACCTGGAAATATTAACACATAACATCAAAATCCAACAGACTTCATACAATAATAATTTCACTTTACTGAAAAAGGAGTTAAGCATGTTTTAACAGGTAGCAAAGATTGCTGATAATGCTATTATTGGAGATTCGAATCTTGGTTATCATACTAGATTTCCCTTGTGGGGGTTGAAGACCTCAAACACACTGTTGTAAATTAGCAGTTTACGGAAAAATTTTCCGTTTTCATATCTCGACCATATATGTTCAGCAATATTTTTCTTTTTTATTGAGGTTTGGTTCAGCGTCAAATAGTAAAAACACCTTTAAGCCAACATTTCGTATATATTCGTAGACATCATCAGGATTACATCAATATTGAAAATCGGTATTGTTGAAGCCCTGAAGATGTCTACAATAGATGCAACGTTGACTTAAATGTGTTTTTACTATTTGATGCTGGACCAAAACTCTATTAAGAAAGAAAAATACTGATACTAGGTCTAAACCAAAGAAAGAAAATCAGAATAAAGATCAAGATTTTTAAACCAAATAATTTATACTAAGAATCAGTTGAACTCTGACAAAGACCACATGTTTTGGTTATATATATATATATATATATAAATCGGAGAGTTGTCAATACTCAAACATTGAAAACGGACGTCACTTTTATTTAAAACCATTTTGGTAGCATACTACAAAAAGGAAATATAATTATCATAGATAAATCCATAATCATACACAAATCACAAGATACAAAGGTGCGCCAAATACATTGTTGCGAATGTAAATGTATATATTCCAGACTGAAACATGAGAGAGTTTTCGTAAGTAAGAAATTTAGAACATAAAAAGAGTAAGCTACAGTGGACACCGCTTAATGTAATCAATCGGTTAATATTATAGCAATTCCTGATCCCCGCCCCAACATACAAATGCATGCGTTTTGGTCTAACGCATAGAACAAAAGCTCCGTGACAGTGATTTTTTTGCTTTCATTAATTTTAAATCAACCGTTCAAGATGAAGAAAAGCAGAAATTTAAGTATAAAAGAAAAGCTGCAGTTTTAGAGAGCTATGAGGCAAAGTGAGGTTGCTTCAAAACTGCAAATATCCCAGCCGCTTCTATGCAAAATTTTAAAAAGCCGCTTAAGCTCCGAGGTAGACGTCAAAGATATCCAAAACGTAATAAAGAATCTTATTAAAAGGTTTGTGGAATTATAAAGTCAAATAAAAGACTCAAACATGATTTAAACTTTATTATCATTTAATCATAAATGATTAATAACTTGATCGACTTTTAGTACTGTTAGTAGAATATTTATATATTTAGTTATTATAGTTTTTCATAATTTTTATTATGGGCTTTAGACTATTTAGACTATTATGGGCGCACCTCTATCTTGTGGGAACTGATAAACAACTATAACTATTAGGTACCGGAGTTCTGAATGCATCACTGTATAATTGTTCTCTCACTGATTCCATTTGTCTTGTTGCACGAAAGAAGTTGCAATTAATTTAGAATATAAAAACTGGTGATTATGTTAACTGCATTCGCCAATCATTAAAGACAATGATTAATAAAAAAGGAGATTACCTGGTATGTTTTGCCATCCATGCGACAGGCAGTTCTGACGTAAATAGGGCAGCATTTGTTATTAATGTGTTTTGGTGTGTAGACGTAGTTTTCACTTGAAGGAGGAACTCCGCAAACGCTGTCAGAACAAGAGGGACCAGACTGCTTGCAGGTACAACTTCTGCAGGGTCCGTCCTTCCAGCTGTCTCCGAACTGAGCAAAGAACAACGTCATTAAAACACTAAACTGAGTGAAGGATGTCAGATAAAGTAAGAAGTGCCCGTTAATTTGTTCGTCAATGAATTCGATGCACAACCAAATGATTTCAATAAATAAGAAAAGTGTTTCCAAGTAGTTTTTATTTTATAAAACTGATATTGTTATTTTAAAATGATTTACCGACTAGGGTGAATGTGAGCGTTTCGATACTACAAAATGTCCTCAAAAATTCACGAAATTTTGAAAATTATTAAAAAAAAAATTAAGAAAAATCGGCGAGGCAGTGGCAGCAACAACTGTATTAATAAACCAAATAACTGATATACAAAGAATTCATTTAAAAGTTAAAAAATAATCAGCATAATGTATAAAATGAATACGCAAATAAATCTATATAGTTTTTTTTTCATTTTACTTTTCATTACACATATAGGTAGCAACTATTTGAAAGTTGCCCGAGTAGTGAACGAACTGCTTCCGTAATTGTCACTCCTGGTCGAATACAATGTTTGTGTTTCTGCTAGAGATAGGAAGTACTACTTCTTATTTAATACCTTAAAGAAAAGTATATCTTTGATGCCCAATTGTTGAGAGGTTTATGTCATTTAAATAACCTTCAAACAATTATCAATATAGTTAGAAGGGTTTAGTAAATAGTGGTATTCATTCTGTTTCCATCTCTTAACATTTGTTTTATAAATTGATCCGGTTCCAGCTAACATTAACTTTTTCGTTAATGACTAAAAAATGAAGATAACGAGCATACAGTTCAGGATACTTGGAATAATGAGAACTCATAAAAGGTATATTCCAGATATAGTGTGGAATTTACTGTATAACAAATGGGAAATTGAAACTTCATGTCACAGAAAGAGTTACCTTCATTTTGTATATGTATACGGTAATGTGAATACTATATGCTCACTATGTATATGTTATATATTATTATGAAAACTAAAAGCAACAGACGGTTCTACAATTATGTATACTATATTTTCATCATCATCAAAGAAATGTTTTTTTAAACATGATCACTTACATTTTTCAAAACGATTTTCTTCGGGGAATTTTCATCCTTGATAGAATCCATTGCATATATACATTTACCTTCTGGAATTTCTGAAAACAACATTCCGCTTTAAAGGATAAACCACGAAAATAGAAATAATAATGACAATACTTAAATATAAAATACAATCGTGCTTAAAAGTGACTTATAGATTATAAAACAGTTAAATTATGTGAGAAATGAACCACTTATGGAACTGATAAAATATGTGCATAACATAGACTTTTTGGTCAAATGAAGATAGTTACTAAAAAAAAAGGTCAGTGATACATTGCTATTTGAGTACTCTTAAGAGGTTTAATGATGAGGCTACAGACTGATAAGGGATTGCATACTAACCACAAGAGAAGGAGGGACAGCAGGCGCCCGGAGTGGGTCTGGCTTCATGGTGCAGAGGACAGGGTGGAGGCGGGGGACACGTATCTTTCTGACAGGTGACCAGTACTCTGGGACAACAACCGCTCTGGTCCATCGTGGCCACCATGCCTGGCTCACGTACCTTCTCCATCTCGCCTTTTACATCTTCGCAGTCACTCTTGCAACCTATCGGCACAAGTGCTTACAAACATATAACCCAAAAATGTACTTACTCATCACTGCACTCTGAAAACTTCAATTTTGTGAAGATTGTTGTAACTAAAAACAAACTAACGAATCTTACGGATAAAAGTTTCATAAACCTACAGATAAATTCAATATTACTTAGACAAAGTAGTATCAGTTGAAACAAAAATAGGATTTATACAAACCTGAAAGCAAGGTTCAACAAACTATTCTAAGGACTGAACTCTAAAAACAGTAGATGTTGAAATAGTTGAAGCTGGACCTTGAGATATTGGGAAATACTATTAAAAATGTTACGATCTTGGGATTTTTATTCTAATTCTTTTCAAAATTCTAATTTAGCTTGTATTGGGACATTTATTCTACCTACTGAAATATCGCTAAATATTGGAACTATTTAAATAATATCAAGGTCAGAATAAATAATCGTAACTATATTTACCAACTTGAGTGTTTTACTACCCTCATCTATAAGTATCAAAAGATTATTCTTTATCAATTGTCTACAGACTGCTTACAACTAACTAATTAAAGCCAGAAATTTTTTTAAGACAGTCCCAAGGAGAATTAACATCATAAGTGACAATGCATATTGTTCTAAACGTAATCGTAAAAACTTTTGAAAGTTCTTAAGAAATAGAAGAACAGAATATAAAAAATAAGTGAAGAAAATGATCTCCTCTACATTATACGGAAACTTGACGAACTGGATGAGAATACACGATCCAGTAAGGGTACTTTTTACAAATCAATAAAGCAAGCATTTAACTAAGTAGGAAAATGTAATCATTCCTTTAGAATTTTCATAGTTAATTTTTAACGAATTCTTTAGCTGATCTTATCATCACAATCGATGTTTAGTACTCGGCTGAACCCTATCCAAAATGACAAAGTCGACTCAACCAAAATGGAAAATTCAAGAACAGGTATACATGAAGACTGTGAGCTTCCCCTATAGTGACCCAGGTTTAGAGAGAGCTTGTGAACAGAAGTCTATGAAACTTGAAAAGTGAACTCGGCATTTGAAATCTGATTAAATGTTTTTGAATCAGTCTACTAAAGAAGAGATTTTTCAGGTTCCAATCAAAGAAATCAGAACTGCTACATCTCTACTTTATGACCGAAGGTACTTGCACGTGTTTCTTTAGCGAAGCTTGATCATTAGAGACTAATCTCTGCCTTCTTCAGGAATTGCCACATATATTCTAATTTTATTCTTATAATCCCTAACTGACCAAGGAGATGCAAATGTCCAACTATTATTATTATTATGATTTGTTATAATTTATTTAGCATATTATAACTGATAACTTTATTTTAGATCTTAAGATCCGAAAACTGAACTTCATATAGAGGTAGGCTCGGTTACAGTGTTTAGTTTTTTATCTTAAACTAACTTCAGGAGATAAAAAACGAAGGTTAAACTTAAACTGAATTGAAGACAGGGTACATAATAAGAACGGTTGAGGTCATACAAATAAATTTGAATATTATACCTCTTGTGCCAAATTGTTTAACATTGATCTGGAATTAAAACATATTCTAAAATATCAGTGGATGAGAAAATGCATAATGAAAACTTGGTAAAGATATGAAACAGATTCTAAAAATAAAATCAGGTGTGGTATGATAAAATTAAGAATATTCAAAGAAGATCGAATAATTAAATTATAGTTCTGATAGCATAGGAAAGGTGGCAGTTCGGAACTATAAAACAAAAAAGGAATGTCGGTCTATTATTAAAATTGATGAACAAAAATAATTGCTATCAACAAAATTCAGAGGTGAAAACTGATGTATCCATGACTATAGAGTATTTCGTTATTCCTATTATTATACTTATTTCACTCTGAATTGTAATTTGTAATATTTGAATTTAGTAAATTAATGTTAAATAATAGTTTCCGAAATATTCTAATAATTAATAGTAAATACGAATATAGAGTTACATAATTTTACATTTTATCATTTGAGTTAAGATTTGTCTACTAGGGTTCTACATCCTCCCGGTTTTACCAGTGGAAATGCAACCCTCGAAGTCAACTAACTCTACCTTAGCGCCTAAACCTGCGCTATAAACATTATTTTATATCTTTTTTAATATAAAGGATTGTTAGAGTAGAAAACTGTTTGCATGCTTGTTTTGTTGATAAAGAATGAACAGAGGTAACAACTACTAACAGCGACCGAAAGTGGTATATCAGTTGGTGTGATTGACGTCAGAGTCCAAGTTTCAGTATTTCAGTCGAACTCCAGATTTGTTTAATGAGGAAGATTGAACAACTTGAGAATACAATCACTCCAGAAAAACCTCAGCTCCTCAAGCTGCTCCGATAGAAATCCTTTTTCTAATAAACTTAAGCGAGACACAATATGGAACTACTCGTGTAGAATTGACCAACTAGATGGGAATATATGATTCATATTCAGTATTTCCGTTAATGTTTTTCATTTAATAACTCGGCAATTTTTGTTTCCATTTCTTTAACAAAAACATGTTTTATACATTATAATTTTAGATTTGGCCTGCCCAATGACTATTTAAATGTAATATATTGATTGTACAAAGGTAGCATAATAATTTGTCTTTTAATTAAAGGCTGGTATAAATGGTCGGATGGATTTATGCTTTTTTAATTAAATTTTATGAATTTGAGTTGGCTTCTTCTATGACTTGAATATTCTGTTTGCTTTAAATGTGCTATACTGGACATAAAATTTATGGATTAAACTAAAACTGAAATAACTTTTGTTTCTTCTTATAATTTTTTTAATTAAAGTGATTAAAATCAGACTCGATTGTCATCACATATAAAGAAGTTAAGAAAAGGTACTAAACAAATAATTTAAAATAAATAATACAACAGTTTAAGAATTAATACTATTTCATAAAGAGATCTTAATGCTTATCTATTATATCCTTCCTGAGAATGATATTCACTCTGACTTGTCAGGAATTATTTCGACCTGTCTATTCCAAGGATACTTTATTTGTAGAAAGGAAGGCAAAGAGGCAGCAATGTGGAAATAGGTGTTTCAAAACTTTTTTCAACCGCTTTTGTACAAACACTTCGGCCATAACGGTAACAATCAGAGTTAAAACCACTTATAGAAAAGAAAATCCCCTCCCTTTACCATCGTATTCCAAACCATGTAACATTGTCACACTTAATGTGTGAGGGAGTCAACTAGGTTCGAATAACATGAACTCTAAAGGTTCAGTCGTAAAGGCAAGTTCATTATCTGTATATCACATCTGACCCTCATATTCAATTAATCGGTTGCAACTCCAGTGATGATATGGATCTCGTATAATATACTGTAAAAATGAATAGTTTTGGCTTACGGCAAACAAATATCTGGCATCCACTTGGTGAGGAGTCAACTTGAATCTCCTGTCCGTAGCCGCACTCAGGCTCGACGGCTGCCTTGCAGTCCTCTTCAACTGAACAGACAATTCAGCACCACATTCTCAATTTAGAAAATACACATTGTGACAATCAGTCTATAATCAAATATAATACATACTACTTTATTGTGACAAGTGTACTCATCTTAATATACATTCCAAAGAAAAAACTAAAACTGAAATAACTTTTATTTCTTCTAATAATCTTTTTGATTAAGGTGACAAAAATCAGACTCGATTGTCATCACATCTAAAGATGTTAAAAAAAGATACTAAAGAATTAATATACTTTCCTAAAGTGATCTTAATGCATATCTATTCTATCCTTCCTGAGAAAGATATCAAAGTGCTCTGAAAGCCAACAAGTACAAAAGCACATATGAAACCAGGTCACACACCAACTCCTGGCAAATTAACAGGGCCGAGTTAACAGCCACCTTAGCTACTAGTAAAGATAGACCATAAAGAAGAATGTAGTTAGAGAGAGAATTACCACACTGATAGCGAGGGCAGCATTGCGAGCGACTAGCTTCCAGTATTTCCTGTCGAGATCCCAAAGGACACGGCTGAGGCGGAACACAGGCCGGAGTGCTGCATTCGACTCGACCGCCTTCAGTGCAGTGGCACTTCGTGCACTTGTCTTTATCCCAGCTGTCTCCTACGTAGTGACCCTCGTCGTCGCAGGCTACACATCTCTTCTTTTCCACGCAAGTTTTGTTCTTCAATACCTTTAGAAAAAAAAACATAAAATCTTGGTATAATCCATAATATTAAAATAAATTTTAAATATTTTATCTTGTTTTGAAGCATACAGTCACAGTAATGCATATATTTAAATACGTACCAATTGTCTTTCCATTCCCTTCACAGAATAAATATACACTATTTTTGTGTCTCCACTAACTATGTGGACTAGTTGAATCAATTGAGATTATTTTATACAGATTCTCTTCAATAAGTATTTTAAATAATTTAACAACCTATTTCAGTTGACAACCTATCACCAGTGGAACTGTAACGCCATGCAGTAATTAGGTATAGAATGCAATCTATATATGTAAAAGGATTTGTACATAAACAGATAAAGGAAAGAAGGTAAAGAATCATTCTTCTTTATTATTAAAGAACCAGTATTCGTTGAAAGATATTATGCCCTATTTATAAGTCTGTCTTTCACATAACCCTTTATATATATAAATAAGGAACACACTAATGAAAATGTAAGAGTAGTACCTGGTCTTGAGGGCAAACACAACCATCTCTCAAGGGAGCTTTGCACTTGCTTGGGTCACTTAGATAGAGCTTGTAGTTGTCACAAGTCAAACTGCAACCCACGGTGCAAAAACTGTACTCTTCGCCTAAAACACAAGAGAAAATTGATTTTTTAAACAGGTAAGCAGGTATTTTACCTAGCAGTTTTACATTATTGTTGTTCACTATAAGATCTGATAATGTTTCATTTAATTGGACTTCATTCCATTAAGAATTGTAAGATGGCAACAAAACGTTTTACTATTATGCTTTGTTTACCCTTGCGAAGCCAAAATGGTCTGTTAGTTATAAAGCCCTCTTCCTTAGTAGGATTTGTTTCTCGTTCAGTTTCAATAAAGCAGTCTAATAATGTGGATGATGAGAAGAAAAAGTTAACAATATGGTCTTTTCCTATATTAAACTCATTCAGTTTGAATTAATTTAAAATAAAGAATTTTGTTGAAACATATCAAACCGTGATCTCTGTTCCTAACGATTTGCCTCAAAGCAATCAGTATCAATCGAAGAGTTTTGAGTTCTTTAGATTTAGTAGATATTGAAGTCCATTCGCGACGTCATTATTTTAGTGGAATACCTTTGGGACAAAATATTTCACAGCCGAAAGCCTGCCTCCAGTCCAGGCATATACCCTCCGCCTGGCACTCTCTCACGTAGTCTTCCAAATAATTACAGAGAGTAAATTCATCATTACACAGTTTCAAATGGCATTCTTCAACAAATGGATTTGGGTTGACCATGGCGTGGCACTAAAACGTAACAAGTAGTTTTAATTGATTTAATGAATGTGCACATGATTAGTATGTAGTAATTTATTTAACATTACCCTTGCGAACACGTCCAGATTGTAAAGCTTAAGACAGGGGTCGTTCAAAGGGTCTGGCAGTGCGCATTCCTGAACCTTGTCTGATATACGACACGACTCTTCAACTCCAATCACTGTGAAATAAGCAAACAGAACCAACAATTAAACTATACCTCATCCTTTACTCACAAAATATTCTCACCACAACAGAAATGTGTAATACACCTGTAATATGAAAATTAATAGAGCCCAACCAACTTCTTTTCGACAGTTAGTAATTTATTTATATGTAAAACCTTCAACCGAATTATACTATATGATTTGATTTTTTTTTATTAAAGTAACTCATAATTTTTTTAAAAAAATAAACTACCTTAATTTGCAAAATCTCCTTTTCCTCCAGCGAATAACGGAATTTGCGAAGTAAGATGATATATTTTTCGAGAAAAATAAAAATATGTCATAATATGAAAATAATCATTCATTTGAAATGAATTTGTCGGACTACAGAAGTTTTTCACTTAAATTCAGGCTACCTCCACTTTATCCGAAAAATGAATAAGTAAATAATGTTAATTTTAAACAAAATCAGAAATATGTGTTTACAACCTTTTGGTTGATCTTTGGCCAACCAACTGGAACCAAAAACGTCGATGTCTGTGGTGACAATTCCCTCACTGGTTGTAAGGTCATCGGTCATGTTGAGGTTACAACTTCCTGAAAGTCAAAGGTAATCGTTATTATTACCGGTAATAATATTATTCATGCTTTAGTCAATTGCAGAAATATTCAGATTTAGTATGGCATGGTACAGGGGATGCTAATTCAGATATTGAATTGTTGGGTCTATCTTCTGTTAGAGAAACATGTTTTTAACACTGTGCAGTCTATAAGGTAGTGCGCATAATAATGTAAGCACTACAAAAACATTAATGTAATAATAAAAGCACTACCGAAACCAAAGCAGTGTGCTTGATTTCCCTCTCTTATCTCTCCTGAAGACGGTTCAAACGAAAATTAGAGACTGTAAGTGTGTGCTTTTAATTTCTCTATGTTTCTTTATGTACATTGAACGTTCTGAGCAACTTTCACGTGCTCTCTGACAACATGAAACACGAAAGGCTTCAGAATATTAATCCCCTACCTTTTGTAGTGAGTTAGTTGAATATTTATGACATGTTGTGATAATTATATATATATATAAATAAAAATATATATAAATATTTGCAGTACTTCTCTAGGCACTGAATTGCCTCATTGAGTACTAAGCACTTATTTATGAGCCACATTATCAGTTTGTTTATACATCGGGGGTTCTAAATTTTGCAATTTTATGAAAGAAGAGTTCTCAATAGATAATGATATTTAACAAAATATAAAAAATTACCGAAAAATTTTTTTATATTTTGTTAAATATCATTATCTATTGAGAACTCTTCTTTCATAAACTTCTTTCATATATATATATATATATATATATTTGAGAATCCCACCCTTTTTCGCTGTTGAAATAAAACTTTAATATGCAATGTTTCAGTTTTCTTTATAAAATCTCATCTAAACTTTAAAATTTTCATTGATCCCAAACAATGTGTTCTATTGTTTGGGATCAATCATGCATGATGGGAAAGACACTTTTTTGGCCAAAATATGTTTAGACAACTTTTTTCTCTAAAAAAAGACCAAAGTACATATTTTGGAGAAGACCTGCTGTAATCTATTACATTGCAGACGGGGTAATAATTAGACAGAACAAAATCTTCTAAATGACAACGAGAAGAAAAGATCAGCTTTAATCTGTTTATATTTATATCTTCTCTAAACTGTGGAATAGTTACATTTTCCTTTCTTAAAATGTCCTACAACTGCCTATGAATGTATGGTCAGTGTTACTGAGTATGATTAAAAATGTGTATGTAGAATTTATAATAGCCATCCTTTATAAAAAGTGGTATATACATTAGACAATTTTTTTCTGAACAATTTAACATGGACAAAAGAAGTTACCACAAAGTCCCGATGTTTTTGACTGGTATATTGTCGAAGGTAATTTAAGACTGAACCCCTTTCCGTTAGCAAAGAACTCGATATCCATTTCCAAGAGTGGTAAGCAGATCAAGAGACTTCGGCCTGAAGTGAGTTCAATGTGAATCCAAGGATGGTTGAGTTCACCTTCTGACACCATCTGGCCATCGATATTGACGAGGAACTGCAACCACATAGATCATCTCTGAGTCATTATGTCCACAAGATTTACTATCTTTCACATGGAAAAATATAGGGTTTGTAATAAAATTTGCCCTGAACCTTCAATATGTAGAAGTATTGATGAAGGCCTATCAACGCATGCACTAGAAATATTCTGCATAAAATAGAAAAGCATTTCGGGGGTTCCATTGTAGTGTCAATTACTTTTTTAAATATTAGATCACATATAACAAATATCATTTCTTTAAATATAATACAATATAAATAAATTTAATTATACTGAAAAAAAAAAGGCAATAAGATTACTGAGACTTACCAAAGCAGTTTGGCCGCCGCACTGTACGTGGATTATGTGATCCGGTATTACTACTGTAATACTTTTCAAACATAGTTCACCGTTGTCACACTCTTTACTGGTCCCATAAACCTGGAGAATTCACCAAATCAAATAGTTTGATATTTACATAATGAAATTGATTTTACCATGGCAAAAAAAGCATGTCTTAAGTTTATCATTCAGTACATAAACTGGCATCAATGAAACTTCTCTGAATGTTGGAATTACACATATTTATTTTTACTTTTCTATAAGGTATAGTGATTATGAAAAAATTCTATCTCGATATTTTAAAGAATTTACATGATTTGAGGTCCCCTAAGTCCTTTTATGACGTTTTTCGATACATTGTATGGGTGGGTGTGTATCCAAAAGTTTGTGGGGACGCCACAATCTTTGATCGATCAAATTAATATTTTACACAAAAATGGGCCTCATAGTGTAGATGTGTTCTATTGTTTGGGATCAATTATGCATGCTGGGAAAGACACTTTTTTGAACAAAATATGTTTAGACAACTTTTTTTCTCTTAAATTATTAACGCTAGAGTTTTAAAATGTTGGTATTATCCTGAAAACTACAAAAACAATAACTGAAAAAATCCTAGGATTTTTAAAACTACTTGAAATATTTGTTTTCAATAAAATATAACAATTTGACTTATGATTCAATCTGAAAGATTGTGAGAACGATACAAGCCATAATGTTTAATCAAAATGAAATTATACTTATACCTAAAAATAGAGCATTATATGAGTTGATGCAATTTCTTCCAAATTACATAAACCCAAGGTATTTTGTGTGATTGACAAAACAAAAAAAATTTATTCTTAAATGGATAATTAAAGTAGAAAATTTCTTGAATTCTAATGCATCTTTCAATTTCATCCTTTAAATATTCTTTTATTTTATTTATCTCAGTGACCAGAAACTATTTATAAATGGTTACCTACCGAAAAGAGAAATTAGCATGCTGTAGGATCCGAAAATATCTGTTTTTCTACCAAACTAAAATGGAAAATTTGCTGGACTTGCAAACTATCAACTATTCCAAATGCAAAGTAGAATTTGGACGAATATGTCGTTCGCTTTCTTTGGGGTTTAAATGATGCTGAAGCCTTCCAAGGTGTTCATCTACTCCACTATGTTTTAGGGAAGTCTTTCTCAACCTTTTTTGAGTCATCGCAAAATATTGAATCGATGAATGTTGTAGAAACAAAAGGTATTTAAGTTTATGGCTCACAAAAAGTAAATAATTTATGAATTGAAAAGCGGTAAAGACCAACTAGGTTACAAAGAGTTAGTTTTAATAGTTTAAAATGTGTATAAAAATTAAATTTCATAAATTATTACTATTTTTTTTTTGCAGCAATGCTTTGCAACATATCATTATTTCACCCCCTTAAAACGAACGTCCATTCCATGGTCGAAAACCCCCTTCCTAGAGTATTTACCTCAACGTTACCTACAGATCCCTCCCAGGAGAGCAGTAAATATTTTATATCAACTTCCAAGAATTGTTTTCTTAAAAAGTTTTATAGTAAAATTTCACAAAACTAATACTAATAAAATAAAAAAAAGTACTGCATGTCGTTCTTACTTATAAAACATTTATTTATAAGTACTGAATAAGTACTAACTAATACTAAATGAGTCACCATTATTGACTGGTTTTTAACTAAAGATTCTCTTAAAAAAAGTCCTTCTTGAGGTAGGACAGATAGTTTGGGAACACTTGTCTCTCTATCTCACTATGACTTTGTTAGACACTTGGGTCTCTATTACTGACAAATAACACAGATAAAAAATTTTTCTTAAATCGTGGGTACCGTAAAACTTGGCTGATCTGATTGTGACAGAATATGAGTGCAGTTTGCCTCGTATATGTAATCCTCCTTGTCAAACGTCACATACCTTTTGCCAGCATAACCTTCACACAGACCTGTACAAACATTTCCATATTAGTTTTTTTTTTGGATTGTCTATATTAATCAAGGTTAGTCACAAATTCAATTATATAGTGTATTTTTTGTGTTTCTGTGTCATTAGATCATTCAATGATCCAATGAATTTGTTTAATTATCCCTGTTTTTCTTATGATACTAGGCTTACGTTGATTGGTCAGGATTAATTCATAAGGACTCTGATTTCACTATACAATAATATTTGTCTGGATCATAACAGTTCCACTCGGTAGTTATTAAATTATTAAAATCTAACAATACACTGGAGTCTTTTACATGGATTCAATTTTTATTTATTTATAACAAGTAAATAATTTTTATTCATTCAGCACGCACCAATATAGGTTAGACAGAGGAGCTAAATCTGAACGGTCAGTGGTGTCACTGCAGACTTCAGAAGTCGGTACCAGATCTCTATAAATTTGCTGTTCAGTCCACCAGAATTCTATTTTTCCATGAAGCGGTAACTACTTATGCAGCGTGGTGACTAAGTAATGTCCTAGTGCAATGTGAGTCACTAGTGGATGATGCAACCCCCCCCCCCCCCCCCAACATATAAAATGAATTTATTAAGTTAGAATTTATTAAAGTCTAAAACCAAAATGTGGATACTTATTTCTATAATTAAAAAAAAATATTTATCTTAAATAATTGAGTACTTACAATCCCTACACTGAGATGGTTTGACACAGTAGGGTCCATTGCGAACAAATCCATCAGGGCAAAAGCAACCAGGAAAACACTGGTCAGTTTGAGGGCAAGCATTCGATATCATCAAATCAGAACAACAAGGCTCGCAAGCGCGACCCAAGCACTCCTTGTAGACCAAACCCTCCGGACATTCGACTTCTGCAAGGCAACACTAACATTAGTCAGGGATCTGATTAGTAATAATCAAGAGAATGGAGAATGCTGACGGCAGTTGTTAATGAGTCTCCACTGTGAAAGGTCGACCGAAGGGTCGTACGACCGGCACTCAGATGACGCTAGCAGCAGCGCAGAACACTTGCAGTCATTTTCTGTTTTGTTCGACTCTAAGCAGGAACAAATAAACTCAGTGCATTGAACAACGAGTCGTTCTACGTGTTGACATTGAAGGAAAGGATCCGACCTAAAACAAAACCAATTCCATTACTTTTGTTTACAAGTTCCATAAATAAATTTATTGCATTTATATAAATTGATGGAGTGGTTGGGGCATATGGGAAGGATGGAGGACAGGGCACCCTGGAGGATGAGAGCAAGAGGAAAGCCTAGAATAAGATGGCTGAGTGACTTGGGGGAGAACTTGTGATTCCTGAGGCTTAGAACATGGAGGTGGAAAGCACAGGATAGATAGAAGTGGGCAGTCTGTTAAGGAGGCTAAAGCCCTTCATGGGTTGTAGCGTTGATAATTTGGCAACCTCTTGACTTTCATACTTGGTGAATTCATGAATAGGTTTCTTGATAGACATCATCAAACAAAGATTATTTAAGTCCGTATAAAATTAATGAGACGCAATTTTAAAACAAAATACCACCTTTTATGTTTCTGCCAATGTCAAACATCTTCAAAATGTCATAACTTATCTACAAATACTGCAATACTAATAACTGCAGACAGTTTGCACTGCAGATCATCATAAAGGTCTCTTAGTCAGTTGTGCTGATATAAAAAAAAGTACTTCACAACCTTTATTTAAGTCATATTCAAAATATGATTTTACTAGGTGACATTCAACACGATAATGTAGTTCCTGAAACCAATTGTCATCAACCTTTTTACTAAGCAGTCACCTTAGAATGTTTATTGCAGTATAATTACACTCAAGTCTGAATAGCTTTAAAACTTTTATATGTAATTACATTAAAACCAAAAATGACTATTCAATTCATATCGATTTAAAATAGAAAAATGAATATAATTTATGTTGAATTTGGAAACACTATGATAACCGAATTCTATCGACTAATTCGGATATAATATATACTTGTGTATATATTTTTTATTCAGCCAAAATTTTCGATAGCCTCAAAGTTTTTCATAATTGAAATAACTGAGTTCTAATTCTGTCGTTTCCAAAGTTGTACCAACTTCATCCACCGGTTAAGAGCCGATGTATCACTCGCCACCCAGCTGAAAACTTACAATGGTAGCGGACCAGGAAGAGTACCACAATTCAAAGGGTGCTTAGATGAAGTGGTGCTTAGATACAATACACCACCCTTGCATGTAAAGATAAGTCAAACAGGAATATATCTTAACAAACATGGAATATTTTAACTTGGAAGCATTAAAAAAATTTGGAGGAGAGCAGTTAAAATGGTATTTATTGCAAAAATATAAGAATAATCTGTAAATACACAAGGATGAACGCTAGTCCAGTATAGAGAATAAATGTTATGGCATAATCAACCAAACAGACCTAGACCAACTCTCCAACTTTTAATAAATCGTAGCACCCAAAACTGAAATGTCAAGAGTATGCATTTGAAAAATGCATATTCAAGCAAAAACTTAAAGGTATTTAAATAACGATGTGCCTTACTCCAAACTTATATGTCCAGACATCCAGAAATAAGTGATTCCGAAAGACCGGTGTCCATAAAATGTTGCAGCCGCTATTAGTAGTATAATGGCCAAATATCTTTAATCTTTAGTTTTAAAATCTCCATTAGTCTTCTACAATCAATCTTCACACCTAGGGTTTGTCTAGCAGAGTTTGGGTTGAGCACTCCAGGAATATGTTCTTAAGTGTCTCTACAGTATGACATTTTTTTTTAAAAAATTAAAGTCTTTTAAGTTGAACTATTGATATATTATACAGGGACTAAATGACCCTACTTAGCTATAGGTGCAAAGGTTGCAACTATGTTAAGGATTAAGATCGGTTGGTCCTTCTACACTTGATATAGAAGTCGACCTGTGGAGCCAACGCTCTCACCATTATTACGGAGTTTTTCACCTGGTTGTGAATAAGATAATCAATAAACACATGGAATCTTGTTTCTTTAAACCTCTTCACAGACAAAGTGTTACTCACCCACAGTGGACTGATTTTTCTTGCATTGAAACTGAAATAAGGTGCTTGATTCATCTTTATGTATAAATTCGTTTCGTAACAAAAGTTAGGATACCGCGTGATCATATCATTCCTGTGAAAGCTCAATTACAATGTAATTAAACGGATTTATTAGTGTTTGTTCATATTATCACTTCTTAAATTATTGTACACTCGTATTTACTGGTCAAATACCATGCCTACTAAGTTAATCATGTTGTGAAATATTCAAAACGAGCACAGAAAAAGTGAAAATACAGAATTCATGTAAAATTTAAGTATGAAATGTCAAATACCTCAAGGACAAACAAATCTTATGCGCTTTAGCCTGCAAGTCTATAGGACAAGTTTTAATGTCACACTCCTCACCCCAGCTGTTTATAAAAGTGGCCCAAGTCTTGGCAAACGATCCATCAGGCTTGGTTTTGTCGTTGGCTGGATTTCCATCAAAGAAACCACACATTCCGTCAACTTGCCCCAGGAGACCACCGGTTGCCTGCAAGGAGACACCATCAAGTGAATAATATATCAACATGCAAATCTCATCACCAAGGCTAATGTAAACTTAAGGCCTTTTGACCAAAAGCAACCCCTGCAAGTAGTTGAAAGATGCTGACGAACAATTTCATATAGTAATGAGTAATGCCTGACAAAGAGCAAAATGCCATTAAAATACCCATAATTTTCATCTTCTTCGTTCAGTGCCTTATAATAAGAGAAATATAATTATGTAAATATTTAGCTCACCCATTATTCTAAATTAATCAAGACTCCAGTTATCTTTCACTGGTTATATTCAAGCTTATTATCTATTATTGAATTTTTCAAAAAACCTCATTATTAATTGATTAACAATCAAGTTAATAGTAAATAATTAAAAATCAATTATTGACTGATTAATAAATCCTGTCTTTTAATAACTTAAAATGAAAAGGTAAGGTACCTAATACTATTTACCAAAAACATTAAGAGATCTAATTTAGTTAAAGTAAATGTATCAATCTAAGGTATAAGTTTTTTATTTACTTTATTTTTTTATATTTAATGGATGAACAGTTTTTATTGACCATAAGGTAAATTCCAGTTCATGTTACAACTAAATACATTTCTGTAGCTTTAGTAAATATTGCGGTTTTCTCCAGTGAACTATGTCACACAAGGAATGAATCGATTTTATTTAGATTTAAATATATATAACGTATTATTATGAAGCACATTATAAAATACAGAGAGTTTTTCTACTAATGTTATATTGCTTATTTTATGTACATTACATGTTGAAGTAATATACTAAAAGTTACTCTATTTACTACTTGCTAAATATATTACTTAATTTATATACTACTACACTAGTTAAATTATGTTGAAAGAACGTTAAATACATACTTAGATCTGTATTAACTCATTAATAATATTTTCGCAAACTGTGTTATGTCATAATATATTTTTAAAACCAAGACTGCGTATTACTAAAGTAAACTTCTTTATGCGTATATCCTGACTTTACACAACTGTTTTTAGAGTTGTTCCACTGGAACTCGATCTGCAAGAGACAAGCTTATAATAGACTTATTGCCAAAAGAGCTTTGGACCCATCTGTCTCAGCTAAACAAGCAGAAGGATACACGTTTCTAGTTTTACCTTGTCATTATGCTTAAATATATATAATGTATTATTATGAAGCTACATTATAAAATACAGAGAGTTTTTCTACTGATGTTTCATTATTTTGCTTATTTTATGTACATTATGTGTATTATTAATTAATGTACTTAGTGGTAGCAAATCAGGGATCTGACTCTCACTAGCCTGAATGCTCTGTCAGAGACAAAGATGAAGTGGAAATTCACTGTAGCTGTAGTAAATAAGTAGAGGGCGTAGTAACGGATAAATAATTATTAAGTAATGGATGAAATAATTACTTAAGAATAATGACGTGAATATCAGAGAAGATGCAATCGCTTATTGGCACTGCCATCTGGCGGCTACTGGGTTCTAGAAGAGGGTGGTGCAAGATTTCTTGACTGACACAATGTCTTATGAATAGAATCGGAAAGAAAAGTATATAAAGACCCATATACTCATACGTATACCATCAAAGTATAATAAAATATAAATATAACATAATATATATTTATATATATATATCATGATTTGTTTTCTTGACCCAATATTTATATGATGTAATTTTTTTGAGGTATTTTATATGATGTAATAAATTCCTATTACATCATATAAAATACAGTTTGTTACTGTACATATTAAAATGTAATAAATTACCAAATAGTAGTAATAGTAGTGCTAATTGTAAAACAATCATGTTGTAGCCCTGAAGATGACATAAATATATGTCAAAACATCGGCAAAAGGACTAGTTTAAAATCATTGGACCTCAACCCTCAAAAAAATTACATCATATATATAGAAAACACTGATTTCTCTAAATATAAATACATTTTGCAGTTTATATATAATTGTTATCTTACTCCTTTAGTAAAGTTCATGCCAATTAGTTACAGTAACCATTAAGTTTCCCAATACGATGTATTTTGGTTTTTTAAATGTAATTACTGAAAACTAATAAGTATGTTTCAATGCTATACATAAATAGTTCACAAAACACAAATATAAATATCTTACAAATTAAACAAAATCCTCAAATAAAAGGCTGTTAGGCAACTTAAGTTAAAGAAAAACTTACCGTAATTTTCACATTGCCAAGAGTGTCCCATATTATAGAAAATTCATAAACGCTTGCAAATATAAGGTATGTGTCGCTAATCTGCTTAACTGCAAATTGATCAGTCTCACTTCCTACACGTTGAAGCTGCAAGATAAAAGTCTTAACTGATGATAATAGGTAAATAAATTATTTTTGTTTCTTTTCTCACCTGTTCTGCTGTAAAACTATAACCATTGTATAAAATATCCAAATTGTCCTTGAACACTATTGTGTTATTATCTTGACTGATTATTAATTCTTTATTACATGCTCCAAGATAAGTACAGTTTTTTTTTTCTGTAACAGAAGTTTGAGGTTGTATCAATAATGCAAACGCTTTTCATAAATAAATAGCGAACTACATATAGAGAGAAAGACTAACAAAACTGAACCTAAACTTATTTTTTTTTGCAATGAATAAAATTGCAGTTATTACTTAGGAACATAAGGTGTTGGTAGCTGACAGTCCTGACAAAAACCCAAGGATGACCCTTACCTCCTCTTTCATGATTTCCTGAAGTTTAGTGGGACCTCCCCTCTCTAAACATACCACCTCATAGAGCCTTAAAAAATTAGACTGAAGGGTTAAGGCATAGACGCCTCAGAATTCACATCTTAGAGCGAAGGTGAGAGCTTCTCATATATTGATAAATAAAACCTAAGGTGTGAGCACCTCAGAACATATGTGTATGTATAATTTCTGAGAAACTCCAGTGCATTATATGTTTTAGGTACGGTCACTTCAGAGCACATATATTGGGGAAACATAAGATGTGGAAACCTCGCACCAGGTAAGTATATAATGTACATACAACATACACTTCTAAGGTTTATGTTGTTGATATCTCAAATCACATATCGAAGGACTAAGGTGCAAGAAACTCACAGGATAGCCACTAGGATTAGCCTACATCTTAGGCACAATCTATTTCAGGTGTCCTATTTTAGAGCTGCATAAAGAACTGAGGGTACACACGAAGAGGCCTAAACAACTTAAGAAGTCCATCAATGAGAAGATAAGAGTCATTTCTAGTTCATTTTGAAACCACCTAAAACACCTTTGAAATCTAAACAGCTGAGTTGAGTTTAAAAAAATTTATTGAGCTAAATTGAGGTTTTAAAATAATTCTAAATATACATACAGTTATAAAAGATCGTTATTTAATACCAATAACGATCAAGAATTAATGACCTCCGAAATTTGAACGACATCTTTTTAATATTTTCCACATAATGCTATAGTACCTCTGACTTCCCAAATTCCCTTCTGTCGAGCGATGATATGATTACAGATATCAGCTTTGTACTGAGATCCATCGAAGGTGGAGAAGGCTCGCGAGGTTACATTGCACTGGCCGTTCTGGAGTTTTTGCCTGACGCAAGAATACGTATTACATCCATCTCCTCTTTGAATATTCAACATAAACCTAAAACAAGAAATTCGAATAGTTTAATAAACATGGCTAACTCAAACGGAGCTCTTCATTTAATTATTAGATTATCAGATATCGATTGATTCTCATGTTAATGGAAAATTAACTAATATTCATGAAAACCATTCAACGTTTTTTAATATTAGAAATTATTTAGGAGTCTGAAGGTCCTCCTTCTTATGTCAGTATTGAACTCTTAAATGATTTTATATTTTAATAGAGTCGTTCAGGTTAAGACCTGAAGTCTTAACTTAATTGGTATACTGCGTTTACCAATGATCCAAAATTCATGATATTTCATCACAACATACCATAATTTTGAAGTTCCATATAAATAATTTTAACACTATATGATTAGTAGGTGAGTAAAAAAAAAATTGTAATTAAATAAATGTTTTGATATTGTCTAACACCCCTATAACCCTTAAAACAATTAACTATGTAAATGCTTCATTTCATTAGAATCAATTAAACGTGGGACCTGCAGTGTGTTCAAACAAAAGTGGTTACATACCAATCCACCAGTTCACACCACATGTTGAGATTCACAATATCTCGAAGAAGAAAATCAGCCAAAAACTGGAAACGGTTTTTTTTTGATAAATACTATAATTTACTTATAGTAAAGTAAAAAAAAGAAATAATAATTTATTAACCATTCCCAAACTCATTAGAGTTTTGGTACAGGGAGTTTAGGTAACCTTCTTCTCATAGTAAAAAACAAAGGCCACAACACTTGTTAATTTGCCTACAGCACTTAGTACAGGTAAGGTTAGAATAAGCTAGATTATGTTTCATATTTACTACACTGAAAAAAACACCACACGTACTTAGATGCTCTAAATTCTTTACTGTGAAAACGTATCAACAACAAAAAAAATGTGACCTCACGAAAGTAACAGGGAATTAGGAGGGGGTGTTCGGGTTTTTTTCACATTTGAATCCCATTCAAATTTATTTTTCTCTTGTTGTTATTGTGTTTTATTTTAATTTTCATCACTTATTTGTTGCACTATTAATTCGTTAGGCAAAAAATATTTAATACCTACATAATGGCAACTAACAATAAATTCTATATACCGTAAAATCACAGTTTAGTAGAAAAAACGTAATAGAAAAATATAATCCACTTTAAAGAAATACACGACATAGTGAAACTGAAAAAAGTGAAAAAGTACTCGTATATCGAGAGTGTTGCTGCATTTTAAAATTTACAGCTAAGGAGCATGCTAAGTACAGTTAATTGGTTCAAAGAAAGTTCAAACATGGAAAAATCTAAGACTTAGAGAGTTAGAAAATCAGGGTCTCCTGTGCAAGCATAATAACCCCAGAACCGCCCTGAAATTTACAGCAAGCATAAAATATAAATAAAATAAAACACGCCTATAAGTATCCATGAAATTAAAATATATCTGTAAGAACGAATGTATTTCAGTAAATTTATTATTTTATCTTCAGCACTAAATACATAAATAGCAAGCTACCTGTTATCCCATACCTGAGATCACAATTACAAACTAATTCTGTTTTTCATTTTTCTTCACCTTTTTTATTAAATAAAACCATAAAGAAAATATGTAAATTGTACATAAATTTGTATTTTTATATTTGAGATAATTGGGTTTAATCCAAGATACGAAAAAGGTAAAATTTTAATTTTTATGAGAAAAGCCTATTATAAAAAAAGTAATATTTTGCTATTATGAAGTAAATATCTACAATTTTTTTGTTTTCAAAGGTTACAGTTAACAATGGTTAAAGGAACATTTTTTCTCTTTCTTTGTTATTTGGCCCTTTGTGTATATAATCAAAAAGTGCAGATGGAAGTCAATCGATAGTCTACTGTAGAACTGTGATTAATTATAAATGTGTTGTTAGATTACAGCGTCTAAAGTCAAAGCATCGTTGTTATGTTTATAAAGACAGGATGAGTGTTACCCTGGAAGACACTCCGGCCTGGGTGGGCACTGGTTGACTTTGATCACTCCCTGGATCGGCACGCACTTGTACTGAGGACACACATTCTGTTGTCTCGCAGACTCTTTGTGTGAGTACCGATCTTTCTTCGAGTAGCTCCACGTCTTCGTGTTTCCGTAACTGCTTCTGTATCCCCCTCCATACCTACTCCTAAAGCCTCCTCCATGTCTACTCTTTTCTTCCATTCTCTGTTTCATGTATTTTCCCCACACTGTTGAGCTACCAAAAGGAGACCAAACTTTCTCATGAACCATTTCAGGTTTGAATCCTTCAGGGCATTTAATCACTGGACATTCTAAAAAAAAAAGAATTTAAAAAATTAAAACTAATCACAATATAGTATTTAGAATACAATTGTAAAAATCAAGTTTAAACAGATCTGAAAAAAATGAGCTGAGGGAATGACATGAGTATTCGATTTTTCTGACCCATTTTCTCTCAGTTTATGATGTCTCGTAGGTTAACATGCGTCTAGAATTATCTTGATATACTTAATCAGCTCTTTAAATTAACTTTTCTTTAAAAGTACATAGTGTTTTCTCACATTCTTGTTTGATTTTCATTGAGCTTCTATTCCAGCGACCGTCAAATAAAGAAGTAAATATGCAATTTTTTTGTTTGTTCTATTTACATGAAAAGTAGGTCCATGTTGATCGTATGATTACCTCCTCGAGAGAAGCAGTCGAAAAACACCATTACAAGACTTAAAGAGATGCACATAACACTATTCATGACTCAACGAATTGATTTAGCATTAGAACAGTGTTATGATATACTCTTCAAGAAAATCAGTACATTATCTCTCAAAGCCCAAAGCATGATGATGATAAATCATACGTTCAGAAGTGCAAAAGAACTAAAAATAACATTTTCCGAATTAATTGGGGCTCCAATGTTCTGTACAGTATTTCATCACCATCTGTCAAAAAATGCTTTTCGCCAGTAGTGGGTGAACGAAATTCTGTTGGTGTTTCACATTTAAGATTTCTAAGATAGTCATTAAGTATAATACATTTTCCTTTCTTAATATTTAAAAGAAGTCTAACAAAATTCATATGAATCGTTTTGTAAGGATCCATTTGAAGGTGATTAATTACCCATGTGAAAAAAGTGCTTCAACATTTTTATTTCATTTTTTTGAGATATATTAATTCTGGTTTACAAGTACGAGTAATTTCTATAAAAAAATCTATAGTCTAATAATTCATAGAAACGTATTTGTAAATTTTCATTCAATTTTATCATTTCATTTTATGTGTACACAGATCTGAAAATTTTCTGGTTAAAAACTCGTATTTCAAACTTCAACTGATCACACTGTAGTACAATATAATAAAGGTAATGTATAGAATAGAATAACTTTCAAACAGTACTGCACTATGAAAACAATACGAATGGTAACCTCGTCTTTATTGATATACCATTACAACTTTGTCTGTTCCTGAATGTCCTTTCACTGTGCTTATGTTGAACTATGTACAATTTTTTTTTACGTTTGAAGGCTTCAGCCAAGTAAAATCTTCACATAAATTGAATAGGACTCGAATAACATGCAATATAGGACCCAAGAAATGACAGTCTTAAGCTAAGAACAAGACTTTTTGTATAGACCTTACCAGTCAGTCTAAACCACGATAAGTCTTTAGTTAATCTAAAATTAGATGAACACCTAATTTTATGTGAATGAACAAGATACCTGGGGTCTGCTCAGTCTTAGTACAATTGGCTTCGTCTTCTCCACAGTCCACAATATCGTCACACCAAGAGCTTTCTGGAATACAAACTCCAGCATTGGGGCAAGGCACATCGCCCAAAGGACACCTCGTGCAACTGCATTTGCACTTCTTTGACTTATCCCTAATTTCTCCCTAGAATCAAGTACTCAGGTTAATACACTCTCCAATAATATCTTGTATTTTATAGACTTTTCCACAAATATTAAGAGACTAATATTTATTTAAATATTGCATTTTAAAGTTCATGCAAAAAACAACTGTTTTCCCTCATAGCTATTTTCATAACCTTATGAGAAATCATCTGTTAAATTACTTGAAATAAACATTTATATTTTTACATTTATAGCAGAAGCATATAAACACATAATTGTACATATAATGTAAAATTTGATAAAGATGTCGACCATGAGATAGAACAGAATTAATCATAATGTAAAATTTGATAAACATGTCGACCATGAGATAGAATAGAATTAATCTTTATATTTAAGAATATATTAGATATTAGTTTAATAAAAGCTTTTAAGTTTGAGACTAATTCGCAGAGATGACTTTAAATATTCTCAAAAGTTCTGAAAAGACTTTATATAGCAATGGTAGCTGGATTGCCTCCACGACTTCATTAAAGTACACAACCTTTTTCCATTTTAAATATGAATTTACTTCTAAACTTAGGTATTTACTTTAACATTCTTAAAGCATTTATAATGTTTGTTTCTCTTTATTCCTCCCAGTCTCAGATCGTCATTCTAGTAAAGTTAGCAGCCGTATTCTAACAGCCTTATACTTACACCGCTTTTTTAATGTGTGTGAGAATTATAGTGAATGTGTCTAGTTTTTCTTTTTATGCTTCAAAATTTTACAAAGAAATCAACAATCAGGCATTCAGAATAGGACTAAGATCATTGGAAGAATCAACAGTTGACGCTAGACTTATAAGTAAAATGGCTTTGTAACAAGCTCAAAGTTATTTCAATGGTTTAAATAAGTTAGATTGTATAATAGTTTCACGAAATATTTCATATTTAGACATTCCTCTCGATATTACTATGTTATTTACAGGCTAGGTCCTTTAGCAGATGTCGTTTATGCAGTAAGTCTATTTAGTTTTCCATACTGTCAAATTCCAAGTATTATTAAATGATTAACAAATTTGGAATCGGTTCTATTGTACTTAAAAGCATAATGTCTACTTTATACCACGGATTTAGAGCCTCCCTGACTACCAACTATAATATTGTTCACAATCCTTGCACTTAAAGCTACTTTGATTGAATTGTTGTCTTTATGAAAAACTTAGGTTCTATTTTATTAAATTAGATAGTTTCAGTGCAATGCTAAAAATTTCTTTTTTTAAATAATTTTAAAAAAATAAATTAATTAATTCATGCATTTCGTCATTACCAAAGAGGTTAGTATTTCTTGTTGAAGATGGGTGACACCCGAAACCGGTCCGAGAGCTTCAGCAGCAGTGTACGAGGTAAGACAGTATATTATAGTTTTAATATTATAAATTAATTGTTGAGAGTTTTCATAGCTTAATAGAGGTTATTAGTATTTACAATTTTTGGAAATTACCTATCAACAATTAATTTATATTGTGTTATTAAATCTGTTGTTCGAAGTGGTTATTTATTTTATTGTTTTAAGCTCTTTATTGTCTTCTACAGCAGTTACAGAAGTTTTAATAATGGGTCTCCCATGTACCTATAAAATATTTATTTATTAAAGGTACCTACCTTTACTATTTACTTATAGTTAAGTTATAATTAACCATCTGATGTACACCGCTTTGCTCGGATAGATTAGTTTTAAAAGTTGCAATGATAAACTATAGCACACTATACACACTGAATGTGTTGATTGATAATAGGTTTGAGTAAAATGTCTGGGTGTTTGACAAACTTTTGGAAATTTGGAATATGAAGTATTACGTACACGTAATACATAATATTAAATATTATATAATAAGTAAATATGAAGTATACGTATTACGTATGGTAATACGTGTTATACAAAATCAATTGCTTCAATAATTATTTTCGTAAAACTTCTATTGCCCCTTATGTGAATACTAAAATACGAAAAAAAAAGCAGATAAGTAGTATACCTTCATTGAGACGTTAACCCTATGACGCGCAATCAATTTCACCAACTCAAATCATTCCCAGCGTCAACTTGAATTAATATGTAACATTTCGTCAAGATCAATAAAGCCATTTGGGAATGTAGAGGAAACAAAGATATTCAGAGTATTTAATGTTTGCATATACATTAAAAAAAAGAACTTACATTTAGACAGGGTGGGCACACTTTAGGAGTGCATTTGGAAACTCCGCCCAGGGCACAAGTGCACATGTCGCAGTCTTCATTTTCAAAGCTACTGCCTACTGCATAGCTGAAAGGAAAAACATTATGTTTAAGCCAAAGAAAAGTGTTTTTTGTGATAAGACAACTAAAGACATGTTAGCTTGGATTTCACAGAGCCTAATATGTGTGTTATTCACTGAAGAAATAGTTCAGGAGAAAGCGAAACACATTCTACCGATATACCTCTTGTGTTCTTAATTCATTACTTGTGCAATCTGTTATGGTGTGGTATTTACTCATATTGGAGGATTCCACAAATTACATCTCCACAGAAAAAAAGTTTAATGTAAAAACTAACAACGCGTTTCGAACATTTAGTGTTCTTCTTCAGGTTTATACATCTAAAATAATGTATATATATCTGTGACATTTAGGAACTTCAGAGTAAATTATTTGAAATTGAATCAATATAATAATAGTGCAATAACAATATATGAATGTTGAATTTCATTATTGAGGTTTTTAACAAGGGAAAAATGACTTAAGTCTGAAGTTTTTAAGTCTGAAAAATGACTTAATTAATGTTATTAAGGTTCAGGATTAATTAAGTCATTTTTAACAAATCCCTTGTTAAAAACCTCAATAGTGGAATTCAACATTAATATACTCGTATTATATTCAATTTCAAATAATTCACTTTGATGTTCTTAAAGCTCACAGATATGTATATTTTTTTTAGACGTAATTCTAAAGAAGAACACTAAGTGTTCGAAACGTGTTGTTAGTTTTCATATTAAACTTATTTTGTGTAGACGTGAATTTTTGAAACCCCCCCCCCCCCCATGCCTTTTGTGTTTTGAAAACGCATCAATCACTAATTACAATTTTTTTATCTATGCGAAAAAAATTAATGTTTTCATACACTAATAGCCAATTGTAGGGTCCTAATTACTAGGAAGAATATTCAACAGTAAAGACTTAAATCAAAGCCTGTATATAATATGGAATTACTGTAATGCAAAATTTACAGAGCAAATAGTTTTGTTTACAAAAACCACTTCAAGGAACTTTGTCATTTGCCACAAATAAAAGGAAGGGGTAGCATATATCTAAACGAAAAATCCAAAGGCTTTTCAGCTTGCTTGCAATGTTGAAAAGTAGCAATCGGCAGTATTACTGTTATCTCATTTTGCTAGCTGAAGATGTGAATTGAAGTCAAAACAGATATAAAACTCTAAGATAAGCTCAAAAAATTGATTATTCTGAGTAAAAAACGTCTAATTTTCTAATTAGTTGTCTGAAGAGGAAACTTTTATAATACCGTTACCATTGCTTCAGGTGGAAAACTTACCATTCACAATGTTTGTTTCTTTTGATGAGAACAAAGCTGTTGGAAAACTAGATCTTTAAAATTGGAATTACACACTCATGTTTCTTTGAACTTAAAATAATTCTATTAGTGCTAGAGACAGTTATTTGAGATGATGAACGTGACAAACGATAAAATTCGTTAAAATTCTATTTCTTTTAAATATCTCTTTAAAAAGACTTCGGTCACAACTATAGTTAATCATTAAGCTCATGTTCTGATATATTTTTGAGCACAGTGCCTGTTTCGGCTTCAGCATGCACGTCGGAATCAAGGGAACTACGATTGATTCTAGAAGGTATCAAATATTTCAGGTTTTTGATTACTTTTATCACAAACGATCAATTTTGTCGAAACATTTTACAAAAAAAGTTACAGATATGCTACCCCTGCCAAATTTGCAGTCTTTAATTTTTATAAAATAGAAAATATTTATACTAAAGGACTTAGGTACTCAATGCAGCAAAATCCTCTTTAACAAGAATTCATCTCTTTAGTAAAATTAATGTTTGTATTGTATTCTCCAATTCTGTAACCATTTCTTTTTGCTTCAATAGTCTCTTTATTAGTGATAGAAGTCTAAACAGACTTTTCTTCTAAAATTAAATAAAAAAATAATACAATACAAAATATGCGCATGCTAAATAAAATAACTATAAAAAAATAAAATAGCGCATTGTAACTGTAGTAGCTGCTACGAACTCTTCACTGAATATTATTCTTGTTTTTAGCACTGACAACCGGTCCATGTTCTATTTTATTTTTTGGTTTAATGAAACTGAATTTTTGTAATGTAATTGATTTTTTAATCCAAATCGTTTATGCAAATTTTTAAAACATATCAAGACCTGTTATTTATTATTAACAAGTTTTGTATAACCACGTTGATAAAAACACATATTGAAAAATTAATATTTAAATAAACATATATTTATTACTAAAATTAGTAATTTTAGTACGTTCCATTTGCATAAACACAAAGGTTCCAGAAATGATGAAAAATAAGTAAAGAAACCTAACATACAAAGAGGAATATAAAAGGGTATAACACTGTATGTCCCAACGTAAAGGAGTTTTGCGCCGTTAGTACTATTTTAGGGGCAGAAAGTTAGTCTCACTTGTTACTTCGCACCCTTTTCAGCTACAGTGAGCTACATTACATTCTACATCGAAAGTCCTGAATTTTCATATACTCATATTATTTCCTTCGTATACTTAAGGCGTATCATATATCCATCCCACAGACTCAGAACTAGCGAGGGTCTGTGTGCACAATATTGCTTTAGCACATAAAAAGAATTCAACTATGAATAATCGAGTCCAATATTTTAGGAACTAATAGCAAGGAATCTACCACGAAACAAATTTGACTCTGAAGGATGTGAAAGGCGCTTAAGTGGCTTACGTGAAATATCCAACAATGCAAGGGCACTGTATTCGAGGGACACACTGACTGCCGTCCCACTTAGAAGGACTGCTACAGATACAAGGACCCTCCACGCCAGGACAGCACTCTCCTTCTGCTTTATATACCTTTCCAACCTGAATTTCAGCTAAAAAATAAAAACAACCATTAAATGAACACCAAATTATATACATTAATAATTAAATATTATTATTATATATTATATGTATAAATAATAACACAATTAATTAAATTTCTGGATTGTTTTTATATATACTATGTATGTACAAGATTTCACAATAAATACGTGTAATAAAAATGACCGTCATAATGTAATAAATATTATATGTACTCGTATATATAGTTGACTTAATAAATGGAAAGGCGATCCAAACTGGACACAATAAGAAAGAAAAGTAACCTTGCATCTACAACGTGCTTGGTCTCCCTTTCTCTTTTCTGCTGAAGACGAATTCCCCGAAATTTTGAGTTTGTAAGTGTGTTTCTTAACTCTCTCTGTTACTCTTCTTGAATTTTGAACTCATATATATATATATATATATATATGTATAAAATCCTGATTTGTAGAATGAAGGTTGCACAGTAAAAGATGTTGACACTCGACTCCAACTTCTTCGCATAGAGACTCCTTCGAATTATTGGTTTCGTTATGTTTCCTCTTCAGTAGATTGTTGTTACTGCTATTGATGGATGGCTGGTTGAAGGAGTGCAACCTCTACCCCCATTGACATGAAGACAAAGGCTGCTTTTCATAGAAGACGAATGAGAGTATCAATTAAAATAAATTCAATTTCCGCAGCAGAAAATAGACAAAACCAACACCCAACCACCACAAAAATCAAAAATAGAAAGTGAACAGGAACTGCAAAGTGAGGTTCATGTTTTCTGCCAATAATCTTATTTCACAGAGGGACTGTGCAACCTCTATACCCATTGGCGGAATAACGGAGGCTTCGCTAGGCAGCGGTTAACTGGGACAACACGCATTGCCCTACAAACTTTACTCTCCTATTGGTCACCAAACATATCTCCTATTTCAACTAAACATATATATATATATCCTGTTTTCATTCGTTTTTCACTATGCTATTAATGAGTATATATATTTGTAAAATTTGGAAGCAGTCCTTCTTTTAAGCATATTTCGTTGAACAGCTGACCGTATTTCGCTGATATCATTTTCTTCACTAGTTTTTCAAGGTTTCTGAATATCTTCTTCTTTCCTTCATCCAAACGTTGGAGAATTTTAATTAAGTTGGAACCGACATGTTTCGACTGGCTTCCAGTCATCTTCAGGGTGATTAATTAAAAAAAAAAAAAAAAAAGAAGAAAATTATTAGTCTTAATACCAACTCCAAAGACTAATAATTTTTTTTTTTTTTAATTAATCACCCTGAAGATGACTGGAAGCCAGTCGAAACATGTCGGTCCCAACTTAATTAAAATTCTCCAACGTTTGGATGAAGGAAAGAAGAAGGTATTCAGAAACCTTGAAAAACTAGTGAAGAAAATGACATCAGCGAAATACGGTCAGCTGTTCAACGAAATATATATATATATTCGAATGAGAAATTACAATCAACTGAGATTTATTAAAAAGAGGCAGTTGAAAAATAAGATAAATGTATCAAATTAAAATTGACTTCACTATCAAATTAGTAACTTGTCTAGAAGACGGAGTTATTCTTGAAAGGAATTTATTGAAGGAAAGTTATTTTTCGTTTTTGTCCTATTGATATTCACTACCAGCTGATGTACCTGGCATCTATTTAATTTCATTACCAGTTCATGATTAGATAGTTTTAAATATAAAATAATATCTGTACCACTAAATTTCACAAAATTTAACAGTAATTATCTAGAAATACTATTTAATCCAATAATAATTTTAGAATTAAGCATACTGTCGAATGAAGCATATCAATAACAGGAATAATTTTCGTTAAAAACAATAAAATCTAATCTACAGAAAAGTTATACATTACACAAAAATATATGATTTAATATTTTTAAATAACATAGGTATGCAGTATTAATATATTTTATTACTTTTTTAGAAAAACGTAATTAAAATTTCGATTACGCTCAAGCCTAGGAACTGGGTCCAATGGGTATTGATATGGTAGAACTATGGCATTTTGACATTAAGTGGGTTTCTGTTACTGAATTGGAGAACGCTGCTAGCTTTTAGGTTTGTCAATTAAGGTGCGGGGTATTTTAATCAGTCAGTAATAGAATAATGTTAATTTTATCATTAAGGATTTTTAAAACTATTAAGGGGAACAAACTCTTAGCATCCTTAAAAGCGTAAGTCTAAAAGATATATTTAACATTTTTGGGATGTGCAGAATAAAAATGGTAAATTTTGGTAGTTTCCAAAACATACTAAAACGTAACTCTTTAGGGAGTATATGTGGATACGACTATATAAGAAGGGCATTTTACAATACACTGGGGATAATTAATCATCTTCTCAAGCAGAAATTTTAAAAGATCAGGTGCAGGTATATTTCTGAAAAGAGACTTTACGTCTGAAGTAATAAATCTATATTTTTCCTTAATACTGACCCCTCTTTAATTCAGTAATTAAATTTATATTATTTTTAATATATTTGCCTAAAATTCTACCTATTAATACACTATTAATATTCTACCTATTAGACCTATTAATAACACTAACCAACCATTTGCATCAGGCAAACACAATTAATCGTAATCTTAATAATTATTAATGGATTAGGGTTAATTTTTCGAAATGGTTTTAATCTTTTTATTAAAAGAACTATTCACCCTATCAAAAGGATTAAACCTTAATTTAGATTAAACATTTTTACCATTCAATGTTTCACTTTTTTGGTGGTAGTTTTTTTTTTAAAATAAGACATTTAGTTTTGATTTTTTAAATTCAGTGATTTTATAATACTATTATATTTCTACATTATAATAATATATTCTAAGTTTAGAATAAGAGTTGATAAAAAGTTCAGGGACACTAACAATTTCATTCTTTTCTAGAAGTCAGTATAGCATTCTTTTTATAAAGTTTAAATCTTTTTTTTTCTAAATAATTTTTTGCTTTACACTGAAACTGTATCCGAATGCTGCTGTTATATTATTAACCGGTATTTTATCTGATAGAAAAATGATTAATTTATTTTTATTTAAGGACATCTCGCCATTAATAATTCAGGTTTTTCTTATGTATTAGTGAACAATTTTTGCTTATAAGTAAGTGACAATAAACATAGTCAACCATAGCTTTCTTCCAATTCGCTGATGAGCCTGACCAGATGATTTTTCTGATGCACTGAATCACTTTACTCTAATTTCACTTCGGTTCAACACGCATCATTTTTTTTCTTTAGTAATAGCGATATAAATTCATCGAGGGCCTTAACAATATTTAGTAAACATTTGGGGTTTAATGACTTAGGAAGACTTTTTTTTAAAGACCAATTTTAACTTCAGCTTTAATTTATGGAATTTTACCGAAAGAGAAAAACAAATTTTTACTACAGGGACAAACGAAGGGATAAGAGAAATAGTAGTAAGTGTTACGTGTTTATTAGTGGCGTGTAGGAGTGTATATATATTTTGAAAGAAACATGAATATAGGAGTACATGCAGGAATAAATAAAATAAAACTATACAAATGAACATATTACATCATATATGTATACGCTATAATGTTAATTATATATTCTAATGTAGTGCAATCAGTTGTTATGTGGTATTTACTCATTGTAGGGTAAAAATCTAATGAAATGGTCTCCACATATAAAAATTTTAATGATATAAACAACGCATTTCGAACATGTAGTGTTCTTCCTCAGGCATTAACTAAAAAATACAATGACACCAGAGAATTATCTATAGTACAAAGTAAATAAGTACAAAAATTAATATAAAATAAAATAAGGCAGAAAGTACGAAAGTACGTCCTTAGGTTCGTACTTTCTGCCTTATGTTATTTTATATTAATTTTTGTACTTATTTACTTTGTACTATAGATAATTCTCTGGTGTCATTGTATTTTTTAGTTAATGCCTGAGGTAGAACACTACGTGTTCGAAACGCGTTGTTTATATCATTAAAATTTTTATATGTGGAGACCATTTCATTAGATTTTTACCCTACAATTAATTATATATGTGGGCTTTGTAAGGTGGCACAATGAAACGTGCTCATTAGTTGCAATATCTCATACAATTAATGCATTGAATATAGTATAGATAATTTTAGGGATTTATATTTCATCTTTTGGAATGAATTTAGAAATTTCTTAAATTTAGAAATATTCCTGACAATACCATTAATGCAGATAAAATAAATCTACTTATATTCAAAGATTAAGTGGCTCAACAAGTATGCTTAACAAGATGTATTATGTATAAATTAATAAATTAACTTTAAATGAATGAATGCGTTTTGCATGATTAGTACACATACGGTAAGGCTCGTAGCACCCCAAGACCTCTGCTCTCAGCGATATTTTCTTTTGCCACTTGGTCGGTACAATCCTCACATAGCGAGCTCGAATCACTTGAGGAAACCAATTCACTTTTTTTTCTTTGTTGTCCTTGTTGCCGAGAAATTCCTGAAGCAATAATATTATTACTAGTGATAACAGCACTATCTTATAAATGATTAATGATTATAGTTATAAAATGTATCAAACAAATATTAAAATAATGAAAAACAAATAAACAAAATCAAGATAGTAGAGCTTTTTTCAACATAAAATAGAGATCTGCAAATCATACGTAACTCAGAGCATATTATGTGATAACCAAGTGCCGTGGCATCATGTATTTATTAAAGATAAAGTTATAGTAAGTCATAGCTAACTGCTGATGAGCCTCGTTTCCTCGGTTTGATATCTTGTTATGATAAATCAACTACGCTAAACATACTGAATGTGTGGACTGATGTTGGGTTAAATAAAATGATTTTCAGTTTTCAATCAGGAAACCCAGGTATAGTTGTTATCTTCAAGATTCTGGTCAGACGGCTCTATTGAAGAGCTCCTAAAGCATTTGACTTGATATAAATTCATACAAACCTTAATTAATTAATTAATTTTTATTTAAATTTATGTAAATTATTATTTTATGGTTTAACGGATTGCTTCATTTACGATCACATTTCCTTTCTCTTAAATAATTTTTTAATCTTGAAGTTAAAAATGAAAGAATATACATATTACAGTCAGAACGACATTTAGGATTGCATTTTATTAGTAATTATTTCACGATAAGGCGAGTATGACATTACCTACACTTAATGATATTCTCATACTGATTGGAGTGGTATATATCTTTTTATAGAAGTAATCATCAACAATAAGCTTGATTTGTCTTTCTGTTTGCCAGTTTGTTATCAAATTCCTGCTAGGTTTTTAAAAGTAGACACCCATAACCTTGTTTACATTTTCATATTCACCTGTTAGTGATTGAAAATATTCTTAATGATGATTTAATGTAATTTTACTCCACGCTACACCAGTGTTTTTCATTCAAATACTGAAGTTAATTTCTTCAGTATTGTGTAGTGGTTACAATAATTATTGTTTTAAAATAATTTTAACGTAGTGCAATCACTTATTATTATTATTTTACCCTACAATGTTTTTAAATAGTTCAATATGTTTAAGGTTTAATATGATTAAGAAGGTTATCATACTAGATTAATAGCTCCATCTAACTTTCTTTTGACTGATTCATTTTACATTGTTGGGACGAATCTCAATGAAATATAGTAACATTGACTGTTTCCTTAATTACTTACCGTAGGGTGGTTATGTTGTCCAACAACTGTCCAGGTAAGGCCATCGTTACTGAAGGCAACTGTATACACTGACACCCAAGATGGGTATTTATCTGCCTTGGTCTGGTCTGGTCCACTTCCCATTGTGGCAACACCGGTCAAGTTTCGTTTTCCTGTTAAATCAAACTGAACACTCTTAATGAAAGGCGTCTGTTGCTGCCATTGGTTTAACTGAAATACCACTCACTTGAAGCCACTCCTGAGAAACAGAAAGCAGAGGTGACCACGAGCTGGGTGAGTCGAGGGCAATAAGGGCTGGAGTGAGAGGAAGCTGTGACGAAGAGGCTCGCAGCTGGTCGTTCTGGAGACCGTGGGACAGGCCTTCTTTGCACTCGTGACTCACTAGAACAACACCTCCATTATGTATGCTCTCAAATAAATGCCCCCCACAATCAGGGATATTATAAATGAGGATAAATGCATCAATTTACAATCGACAGGTCAACGTAGAGAGGACCCTTGATATAAAATACAGAAAAATATGAATATTTCATTTTCAAACAATCAATAGGAAAGCTCTGGGGAATGCTTTAAATAAGGACAGAATTTAGGGTAATTGTTGAAAACTTGTACCTGAGTAAACCTCGAAAAAACGGGAAATACTATTATAATATCTGAGGCAGAGACAAAATAAGAAAGCGAATGATGCTTACCCGTAGTGATGGTAGGAGGAGAAGGCGCCTCAGTGTGCTCCATGCAGCCCATTACTTCAGCTTTCAAGCCTATCCCATTAAACCAGGATTTTGGAGCGATTCTCACATACCTTGTCTCGACCGGAGTAGTAAATATCACCAGTTTCTCATTACTTGATGAACTGGGTCCATCAAACAACTATTAAAATAAAACACAATGCAAAAAAGTTCATTACAAAGACTGCATACCTCATTAAATAGAACTTACTTCCGGGTATCCAGCAAATGTTACATACTTAAAAGAGACTCCATCCATACTATATAGGACATAATATTTGGTAACAAATTCATTGACTGACGGAATTCCTTTGAGTTTAACACCGTATATATTGTCATTCTCTCCGAGGTCAAATTGAATGTACTGCCCATCCTTGTTATATTGTGGCTTCCACCCGTCATCTACAAATACCAATTTCTTAATTAGTTCAAATGCAATAATTAACTAATTAAATTATTATTTGCAAATTACTATCAAATAATTGATATAAAATAACTGAGCTAATAACTATTGTCAATTTTCTCAGAACAGTTTACAGACACAAATGGAAGCGTTGGACCGTTTTAGAATTGATGTTTTCTTTCATAATAAAAGTCTTTCAATTTAACGTAAATGCAATTCATTGCTAATACTATTTTAATTTTTTATGTTATATACTTTATAAAAGGTACCACTTTTATAATTAAACTAGCCTATTTGATATATTTCGTATATGAAATGTAATTCAAAAAATCGAAAAGTCAAATTTGATTATTAATATAAAAATTATGATGAATGTTATAAACTGTTGATTATCTAAAACAAATACCAAAAAGGAAAACCTGTAGTTTCAAGATTTTTATGGAAGAATGCATTTTTATATCAAAGTTCAAGTTCGGACTTCCATAAGTCCTAATGGACCAGTACAGTGCTTACTGTGTTCATTGAAGGAGTCGTCCCTTGATTGCTGTTAATTTTGAAATTTAATAAGATTTCCAATAATTTTTTCTTTTAAAACTAAATTACAGTACTACAGATTTCATTTATGGACTAAATGATATGGAAACGATGAACATATTCCTATAAATGATATGAAAAACCAAATTTAGCTTTTCTGAATACCATTGAGAGGTAAATTATTGAATATTTCATCATTATAAATTCCCAGAGATAAAACGATAGGGAAACTTTGAAGTTTAAAGTAAGGATAAATGTAACAGTTTTAACTCTCCTTTAGTCGAACAAGTGACACACAACCATAACCCAACAAAAACAAGCACCTCTATCTCTAATTTTGCAGTCCGTTACTACGTAGAATTTACTCATATTAGGGATTTACAGACAGTCTTCACATAAACGTTTTACTATGAAAACAACGTGTTTTAAACTAGTAACGTTTTTCATCACGTCTGCCTGCTTATAGTGGGAAGGTAGAAGTGGAAACACTACGAGAAGATACACTTAAAGAGGAACATTCCGGTACGAACACATTCTTCTCATAAAAAAAAAACAAATTGTTTATACGGAGCCTTTGTCTTCAACTTTCTATAGATACCTTACATTATACTAGAAAACTCCGCATTTTTGAACTCTGGAACCTAATAAGAATAACAATATTGAGACAGAATTCTCTTTAAATTCCAAATAAACCAAATCACTATTCCTAAAATATGTGTACCTGTGTAAATATTTTACAGGTCTACAAATCTCATATCAATAAAACTATTGAACTAAATTTAAATAAAAATCACATTAAACTTCAATAATTTCGAATTTTTATTACTTTCAGAAAGCTTCCATCTTGTGGTATCATTATAAATTGAACGTTGGCCCTCTCAAAACATACATTTTTCATCCCATTTAACTTCTGAAACTATTAATCTCCTCCTCTATTCTCCTTTCCTGATTGGTAGATATAAACACTTCATATTAAATAACTCTTAAACCTATTTTAGCCACATAATGGTCCTGGTGCTGCTCGAGAAAAAATTTTAAAAATATAATTTAATGGGATATAATTGAGCAAATTTTTTTAAATATTGAAAATAATAAACAGGAAATATATCAAATCATCTTACATTTAACTACAGCAGTCGGTAAACGAAAGAAAATAGTTTTTGAGAATCAATACTGTTTTCAACGATTAATTTCATTAAAATGATGAAATAATTATTTTTATTTTTCTAATTTAAACACTATCTGTTTCAAGACATGCCTTAAAGACTAAAATAATTGCTGAAAAGAATATACTTAAGTAAATACTATAACAAAAATAGTATTAAATAAGTTATATTAACAAAATAAACAAAATGAGAGGTAAACAATGAACTGATATTTACAACAATACTTAACCCTATTAGAAATTAGACAAACTTATTAAATTCAAACGAATATATTCTTCACAAAATTTAAATAAATAGTTTTATTTAATGCACAAAAATATATAAAGTTTTACTAAAGCTTAATTTTTGATAACTGCCAGGTACTACGCCGCACTTTCTATTTCATTCATTGAATGAAATACAAATGAATTAAATATTAATTTATTTAAATAATTTGCAGTCAGCTACTATATAGTATTCTCTCAGTCTTGGGAATTAAATATATATTTTTTTACATTTGATAACAAATCAAAAGACACGATTTATATATTCCATATTTCTTCTGCCTTAAACATCTGAAAAGATATTAAATTACTTTTAACTATTTAATCATACATTGTAATACTTCCATTCAGAAGTTCATATGTATTGAAACATTTATTACATTTCTTAATACAAGTACTTAAAGTAGTAAAAGTAAGTAAAGAAGAATGGAGAAATTACCCATTATTATAATTCTATGTAATAAAATAGTACTAAAATTTTTCCATGAAAAATATCTGCCAACACTAACTGGTGAATGTCAAATTTAAAAAAAATATTTTAAAATGTTCAGCAATTTTTAGTTTTGATTCCATTTAAACGAAAATGTTTTTAGTTGGCCTAGGCTTTTTATTAGAAATATGGGTGTCAAATTTGGTGAAATTTTGATATAAATAGAATATATTACATTTAGAGTTGAATTTTGAATATTGCGGCAAATACTTCTCCCACATGGAACTGGCTTTAAAGGAACTAGTAGGAAGATTTACTAGAAGTGGCACGAATCTGAAACACACGAAAAAATATATCAGAAACAATGGTCTTTTTCAGTTAAATTCAAAATATTTTTATTAGGTATTTGTTATTTTTACTGAAAATTATTGCTACTTAAAAGTATTTACAAAGAAACACATTATTTAATTCAAAATACTTTTTTTCGCTACTTAACTAAAAATTATTTGGATTTAGGAGTATTTATAACTTTGTACTTCTAAACGTACACAACTCTACCATGCCCACTGATAAGGCATCAAATTTCAACTGATATCATTTCATTAATAATATTTTGCAATGACTGCTCCTAGTATTAATTATTAATCATTATTACTTTCTGTTGTTTTTAAGTGTTTTTAACTGTGATTAAACTATTTTTATAAATGATAGAATGGAAATGGCTACATTAAGATATATCACTGAATTAAATTAATTGTCAATGACATTGATACACGTTTAATTATAGTTGAGTGCAGAAAACTACATATTTTTAACTTCTCCATCCTGGATTCTGGTGACTAAGCAAACGTAATTATTTGATTGTAGTTACTCGGACTGGTGACAGGGCGGAGGGGGTGTTATTTCTTCTTCTACTTGAGGAGGCAGAATGACTGGAGAAGTCTTGTTGTCTGGCGGCTCGACCATGCGAGGTATTTCTTCGGTCGTCTGGCCACATTCCCCTGTGTCACTACAGATGTATTCATTGTTTAGACATTGACACACCTCGCATTCGCTCACCCTCTTTACCTCTCCTGGCTGAAACATTCCATTAAAACAACTTTAACTTTTGACACATAGGGGTATTTGAGATTTTCCCGAATCCCTTATTCTTCCTTTACTGTGTATCACTAACATATTTCGTTATTATGTTTAGAAATTAAAGAGATACCTAAGCTATAATTCTTCTTTTTACTTTACTATAAGTAAAGTATAGTGATCGTGAAAAAATTCGATCTCGAGATTTTGACGGAATTACATGTTTTGAGGTACCAGAAGTCGTTTTATGACGTTTTTACGATGATGTCTGTGTGTGTGTGGTGGGTGGGTGGGTGGGTGGGTGGGTGGGTGCGTGTGTTAGCATTGCTTGTTACCACGCTACGGTCCAGAATCTTTGATGGATCAAGTTGATATTTTACACAAAAATGGGCCCCATTTAGACGAAGATCCCTATTGTTTGGGAAGAATTATGCATCATGGGAAAGTCACTTTTTTTGCCAAAAACCGTTTTTTTTAAAACATTTATTTCTCCTAAACTACTAACCCTAGAGTTTTGAGATTTTGACATTATCTTTGAGGTTACAAATGGAACAAACGAAAAATATATTCAAAATTTTATATCAACAGGAAATATTTTTTTTTCAATAAAATGTAAAAATTTTGACTTATAAATCAATCTCAAACCTTGTGAGAGCTATACAAGCCATACTGTTTGACGGACAAGAATGAAACTATGCCTATAAATAGAACATTATATGGACAATGAGTTGAGATATTTTTTTCTAAAATTACATTCGCTAAAGGGGCGTTAGAGTGCGATTTGTGTTTTCAGAAAATGTTTTTTTGACGCTAAACGGCTCGTTAAAAAATAATGAAAATTTGACCAAAAATGGAACAAAAAATTAGCAATTCACAAAAAAAAATTCATGAAGTTTCAATTACGGGAAAGAGCAATAACGATATAAAAACTCTTTGTTTATCCTAGACTAAGAGATCACCTGCTATACTTGTCGAATTTTTTGTATTTTTTTACATTGTTTACATTGACTTAGAAATTTTTTGAGCGAATCCACTGAGATAAAATTGATGTTTCTAATGGAAAAATGAAAATATATTATTGACTTATAAGAGATGTAAGAGGAATAATATTGTGCAGGTAAATGATAACACTCATTAAAAAAAAAATCGTATATATGTTATTTGACAAAGGGGAAGGAAAATGATCTTATTAAATACTAAGAAGCCATAAAATTCCCAGTATAATAATTCTGTTAAAAACCAAAAATGTAAAAGATAATTCAAAATATAAATCTTTCGTTTAGAGATTAATAACTGTAATTATCGTACATCTTTAATTAACAAATCACCTTAAAACAACATTTTCTTCGCTGTTTAAGATGTTTTTCAGAGAAAAAAAGGGTATTTTACTGTTTTAAATTTGAAAATTTTACATTAATATTCAATGTAGAAGGATGTTAAGTAAACGATGTAAGAAATCTACTGGCTATTTGAACAATAGCCATGTTCTCTTGTAGGATAATATTTCGTTTCAAGAAATGTTCACATTGGTTTTTCAAAAATGATATTACTGCTGTAGTTATACTAATGAAATTATTTGCAAATAATAAATTATTTGTGATGTACAAAAATAAGCTTATAAATTGATATGTCCTTCAATCACTATCTGTACTACCTCACGAATGCAATGCTAATAATTATATCCGATTTAGATATTTATGTTATGCTTAAATGATACGTTATGTTTTATATACTCAAGAAATTTGACATTGAGTTACTTATAGTAAAGTAGAGTGTAGGCCACTCCAGATTTTTTGTTTTCATTTTATTCAACTATTAGATTTAAAATAAATTCACTTAGTTTTCATTTTAGATTATATAACTATATAACTACCTCAGTCTTAAAATCTAGCTTATATAGCGTTCATCTAAAAAATGCATAATTTAAGCAACAGTAAATAAACCACTTGATTATTGGTTTAATGTATTACTCCTTAAGCGGCAAAGTTCATCAGAAGGCCAACATACAAACAACATACCAAAATTTTTTTCAAAACATAGAGTGCCTCATGTCAACAGGCACAGGACAGATGGTTTTGAATGCTTTTCGAGAGACAACATGAGTAAAATTGTCTACTCCCACATAAAACATCCTGGGGTTTTGATCACGATTTGAGTCTACACTCTTCAGTGCTATTGGCAAATCCATTATCACAAGACCATATTTGAACCTTGCAACAGCATAATATAGACTCTCCCATCATAAATTAAAAAAAATGTTAACAAGACACCTCTCATTAGGCTGTTCACCCCTTAGTGATACCCTCGGCCTCTTGGACAACAATTCACTTTAGAGTAATCTTCAGGGGGTAAAAAATACATAACTAGTTCATACATTTTTTTTCATTTCGCATTTTCAAAATGAATGCCCACTGAATTTCACCTCGTTTTTCAATATATATGTTTCTTAAGCACTTCTTAAAAAAAAACACGTAATTTTAGTGAGTTTATAAAAATAAAGTTTTATGGAAAAGCCAATTAAAGCATGTAGATCACTATTTGCAGCGTGCACTGCAAACTCATTTACGAATTGCAAAATAACAGGCACTGTTATTTCTTATCTATGATTTTAAAATCATAACAAATGTATTAAGGAATATATTTTTAAAAATGTTGACTGTTCAAATATGAATATGAAATTTTTTTAAACCAAAGTACAACTATAAAAATAAATTCAAATTTCATTGATTCAATGCTAGTTATTTAAGATTTCGTTATTTTTGTAGGACTACACTTAACCAGGATTTAACAGATTATTTGCAAATATTTGTCAACTGACCTAGTGAGTCAGTCTAGGTATTTACACTTCTAGGTATCCACGTGATGTCCACTTAACTAATAACAAGTCGGGGTCAGTTTTAGACACCCTATTTCCACAATAGACCAAGAAACCTCAAAGCATTGGATATGATGGTAGAATTCCTTGATTGTAGCGGATACTCATCTTGTATGAGCCCCGGTACGAAGACCAAACAGTGTTTGAATCTTTAGACCTTAACAGGTCAGATGTCTTATTAGTCATATTTCTAATAATTAATTAAATAGTAATTAAATTAAATATACAGATTTAAGTAAAATACAAAGATAATAATGGAAATATAAAATAATATTACCTTTAAGATTTCGGTCGAAGAAGGAATTGAACACGTGCAGCCTGAGTTGGGAACGCAAGTTCTCGCGTCCCTCCAACTATGGCCTTCTGGACAAGCCTCACGATTTTTAGCACGACACCCTGCAACATTTTTTTTTATTTAGACAACTATGTTATTTTATTATTCTTAATAGTAGTGGTATCACAAAAGGCTTTGTGGCTTATATGTGTTCCTTGTGATGTAAACAAATTGTTATTATTATTATTATTATTAACATACAAATATAACAACTTGTTTCATTACTAACAACATCTTGAAAAAGAGGTTTATTGAATAAAGAGCTCAATTTAACATGGTGTTAAATCGAACTCCACGGATTTCTTCTAAGGAAGTCAAGAAATTATATTTAAACAGCAAAACTGTTTTTATGACTTAAAACCGTTTGTGACACTAAAGATCATTTCGCGAAAAGAACTCACATAAAAGAGATCACAAAAACACTACTAAATTTCGACTGCCTCGTCATAAGATAGAAAGATGTGAGTGGCTCCAAAGATACGCGAGGACTCCATTATGAGTGTTCTTTCTGTTAATTTACTTCATTCAGATAGAAAAGTCAGTTCCTTGAGCTTATTATCTTTATCTTAGTTTCAGATCTTGAAAGGAATATAGTTGAAAGAGCCTTGAAAGACAATAATTTTTAAACTCACATCAACTGCAGCCTAGACCTCTTTAAGTTAGATAAAATAGTTGGTTTAAATAAACAAATTGGACCTCCAGGTAATGTGCAAGTGAATTATGTGAACTCGTATCATATTGGTGATTCTTCCTCTGTGACCTAAGGTTTAAGTTTGTGTTTTTGTAAATTATTTTTTTTTTCTTGTTCAGTACATTTTTTTTGGTATTAGTTTTTTTCATTACCTCACGTATAACCTTGTGTATTTATTTTGTTGAAGATCTCTGATGACATAATTTGGGAATCCTCAGAGCGTGTGTGTAATAAAACACAGAAGATGAACACACAAAAACTCACTACTAATTTCGACCTTTGTCATCATCAGAACGGTGAAGTGAGCCAAACGGCAAGCTAAGCATCTTGCCTCATGGGACTTGCTTCCTTCTCTTGTTCGGAAATAAAGAGTCTATGCTTCCTTTATGAAAGCCTCACTTCATTCCTCTGGTGACGACAGATGACGAAATGTTATAGTAAGTTTTTTGTGAGTAAAAACCCTGGGGCTATGAATCCGTATGAATCCAGGCTTCATAAAGACGGGTTCTTGTCATTTGTGTTCCTTGAGGTTTCTTTTGGCTATGAAGAAGAGCTGATTCCGAAAACATAGCTTCATATTTTAAGTATGTTGTTTGTTTATTTTGTCTGTTCTTACTTTCCTCTCTCATAGTTTTATAAATATTCTTTGATGGGCTTTAAATACATCAACACTATAATAATAAATTGTGTTTTTTAATTGAAACTGGGTTTTTCTTAATATATGTGACCAAAAACACAATACTGGACAATCCATGGGCGAAAGAAAATTTTGAAAAAAAAAAATAATCTGAATTTACGATTCAGCTAATTCTGCTAGAGGACACCTGTCCCGGGGCAGCCTCACTCGTTTGCAGTATTCTTTAACGAGTCCAAAAAACGTACTGTTTCTCGTCTCATAGTTTTATGGTTTGCTCGGGATACACGTTTTTTTTTTCATGAAATTATATCAGTTGAGTGGCAGTAAATAACACCTTTACCTCAATTGAATAGTGCTACTAAAAAGAGAAAATAGTTGAACAATAGTGATAGCTTTACCTGAGTAGCAAGGGGATGAGGTGCAAATGCCCTTGGAATGGAGAACGTCTTTGTAATGATGGCAGAGACCATTGCAAGGAAGAAGGCAGTCGTCCCAAACTTCGCCCTCCAAACAACCTTGAACAACACCACATTAGCAGAGAACATACATCACTTATCTCCGCTGCATCCTAAGAACAAGAAACAAACTCTAACCTACGATTAGAGTCAATAAATTCAGATATTGTGTCTTTCACAATTTTCATTCAATTTTTGTCAATAAGAAAATTGAATGAAAAATCCGTACAAATGAAATTAGAACCAAATATATAAATACACATCAAATACATAAGCAGCGATACAATATAATTAATAGCTATTTAATCTAAAAATAAATTCTTCTTAATTTTAAAATTTATTAATTAATAAATATGATCACCATTATGAATGACCATTAGCAGAAACCATCCTACATTTTTTTTTATCCAGTACCTACTTAAAGAATAATTTCAGATAAAAATTACCTCAAGTTATTCAGCTTACCTTCAGGTAATTTATACTTTCAGGATTAACATTAATTTTAAATCAATAATTATAAATAAATACATCAAATACAAATACAAAAAAGTTTAATATCAACAAATACAATATGATAGAATGAATTTGAAAAATCAATCATATGTACGAAATTAGTAATACATAACTGAATGATCAATATGTGAGAAAAATAAATTTTAGTTTTTATAAAATTATATAAATATAAAAAAAAGAAGTAACTTCCATTTCTCCAAAATCAGATGAAGAGATGGTTACAAAGACCATCTTTGTATAAAACTATATATTTTTAACATAAAAAAAAGAACATAGAAAGTCACAGACAAAACTCACTTAGACATTTCGACTTCTGACGTCATCAGGTGTGTAAGTCAGATATACAGGCTCAGGGGTCTCTGCTCGTTTGGAAGGGTTTCCCTTCTTCTCAGGAAGGTAGACCCCTAATTCCAATTCCAACGAGTGTAGGTAACTGACTACGTTAATTGACTAATCTTGTTAATAGACTGAAGTTTTGTCTGTCACTGACCCTACCTGCAGCCAAAGAAGGTTCAGTAGGACCTCGATCCATAGTTCCACCAGATAGCTCTTACAAAACTGTCGATAACACGGGGACAGGAGAAGCCCTTGTTAAATTTTCTTTAGGTTGTCCCACATGCCCCACCGTTGGAGTTAGACTCAAGGTGGCTGTAATTCCTTACCCTGGAAGGATAGACTCTCTGTGGAGTCACAATAGAACCTTCTCGGGAGGTTGCCCGCATAGCAACCAGAGCGAGCTAAACCCTCGAGCCCTACCCATGGGTACGGTCCACCAGTTGGCAGGTGGTCTTGAAAACGTGTACTTACTACTGCAAGTGAGTAAGTGAGTGAGTGAGACCCGACCGAATTCCTATGGACTATAGAATAGTCCTAAAACTGACGACTTAGTATTGTATCGGCCACCATTTCTTTATTTCAAAGTGCTTACTTTATTTTAAAAGTGTTTACAGTTTAATCACACTATCAATTTTTTAAATTATATGTAAATATATTGTTTTCATCAAATGAAACTGACTGAATAAATGATTAATGAATCAGAATATATATAAAGAGAGAGATAATAACCGATAAATCTGACTTCAATATTTTAATATACCTCATCATAGAAGATGTATATATATGGCTTGAAAGACAAACAAAAAGTGCACACTGCACTCATGAGAATTGAACTACAGTCTGGTGTCCACATATTTTTGTATTACAAATAATTAATAGTAGCCTATTAAAAGTCGAGTATTTATATATAAATACTGGAAAAATATCAATAGAGAAAAATAATAATATAAATAATACAAGTAAATCATAAAGAAATATGAAGATACCTGTGTTTAATGTTTAAGCCGAGTATAGTGAATGTTGAAAGAAACAAAAATGCGAGTTTCTTCAGAGGGTCTCATGTCAATTTACATTGTTCAGAATTGAATATGGAAACAAGTTCATACATAAGAACACTCACCTTTATCCTCTTCTTTAGGCACGACCGGTATAACATTGTCTATCAGATCTAAAACAAGTAACTTTCAATAAATGAAGAAGTATACTAATATGGAGAAACACGAGGAAGGGTGTGCAGACCTGCGCAATCCGGTCTGAGTAGGACGACGCTGCGGGTAGACTCGCACTTCAATGACTCCGGGTTGAACATCAATCCCTGATCACAATGCTTTGCAATCCACTCCACTCCGCTGTCTGTCTCACGGCACTCTTCATATCCGTCGCAATCTTCAACCTTTCTTGCTGCTTGGTCTTGACAACCTAAAAACAATACTCAATCAAATCGTCTGACTAAACCAACTTTAACTTCAGAAAATCTAAGGAGAGCCGCTAGTCAGCATCACGGTTAAAAGTGAATACAGAATAATGAAAGTAAAATCTCTTCCTCCTTTGCATTCATTTTTTTAATTTTTCAAAGGTTTTTTTTTTAAATAAACACAAATATATTGTAAAATGCAAATAACTAATCGAAAATGAGTAAAATGAACAAAACAGTTTCAACGCAACAAACTTTAGGCAGAAGTATAAAATTTTGAAACAGAAAAACTAAGTATTACATTAAAGATTTTTTACAAGAAAAATACAGTCTGTGGATTTTTTTTGTAAAAAGTCTTTAATGTAATACTTAGTTTTTCTGTTTCAAAATTTTATACTTCTGCCTATGAAAAAGGTTTTAAATAAAAACCGTAACGTTGGCAATGAGAGTTTAATTTAAATCTGAAGAACTGACCGAGTCCTGATAAACTTCAGTTTTGTTTCTATTCCACGGTCGATACTTTTATCAATATTTGTATAATTATTTATATAATATATATAGTGAGTTCTGTAGTAACTTTCACTGTTCTTTCCGAAATGTTAATGTATATATATATATATATTGATAAAAGTATCGACCGTGGAATAGAAACAAAACTAAAGTTTATCGGGACTCGGTCAATTCTTCAGGTTCAAATTAAACCTGAAAAACTGACCGAGTCCCGATAAACTTTAGTTTTATATATATATAAATGATCAAACCGCAATATGAAATGGGGAAAAAAAGACAAAGATCTTTCAACCGTAACAAACCCAACTTCTGTTGGGTTTCGACTGTGACGATGACCACGACCACATATTACGGTTGAAAGATCTTAGTCCAACCAACGACCAACGATTCTTTCCGAGCACTGTTGTGCACGTTGTATTAGCAGTTCCAGGTCACGTACCTACTACTGCTGAATTATTGTCCTGCTGTGGTGTTGGGGTCAGTAAGTAAATGTCTGTACTTTTTTTTTTTTTTTATTATTATTATTATGTGGTTCGTCTGTTTACGTCATTTCGTGGTCGTTTGGTCTCATTGTGTCGTGTCTTGTCAGTCTTTTTCAAGGGTTTGGCCTTCTATTTTAATAACAGCTTCTAATGTGGATGTGTTTGGGGAATTATTTGGGATAGGCTTTGGATAAGGGGGTTTGGATGGGTTGGAATTTTCGTGTCCTCGTTGGTCACCAGTCTACTTGTGAATTGGTCAATTGTTTCTAACCTGAGGTCTCTTTGAATATCCAAGATCTTAGTCTTTTTTTTCCTATTTTATATTGTAGTTTGATAATTGATTGTTATTTCACGTGTTTGTGTGAAATCTTGTTATCGACATATATAAAAATATAATGTGATGGGGAGGGATAGTACTTACCTTTCGGAGGAATCTTGATTTTCATCTTCTTTCGCTCAGATCCATCAATTTCTGCAAATTAGTTAATGCATTAGTACGAACCATAAGTGTTTAATTGAGGGCTCTCCATTGTGAGTCCAAAAGTTTTTCGTAAACTACAATAAGATAATTATTAATCTCAGGAAGCAATGGATTTATAAATTATATAGAAAACAGTCAATCCCCTTTATTTACAAAGTATATGCTTCCACACAGTTCTCTAAGAAAATGGAAGGAAAAACAGAAGCATTAAAAATTAAGCAGTAATAAGAAGGCAGAAATGCTAAGGTCCAGATTTTAACGAATTAAAGTCTGTTTCGCCAATGAAAATGGCGTTTTATCATATCATTTTCAAGATGTTTACACTTACCATTAAACTTTGAATAAATATATACAATACATTAATATAACATTCACGTTACTAATATAAGCTTAATTAAGAATTACATACCAATATATATAAACAATTAGATGAAACGATTCTTCGAACTGAATAAACTAGAATTTTCAAAAGAACACACATGAAATGAATCACTGAAAGTCACTACTATATTTCGATGTCCTCGTCCTCAGGAATATAGATGTGAGTCGCTCCAAAGGCTGAATGAAAACACTTAAGTAAAAATAAAATAAAAAACTATTAACAGCTTGTAAAAAACCAAACTGACAAATAATAAAACTGAGTAAGTAAAAAGGGCTAAAATAAAATAATAAAATGAACGATGAAGGATTGAGGTTAAACCCAGGAGCAGATCTACTAGGTGGCTTAACCTCAATCCTTAATCCGTCTCTGCTTGTGAGATAGTAACTGCGTTTGCAAGCTGTTTTTCTCATAATCAGAGTACTTATTCTCCTGATCCTCCTGTAATCGATATATAGATAGAATTTTTGTCTGCGTTTTCCTTTTACCTTATATATATATATATATATATATATATATATTGATATAGCTTCTCGACCACTGATATTTCAAATTCACACAAGGGGTTCTTGAGGATTTTGGTCATAAAACATACAACTGCTGATTATAAGCCGACGTTTCGCCAAAAGTTGTTTGGCATTTTCAAGGCTAAAAAACAATTTATTAACGACATAAGTAAAGCAAGTTAAATACATCACTGGACACCACCATACAGAAAACAAACAACACAAACTGTATGGTGGTGTCCGGTGATGTATTTATCTTGCTTTACTTATGTCGTTAATAAATTGTTTTTTAGCCTTGTAAATGTCAAGCAACTTTTGGCGAAACGTCGGCTCATAATCAGCAGTTGTATGTTTTATGACCAAAATCCTCAAGAACCCCTTGTGTGAATATATATATATAATATAAAGATTTCACATAAACATTTCTTATTGTGGTTTGATATATATATGAATTAAACACCACAATAAACAAATATATATTAGTTACAATGCTCTGAGGCCTTTCGTTACAACATCATCAGAGGGCTAAATGAAAGAAACAAAAAATATAACTTATTAAATTTTTTGTTTGTTTCATTACATTTGTTTATTGTGGTGTTTAATTCATATATTATATCAGGAGTTATTGTTGATTATTAATTTTCATATATAGAATATATATATATAATTGAAAATGACACCAAATTTAGCTGATACCTGTTTCTTAACAAGTTTCTCAATTTTTCTAAATAGCACTCTTGTTATTTCGTCTACACAGTAAAGTACATCTCCTATAGTCGATATGTTTCGAATATCTCAAAAACTCACTACACAGTTTTAGGCCATAAAAAAACTGAAGCATGTTTATAAACTCAGTTCTTTGGCAAGTATTATTGTAGTAAAGAGTTACATGCCACGAAGCTAAAGAGTAGTTCATTCAATAGTGCTTCAGAAAACAAATACAATTTCGTCAGTGCGGACTGTTCGAGATTCGAATCTTTATAATGATTCTAGATTTTTCGTGGGAATCATAAAATTTGAGGAAGCAAGCATATAGAGCAGAATTTAGAAATCAGACTGTAGAATCATACTAATAAAATAGAAAAATTAAGGAGATCAAATCTTGACTGTATAAAATGAGAACAATAAATGAACCACACTTCTCACCTCTACAACAGCACGAAAGGCTGAAAGCCTATTCTTGGAGTTGGAATAGAAAAGTTCATGTGCTCAGTTACTTCTACATCAATATTCTGAATTTTTTTTTTCAGTTAATAGTAAACAGAATATTGATTCTCCACCAGTCATATAAATCCCTTCAACTTGGTACGATTAATATCACATGCTCCTAGTAGATTTTATGCCTCTCCATTAGAACCTCATTCCGATTATAAAGCAATAATGAGCGACCTTTTGATCTGAACTCGATCAAGCGGTATTTGGAGGACAGTATGTGTAAAGCTAGAGTGGTTTACCTCCACAGGAACAAAACGTCCTCAACTCGTAATCATGACAGATCCCCTCACAACGCAAGCCAGACTCCAGGCTGCACTCGACGTCCTCCAGAGTCTCTTTGGCAGGCTTATGGCTCAAGGCATCCCTACACTCAATGTCAGTCATGTTTTCCTTAAGACACATCCCCACGCCTGCAGTCACCTGAGTCGCAGTAATAATTTATATATAATGGTATTACTATATTAAACACATTATTATGTGATTCAATAAACATAGAACTATTCCAAGGTCCATTATATGCTAAAAATAAATGGGTATTACAATAAGATCTCTATTTTAAAATATTAATTGATAATGCTTCGTTAATATATTTAAAATTAAAACTTTTCATTATTACACTATGCATCTATCCATAAAATAGTAGATGCGTATTTAGTGAAAAGTTTTCCCAATTTTCATTAATGCATACAAACAGAAAATTTGTTGATCTTCTAACTATATTCAGCGATTCAATAATATAAAAACAGTAAGTAATAATAAAAACAATAATATCCTTTTAAATTTGACGGTAAAAGATCGTCTAGGAAAGAGTTAACTCCTAAAAGATTAAATTATAGTTAAATAAGGTTACAAGAGATTGAAATGTATTTAGAAATGCTAAATAATTAATATTACGAAGTGCTTAGTAAAACCAAACTGAGGATAAGAAACAGTCGAAATCAGCGGTAATTTTCGGACAAGTCATAAAAGTTTGAGCGATGCGATTGTTGTCTTCCTCAAGAATATAAGGAAGGTAAGGGGATATTCTTCCTTAGTGAGGGGAATGCTCAACTGTTCAGAGTCCAGCTATAATCCATGAGTGGGTCACCATGCCTTTTCTTTAGTAAATAAAAAAGTTTGAAGTTAATATAATATTAATCTGAATTACTAATCTACTAGTTGTTTAAGAAAATTATGTAACTCTAAAAGTTAGCACTTAATAGTTTAGTTGAATTACCTCGTTGCCTCCAACAGGCAGACTGTGGTTTGTCGGCAATGGCTCGAAGTCAGACGCGTCCTTGTCGTCCGGGTGATGAGTGTTAAACCAGTAAGTCCAACCAGGTCTACACTCAGGAATTTTGTCCGCCACATACGAACTTCCATCTCCAGGTTCTTTCTTGCACGGAGCTCCATTGCAAACAATCTTCTTTCTTGTGCAAAAGCTAGAAATACACCGAGGTTAATAACATAGCTTCGTTTAAAGATATAATACTCAGTTGTAGATTTACCAAGTGTGACAGTCATCTTGTTCCGTTACATCTCCTTCGTAATAAACCTTACCGTCCTTCTTCAGACAGAATGGCTTGCAAGAAGACTTTGGTATACATTCCGGTTCTGTGAGGTTGCTGTAAATCTGACCTTCTGGGCAAGGCTTAAACTCACAACCTAAATTTAATCACATACCGTTAACTATCCATTTCTGTACAATCTATCTATAAATATATAATTATTTTCTTGCAAAACTAACAGATATGCAAATTAATCAAATTAATTATATCAAATGCATTATTAATTTTAATGGAATCAAAGTCAGGTTGACACTGGGAAGGTTTTAGGTAGGTTAAAAGGTTAATGTCACAGTGACTATAAAATCTTTTTGAACCTGTACTTACCGTTTGTCAGTAAAAAAGAAGTTTTTTTGACAAAAATAACTATGAAACAAATTTGTTTAAATATACATATTTTTATTGCATTTCATTATCTAATAAATATCTAAAAGTTAATGTTACGAAGTTTAGATGAAGCCCTCTAAGAAGGAAAAGCAATGGTATAACATTCTTATGAGAGTATTTACAAATAAAAAGACATTTACTCTAATCATACTCTAAAAAAGGAGAAATGATTCTAGAAATTAATGGAGTCCTACTTATTTTATTCAACAGTTATTGAGACTTGCAATAACATGCTCTGTGATAAGCCATATGACATTTCACCACACATTAGTTATTGAGACACTAACAAGAACATATATTCTGATGGACCAAACACTTGTACTCAGCCTATTCATAAAACAATTTTAGAATTATTGCTTTACAAAAGGGAATATTGATTATCACGACAAATAACTGACTGAAACAGATTGAGTCTGTAAAGTCTTTGTGTTATATTTGTTACTAACAGCAGCTGAAAGTTAACCAAATTTAAATCCTTTAGTCGAGATATCGTTTTGTTTTATTTTCTAAGATGTTTCCGCATATCTATATTTAGTTCCGGAACGATATATATATGTTCAGGCAAATTTCCTTACTTTAGGAAATATTTTTTGTTTGCATTACGAAGAAGAAGCATATTCAATTAATAAGAGTGTAATTGTTAGGAATATAGTATTTATAAACTAATTTAATAATTTAATTAAATAATATTACAATTAATCAAAGACGGGAATGTACGAACTTAAAACATCCAATAATCCAAGTTTGAGAGCCATGTCTTGGCTCTCTTCCTGTTGTAGATATTATCAAACTCATAGCCAATCGATTCAATTGGCTTCATTTATTTTAATGGGTCTATATAAATTTTGCTGTTATAACAAAAATGAAATAATTGTTCTAGAACAGGGATGTCCAACCAACATTTTGACATAAAAAATAGGGTTCTTTATTACACGTAAAACTATAACGTTAACTATATATCTATTAAATTTTTTTTATTTAAATTCGTTAAACGGTTAAACCTATGGCATGTTCACAATAAAGATTCTCATGACAATTACGTATTCTTTAATTATAGTAAAGTAGAATGGGATATCCGAATAGTCAATCAATCAGTGACTATACGATATTTACACATCTTCAAAAAATAAAAAATGTTTTCACTTAAAAAAGATTTTAAAAAATAATGCGTTTTGAACACACAGTGCTTTCCTCGGGTTAGATTAGTTCACATCTCGTTTTTACACTTTTCAAAAATTCATCAAGATCCGGTTGATGGTTGCTATTACCTTCAAACCAAAGGTACTAATATAGGTGCAATTTTGGGTGGAATGCTCTTTTTTTGATAATTTATTCATGGCTGAATTAAAACAGGTGCCTTACCTTCTATGCAGACTTCACTGCGACAAAGCTCTAAGCTCAATTTTTCTTCAAGCAGTCCTTCACAAGTTTCAATTGGACAAGTCGACATGCAAGGGCTATATCGAGAACAGGCCAGTCCACATTCAATTGCTTTAACAACAAAATAAAGAAAAATTGTTTGATTTGAAATTGAAAGAAACATAAATTAATTCACTCTTAACAAAAGACAAAGAAACAAAATAAATTAACTCAAAAATATGATTGAACTTCCGAGGAACACCTAGAATTGAAGGTTCATCGGACAGCAAGCAACTTCATTATAAATTGCTAAAACTTTAGAATGAGGAATCAATGATTATTTCATATTCTGAAGAAACTCAATATAAATACCTCATAAACGAGACTACTTATAGTTATAGGGACTATAAATAGTTCTGCTTCTTCTTGAAGGTTTCACTGAAGATAACTTAGTATTTCACATTGCAGAGGGGAACCCACTGTTTTTCCGCCACAAGAAACAAAACTTGCTTATTGTATCTACATGATTCCTTTGATTCTTGATTTTGAATTAAAGTGTGCAGTAACTGTTAATAATTGTTATTAAACCCTTTCTAAAGCCTTCTTTAGCACTAACTATATCAGCTAGGGATATGTCGTACACCGTCAACGGTTATTTTTGAGCACTACTCTACCTGATGTAAGTGAGCCCTTCCAGAAATATCATTTTTCAGCTCACTCCAATATCGGAGTCACTGTTACCTAGCCCTAGTAACTGGTTGGACTTAGCGACAACCATCTTAGTTGTGTCGTTATATTTTGCTGATAGTATAAATATATATATATACGTATTTTCATACGGAACAGAATACGAAGAAACAACAATAAAACTCACTTTGATATTTCGTCCTAAGGAGAATAGTGAACTTATTGGTAAACAGCAACTCAACTGAGATGTTGCTGTTTCCTAGCCAAGCACAACTTTTCTTCTTCTCCTGTTGATAACGACGCCGAGTTTTTTTGTTGTTTCTCCGTGTTCTTTTCTTGTAATCAATCACTTGATAAGTTGTCCTAACGGACTGTTTTATATAAACTAATTTATGCAGGTTAAACGCATGCATTTATATAAATATATTTATTAAGTAATAAATAATTCGCATATATATATATATAAACTTGTGAAAACGATACAAAACGGACCACGATAGTCCAAAGTAGTGAAGTAACACGGATAACAGAAAAACACAAACTCATAGTCTCTAATTTTCGGTTTTAACCGTTTTCAGGAGATGAAAAGACCAGATGCACAGCGCACTGAAGAGCCGAGCGCTTTCTTGGCTACACTATAATACATATATAATTTCAGATTGACAAGTTAAAGAAGCAAGTGATACTGACGACAGAGTTGCTGTGACCTCCAGGAAATGTGAACTCCCTTAGCATTACAGTCTTGAGCATACTGCGCCAACACTGTGCACAGACATTCGCAGTCACCTCCATTGTCACAAGCACAGGTATCTATTTCGCATCTGCCCAAATAAACGACATATTGAAAAACACAATGACATTCAATTATAGTAAAAAGATCTATAATAAGGACTACCATTATTACCTGCCAGTAAATAAGCCACATTTCGACTCTAGGACAGCAATAAATGCATAACAAACAAACATAATTAAGTAATCTTGAAGGTGATGTACTGGCTTAAGTTTTTTAATAGTTTGAGACCTTATGGCAATTTAAATAGGTAGAGTTTGCAGTCATAAAGTGATATACATGAAGTAAAGGAAAAAGTTGTAATCTGATGGTAAGGATAAAATATCTATGAAGGTAAAATATTTAAGATCAAAGAACTATATTTTAAAACCAAATAGATGACATCACAACTAAAAGGAAGCAGTAACTACGATTAGTCTTCGAAATTGATAAAAGGGCTATAATTTAGGCCATAAGTGACTTTTGACCTATTTTTAAAACAGTTTAATGGCAGTTGGAAATGAAAACTCGATAAACTTACTAAATGAAGTACAGAAAGGACTAGGACAGACACACAAGCACTAGTATTATTTACATATAACACAGACGACAATATCATAATTAACGGACAGGTCAACCAATCAACAGACGATTTATTCATACCAAGCCAGATTCATTAACATACAGGAAAAGTCAGATAAGAAAACAGACTAATGACAAAGTCCAGTTAAAAATAAATGATAACTAAAGAAAATTAAATTATGCAAGTCTATTGATATATAAGATAATATTGATTACGTTATGTTGACCAAGAACTCAAGAATCGACTCATTGAAAGGCCAGTTACTGTCTTCCTCCAACATTATACATAAGAATAAAATTCATGTGCTTCACAACACATGAGTTCTGAAACTAATCGAGTTAAGAGGAAAAGTACGACATCATTGTATTTATTTTGTTGCATACTTCACCATGATGACAAAATGACATTTATCGAACAAAGTCAAGAGTTCGCTTGGTACTAGGAACACTATTTTTCCGTAAATCACTGAAATTATTTAGTTCTTTAATAATAACATAGGATTCATTTACCTCCGAACATATGCACCAACAGCAACATGATTGTGACACGGTTTAAAAAGATCAGACTTTAAGAGACTACATTTCTCAATTGACCATGCCTTTCTTTCAGGATGATTATCACAGGAATCCTTAAAAACATAATTTAAAACCCTTTAAATTATAATACGTAAACATATATATTCATCAAAAAAAAAAGTCAGAAAACTAACCGAAAATGCCTCGGTAGGAGGACAATAGTGACTCAATTTCCACGAGTCAGCAAAGACATGGAACACTGTCTCCGACATTCCTCCTGAAGGGTTTCGCAGGTCGTCTTCTTTGTTGTCATTAAAATTTCCACATAATCCTTTAACCTAAAAACCAACAACACATTTATCTTTTTTTTAAAAAAAAATTCTTGAAGAAGTTTTCACACAAACTTTCCTGATTATACTGAGTTTTCCTGATTCCTAATTTTGGAAACTTCATCTTTCTATCATTAATTTCCATATGGAAAATGATTAAAATTGGTTACATACTGATAGGGAAGAATTTAAAAAAAACAAGATACTTATAACAATGTGAACTTGAACATGAAGAAAGAATTTGTTTGATTTGAAAATATATTTGAAGTATTTGAGCAGAGAATGCCGATTTTGAAAGAAGGAGAACAATTGCTGCATTGAAGAGAAATCATTAAACCATTAAATTTGAAGCTCCTTTTGCACCAAATAATTTTATTGATTTTTTTTAGGAAAACATTAATTTGGAAAATACTTCAGGTAAGAAGAAACTGAACACAAAGAATTGTGAAGACGACAGACATATAATATATCAGGAACATGATATATTCTAGATAATAATTTGGATTATTCTTATTTATTTTAAGCGACTGACATCTTTAATTATTTATATTTGATTTAAGAAAATCTACAAATATAGCAACAAACTTAGCCCGGGTCAAAACTTAGACTTACAGGCTCTCTAGAAGATTCTTCTTGAAGGTTAATAAATTTTTAAATCAAATATGTACTTACAAAAATTAAAAAGTTCATGTTGTAAAATAAAACTTAAAGTACTATTTACATAATTTTTTGAACAGCACAAAAAAAATAGTTAAATAAAATTAAATATTTACTTTCCATATATTAATGGTTTTAAATCGTTTACAATGTGTTCCAAATATCCAGTTTTTTTGTTAAATTTTGTTCAATTGAAAGAATCTTTACAACGTTAATGTTCTAAAATTAATTGTAATTATTTTGAACTTGCTAAAATCTTCACATGATGCTGATAGATATACATATTGAACTGACCGTTTGTTGTGTAACCTATACAGTAAAAACATTCTATAAAAACAAAGTTACTAAATCTTTACTAGTAATTCAACTATACATACTGGTATTCAAGTAAAACTGAATATAGTAAAATTTTTTATACCTGGCAAAAAATTCCATCAGTGGTTTACCTCCTACTTACGTCTATTTTACGGTAGTATTTACGAAGTACTTACACGACTTTTCCATCTGGGATCCAAACTAACAAGAATTCTGGTTCCTTTGTCCCACTGGACTACAATACCAAGTCTTGACACTTCAGCAAACAGAAACAATCCCGCCTCTCTGGTGACAATGCTGTGGTTATCCCCTTTGATGTGAAGTACTTGGCCGTCCATGAACTCCACAGCTTCTTGTTGTGGCCCCATGCCCACGCTTAGTACTGCAGACTTGGCACAAGTCACTCCACTAGATCCACAATTAACAACCTAAAATGATTAACAGTGCTAACATTTTGATCATGCTAGAGCAATCAGATCGTAATACGTCACGTGTAATAAATTCAACCATTACAGTATGTATGCAGAAAAAAATAATATAAATTCGAAACATTAGAATGAATGAACTCCCCACAGTAACTAATGAAATAAGGAAAAAGTTCTAAGACTATTCAGAGTAACACCAAAAAACTACATGAATAAAAAAATTTATTTAATGCTTTAGTCATAATTAAAAACACCTTAAACATATTTTCTCTACTTGGTGTAATATTTTGTTGGTTCATTCATTACAAAGGATATATACAAATTTTGATTATTTTTTTTTTAGAAATTCTGAAGAATTAAAATCTTTGAATACAGAAAATTGAAACCTTTTTAAATTCTAAATTTTAAATTCTCTCCTTATTAAATGTATTGTACTATTCCAAAATTTCTCTTTCGAAAAATAATTCATTCAATTAAAAAAAAAATACTAAACAAAAAACAGTAAATTCTTGAAAAGTGCATTGTGAAATGTGACCTAAATGATTATGTGTCCACGAAAAGCGACATATTGTTACGGTAAATCAATATTAATACCACATGTGATGATGACTCGACGTCAATTCGACGGAGTTAAGCGAGGCTTATCAGCATATAACATCACCAAAATGAAGAATAATGTCAAACATGATCAAACTGAATAGGCCAATGCAAGTGATTCAAGCAAATCCTGAATCGTTTTAGTCAACCATTGACTAGTTATACTGAATTAAAACAACGTTGCTATAAAATTATGATTTTCATCATTAATATGAATAACAATTGAGTCAAAGGTACGTTTTCGGAGTCAGAGAGTCAGGAGAGTCAAGAAAACTTCCACACATACAGCAAGAGCAGGTTTCGTTGAAATCCTTCATAGTCCGGTTTTGCAACAAAAATTGTCAACAACTTTTTTAAAATTCACATGCCTTAAAAACTTATAAGCAAGAAAAGATAACACTTACATGATAAGGAACCAGAAGTGGATTTTTTTCACTATAGAATCTTTGTTATAGGAACTAATCCTGAGTTAATTATAGGGACTAAAAAAATGATATTATCGTTACTATAGAGATTCTTATCACTGAAATAATTTGAAGTGATTACGTATATACGCGCTACTGTAAAGTTTTACCTGTTGGATTTAAGTGTTCCAAGTTCCCTGAAATAACAGAACTTGTATGTCTAAAAACAAGGAATTACTCAATTTTAATTAACAAATAGTTTTCCAACACAGTGCCTCGACAATCACAATTATAGTTATAGAACACATTTAGGTCTTGTTGAGATTTCCAGCTGTTTAGTTACATACTTCAGCTTTTATTTTATCAGTAATTAAGTTGTGTTTGGTCTAAATGAATAACCAATATGTTTTATGTAAAATACAAAAGAACACGAAAGTTAATGATGTTGCTTAGGTGAATGGTTTATTTTCATTTACAATACAGGTTCAATTTCACGGAAATCCCGAATTCATAGATACCTGGAGAGGACTAAAGTAAAGGCACTTATCGTAAGAAATCGTTAAAAATTCTTAATCTAAAGAAAGTTAAAAAAGCAAAATTAAGGATATTAAATTTAGAATGAACTCAGTATTGTGATCCACCCATAAAAGGAGATTGCAGTAAAATAACTCAATCCATTACCATCTCTGCAACAGCAAATACGAAGATTAACTGTTGAGTGTTGAATAAAGATACAAAAAATGTTTCACATTAACAGGTCATAATATTAACAGAAATATTTATAGTGTTAATAAAGAGAATAAAGCTGATTAAAGACTACCTGTATCAAAGAATACATATAACACTTCACTTTCATATTTGAGGAGTAAATAATAAAATGTATAATTTTATTCAGACCTCTATGACAAGACTGAAGACATCTGAACTCGATAGTCCACCTTTAGCCAGCATATACTGGCAGGTGCCTTGGAAGTCAATGAGCTTTCCGTCAAAGGTCATAATGTGTGTGTCACCCCAGGCTGAGCACGATGATCTGCAGTCATTTGTCGAGCACTGCCATTTGGATGACTGACACACACTGAAAAAAATCAAAATCCCATTTTCTTAAAAATGCTCATGGCATTACCACTCATATAATTACTGGACAATAATAATAATAATGAAAGACAATAATACCATGCTAGTAATTTACCTATATACTAACAACTAGAGGCTATCGCCAGTAAAATTATTTATATACATTAACTATACTTAATAAACTAATTTTACATTTTTTAAATTTTAAATGGTTCAAAGAATGTAAATTTCATGTAGAGTATAAAAGAACGTCATAAAATATATAGTTGATTTGAAATGGTTATATAGTTTTAAGAATTAAATCTTCTAATGTCTTATTGACTCGTTAGAATGTCTTTAAACTTCTTTTCTTAACATTTGAATAGCAATTTTTTTTGAAATATTTCGATTAAAAATTCGAGTCAATTTAAACAAATGTAACACTTATAGCAGGTTATCCGTTATTCTAAGTTGAGTTTTCAGTTTTTAAAGCTATATGACAATTAATTTTTTCTAGGTAAACAAAATTTTTCACATTGACTTTAAGTTCATATTTTTCATAACATTTCATTCATCTATAGTTATCCGTTTAACGTAAAGAAAAACATTCTCTGAAATCATAAAATTCAGCATAACGCGCCCTTTTCGTCTATTTAATTGCAACCAAAAGTATTCAGCTCGTCCTCTCGTGAGAGGTTATTTTTGATATTGTGATGAGGCGAACGGTATGACCTGTATCATGTCCACGACTTTTCAGAATAAACCATAAGTGAAAATGTTTCTTAGGAAACTGGTCTTTGCAATTGTTGAAAAATTCTAAAAAAAATGTTAGATACTTCTTCTGTTTGTACCACGATAATCCCAATTTCAACAATATAAAAATAAAATTTTTGCCACAAAAGTGACATTGATCGCCTAAATATCATAGATCGTATCTACAACGTAGACCTAATTTGTGGGTAAAATATGGATTTTATCCATCAAAAGTGGCCTGTAGCGTGCCAACAAACTTTTGGATACACACCCACTCGAAATAATTTTTTTCCACGATCAATATACCTTACTTATAGTAAAGTAAAATGATTATTAAATTAAATTATAATAGAAAATGCAAATAAATGTAATTTTTAATATAATTTTAAATTATTTTAAGTACATTTACTCAGCTAAAACAATAACTTCTACTACAAGAGGCTCATGAAGAACAATCAAAGTTTTATGACATGGGATTACAATAATTGGTCAGCTAAATAATTTATTAATTCCTAAGTCTATAAATAATTGTTGTCGCGTTCAGCACTTGTTTAGAACAACGCAATATGTTTAGTTTTAATAACACCACCATACAGCTATATAAAAACTTCTCACCATTGGTTACAATTCTGCCTAATCGTTTCACCATCCCTGTAAGATCTGCCAGCGTGATGACAAGGACAGTCCTTTGGATGAACGCATTCCCCAGTAATGCTGTCCAAAACATACCCTTTCTTGCAAACACATCCACCATAGCAGAGAGCTTGAGTTTCTTCAAGTCGAACGTTCATATTCTGTTAGTGAATTTACATTTCATTATTATTATTAATAATAAATATAAATAACGCTTGAAACTGCAAAAACAGAGATTAAATACTAACTTGACAGGTGATAGGCCTGGAGGGTTCACAGTGCGTGTACTCCATGTTTCTCCTGGCACTGCACAATCTGCTCTCATCATCCGTGTTGTTCGGGTATTTCGTGAAATCTTCCTTTTGTGCTTGACTACAATTCCATCGTCCATCCATACATGAACTGAACAAAACAGGTTCAATACTGTTTTAGTGCTTTTATAATTTTTCAACATGGGTAAGAAAATTTTCAAATTTTATAAGGGATTATTGTAAACTTAATGCCCTGATGTTTGTTTTTAATGGAACTTACTACATTTAAAATATAAACAACTAACCATATAACAAATGTTGAACGGATTTAAAATATCTCTTCTAATTGACCTTCACTAAATTAAAAACTACTTACTTAGTTCCAAGATTGGTATCAATAAAAAAATCTCATCGGAATGATTCTAAGTTATGCTACTCAATTATAAAACCAATGAGTCATTAGGAAACAGCGAAAACGAAAAATAATATTAGGAGAAAGAAACCAAGAAGGAATTCCTTTGACGCCGTTTTCAAAACTTGTAAACCATATTTAACTTTCCTAAGAACATTTATAGAGAAGTAGAATTCACTATTGTTAAAGTAAGAAACCCTCATTCGCTGTGCATGACCACTTTGTCAGCCGACCAAGTCCTTCTTACGCTTACTTTAGAAGTAGGTTGTCATCCAAAACTGGGAGGACAAGGAGAATAATTCTATTATAATGGTTGATCATCTTATGTAATAAGAACGTATGTACCAACATACGCGTTAATAAATACGATATTATACCAAATATTATTGTTTGATTTAATTTAATATTAATTACACTGAATAATGAGAATAACTTTAACTCTAAATGGTTGCATGCTACTAATCAGGACTAGTGGAAGCTTGCAGTTTGTTCTTCTAAATTACCCTACGTCCTCAGCAGAGAGCCCTATCTTACGTATCGCTGGTCTATTATTCTTTCAATAATTTTCCTTGCTATTACCTATGTGTGTTACTAGCAGTCCTCCAAACTTGTTCATGAGTGAACAAAAAAAAAATTAATTGAATGTGGGTTTTTCGTTTAAAATACAGCACGTGTTAGTCATTTATGTATTGTATAGTGTCTGCACTAAGTTTCAAGGCAATCACAATTCCTTATAATTAAACTATTAAATGAAATCGAATATAATACATACTACTTATGGTTATTAACTAACTATGGTTATAACAACGCATAAAGAAATGAATAGTTTTTAGTCATTAAATTACAATCCTTAATTCCAATGGAATGTGGAAGCCATAAAACTACCAGATCTTAAAGTGGAGGAAAAAATAATATAAAGCTGCTCCATAAGAATACCTGAATTACCGACAAGTCAAAGACAACAGGTAACAAATAGAAAATGATAATTTTACACTTTGCAGTTTTTAAGATTTCGAGGCCTTAGATGTCGTACACAGAAAAATATGTGGAATAAAAGCTGTAGATAACATAATTTGTAAGGGTCTATGTTTTTTTTTTATTTTCTTAAGGAATTTCTTTTTGAAATATTTTAATCTGATTATTTTGTTATACATTTTTAATATATTTTATCGCTTATAACTTCTACAGATTTAGACGTACATATGATATAAAAAAAAATCGGACACACAAGTGTACGACCCATGAAAGTTTACGCAAAAATCATCAAATATGGATTTCTTATAGATTAACAGTTTGTAAAATTATATGTGTATTATTTTTCAAAAAAAAAAAATTAAACTTGATCAGGATGATTTGTTAAAAAATAATTCCTTTCCCCTTCAAATTGGATGTCAACTAGGCATTTCTATAGTTCAAGTAGTAGAAACACCGACAAACACCTAACTTTTATATTTATAAATATCAACATTATGTACCATAGCTTGAAGCCCTGAGGGGACCTCCTGATTTCCTTGTGGCCAGGCGGATAGTGATACTCCTTGTGAATGCAAGGGCACTGAGAGACTGGAACACAGCGCCCTCTGCGGTCAAGAGCGTGACCACTGCTGCAGACGCACCCTTCTACGCAATTGGCATTGCATTTGAATTCTGAAGCAATGTCATCACAGGACCGCTTGCAAGAATTCGTGCAAGGGTTAAACTCCTGACCCCGAGGACAAGTCAGTCCTGAAATACAAACTTTCAGTGAGCAACTTATTCAAACATGACCTTATTCAGTGTAATAGAACCGGTATCCTTGAAATGGAAATGAACACTCATTAGGTTGTAGTAATAAGGATCTGCTTATTTTAACCGGCAAATGTAACTTTAAATGAGTGAAACCGGAGCTGGAGAATAAAAAATATTGGCTATGACACTAATTGTTAATACAGAAAAACAAATTTCATAACCCTTAACTTTCTTTTCAGAGTTGCTTTATGAGCAATTAATACTAAATATATATATATAACATTGAGTTTAATTTTTAACTCCTGACATTACAACTGAGTACTTCACTCAAATTTTTGAAATTGAAACTATGTAGAATGATCTTTATACTGTAATGTATAACTCAATAGGGGTCATAAGAGGTATACTACATGTACGAACGTATGATTGAACCATGACATAGTCATATAAATCTAAAACTAAAGTAAAAAAAATAGTAAAGTAAAACTAAAAAATATTTTCATTCAAAACCAGTTATAACCACTTCCTATGTTGTTATGACAAACTGAATTACTTGGAATATGAGAAACACTGTAACGGTTGGGCTTGAATTATTCTTGCTGTAGATGACATCCATGTCCAATCTCAGGAATACATTTTTGAATTAGTCCTACACCTCGGATTCCCATGCACCCATGGGGGTCTGGTTCGCTTATACATACTTTCTTCATCATCAGTTGTTCTTGAAAACGGAAGAGATTTAAAGTCAGTTGACTAAACTCGGGAGTTATATGGTAGAATATAAGTCCCGTGTTTACCAAATAAGTATTTGGCAGAATATGGTAAGTTCTTGTTATGAACTTATCACACTGCTCGACTTTAAATATCTACTCTAGATATTGTTGTTGATAAACAACAGCGCCTTTTTCATCTTATCACACATAATCCCTTGTGAACTGTCCCCACTGCTTTAATTTGTCTATCCAGTCAACAGTAACCCTCTTGTGAATGAGTCACATATTTCCGTTGTGAATACACCGTGCTACTTGGAATACTCCCCAGTACACAAAAATTCTCCTTAGCCACACTTTTCCCTTGTGAACTAACAACGCTTGACATAGCCCTCCCAACACACTTCCTTGTGAACTTACCGCACTCCTTGACTTTTCCTCTCCAATCAACCACAACTCCCTTGTGAATGCATTCCTTGGCATAGGCGGCCACTATGGGACACAGGCATTCGCCTGCACTTTTATGACAGGCACACATGTCGTAGAGACAATTCGAAAAGTACTTCTTCGGGTTAAGAACTGGGTGGCAAGCTGCAAAAAACAAAAAATTTAGCAATGAAAAAAAATGCAAATAAATATATTATTATAAAAATAGAAGTTTATTAACATTTTAAAAAAATTAAAAAATAAAAGTACATTACTATATAGTTCAATATAACACTTTGGAATATATTCAAAGAGGAGATATAACGTTTGCAAAGGTAAATATTACCGGTTAATTTTGTCGTTACACACAGGTTGGTATTACAGAGGTTAGTGCATGCTGCATTAACAAATGGATAAGCCGTCTTACCTTATACAGTGGTGTTTTGGTCGTCCAAAACCAGTCAGATAACTCCAACAACAGTATAAATTTCTTAAATACACACCCATACCCTTCTTTCTTCAACACCACCATTTAACCATTTCTTAATATATGCATTTTGTTTGTGTTTTATTGGATGTTTTGTTCTGAATACAATTTACTAATATAAACAAAACAGGAACGCAAGAGGTGCAGTATAAGTTAAATAAAATCAGACGGTTAAAACTAAGTGGAAATTTACGCACAAAGAAAAATATACAATCTCTAATTTTCGGTTCAACCGAAAGTTAGAAACTGTAAATGTGATATTCTATTTTACGTGAATTTCCAAATGGTTTAGAACATGCTTATAGTCATCTATTCTTCTTATAACTTTATATGAGAAGAGAAGACGAATAGTCATTTCTCAAGTCGCTGCCCCTCCAAAACTTAACTCAACAATTTTTAAATTCCCACATTATTTCCTTCAATTTGGATGACCCCCTCGAATAAGAGGCCAGAGACACTGCAAACTCACTTCTCCACGGCACTGATGGTAGGTGATGTTAGTTTTTTAAGGTTTGCAAATATATTTCTAAGTCCGAAGTTTCAATTAGTTATTACGTTGTTTTTTGTACTGCTATGAGCAAACACCAGAAATTTATAACGGCTACCTGAGAATATCTGGCCAGTGAGATACGCGCATAACTTCTGAGCTTTGTCTCTATTGTGGGGGTTAAGTTCGCATGGCTCCAATTGCGAAATATTCCGCGTGTCACAAGCATCCCCCGTCCTCCACTTGTTTGCAAATGATATTACATCTTCTTCAATGTCTCCTTCAGGTGTTAAGAAATCATCTTTTTGGTTTCCCGAAAATGTACCACAAAGACCCTAAAAAGATATAAGTTATATTAGCTTTAAAAGTATGTATTTGTAAAGATGTGAAATACTTATAATTTCTAATTAAAATTATAATAATATAGTGTAAGAATAATTATGGTATCGTCTTTCTCCATGGGTTATTATAATAAATCTTTTATTATTGTACAAAAAATACACATAAGTTTCAAACATATATTAAAATCATAATAAAAATCAACTAAATACTCTACCATCAAAATTAACTTAAAAGTAATTACCCGTCAAAAATTACGGAGATTTTCCTCTGCTTTGCGAGGTTCAGAATAAAATTCACTCTAGCCCCCATACTCTATATGTAAACTTAAAATTAATTTGTTTTCCAACCCTCAGTCTAATAGTTTTTTTCGTTTAATGCAATGCAAGGGGTGAAAGAGAGTTCATTTAATTATTCAGTACCAATTAACTACGAGCAAACCACATTAATGAGGGCGCCAACAGCACATAGTGTCACCTATTCAACTGCTAACCTGATACAATGTTGTTTGCTTTGCTATAGTGGGCACTGATATATTCAACATGGCTATGCCCGCAGGCACTTGTAATCAAATGTATCCAGTGAATGCTCCATCTGTCTGCCTACTCACTTAAACATGCTACACAAGTGCATACATTCTAAATTATGTAATACGATTACATCATGTAACTACGATAGTAAGGATGTGCTTAGCTACCTTTGTTTTTCCTTTTAGAGTTGGTGGCACGTGGATGAACACCGAGCTCACTCCATCCCACCAAACCTCCACGTCATCATGGATCAAAACTGAAACATCATCATATACTAACTGTTATATATACTAACACGTAAGGATTAGAGTCTCGTAAACACATTATCCAATACTATCACCCAGTCGTTTATTTCTTTTAGACTAATAATACTAAAAAAAAAAATTTAGAGCTGTACTCTAAAATAGCAAAGAGCAAAAACAGAAAAAAGATTAATGCAAACTATGCAAATTTAAGACTGTTATAAAAGATTATCTAGAAAATAAATGTGTATTAAATTTCAGTTTTAGATATTTTGAGTCGCTCAAAATGAAATAATAAAATTGTGAACTTAGGACCTCAAGAATATTAAAGTTAAGTTCAATGGTCTGAAGGTTTTAATAACTTCTCGTGATAATATTTAAATTTTCATTCAAGATATTAATATACTGATTATTTTTGAACTAATACTTAAATGTTTACCTATAAATTCATTAGACACACATAATTATAATTAAGCTTTACAAACAAACATTAAGTGTCATAATGGATGACCTTGGACGAATAAAGACGAAGCCTGCCTTATGTAGACACCATTCACATTGATTGGCAGAGTTGCTTGTTGGCCATTGATTGTGATCTCCATTGACTGCTTTAGCTTGATCACGGTGGACTGTGACCTTATAGTGACTGATTTGGTACAAGATGGAGTGGGACCCCAGTAAGACCCTACCTGCAAGATACACAAATAGATTACAATACACCAGCCCTAAGAAATAACTTAGTTAAGTAATAAATAAATAAATTACTTAACACCAAGCCAATAAATTTGACTAAAAACAATAGGAACCGATAAGGAACTAAAACCGTGTGTCTGAGGGCCTCACGTGGGTGCGTGCGTTTATAATAAGCCTATAACTATACGTGTTGTCATCTTCTACAAATGGCTTCAATTATTATCATCAAATTCTACAAAATTTGACAAAAATACATTTTATACAAAAGTTAGATCAATTAAAAAAATACGCAAATAAAGTTTGAGAAAAGTTAAGTACTTGCCATTTGTCTACATTTTCATATTCATCTGTCAGTCACTTGAGGTATTCTTAACGGAGAAGTTTAAATATAATTAATTGTACTCTATACATCACTTCTTTCCCTTTTATTATCCAAGCTAGATTTATCTACATGTAACGATTAGATGTTTTTCCAACTAATTGTCAAAAGAATTACTGAGTTTGAAGTTTTCAGACGTAATATGTTTATAGTCGTTTAATAGCTTTATTTACAGTGAACTTTTCCTGTTAAATTTTAGTTGTGATATTTTATTTCAATTTACTGTACTAGATTATGAAACTACAAGTTATATATTTATCAGTAGAAATCATTAAGAAGTAAGCTTTTCTTAATTCATTCTATATTTCCATTTGTAAAGAATGATCACTCCTCATCTTGAGCCTGGGAGCAGTGATCTGTTCTTTGATTTTATATTTAAGTAATAGAGAAGGAAAGCACAACTTCTTGCAATTTTTTTCGAAGTAAAAACTTTTTAAAGTCCAAAGATAAGTGTAATACAGGACCAGAAATTTATTTCAAATATTCTGTTTTAATACAATAAGATAAGAACAATTACATTTATTTATTTAGTAAGACTTGTAATCATCACTAGCAGAATAATGTATAATCATTTTATCGTATAAAATGATAAAAGGGACAATGCTTATTAATAAGTTGAGCGCTAACAGAGTTGACTATTTCTCTATAACACGGCTACATAAGTTAGCCTCCACGGGTCACATGCATAGTTATGGCGGGGTACTTGCTGCACGCAGTCTCTTGAGGGCTAGAGTCATGCGCCTTGATGTTTCCTTACCTCTGACACTGCTCCAGAACAGGGCACATTCTGCGCTTCAATCGACAAGTTGTCTGTCTTCAGCAAGTAGTAGGAACACTTGCCCATGAAGTCGTAGGGAACGCCGTCGAAGGTTGTGTAGTGAGGGTCGCCGATTGCTTCACACCTTCCCGGGCAGTCTTTTTTCGTGCATTTCCACTCTCCAAACAAGCACTCGCTGAAATATCACATTCATAATATATTAACAACAACAATAGTTACAGGTTTTCAGCAATTGTAGTCCAACAGTCAATGCTGGCAAGCCAAAATAAAAAACAATAAATGAATGACCTCAACGTGTTGACTCCCCTGTAGTATATTTCCTCTGTGAACCGTATGCTTTATTGTCACTAATGACATACAGATGGGAGTTAATGAGTCCAGAATACGAAGAAAGATGGTTTATTCAGTTCATATCCAACTTGCACTAAACAATATGGTACTAAAAATATCCATGAACTAGAAAATTATTGATGTATTGACAAAAAAACATGGGAGTTCTTTGCCAGCTAAAACGGGTCTCCATTAGAGGCCTTACAGATTTTCAGAATGCATGCGGCAACAGCTGAGGGATTATGGTATAACTATATATTTCAATTCAGCTATTAATATGTACAATACTATCTTTAGGTGATTAAGACTGCATAACAACTGGCCTAATCAAATTGTTCGAAACCAAAGACGGAATGAGTAACGACTGTAGGAGGTTAGTGAAGTCTTACAATTTAATTTTTTTAACCTAAACCTAAGTAAATCTTGAATATGGTTAATCAAAGGTTAAAGAGACATATTAAGGAATGAAGCAAATATTAAATTAGAAGGACTACCCGGGTACATTGTACCTTTTCTTTTTATAATTTATTTAATAATAATTTTCTGATCCCTTGAGGTAAGGAATTAAAGTATTCTTGGGTCATGCTAAGCGAGGATGAGTAATGACCTTGGGTTTTTTTGAGGAATGAAGGCCACATAGGATACATTAACTATGAAATATACTATACGCTTACCATGTATTGCAAGAATCAGGAAGTTGAGTTCCCGCAGGGTAAGACTTTCCTCTTAACGTGCAATCACAGAGCTCTTGAGGAACACAGGTGTTGTTTGAGTTGAGGTAGAGCCCTTTAGGACAAAAACAGCCTTCCGAACATTCCTCAACTTCTGACCCTACTTCCTGACCCCCAGAACCACTTGAACACCTCTGTTCAAATCCGCAATTCTTATACAATTTTCCACCACTACATTCAATACCTGAAAAAACAAGATTTTTTTTAATTACATAACCAAGTGTTAAAGTCAATTTCCTAATACCAATAGGTCTCGGATAGAAAAACTCTGAAAGAATCTCATTCGAACACAATAATTCGAAGTAAGGTGAATTAGTTCTACGAATTGACTAAGATACATTCGTAAGTAGAATTCTTGAGTTTATTTGCAAGTTAAGTAGAAATTTAGTTTACTAAATCTTTATAATGTTCACCAAATTTTGTTGTAATTGTCTGTATTAATTACTAGTTTTAAGAGAAGTTTTAAACATTAAAATTCATAAAAGGAGTTTTCGTTCGTCAAAGGTTAGAGGAGACTTGTTTGATTATCTAAACTTGCAATGAAGACGAAATTGCCAACAGTATTGGCAGAGAAAACATTTTATACAAATAAGGCTATAAGTTAAATTCTTAAGAAGGAAATATTATTTCACTTATTTAATACTAATATATATTGCAATAGGTATAAGTCTACTGAATTATAACTCTATAATTCAGAATGATTATAGTATTTTATAAAATTTCATTCAATACAATTAAACCATGAATTCATATTATATTCTGAATCATAAATTCATGTCCAAAGAGAGATAAAAATGTGATTTTTGACTAAAGAGTCGTCAAAGTGAATTTTGCTGGGTTGCCAAACACATGAAACTGGTTTGAGTATAAGCAACATTGAAAGCTGTACCACAGGTCTGAGCGTCCCTCCAGTTATCTAAGTGGACTCGGCGGGTCGTGCACTCCTTGGCGTAGAAGGAGAGAGCCCTGCAGGCACAGTGTGCGCCACACTCACACATGCCCCACAGACACGACTGGTAGAACTCGCTTGGGTCGAGCACCTGCAACACATAGTCTCAGCCAACAACTACTTCTCATCACATGCTGTTTTATGTATTCATAAGATTAAGGGATGTCTTGGGCAACAAAGAATCATAACGGCTGTACTGTTTAAACATCTAAAGTTACTAATGTCTTCTAGTGTGAAAAAATACAAAAATCTGGACCTCACAAACAACCAAATGTTAAGGAAATCGAACCCACGTCTGTGAGCAAGGCAAGCGAACCTTACTGACTACGCTACTGAGGTGCCCACTTTTGTTACATGTAAACTAATTTAACTGTTAGAACTAGGTTTATAACAGAAGTTGTCAGTAATAACAATAATAAACCATCTCATCTCGTTAATTCTTTTTTTAATCGACCTATCTAGGATATTTTAATGAAAGCAGAAGTTAATAAAAGAACATAAAATTTAAGCTGTTACAATAACGACAAAGGGTAGCACAAGAACATTGTATACACTAGTCCGTAAGAACTCTTAAGTCATCAAGTTGTAATAATACGGGAAACAGGTTTATTACGTTGTCCCGTGGTTGTTTTTGAATGTTTTAGTTCCTGCTCATAAGACCTTTCACTGTACAACTCATATAACTCACCACACACTTCATTGTTTTGAAAAAACAAACCCACTACTTATGCTGCTTCACCATTGGGAATTTCAGAACTTAACTTCTTTTTGGACTGTTTATTATGAACAGTTGTTCTTGCCCCTTACAGAAAAAAATGAACTACAACTCTATATGAGATAAAAAAAGAACTGTTGTTATGGTTCCATTATAAGAATCTCAGTGCACTTAACTCACACTTCATTTCAAGTATGCTATTTGGTAGATTATTATGAACAGGAATACCAGATTTCTCAAGGATTTGTAAATAAGTGAGGGACATGACATTGTCATTTCATGACAATCAAAGACTAGTTACAAAATAAGTATTTAGTTGTGACAACCTTTAAACAATACTTTTTAAAGACACTTACCTTTCTACAAGGTTCAAATTGTTCTCCCAGTAATAATTTTCCACACAGTTGTTTTCCTTTATCCGTCGACGCAGCCGTACAAGGACTTGTGTCATTAATATTTTCTAAGCATATACCTACAAATAAAAAAAAGGAAAAGAAGTACAACGTATAACACACTACTATACCTTCATGTATAAGACATGACTTATTCATACACTCGCATCTTCAGCAGATAAAATGAATATAAGGAAAATACTAATTCTCCATTAATTATTACTCAAGATTACCGACTCATATAACCAAATGGTTTTTAATATTTTCAGAAAAATGTTTTCTTCTTTTCTCTGTACTCGTAAAATTAGAAGTCCTATGAAATACATTAATACAAGATATTGTTCTTTGAAAAGACTGTCACACCTCACAGCAATAAGTTGATTAAATTACCATCAATGTAGTCAACTCGATTGTCCCCAACAAACTGCACTACATCAGTAGACATCCCAGATACAGTGCACAAGCCTGTAGACGTCTCCCAGTTAGCTGTAGTTATTTCAACAGTATCCTAAAAAAAAGATAGTTTTTTATTCAAGAGCTTAGATATAACCTAAGAAAGAACGCTGAGTTTGAAAATAGTTGTTTCCATACAAATTTCTTTTATATAGAACATTTTTTTTTGAATACCCAATATTAAAAATATATATTTTGTACTTTTATAATGTTTAATTAATATGTTGACTATTAATGGACTACTTTAGTCCAGTTGCTACTTGTACTACACATACATGTTATCATGTGGTTTTTCACGAAATAAAGTGAGTTATACAATGTTTACCCTAAGCTCATTAAATTGACGGTGAGAAAAATATCCAGAGACTGCTGACGATATAAAACATTTCTGACTCAAGGTTTAACATTGAATGAATACAAATAAATAATACCATGAGATCCCAGTGCAACTTGACATCTTTAAATGCAGCTACGACGCTTCCCACGGAGGTTAATTCCACTTTGAGGCCAGAGAGTTTGCATGGTACTTTTATTTGCTTTTCTCCAAGTCGAACAACTGGGCGACCATCTAGCAAAAAAAAACTATCTTAATTCTCTAGAATATGAAATGTTCATAAGAATTCTAGATTATGAAAAGATTAGTAGCCAACTGTCCATCATTTCTATTTACACTAAGTCTAATTCTTTCACAATTTTACAATTCAATCGAACTTGGAAATTAGGGATTTCTCTAGCTCCGTTAATTGTATAGCATTGAAAATTCTTTTACCCAATGCATACACTTACAGGATTTCATCTTCCATGCTGTTAGTAATTAGATATCCAAGATGATTATAGGTTAGCCTTATTGATGGATTTATTCTACATCAAAAGTATAGTTTTCCCCCTTTAATACGGTAGATTGGTTCCGCATTATAGGAAAACGCTTTGTACCAGGGACATGAAATCCCGTTATTTGAAAAGCGTTATAAGAGTATCGTTTATACGGGGGATTACTGTATAATAGCAAAATAAAATCACGGCCCTATAGAAGTACCAAGTAGTGGTGAGAGTATCTGTTGATTTATTGAATAGGGCAGAAAATTACCTAAGGTAATAGAATCAGCACAATGCTGAGCTGTATCTGTATATATGATGTTTAGGATGTAGATTATGTATAGGGTATACGAGAATTCAGTTGCATGTAACACAAGAATTAAGTAGTGCCACTTCTTAAATTAAATATTAAAATCATCTAAAAAGAGAAATACGTTAATCAAATTTGTTAACCCAGAAATGATTACCTAACAAGATTTAGATTTGTCTATTCCTAACATTACTATAAGTAAACGATATCAAAATGCGTATTTAATTAATTGTTTGATACTAATGTTAATCATATTTTATAATAAAACTTGAAAACCCATGAACATGGTCATAAATCAAAACTTAAACCGTCGCAGGTTGGAAATTCACTGCAACGATTCAGCATAAGATAGGGGAGGTATTTCCTTCTTCAAGCGTTCGGGTGCAGACCTATAGTCATTCCAGGTAGATCCACCTATTCTTTACACCAATACTTCAGTGTATGTTTAAACATTCGCAATACATTCAGCATGGCAGCAATAAGTATTGACTTTGCACATAGTTATACTTCTTGTAGCATCATTTTCAACAAAATCGTATTTAGCCCTGTTTCACACTCCATCACCGTCGAATATTTCTATAGACAGTAGTAAGGATGTTTTGCGTAGCTCCCTTATTTCCTTGCTGGGATTCTCATTTTAAGGTTATTCCACTTATGTACCTTTTTCAGCTATTTTGATGTTGTAGTTGCAAGACAGTTTTGAGTCGAGAATGATCCCATTGTACTTGGTACCACCATTTGTCGGATGGTTGCATCTTTATATTTCACATTGAAATTGTGCCCCTTTTTTTTCGTATAGTAAATAATAGATTATATTTTCTATGATTACTACCATTTATTTAAAATTTGCCCATTCTTCAAGATGATGCAATGCCACATTTAGAGATTCTTCGAGGCGACTATGGGTGGTAAATACTACAAAATAATCAGGAAAGGCTGAACATCATACCACAGAATTTTTTTAATATCCATGTATATGATAGAAGTCTGAAACTTACAGCAAATGAGTGGTTGAGGCAAAAAGCTCTTAACAGTTGAGTATGCTACTTTAACACAACCCTCACTGCACGTCACTGAAAATGGGCATTAAGTTACCATTTAACTTAATGGTAAAATAAATATAATTTAAATATAAGCTGAATTTATATATCGCTCTAATTAAATTTGTATTTTAGCAAATTTAAAGATCTTCTTTAACATACAATTCATTTTAGTATGTCCGGAGTGGGGTCAATGAGTTAATGTTGCAAACCGATAAGCATAATAAATTTCTAATCACTGTTGAATCAAACTTTCTATCTATATTGAAGGCAAAAGTCGGCGAGTATAGATATTAGAAACAAACAGCACATTATCTTTTACAGCGAATAGTATTAGGTGAAACAGAAGAAATAAAGAAATGGAGTAGCAGCTGACTGAGTGTGGACAGAGTGTACTTCTTTCCGTTGATATAGAGGGCGATTTCGAAACAAGAGTATCCAGGCAGACCGCACTGCTTTGACTTCTTTGGAGTGTTTACTTGGTATTGTCCTTCTTTGTCTTTCAGCATAATGTAGTCACAGTCACTCTTGAAACTGAAACGTAATTCAAACCATAATTAACTAAACTACAATGCAAAATACAGCAATACAATATCCTTAAAATGTGTTCATAAAAGTATATGATAATATTAAAAAAAAAAGTTGTTTTTAGTGACAATATTAACAATGCATGCATTACCAAGTTTTTATAATTTCAAGATTCATATAATGAAAGGAATTTAACAATCTCTTTTGATTACGGTGTTGAATAGATGAACTATAATGCACACATTTCTGTGAATTGACTTTATCCTTGCTCGTGAGTCCATTGTGATGAATATTTCTACTCATATCACAAGGTACTCAATGATTGAAGTAATACTAGCACTCCTATCTTCTCATTGATTCATCATTGTGCTCTTAGAAGTTAAAGTCATGCCGAACACTTTAACGATGTTAGCGCTACATACTCCCTGCGGCAGATCAGGCCAATCAAACCAGTTTACCCATGGGCCATTTCATCGGTTCTTATAACTTCTTTCTTTATATTTACACATTATACAATACTTTAGTTTTAAGTCACCAGCTATCTTCTGGTTGAATAAAAAATCTTTTTATCAAACTGCCTCCTTGAGAGTATTTGTAGTGCCCGCGTCTGAAATAACAAACTCAATATAAAGAAGACTGACAACTGCCACTCACGCAGTACCCTGGTGTCTGGAAGCTAGAATTCGTTTGTCTACAAACGCAAAATATTCTATGTTAACCACAAGAAATCATAGACAAGATTATCATAACTTTATGCACAAATTAAAACCAAAATTGATTTTATTTTTTCAAAAAATAGTTCGTTTGAAGTGTAACATGTTAACTTCTTTTATTTAGCATTTAAAAAGAAGTAAATAGAAAGGTACTCAAGAAATTAAAAAAGTTTAAGAATACAATATATTTTGTTTCTTTCATTTTTACATAATATAACTTGGTTAAACATTTTCTGAAGAAGCACCACCACTAATTTCAGTTAAGAATTAGAGTAATTTAATGTAATGTAAAACCACAAACCGAACGTAATAAATGTTTATTAAATGGTACTATCTTCTGCAAAATGCAAGCACATTGACATATTCCTATTTAGTTAGGTATAGTTAATAAGCTTGAAATTACATACGTTCTAAGTATAAATAATTTGTCGTACAACCACGATGTACAGAAATAATGCAAATATTAACTAAATATTAATATATTTCAAGCAGTCTGCACTAAACTTTATAAGACATATTACCATAAATTATTTAATATGGATAATAATTAAATCAAGTGACTGGTTTTAAGGTGTCAAGAAATCGTAGCGATAGATTCAAACTAATAATTGAAAGAGAAAAATTATATATACTTCTTGATACTTTCGTGTCTGTTTGCATTGATGAAGAAGTGATCTATAAGGTGAAGTAGAGACCAAAATTTAAATAAATTTGGACTGTAAGGTGAAGTAAACTGTAATTACTGATAAATTTCAGCCGAGGAGAGCATTTTGCTGAGTGCTCAGTGGTCATTCAGACAGTGTCATGACTAATCAAGTCAGCAATGTTCAAACAATGTTACAAACTATAAAGTTATTGAACATATTTTCCACCAATATGAAATACTGAAGTAAGTAAAAAAATAAATATAAATAAAACAAAAACCAAAAAATAACTCTCAGATAAAGTGAAAATCAACAAAAACATTTTACTAACAGCCCAGAAAAACAACAAAAAATATCACACTTATTTTTAGAAATAATTTTTTGGCATATGGGATTTTTATGGCATTATTGATTCTTTTCCTTCAATAGTGATCGTTTTAGTCTTTTTGTCTCAATTCCAATGAAACAAAATGCATAAAATAATAACCTAACATTATTGCAAGGTTATAGAATTCAAAATTTCAATCAACCGATTGATAGGTTAAGTGGAAAAAATAGTTTCTAGAACTTCTCCCCTCTTCCATATTTACCAACTATTCAGTTCATAGTCTAACCAAAACCACTTAAATGTACAATTTAACTATGAATCTTCAACTACTACTAGAGAGTTCGTAAAATGTGTATGCACACACATTATATCAGGAAAATATCACAAATATATTCTAGAGATCTCAAAACAAAGAAAATCAAAGACTTGAAAACAATAATTCAGTGTGGAAGCAGTAGTAACCGAAGTACTGTATACCTTGGAGGCTCAGAACTAAGTAGATTACCGAGGAGTGTTCACATGATCTCAGCAATAATGAATGTTTTCGTGAATATTCTATGTTACCTGAATAGCTTTCCTGCCAGAGTCTTGTAGTGAGCCGAAGACCACGAACAGCAAGTCCTCTCTCCACCTGCTGTCCTCTCTTGAGGGGTGTTATCTGAAAGAAAACCCTCTGCTCAGTAATATTTCATTCAAATTCGGTACTTCACACTAATCATATCAACTAGCTAAACTACCAACTCAGAAATGACGAATTCCGGGGCACTTCCTAAACTAACCAAAACTTACTCCATTAGACAACTTTTATGAAGAATGACTCTCCATAAACTCGATCCAACTGTTATATCAAAAAGGAGAAAAAATGAACAAATTATATTAGAAAGTGAGGAGAGAAAGGAAGAAATGACACGTCCTATATATTAAACTGTAAAAGTTTAGGATTTTCAAAGGTAAGGCTATCGTCAAAGGAGCATTTCTGCATGAGTTGAAAATCAGCTGGCATTAGTGCAAGGCAAGACAGCCTAGTGATTAATGTTCCCGTCGGTTTCTTGAAGTGACTACCATTAGGGGTTCAGCCAAACTGGAAAACGAAGTTTTTCATTTAGTTTTCTAAGTGAAGTCTTATTAGTTTTCACATAAGTGAGTCTTATTTAGACCATTAATAATCAAATGTAATCGATCATCTCTACAGTCAGCAGAGGTTAGTTAACTTCTTAGGTAGTTTTAATTTTATTTGTCAAACACAAACAGAAGTTAGATTTTGAACAGCAAAAATAGAAATATTTATCACAATTAAACACTTATTTTCCAACAATTTGGAATATTGAAGTAAGTAAAAAAAAATTAGAAAATATCTCTCAGATGAAGTGAAAATCAACGAAAACATTTTACTAACAAGCTAGAAAAACAACAACAAATATGATTTAAACTTATTTTGAGAAATACTTTTTTCGCATATGAGATTTTTAGACATCAACACTTATTTAGAAAAAATCTTTTAGTTCTATTTTCAGACAAATTATTTGAAAATAGTTTTCACAATTAACCATTAGTTTTGTTTGGATATTCTTTTATGAGGAAAATCCTTGTTTGCAAAGACAAGTCGAAGCAAAGAAAAATAACTTCTTGACCTTAATTTGAAAGTTTTTGCAGGTCCTTTGCAAAAAGATAGCCTACTGGCTTTGTTCTGTAATTCCATAACACTTCATTAAAGAAGTGCCCTTGGAAGATTCCTCTTAGACAAGAATAAGTTTACTGAAGGCTCTAAGATATTGGCTGACTGAATATTTTGTAAACTAATGGAAGCTTTAAGTCCTTCCCGATATTTAAACTTTAAGTCTATTCCATCTAAATATGAAACAATTTAGAGTCGGGATAAGGTACTCGTACAATATTATTTTTTCTTCAATTGAGTCGAGATTCACTGTGTTCCAACTGGTAGCGTAATTTCCGTTAGAAATGAAGATTCAATGTTCGAATCTTGCCAATGGTACAGCATATTTTTCGAGAGGAAGATTTTTCTGTCACACATCCAACAGAAAAAGATCCGACACAGACCTTTATCGGTTGTAGTATATAAGTTAAGAGGTATGTTTGTATTTGTGATTCACTATGAGAGTTTAAATTATACACCAGTGAATGGATGGGTCTACAGCTTTGGTTTCGTGGAAATAAACACATAACAACATAGACGAAAGTGAAGGAATAGTTACAGTAGATGCATTCCGGAGGAGGTTGAGTGGGCACATAGTAGCCCTGGTCATATCTGCACACATAGAGGGGCTCCGGCTTCGCTGAGAACTGCATTCCCTCGGGACAGCTCAGTTCGCACTCCAGTTTCTCGAGGTCGCCATTACATTCGTAATTTCCATTGAACTTCAGCTTTCGAGGATCACAAACTCCAGTCCCTGCATAAATAACTCCATATACAAGTGCATGATTCTTGTGCAAGTGTATAAGTCAAAAGCAGAATTAATGAGTTATATGTAGGTATAACATTTTAATTAATTGCGCAATAAAGAAGACTCCATAGTTCTACTTATTACCTTAACTTACAGGATGGACGTCCAAATAGGTAAATTTACTTTGCTAAAAACAACCAACTCAGAAAAAGTAAATTAAAAACTGACAAAATTAAGGTAGGAATAGAAAGAGGGATATGAGTGTCAGACAGCCTCAATCACTCAGCTCCCAGTTTCTATTAATCGGAAGACTTGTTCAGTTAACCTTTCTGAAGATAGACGAAGAAGGAGGAAAGTGGAAAACTCTTAACGTACAAATTGACTTGACTAAAGTCATTAAACTTCTAAAAAGCTGGAAGAAACAACCAGCAACATAAATGAGGCAATGATTAAACCCTTTGAGCTTAGCTCAATAACTCTGAGGGAAGTAATAAAAGGAATACTTCATAGTCAAATACGACCTTAAAGAACTCATAGGAAAATCACTATTATTTTAAATATCACAAATGATATGAAGACAAGACATTTATAAATACTCCCTCACTAAATATAATAGAGCTTTAAAGGAAGCAAAAAAGAAATACTGGAAAGCTTTTTGTGAAGGCATAAATAGTCTTAATAAAGTTACAAAAAGTAATGGCTTAAGAAGAATCTAACAATATAGGTCCAACTCGACAAGTGGGATGGAGATTTCACCCACAATAAGGAGGAAACAATTAGGTTGTTTTGAAATACATTTTCCTCGCCCTTCAATTTTCAGTGGATATGAGTATTCCATTTTGTAACGATCAATGTTCAAACCTCAATAAGGAATGGGAAAAAGACTAAGATCTTTCAACCGTAACAAGCGGTCTTCGTCAAAGTCAAAACCCAACTCAGTTTGTTTTGACTCTGACGAAGACCGCTTGTTACGATTGAAAGATCTTAGTATTTTTTCTCCATTTCTTATTGTGGCTTGGTATTGATTGTTATTTCAATGTTCATTGTGAAATCTTGTTTTCCATGGTATAAACTTATATGGCATAGACAATACAAGAAACTTCCATACACGTTCGATGGAGAAAATTCCTCGTTAAACAACAAGTCCTTTTTATCAGTCCAAAAAAACTTGGACAACATAAACAATCAAGAGTTACGAACCCACGTCTCAGTGACTGAGTTAATCAACCACACCCACTGAGCCACCCAGGTGCCTCAGTGCATACGTAAAGCACATACATAAAACACGAAAAGAAGTTATTGTAAATAGTATTTAATAAACCAATTACAGTATTGGCAATATCCTCCTCGATATTCATCGGTACACTGGCAAAGATTTTGAGATATGCATGAGCCACCATTTTGACACTTTGGTTCGCACTGGAAATCATCTAAAAAAAAATACAGAATATTATTAAAAAGGTTCACAATTAAAAAGCACTTAACAAGACAGAATAACAGGATTACATCATTTAACGTACTAATACGTCCAGTGAGAATTGGTGATAAGACATTTATTATTATGTAAAAAAATATATACTTGCGCTTTAAATGTATATGTACTCACTATCATAACTACAATAAACCTTATAACTGTAACAACCCATGTAGAGTTTTAAAGTCGTAATAAAAACGAATAGTACCTACGAATATTCCAGGCGGCATACACAGGACGGTGAGTCAACATGGCTTTGGCCAATCAGCTCTCAGATAGCCCGTGATGCGAGACCAATCACTGAGTGAATTTACTGACTGGCGGAGCCCGCAATATTTGAATGTATCAACCAACCATGGTGCTTTATAGCATTCATTTAGGCAGCTTAAAAGATATTATTATTCACAAAGATATTTGGGCAGCTTTTTAAGTATACCCAATAGTATTAACACGCTATAGCATAGGGTTAGGTGTATTTCAAAACACTAATTTCAATGTTACTTTGGTTGACATTCCAAAATAAAAAAAAAAGGCATTAAAAATCCATAAGATTCAATAAATCTTTGAGAGTTTTGTCTGATACCAGTTAGATATCTAAGACCAAGTGAGTTGCACCATTGATGACACTTCCATCAGTACTTTACAATATCTGGTTATTCTCTTCAACTGTATTTTAAGCCTATTTTCAAGTTAAGGATATTACTATTTCTCTTAAGTTTTGAATTCAAGGTGATTAGCCCGGACGTTTTAATACTTCTAAATAAAGTCAGACGATTTTGCTAAAGAGGTATTAAATTTGTGAAATCTCAATGTTAAGAGTAACATTGTTCTCTTTTGGTTAATTACACTAATGGTGAGTTGACTGCTTACCTTTATTACAGTTAGTAAAATTAGCTGTTCTAGATGAGATTCTTCAGAAAGGATAATATCAATATGTAGTATAAAATACCGTAAACAGGAACTATCCATAGGTTAATGACATACAAACATACTGTGTGCTATTTGTTGATACTGCTTTATTCAGTTTTATAACTTTCAACAGTAGATGAATTACACCTTACACACTGTTTTCATGACAAGTTTAAAAAAATGCATGGATGTCTCATTATTTAATGTGTAATTGAAGACTGCTTATTATTGTTTGTATTTATCATTTCTAGTTGGACAGTGAAGAATTTCTGAAGCAAACTTCAGAGTTTCTCATTTTAAATGTTTATTTCCATTTCCTTTTGCCTAAACTTCATATGTAAACTTTCGTAAATTTTTTATACTTTTGTATGAAGAAAAACAATATAAATATGTGTTATATGATATTGCTTCGTAATTTTTTAAGTCAAAAACTTTCTTTGACGGACATGTTAGACGGAAATATATAAATAAACAGCAAGTAAAGGGAAAAAAGTATTACATTTTCATTGTGATCTTCACCTTTTGACCTACAATCAAATTTCACCTACCTAAAACCTTCCAAGGGTCAACCGAACCGAAGGTTATAACAATAACAATGAACATGTAAAAGTTTCATCGAGATTAATAAACCAATTTGGTAATGAATAGGAAATATACTGATAAATAAATATATATACTAAAGCTAAATAAGAAGAGTATATTTCCTTAATACCTGATATAATTGAAGATGTATTCCAGCAATCCATGTAACTATCTTTTGACTATACGCTGAGTTAATATAATATGAATTCATTTGTATGTCGCTTTTAACTCCACCTTTTATGAATTTTCAACATAACAATCAACATTCACCGGAGAAAGTGAACATTTTATATACTCCCCTGATATAGAACTATTGGTTGTTATCAACCATGTAGTGTTAAACGTGAAATAAATTGTTTTATCAAGAAGTGTTTGAATTTTATGTAAATTGTGAAAGTGTAGACATGGATGGCAAAATATATCACGCCAATGAAATTGTATGTTTAGGAACTTGAGTCATTCTAATGACAGGGTAGTGACACCATCAAACAGCAGTCCATATAGCAATTCAATCATCTGATATAATCCTCCAGGAAATCCATGGTTGGACACATATTAATATATATGAAAGAAGTAACACAAAGCGTACAAACAAGTTTATGAATTTGGTTTAAATGAAATGTCGACGACAGCCTTAAGTTTATTCATTTATGTCTGTGATGTCCAAGCAATATAAAGCTTTAAATAAATGTGTCTAATATTTAATCTAATAAACACTACTATAATTTATTATTATCATTAAATACTGGATTAATTTAAAAGATACAAACATATCTTTTACAGATTAATTACAAATTATAAAAAAATCACAGATATATACTATAAATTATGTATAAGTATTTTAACTTAAGAAGTCCTCAATATACATCAATCCATGGCATGTATCCCATATCATAGATGTTTCCTCTATATCAAGATAAATATGATTCTGAACATCTGTATTGTTGCAATAGTGGGATTATGAAGATTAATGAAACTTAACTGTTTCATTAACTTAACTGTTAAGTTTGAAACTTAACTGTTTCAAGTAGAAAATATCAAGGTCATAGTTTTAAATATGTTTTTGTTGTAACAAACTGCAGTCTTACGCCTTATTGCAATCAGACAGAATATCTGTTAATTAGTTAGGTAACCATTGTATTAGCTAATTCTTTAACAAGCAAACAACAAATTATAATATGATGTTCCCTAGTAAAATTGTGGCCACTATGAATACTTAAAATATATTTACTGATTGTTGCATTTGTTTACTGCAATTAATACATAAATGTTGTAGATTGTTTTTAATTGTTGATATATCGAAATTAGTAACATAATTTACAATTATTTTACTTTATTTTTAGCATTATTACTATAGGTACTCTTTACTTATTGTAATTCTTATTGTGAACTTAAAGATAACTCGATTTTATGACATATTAATAGATCAATTGCATTATATATTGCCAAGTTTTCTAATTCTTATAATATATTTACGGTTAAAATTTGTAGATACTGTGTGATCATTGTACGATTTAATATAGATTACAGTATTTAAATGCATTAAAATGCTACTGCTATGTATGCAGATATATTATACATAAAAATATATTGTAATATTTATATGTATACTCAATGAAATTTTTTAAATTTCTTCTATAAAACAGGAAAAAGTACGTATGGTTTGAAAATATTTGGTTCAACATATTTAAAAAAAGCCATAAATTAAAAAAATAATTACTTATTATTTATGGAACTCTCCAACGTTGCACTGAGTTTTTCAAATTAAATAGTGGTGTTAAAACCTAATTATTATAATTAAAACACATAATTCTTTTATACTCACAACCAGTCTTCGTTGCAGTGATTGCATAGCGTTTACTAGTGAATTCTCTTCTCCTGAAAATTAAACACCTCTTTAGATAATAGAAAATCTATAAAAATGGTTAGTTGAATTATATGAACGAAAAATCTTAAGTGTTTTTCACTCAACCTTATAATAAGTAAACATATTACTACACTTAGTAGATAATGATTTAAATGGTCAATATTTGAATTGAGACGAAATATATACACATACATGTCTAAACAACAGAAAAACATGCAGAAATGGGAGTAATATCTTTCGACCTATCTTTAATAGTTCAGTAGAAAGAAATGGGGTTAAAATTCTCATAATAGGAATAAAGTAGCTTTGCCGTGATGAAATATTATCTAACATAAAAACAGTACAACCATCTTCACTATATGGGAGATTTTGGGTCCAATATCAATTTGATCATCAAATCGTGCGACTTGTGGCCTGTTCATAAACTTTTAGTTACACACGCAGAGACGTCGTATGAAAAAAGTCAAAATGTTTTCAAAAAGCCTCAAGTGTTTTCATGGACACTAGATTTTACTTAAGGAAAAACTTTAAACATAGACTCAGGGAGCACAAAACTGTGTACATGATTACTATACTTTATTTATTATAAAGTAAAAAAAAAAATGCATTTATTAATTTAGAACTGCATGAATAACAGATGCTCTGACTCTCATTCTCGGATCTTTACTGATATTTACAAGTCTGTCACTATTACAAAGGTTATAAGAGATATTATCAAAATTTTAAACCATATTCCTTCTTCAATCTAAAGTATATCTGGTTCTTTAAGCATCCTTTTTAAATATAAAATAAATCAGTAAACTGATAGATTTAAAGGAAAACTTTCCCTAGTTTTTCGATTCACATTTTGTAAAAAATACGAATTCATCATTTGATATAACTTGCTTTTATAAAACTATTAAAACTTTTAATTCGCTATTAACTTTTATAAAAGTTAAAATATTAAAGGGCAATATTGTTCTATTCAATCCTTTCTTAGAAAAATTTGAGATTTAAGATTTGTATATAATTATTAGAGTATGTATTTAGAAGTAATAATAAATATCAGTTATGTACATCATACAAATGATTATTAAATGCAGGTATAGAAATAAATTATCATATTCATCCATTCAAACCTCATTTTTCTTGAAATTAAAACTTAATAAATAAAGGTATTTACTATATGTTTTCGAATTACTATTTCGTTATAAGTTTTCAAATCCTTGATTTTCCTATTTTTGATTTTATGCTAAATTATATTTGAGTTTCTTCGACTATTGTTTATTTATAAATTTTGTACTTAAATATATGTGTAAAAAATTTGTTCAAGGTTTTGTACCCACAAATAAACAAATAAAGTTTTAAGACCTCTCGATTTGTCGTTTTCAAATAACTTTTGATTATTAGTATTGAAAATAATTTCTCATCACTTTGATGATATCTTTGTTGTCATATTAGAATACCGGGTTAACCTGTTTTTATATTAAGACGTGCGCCCAGCTTATTCAGCCATATGACGAATACCGGATTAACCGAATCCGTGACATTTATAATTTAATACATTTAAGTATAATACGTAATCAAAACTTGAAACTCAGAAGCACAAAAAACAATGAAAAAACACTCGCTATTCTCAAAATTTTAGCTACACGCCGTCTTCAGAAAAATGAAGTGTGAAGAGTGAATTCAAGAATACAGAGGGGTGAAGAAACGAAGTGGTTCACAAACCGTTAGAAAATGACACTCAGTGTCGCTAATGCCGCGATCGTTAAACAGTTGGAGTAGAAAACAAAATAATAACCCTTAAATAAAGAGTAAATTAATAAAAAAGAGAAAAATAATTAGTCAAATTTAGAGAGCAAGGAATGGAGAAACACATAATTCATGTTGAGTATAACGGAAACTACAAAATAATAAATGAAATAAGATTGAAAAATGTGTCAAATAATAAATTAACAAACAAATAAACCTACAAATATAATATAGTAATGGTAATAAAACAAATAATAACTGTAATGAAAGATAAATAATAAATATAATATAAAAAACTGTAATAAAAAAGTACTGGTCTAAATAAATATGTGTCAAGTTAATACTAAGAGTAGATTTATTACCAGAAGCCAAATATGGCTTCTTCATAAACTCTTAAAGTGGTAAGGATATCATCACTAGAAAGTAATCTCAAACCTTGAGAATGGCGTGTAATTTGAAGCACTCTCTACAATTTTTGAAGAAAATACATTAAAACACATTGTGTGAATTTACTATTTTTTTCATGAAACGGTTGATAATGGAACATTGATATGTTGATGTTGGGAACTTAATATTAGCCCAAAAACCATTGCTTAACCGAAAGACATTTGTCTCATTTCTCAATTTCTTAGTCCCGTTTAAAAGTTTATATTTAACCAAGCAAGTATGAGAGCAACACAGGAAAAAAAAGAACGAGGATAACTGACCTAAATATTTTGATACCCATCGTCATGTGGACAGAACAGCTGGCCAGGTACCGACTGATTAAGAGCTAGTCTATTAGTCGTTTTGATAACAATCCTTATCCGTGTTTTGATAACAAGAGCGGAGAGAATAGGACAAAAAAAAATGAGACAGAAGAAAGGAGACGAGATATAGAGACAAAATAAAGTAAAGAGTATTTTCAATGAAAACATAATAATGATGTGAATAAGTAAGATGACGGATAAATAACAGTCAAAGTTGTGAGAAGTAGAGTAATATTAACTTGTATGGGGTAGATATTATGTTAAAGAGAGGAATGAAAGAAGGATGAGTTACATGTATCGTACATCTATGACGTTCACATCTTTCCATTCCCATAGCAGGATTAGGTTCTACAGTTGTCCTCATGGACCGTGAAGTCTGTAATCACGAGGTCATGCAGTACACTACCGATCTTCTTTCTACCAATCTTCTTTCTACCAATCTTCTTTCTACCAATCTTCTTTCTACCAATCTTCTTTCTACCAATCTTCTTTCTACCGATCTTCTTTCTACCAATCTTCTTTCTACCAATCTTCTTTCTACCGATCTTCTTTCTACCAATCTTCTTTCTACCAATCTTCTTTCTACCGATCTTCTTTCTACCGACCTTTTCCTGTTGATCACACAATTTTTTTTTTTTTGATAATTTAGATTCATTACTTAACAATGTTGATATTAACTAAAGTCTCTCCCACGATTCCATTATAACTTTATTCCATCTCTTTTCCTAATGGTTTTTTTTTATTTTCTTCATAGAATTCATAAACCCTGTGACACAGCTGATTCTGCTCCTCCACAAGACCTGTCATTTCAAGATTCAGTTGCCTAATTGAGATACTTTTAGCTTCGTTGACTACTTTTTACAATCCATTGTTTACAGTCATATATTCTATTTTAAGAAACTTTTAATTTCCTCCAACCTTCAAAATCGTTTTCTACCTACACTTGATCAACCTATTCTCAAATGAATAATCTGCTCTACTTGTCAAATACGTTTACATTAATTTAAAAAAAAATCTACATCAAAATTTATCAAAAAAATCTGGAGTGGCCTACACTCTACTTTACTATAAGTAACTCAATGTCAAATTTCTTGAGTATATAAAACATAACGTATCATTTAAGCATAACATAAATATCTAAATGGGATATAATTATTAGCATTGCATTCGTGAGGTAGTACAGATAGTGATTGAAGGACATATCAATTTATAAGCTTATTTTTGTACATCACAAATAATTTATTATTTGCAAATAATTTCATTAGTATAACTACAGCAGTAATATCATTTTTGAAAAACCAATGTGAACATTTCTTGAAACGAAATATTATCCTACAAGAGAACATGGCTATTGTTCAAATAGCCAGTAGATTTCTTACATCGTTTACTTAACATCCTTCTACATTGAATATTAATGTAAAATTTTCAAATTTAAAACAGTAAAATACCCTTTTTTTCTCTGAAAAACATCTTAAACAGCGAAGAAAATGTTGTTTTAAGGTGATTTGTTAATTAAAGATGTACGATAATTACAGTTATTAATCTCTAAACGAAAGATTTATATTTTGAATTATCTTTTACATTTTTGGTTTTTAACAGAATTATTATACTGGGAATTTTATGGCTTCTTAGTATTTAATAAGATCATTTTCCTTCCCCTTTGTCAAATAACATATATACGATTTTTTTTTTAATGAGTGTTATCATTTACCTGCACAATATTATTCCTCTTACATCTCTTATAAGTCAATAATATATTTTCATTTTTCCATTAGAAACATCAATTTTATCTCAGTGGATTCGCTCAAAAAATTTCTAAGTCAATGTAAACAATGTAAAAAAATACAAAAAATTCGACAAGTATAGCAGGTGATCTCTTAGTCTAGGATAAACAAAGAGTTTTTATATCGTTATTGCTCTTTCCCGTAATTGAAACTTCATGAATTTTTTTTTGTGAATTGCTAATTTTTTGTTCCATTTTTGGTCAAATTTTCATTATTTTTTAACGAGCCGTTTAGCGTCAAAAAAACATTTTCTGAAAACACAAATCGCACTCTAACGCCCCTTTAGCGAATGTAATTTTAGAAAAAAATATCTCAACTCATTGTCCATATAATGTTCTATTTATAGGCATAGTTTCATTCTTGTCCGTCAAACAGTATGGCTTGTATCGCTCTCACAAGGTTTGAGATTGATTTATAAGTCAAAATTTGTACATTTTATTGAAAAAAAAATATTTCCTGTTGATATAAAATTTTGAATATATTTTTCGTTTGTTTCATTTGTAACCTCAAAGATAATGTCAAAATCTCAAAACTCTAGGGTTAGTAGTTTAGGAGAAATAAATGTTTTAAAAAAAACGGTTTTTGGCAAAAAAAGTGACTTTCCCATCATGCATAATTCTTCCCAAACAATAGGGATCTTCGTCTAAATGGGGCCCATTTTTGTGTAAAATATCAACTTGATCCATCAAAGATTCTGGACCGTAGCGTGGTAACAAGCAATGCTAACACACGCACCCACCCACGCACCCACCCACCCACCCACACACACACAGACATCATCGTAAAAACGTCATAAAACGACTTCTGGTACCTCAAAACATGTAATTCCGTCAAAATCTCGAGATCGAATTTTTTCACGATCACTATACTTTACTTATAGTAAAGTAAAAATTTATAGAACTTTAATTTTTTTTTAAATAAAGCTTTACATGGTTTAAAATACGTAAACTTGCTAAGTAAAATGTATAAAATCTTTTTATATGTGGGAATAATAGGCTTCTTCATAATTTTCAGCATATGTACTATTAAATTGTATATTTTCATTAAATAGCGACATTGAATTGCTCTTCTCTGAATTACAACAATTAGTTAAATAATTGTAAAAAAAAATAGATCTTTATATATGGTATGTAGTTACAACGTTGAAATATAAGTGTGGTATGATTTATGATCATTGTATGTACAAATTATATATGTATAAGCTGAACCAATACGTTTAAAGGATGATTTTTCGGTTATTTACACACATGTTAATTATTTTGATTTCATTACTGTAAGGTATTATAAAATAATGAAAACAATATTTAAATTGTCTACAGGTTTACTCATTTCGAGGTCCACTGAACCTATTTTTAATGATATGTGTCTGGATGGGTGTCTATTGAAAGTGTCTAACAATTATACATAGTTCACTTTCATAGTTATTTAACCCCAATGATAAGGAACCTGTGAAGTGGTTTTCAGACATTTTTTTTACCTCAGGGTGCATTTACATATTTTGATTATAATAGGCAAAATAATACTAAGTTAAGATCAATAAATAACTTACATTGATTATCCATGAGTCTAGACAATAATTTTACGTTTAGTTACTAAAGGTTAAGACAGCTATTAATCATTATTGAAAAATTTATTTAACTAACTATTTTTGGTTTGCTATATTTTAACATAAATATTGACTAATTCTCATCATTCATAGAGCTATAATGCAGTACCAGAATTTTAGTTTGCATTTAAATTTTTTTTGGAAATGAATCTTACTATTATAAACTGATTAGTGAAATCAGTGTACCCAGGTGAGGTAAATTTAGGATAAAACATTAAAAACCAGGAATCAACTTTTACAAATCTATTAGCAGATTTTGAAAGAAATTGCTATTTACTTATTAGTTTAGTTGAAGTGTGTCATATCTTATCTCCTGTGATGACCACTAATATTAACCATTTTAATACTTTTAAGTCTTAAAATTGCACCTCCCTCCTATCGTATTTAAATAATCCTTACAACAATAACCTTTTGTTATTATTCTGTGCAATTACTATATCCTGATTTGTTCTGAATGCATCGTATTTTTAAGCAATAGTTCCATTAAGTGGTATCTGCTAAAATAAACTTCCTCTTCTAGGCGTACTAACTAGTTAGAGGCGAAGACAAAAAAAAAGCAAATTAATTTTACTTCATCAATTTTTTTGAAAATATTGATTCGTTTTAGCATTTTTTTCACTTGTCCTAGGTTTTGTTAAATCATAACTACTTGAAACCGTCTTTCTCGAACATTATCTTCCAATCGACGGCTTCAGACTCTGTCTTTGGCAGTAACCTTATAATTAGAGATATTGGATTACGACTGACAAACACGGTGAATAGCAATGTAAATCCTGAATAAGACAATTCGTTGTTTGGTTCGAGGAGACAAACTTCAATCAGATTAAAATCTCAAGGCTCGACAGACTTTTGCTGGTCTCTCCTGGTTAAAAAAATATAACTAAGTTCAGCTCTGTATTTTATTTTGAAATGTAATTTTCAATAATATAACGTTAATGGAGTTATTTTCATAGAACAATTTTCTAATGAACCATGGAACAAATAAATACATTCCCACATGAATTTCTAGTAATGCAAAATTACAACACTATAGATTTTGGATTTACAATACAAACTAGCACAAAAAAACCGTTAAATAGATGATTGCATGGTTTCTTTTACAAAGCTAAAATAATTTATTGGCACACTTACTGCATTTAAGTACGATCTTATATGCTCTTATTCTTATTTGTAGTATAATAATATGATGTTATCATTTCAATATTTATAACGAACAGACGTATGTTGAAATACGATGGTAACCTGAAATGTATTACTTTGGAAAACTATGTCTTACAACGTTAATAATGAACAACTTAATTCAAAAGGATTAAGCTGATGTGCGTCTGTACATACGTTGTAGACGGTTTAGTTTATAACAGACTTGTCATTGATATGGAGTTGGTACGAGAAGCAGTCGTACAAGTAGGTTGTGGCAAAGACACAGGACTTACTTGATGTTGACGTATTGGTGCGAAGGCGCGATGCTTGTCAACACCGCTACCGCAAGCGCGACCAGTCGCCAGTCCATCCTGCTGACAGTCGAGTTCTGTCTAATCCGCGCCAGGATGCAGCTCCTGCATCTCCGATACCACCACCCCAGTCTCGCCTCAGGAAACCCACTATCTTATCTTGGCCCAATTTTTTTTAAACAATTCAGCGGAAAAAAGTATCAGTGTTTTGCAGTACTTGGAAAGGAAGCTCTAACGGATAAAAACTTCGTGGAATTTATAATAAATTTAAGATTTACGATAACTTTAGTGATTTAAATAGTATAATCATTTCAACAGTCAATAAAAAAATTCTTTTTCAGGTTTTTGCTTATTTGTTTTCAATACTCTCACTTACAGCATTTCACTGTAAATTATGCCCTAGAGAATACTGCAGCTCTTTTGTAATTGTCACTCATATCTATTTTGGCCAAGCGCCACATTATTGCCTCGATTTATCAAGGTTCTGAGAACTCACTTTAAAATTTATATTGGCATCGTGAAGGTTTTATTGGACTGTCAATTAATTAACTAAACTCTGTTACTTAACTTAGTTAAATCATGTTAAAGATTTGAAAATCTTATCAATGAATCAAATATTAATTTGATTTGAACAATCTTGAATTAATTCGATCGAATAAATGAATCTTTTGTTTGCTGCTCAAGACTCAAACTAAATTATTATATAGAGCCATTTTGAAAATTTATTGCACTATGTTATCTTCTCACCTACAATAATAAAACAATTAAATGACAAATTCTTAATTTATTGTAAAGCAGAAGTCGAAATCATTGAGAACTACTTCATGTGGTAGCATTATTAGATTCAAGAAAGAAAAACCAATATCATACATTAATAATAAACAATAATTAAAGCAAATATTACAGCCAATAATAATTGATAACTATTCTAGAGGATTGATTACAGTTGGTTGCAATCCTCTTGAATATTACTAAACAACAGAAAAATGGGAATTATGAAATGTTTTCTGTAATAACCTGAGAAGTTTGTTATAATAAACTTTGTTTGTTATAATACCGTCAAACAGATCGCTTGTATATTTCTCTCAAGCATTTTAATGAAAAAACAATTATTCTATATGGTTCAAAAATCTGATGATTTTTTCAGTATTGCACTGCCACTTTGATAATAATGCTAAAATTTCAAGAACATAGAATAGTAGCTTAAGAGAAAAAAATGTTGACTAAAAATACATATTTGCCAAAAATGTAGCCTTCTTACCATGTAATATTGCCCCCAAACAATAAGGCCCATCACAATATGAGGCCAATTTTTGTGTAAAATATGAAATGATCCATCAAAGATTGTGAACTTCAGGTACCCACAAACATTGGACCAACCCACCACACCAAGGACCCACCAACCAAACCAACCCACCAATCCACATACCAACCAGCTCACTAAGACACCAACCCATCAACCCAACGACCCACCAAATAAATCAACCCACCAATCCACATACCAACCAGCTCACTAAGACACCAACCCATCAACCCAACGACCCACCAACCAAACCAACCCACCAAACCACATACCAACAAGCTCATAAGACACCAACCCATCAACCCAACGACCCACCAACCACACCAACCCACCAATCCACATACTAACCAATTCACCAAGACACCAACCTATCAACCCAACGACCCACCAAATAAATCAACCCACCAATCCACATATCCACCAATTCACCAAGACACAAACCTATCAACCCAACGACCCACCAAACAAACCAAACGACTAATCAACATTCCTACCAACTCACGAAGTCACTAACCCACCATCCCACAAATCCAGAACATCAACAAACCAACACACCAACATACAGATACACACTCACGCACGCACTCAGGCACACACACACACACACACACACACACACACACACACCACACACACATATAATCGAAAAAACACTATCAAACCACTTTGGGGACCTCAAAACAAGTTAACACATCAAAATTTCAACATAAATTTTTTTTAAGACCACTATACCTTACTTATAATAAGTAAAAACAGTGTAATTTGGACAAAACTTCAGACAATTGGACAGTTCTTGGACTATCCCAGTACTGAGAGAGTGTTGAAATCCTTATTACAGTCTGGCTTGGTGTAAACCTTTGTTAAGCCGTAGTTTTAAGAGTCTATTCCTTATCATTTTTACTACCCTTAATACGAGAAAGAATGTGTTATTAAAGACTACTGTGACCTCTGTCTGCCACTAAGGCCATTAATATGTACTAAGAACTTTAACATTAGGGTTGTCCATGTTAAATGAGGTTTCCAAGGTCATCCAAATATATTAATTCTTAATCATAAAATATGAACACTACTTAATGACTTGTCAAACATTAATCGATAATTGACATGAACAACACTTTGATTTACTATTCATATGTTTTTTCAAAACTCAAATTTTTCAAAAACAAATAAAGAAAGGTATTTTACAAATGAAACTTTATCCCAATCAATTAATTAATAATTAAAAGTGATAAGTATAGAGACTACAATAATGATGAGCAATTGCAATGAATCTTACTAATGCTGAACTTGTTTAAAGCATATTTTTAACATGAATGACTCCAAAAGTGCACATGGAATATGTAGGAAAGCCAGTTCAAAAACTATTCGATTTCAATAAGGTTTTGATACACTGGATACGTTAATATAATTGATGCAATCATAAAATTATTGTAATTGTAAGTTATCGAATCTCCTTGAAATGAAGCAGGTAATTATGATTGCACAGCGATAGTGTCATACTTCTACACTTCACGTACGCTCAGTAAAGCTTAGTAAAGAAGTAAACATATATAACAGATATTTTTATGAAAACCTTTTTTACTTTACTATAAGTAAAGTATAGTTATCGTGAAAAAATTCGATCTGAGATTTTGACGGAATTATATGTTTTGAGGTCGCAGAAGTGGTTTTATGAAGTTTTTACGATGATGTCTGTCTGTGTGTGTGTGTGTGTGTGTGTGTGTGTGTGTGTGTGTGTGTGTGTGTGTGTGTGTGTGTGTGTGTGTGTGTGTGTGTGTGTGTGTGTGTGTGTGTGTGTGTGTGTGTGTGTGTGTGTGTGTGTGTGTGTGTGGGTTGGTGAGTATATATCCAAAGTTTGTGGCCACAGTACGATACAGAATCTTTGAGGGATCAAATTGATATTTTACTCAAAAATGGGCCTCAATGTGTAGTTGAGCCCTATTGTTTTGGGAGCAATTATGCAGGATGGGAAAGTCACTTTCTTTGCCAAAAACCTGTTTTTAGACTATATTTTCTTCTCCTATTGTACAATTCTAGAGTCTTGGAATTTTAGCAATATGTTTGAGACCATAAATACAGCAAAAGAAAAATATCCTCAGATTTTTAAAACAAGGGAAAATATTTTTTTTTGGTAAAATTTAAAAATGTTGACTTATAATTCAATCTGAAAGCTTATAAGAGCGATACAAGCCATACCGTTTAACGGATCAAAGTGGGACTATGCTTAAAAATAGAACATTCTGAGGAGAATAGTTGAAATAATTTTTTTCAAAATTACATTCACCAAAGGGCTGTTACATTTTCTGTTTTCAGAAAATGTTTTTTGACAGTAAACGGCTCATTAAAAAACCATGAAATTTTGCCAAGAAATTAACATTTTATAAAAAAAATCATAAAATTTCAATCACGGCAAAGAGCAATAACCTATAAAAACTGTTTGTTTATCCTAGACTAACGGATCACCTGCTATACTTATCGAATTTATTCACATTGTTTAATGGTTTAGAAATTTTTTGAGTGAATACAATAAACTAAAATATTTAAAAAAATTTACAACTTAATATGAGATCCAAAAGAATAAAATTTTCACATGTAAAAAATCAACGCCAATCATACATATAATTTCTGATGCTTTCCATGGTATGATGGATTTGTCTCACAAAATGCTCTAATTAATCTGTATGTTGCACCCTTGAAAAAACTTAATATCATGTAAAATTTTTTTTGGGTAACATGGGTAACTTTGGGTAACATTGAAGTGTGAGAAATGGACTCTTTCCTCTTGTGTTGTTGACAAATATCCAGTTTTTACAATTCTAGTCTACAATAGTTTATATCTATTATTTTCAACAATTTCGAGATTCAAGCTATAAAAGCTTTAAATTATACTGAAAAGCCAGCTGTAAATTTGATTTGAGTTTGCAAAACTGGATAATTACTAGTATAATTTTTTTCAATATACATTTACAGCAACCTTACAACAGAGTACAGCACGCGGGTAAAAGATAACACCCGCTCAGAGTAAATTGAATGTTTGACAAAGGGAAAGAAAAGTGATTTTTATTAAATACTAAGAAGCTATAAAAGTTTCAGTATAATAATTCTTTAAAGACCAAAAATATAATGAATAATTCAAAATTGAAAACATTTTTCGAAAAATAGTAAATGAAATTATCCTATATCTTGAATTAAAAATTATCTTAAAACGACATTTTTTCTTACATGTTTCTGACATTTTTCAGTTAAAATAGGAATATTTCAAGTTATAAATGGGAAACTTTGTCTTAAATTTTTAATGTACAAGGTCAGATAAACTATCCAATCCACTGGTTATTGGAACAAAACCCATGTTCTTCTGTAAGAGCTTACTTCGTAACACTAAATCTATACTTTCGATTTCCAAACATGTTATACTAATTATATTATTTGCACCAATGGTGTGATATACAAAAATAAGCATAGATAGTGAAAAATTTTACAGATAGTGATCAGTACACCCTCAAGAAATGAAAGAGTAATAAACATCTCCCATTTAGGCATTTATGCTATGCCTAAATGGGGCATTATATACCTAAGAAGTATGCTATTATGTTTACTTGTAGTAAAGTTGAGTGTGGGCCACTCCAGATTTTTATGCATGTTTTTGATAACATTGTATGGAATCTTTTTAATTGATTAGCCAATTTTAGTAAATACTACATAGTGACTGAAAGCATAGTCAGTGAAGATAATTTACTATTTCAATAGTTCAATTATTATACATTTTATATCAGTATTCATTTTGCGACCCCCTTCAAATTTTTCTCTAACATCATCAGTTGATCCTCGTCTTCTTATGGTGACCATGGATATCACCTCCCTCTATGCCTCTATCGACCACTCTGAGGCTTTGGTGCTCTGGGATTGTTTTATTATCACAGAACTCCTCCTTTACTCTTTCCACTTCTTATTTTTCCATCGCCTCTCTTTTTCACTAAATGCAATGGTTGCAATTCCATTTAGACCAAAGGGGCTGCAATTGGAACAATTATAACGCCTTACTGTACTAATTTTGAATCGTAAGTATCCGAATAGTGTTCAATGTCTTGTCAAACATTAATCGATAATTGCCTAGATGACACTTCGACTTAACTTTCATATGTTATTCATGCAGTTTTCAAAAACAAATAAAGAAACGTACTTTACCAAATGAAATTTTATCCCAATAATTTTAATTGATTAGCCAATATTGGTAAATAATTAGCCATTAATTAGAAGCTGTAATTCGTGACTAAATTAGTGCTTGGAATCTTGTAAGTGTTTAATTATTTCTTTCTTATACATTTGTTGCAATGAGATTTCTTCATTTGCATGTTGCCATCAGTTATACTATTTCCTTTACCTTTCCAAAATTCCAATTTCTCCATCTTTCACTAACAACGTTTCAAACAGACCAATTTCTTTTCTTGTTCTTGGCTTTGATGTTATTGTGTTACAATGATTCCTTCTTTACTGCTGTTCAGTAAAATAAATCAGCAAAAAACCCTTACTCAACTGTTAAGAAGAATATACCTACTACACTCGTCGATGCACATTTATTGAATTTGCAATAATCATACGAAACAGTATATCCACTAAAATAACCTGCAAGACCATTCTTAGAGGCCATTCCCCTCCTTTAGTAAAGTTGTCCTGGACTTGCTGAGACACTTCACCATTCAGAAAGATCAGTTGATTCTTCCTTTTTTATTACCACTTATTTCTCTGATGTCAACAAGTTTGGCACTTTGTTAAGTAGTTTTCCATGTCTTGTTTTCCCTCTATTCTATCTATAATCGGTCATTTCTTATTGGAAACCTCCCCATCTAAAGAGTTCTATTTTCTATACTTTTCCCGAACATCTTAATCCTATTAAAGCAATGGGGTCGACGCAGTCTTATTATTAACCCTACACCTTGCATTATTTCGTTTACAACCGTAATTCCTACGCCATCCATGTTTATAGCTTCTCTATTTCCGCAAATGCGTCTGTCAACTGCAATACATTAAATGTGAGGCTTTAATATCGGCCTCTATTCACATAAGTTGATCCATTGTATACAAGTAGCCATAGTCACAAGTCGTCTTTCGGTCTTCACTGCAATTTTCCTCTTGCTAATGAGCATTTCCACGGTCTCAGTTTTAATGACAATTCATTTGAAATCCTTGATGAGACCCCTGACTTCATGTCTTGTTATCAGTCATCTTTCTTCTCTTTATAATTTTGTCCTTCTTTTTACAACTCATTTCATTATTTATGACTACCCATTTTATATCTTTACTCCCTTTATTTGTGTTATTTATTTTCAATGTATTCCTTCTTTTCCCACCTCGCACATTTAGTAACCCTAATTACCTTGGCGGACTCGTTTTTTCATTAGTCGATATTTGCCTCCGAGAGGATTACTTCTTATATTCATGACGACGAATATCATAGTGTAGAAGTGAATTGCGTAAGTTTTTTCTAGACGTTAGTTTTTTGTAATATGACATTTTGTTCTCGAGTACTATTTCTTCTTTACTATTTAATGTACAAATACTTCAAAATATGGAAAGGAGGGTACAACTATTAACCAATTACTACCTAGTAAGCACATAGCTTTGTTTCGTACTCCATGTATTTTATCTAAATGTATGGTTTGTTATTAATTGACCAATTAATACCAAGGACGACTGATAGCCGAATACTTAATAAGTACAACGACACTCTTATCGGAACATATGCGAATTTACCTTTCTAAGCTAGACATTAAAGTAAGTAAGATTTGTTGTTATATCAAAAAATATTAATTTTCATTATTATTATTAGTAGTATATATATATTACTTTTGAATTGTTGTATCTATATAATAGTCTAATAAGGTTTTCGTAGTAAAATAGATTTATAATAATTGATAATTGTTATTAATATATTAGTTGTTGACTTGTTTAAATACGTGTAGTTTCCCTTCATCGTTCCCTTTTCTGTCACTAACGACGATTACTGTCAGTTGAGATTCATTACTTGAATATTCCTGTTGAAAAACCTTAAGAGAGAAAACATTTAAATATTTATTACGAGATATTATTATTTACGAACTCAACTGAGGACTTTTGAGTTAGAGTTCATTTGTTAATTCATTTTTTGAGTTAAATTTGCTTATACTTATTCAACAATGTGCTAAAATTGCAGCGTGTATGCATAAGCTGAAATTTCCAAATTCTGGTGACTAATGTTTATAATAGAATTATTGTACAAGCAAAATTGTGCAAATAGTCTATGCGAGATAAACTTCTGCGATTAGTCAATTCTTGCATACGTTCTCTCATCTATTAATAGTCTAAATATATCGGAACAATTTTTTTAGAAGATTTATCTATATTAATAAAAACTAACCTGATTGGAGTGTACAGCATACTTGTGATATATTATAATTCGATTATAATATTAATAACATCATTTGATCGGTAAAATAATTATATGCATCACTAGGACAGTTATTAAGTTTAAAAGACCGCTAGACTCACGGTTCAAGAGACTGTCAAAATATAAGACAATGGTAGTATATGTAACTCCACTTTATTAACAAAATGATAAATTATGAGGAAAACTTTGGAAATCTCAATGAAATCTTCTACAAATTTGCTGTTAGTGAGATCTTAGTGACATTTCATGCTGCTTGTGAGACCCGCAGTAGTTAATATTTGCTTACTCTGCATCAAATATAAGTTAGAAATATACAGATAACTATATTATCAAATACAGTTTACATAATGAATTGTGTTTATGGGATTTTTAAAAATTGTTTCCTTTTCAAATATTTTCTATCGTTTATTGAATAATTATAAATTTTCAATAAATTAAATACAATTCCAATAAAAAAAACTTATATTCAGAAAGTTCTGAATCAAATCAAGATGCCAAAAAGTTGTTATTACTCTTTAATTTGTGGAATGAAATCAGGATAAAGGAGGTAATATAGGAATCTATGTTCTATGTGATGTCCAGAATATTGAAATATAATGCTCTAGTTCCCATATGTCAGAGTCAAGGCCCGCGAGAGGGTTTTCTATGGCCAGCAGGATGATATTAGTTTATTATTAAAACCGACCCACAGGCAGCAGAAGTTTTATACGCACCAATACTACATTTCCCACAATGCAAAGGCGACGCAGACGCTTCAAATATTTAATGTTCATGTTATGGGGATTTATATATAAAGGAAATTTGTCTTTTGTGCTGTTGAAAATTAAAAATGACTAACAAAGCCATAAGAAAATATTGCTTTCTTTATCCGATCATATTGCAATATATTTGTTAGATTTTCAGTAGGTTAAATTTCGTTCACTACACTATATGTGGTCATTTTAAAAAAAATCAATAAACATTTGCTCAGTCCGGCCTCGGCTTGTTGCTACATTTTTTATGTTATTTTGCCTTTGACACTCCTGCTCTAGTTGAATGTAATCAACGTAACGCTATTTCAGGATGAGTGAGAAGCTTGAATTCAAGTCTTTGATTGGAGACGAGACGATAGACTACATGGTAGATCACTGCAAGGGTAGACTTCCTCCTGGAACTGTACGAGTTAGTCCGTCTGAAGCCATCTTACCCTCTATGTACCAAAAAGACGCAACTCGCATCCTCCAGTTCAAGGTTCGACCAGACGACATCTGGCTTCTTACTTTTCCAAACAGTGGTAATATTTTGCGTCATATTTTAAACAATCAATTGCAAGAATTCATGAATAAGTTGAGTGAAAAAAAATTGAAGTAGAAACATTCAACGTCGAGAAATCACTTCAACATATGGACATTGGTCGTTCAAGAGAAGACCAAATTTTAATTTACATAAAAATCCAAACTGCAATTCTCTCCATTCAATCAGAGCTCTCCGATTTACAAACAATGTCAAATTTTGTTATTTTGCAATCACTTATTTTGAAGTGATTGCTTGTCACTGTTTTCTGTTTTTTTATTTATTGTCCTTACTTAATTTAGAAAGCAATACTTGAGTTTGATTTTTGTTTTATTTTGACTTTGTACTGATGAGTATTTAGGTATGGTCAATTGGTATTAAAAAGATATTTGAGAATACTTGAAAACTGTTCAATAAAGTTGATCAATAATAATATTTTTTGGTGAAAATATAGATACATGTATAGAACAAAATATTAAAATCTAAGGTGGCCTACTCAAATTTTCTATAAGTAATCATAATATCAAACTGACAGACAATCAATTAAATTTTGGATTTATTGAAAATTTGATTTATTTTAATGAGGGCTTGGGACTCATCGCACTCGTGCGAGTCACTACCCTATTGAGCTTTCCTGTCTAGTTTTTAAAATCAGCTTGTTTGTTTTTATCTTCTCCAAGACGATTACCTCTCACTCAATAGAATGCAATCACAGGTTTCCGCCACTTTCTGACAGTCTTAATGTTAATAGTTGCATAATGCAGACTTTGTATCATGTTAACAGCATCTATCATAAGTAGTAGTTAAAAAGAAAACTTGCTGTTACATATTCTACATATTTTTAGCAACCCTTTCTTTGGAGATATAGTGTTTTCAGCACTGTAAGTTCAGCTGGAATGAGTTTTTTTTTAAACTAAATTAAACTCAGCCGTTGTACCCATCTTTTATCTGCTTTCTTCTTTATCCTTCATTAGTTGCGTTCTCATAATGCATAATTGCTCCCAAACAAGAGCGTTAACCTACACTCTACCCTATGAGGTCCATTATTGTACAAAATACAAAACATTTGATCTATCAATGATTGTGAATTGTAGCATCTACGCAACCATCTGGTCACAGACTCACCCACCCACAGACATCATCGAAAAAACATCATAAAACTACTTTGGAGATCTCAAACCATGTAAATCCGTCAAACTCCCAAGACATTCTTTTCATTATTGCTACACTTTATAAAGCTCCGTTTTAAACTTGACATATATTTGATTCAGAATACTTTAAACAAGTAAAAGACACTTACTTGGATAAGTGTCTGTATAAGCCTAGCCAGTAGGCTGAGTACACTAGTCTCTACAAAAGACGTACAAAGTCAACACAATGATTCTTGCTCATTAACTTACTTAATGTTGTAAATATTTTGAATCACTATTTTCAACAGAAATGAAAATGTATTTCTCAAATGTATTTTTACAGGAACCATATGGACTAAAGAACTTATTTGGATTTTATGCAATGATTGTGATTTTGAAAAGGCGAAACAAATCGATTTAGTTGACCGCTTCTCTTACTTTGAGTAAGAACTAACCATATTATAATGCTATTAATTTGTTTTAAAATGCCTTATGTAGCACAGTTGAAGACCTGTTGGTAAGTAAGATGTCTGATTTCTTCTCTCTCTAGGCATCCCCTAGCCACAGTCTATGTCCTCTCCTTCCCACTCTCCCACTCGACATTACTCTTCTACTCATTTCACTATTCTCTTCGTTTACTTCACTTCCCCCCCACCCTTCACCAAACTTCTTTCTTCTTCCGTAAGCACATTATTGAAAATAATTTTGAATGAAGCAGGAACTTTTTATTATAGATACTCATCTGTCAGTCAGTTGGTAGAGAATGATGTATTGACAACGCTGGACCGGATGGAGAGTCCACGATTCATTAATAGTCATCTTCCTATAGAGCTACTACCACTTCAGCTGTGGACCGTCAAACCCAAAGTAAGAGAATTTATTAATGTGTCTATTAACCCACATGAGGGGTGGCCGAACAGGGGAAGGCGATATATTGGCTTAGTTATTATTTCCTGGAAAATGATATATTATATATATATATATTTAGAAGTAAGGAAGAAATAAAATTAGGATCCGCAAGTCTTGTAATCCCTTATTCTGTATGATTAAACACTGTTGTATTTGTTGAATTTTGAGTGATAGACGTCACAAAACCACACCGTTTTAACAAATTCAGGTTTTTTATTTAACATAGGAAACGCATAATAAAAGCAAACGTCATGTGTGAAGACAACAGGTTGAGTTGACAGTAATACCGTAGTACACAGTATTGTAAACATTAACAGCTGAGCGACAAAAAGACTCTAGTTAGGCAGACAAAAATAACCGTAGTCCTTCAACAGTATTTAATACCTGAAATATATCAAATCACACAGGAAAGTAAATCACAAAAACTTATGTTTGTCCGTGTTAATCAGAAATAGAGAAAATCAAATTAAATTCATTATTAAATCAACATTAAATTCATCATAAAGTATTCGTTGTAAACACCTGAGAGAAAGGCACTTAAAGTCAGGTTTTACTAAAATCTGACCTTAAAATTGTCAATTCCATACTCTTAAACGAGAAGATTCACAGAATTTTGTTTAATAACTGTAGTTTGAAGCTTAAGCCAGTGATTTCTTTTCATTGGAAAATCATGTCTCCCACACTGATGAATAGATTTAAGATTTTTATTTCTTACTTACATAATGAATCATCTCCAAAATTGCATTTTAACCAATCCAATTTTTGTTTATTTCTAATCTTACTTGTATAATTTTTAGCTTTTATAATAAAATAACAGTTTTTTAGAAGGTCCTTCTGTAAAGTAACCTTAGACTCTTTCCTTGTATTAATAGGAGATTGCTTATATCATGATACTGAAATAAAAGACCACAAACTGGAAGAATACAAAGATAAATTACAAGAACTGCCAGATAATTTGTAAGCCAAGTTTGATCACTTTAGAAGTTGAAGTTGACAATGTTGGCACAGCGTCTGAAAACTGTTGGAGAAGACTTGATATGCATTAGTTCTCAGAAGAACCGTCACTTGCTTCTGAACGTCTTTGATGTCCGTAAATCGTGATCTCTTTAAGGGCAGTTTAAGACGTAGAAACAAAAGAAAATCGGCATGCGGCAGAGCTGTAGAGTACAGTGGATGTTGCAAAACTGTTACACATGTTGATAAACTCGCCACGGCTTCAAAGCGTCCTGCTTTTTGTTTATCTGTTAGCATATGTGGTAAAAATCGTGAACAAATCTTGCGTTTGCCCAATTTTTCAATGACAACGGTCTCCACTGTGTCTTTGCTAATACCCAATTCTTCTGCCATTGATCGCAGAGTGAATCCTCAATCTTTTGATAGCACACTCGCACATGTTCAATGTTCTCTGGTGTCCTTGTGAATGGCCGGCCCTAAAGGGTCCTCAACCGATTCTTGCTAGCGCGAAAGCGTAATACACACCAATCGTACACACATTTCCTACTAACAGCCAACTTAACAGTCAAAAGGAAGTTTGATGCGTTATTAGACATATATAACACTATCAACCATTTTGAATATCTTCAATGATTTGAACAATTTTAAAACCATAAAATTCTCATACTTAAATATCTTAACAAAACTATATACATTTAGAAAAATAATCTCCCAGTTTTTATTGGAAATGAATGAAATGTGCAGTGAGGAATAAAATAAATTTAAGACTTCGCGACGTTTATTTATCATTATTTACAGTTGAGCTCCAAATAGCAAACAAAAACCACGTATTTTTAGGATGGGCGGTCAGGAATCCGAAGAACACACACACACACACACACACACATACACACAGACCTTTCAATTAGTAAAAGTTCTCGTTATGGTTTCCAGCAGAACAAAAACTTTTTGCTTCCTATGCTAACGAATCCGTTAAATGTTAAGAACTGTAAGCACACTAGAAGTATAAGCAATATAGTCAAGTAGCTGCGATGAATATGTAAAATCAATATATGTGTATCAAAAGCTGATACAACTGTAACTCTTATCTAGAGAAGAACTACTCCATTACTACTTTTGTATACAAACATTAGTTGTCATGCTACTAGCGATTCTGAAGAAGAACATTATTGACTGAAAAATCTCAGGAACATTGTAGAATTTCATACAGTTTATGCAAGTATGTTGATTTAAATATGTGTGAAATATTCCATTGCCTTGTTATCACTTATAGAGGGAGGGGGTGGGGAATTAAAACATCAAAAGATGTTTGTTTGACCGAAAGATATTTCTAAAATTCATAATATTCAAAAGCGATAAGTAGAAAAAATTATTTAGTGAAACTCGCAATGATGTAACAGTGAAGTGAAAATCTCTATATATAAAGTTTGTGAGTTTGTTTGTTCACCGATTTCCCGTGGAGATAGAGACCTGAAACTAAATATATATTATTTATTACGTGAATAATGTTAAATAAAAGAAAATTATCACTGTATTCCGAAATTTTTTACAATAACTGTAACAAAATTTTTTTTATAAATTTAATATTTGCGTAGCATAAACACTGGTAATAAACTAAAGGCATGGAGCCAGGGTAGCCCACTAGCTTGCGTGCTCGCCGATGACAGTAGCATAAATATATTAAAAATAAATGTAAAAAAAATTTTTGAATTTAAAATTTGAATAATATAAACAATGGTAATGAAGTAAAGGCATGAATCCAGGGTAGCTAGCCGCTTGCGTGCTTGATGATGGGAGTACTGCAAATCTATTATAAATAATTGTAGCAAATATATAATAAACTACCATATTTGTGGTTAAAAATCAATAATTTTACAAACTTGAACACAACTTTGTGATGTTGTTCTAAGGTAATATTTTAAAGACACATCCCTCTCATTAATATTATTTTATGTTAAGTAAATAAATTGAATGTTTTAATTTACAAGTTTTGTTTGTTTTAAATATATTTCATTGTGTACATAACTTGAATTGAGGTTATATTTATTTATATCATAAAATAAATTATTTATTTTTTTAAATGATGTTTATTTCGCTAAATATCCTTATTTGAATTGTATATATCTTGAATCATGAATCAAAAGCTTCGGACATATAGTAATCTCTTTCCGTGGCTTACTAAAAGAAAGAATTAAAATTATCCCTGTCAATCATGTTCAGTGAATTAATTTCAATATATTGTTACAATTTCTCAGTGACACAAAGGGTCACAAAGGTGTAATCAGATAAAAGTGAATATAGATGTAATATATATGTATATATACATATATATAAATGAAAAAGACAACACATAGAAGAAACGAGAAAACTTACTGGATTGATATTTCGAACTGAACTTCGTCACCAGGAAGAGAGTAGAAGGGAAGAAGGAGAGATACGTGCCTTCACGTTTACCAGTGGAATGCACTGGTTCCAGGAGGAATGCGACTGAGGGTTCCAGGTGGTAGTCTCAGCCGCATTCCACTGGTACACGTGAACGCACGTATCTCTTCTTCTTCCCTTCTACTCTCTTCCTGACGACGAAGTTCAGTTCGAAATATCAATCCAGTAAGTTTTCTCATTTCTTCTATGTGTTGTCTTTTTCATTTATTTACTGTCCTGTTTGAACTGTTTAGTATTTTCATTTATATATATAAATATGTATATATATGAATGATGAAACCACAATATGAAACTGGAAAACAAGACTAAGATCTTTCAACCGTAACGAGCGGTCTTCGTCAGTTGGGTTTTTGACTCTGACGAAGACCGCTTGTTACGGTTGAAAGATCTTAGTCTTGTTTTCCCATTTCATATTGTGGTTTGATCATTGATTGTTATTTCACATGTTTATGTGAAATATTTATATATATATAACAAGGTTTTACAATAAACACGTGAAACAACAATCAATGTTTTCCCATTTCTTATTATGGTTTGAACATATATATATATTAATATGATTTATAGATAGTGATGATTTTCCGGGACGTCCGTGCTGTGGCAAGCTCCCACTTTGATCACTACCAGTTCTGGCACAATTACACAGGAACTAGAGAAGCATTCTTCGAGGCTTTCTTAGCAGACAAAGGTAACTAGCTTCTAATAGAGGAAACAGTATATAACATCTGTCACAAGTCCTATTAGAATGGTTATATGGAAGAACATTTCCTTCACACATCTTGAGTAAATCATATTAAAGATTGCAAGTTACAAAACTATCCATGTAACATGGATTGAAATATCAGTATAAATAAAGGGGAATACGTTGAGAAAAGAAATAAATATAATGAATACTAAAATGAAAAGGAAATACATAACAATACAAGAATAAAAGGCTGTTGTATAAAGATTGAGTATTTGAGTTGTTTCAGCCAATATCAAATGAGTCAAATATGCAGGTATTTAAAGCTCTCAATGTAACATTAGTGTTAAAATCAGAGCATACTTTTATTTTAAAGATTTGAACCCGAAAGCAGTCATTAAAACGTAGACCATGATAATAAGTATCATGGATTATAATATAAAGGCTTAGTTTTTTAAAAACAAACATGAAAGCAACCTAACATAGAAAGCATAACACTGAGCAAAATCTAACTGACAGATGACATTACAGGAGGTATTAAGATGATCGGCTTAGGTATTATCATGGGAGGGAGGAAGGAATTTATAAATACTTCATTTATATTGTCCATTCATATAGAATTCTTAACGATGATAAACAAAAAACAAGTTAATTTAATAAATATTGGTACCATTTGTGTGGTTGAGTCTTCTGAACGACTGAGAGTCATAAAGGAACATTAGCATGTATTTAAATCTCAAGACCAGGAAATAAAACTGCCAATTATAAAATCAGAAAAGAAACCATAACCCATAAATTAGAGATGTAAGAATTATTAAAAGACACTATAACTCAAATCACTAAGTGAAAGGAATAGCAATGTCATGTGATGAATTATCAAACAAGAGTTACTCTGAAGTATAGGAGAAAATGGATTTTTAAAATAATACCATGCAATTATCAATTAAGCAGCATAGCATTAAGTGACATGTTTGATTTCAGTGGCTTTATCACCTTATTGGAAACACATCTTCGGTAGATGGAATCTGCGACATCTTCCCAATGTCTACATCAACTGCTACGAACATATGAAAAAGGTATCACAAAAATTCACTTTTTAGAAAAGATGTCAGGTTTAACGGGTAGCGTGCCCACCTTCAAAGATGGGTGATTCAAATCTTGACCATGACCCTATTCTTTGTGTGGTGGATATGAAATCTTGAGAGGACGTCAGTTTGAGAGGACGTAATAGACCAGACACTACATTGTATCAGGAAATCGTTAAAGATCCCTAACTTAATAAACTTAAAAAAGAGTAAAATTTAAGACCCTCAATGTAGAATCAGGCTATAAATAAAATGGGCGAAATAACCAAAAACAACATTTATAAAGTTTTTTAGAAATAACATCTTTTTACAGGTACTGAAAAACAGCCATAAATTTTCTTAAATTCAATATAACTCTCCGAGAACTAACTTCTATTTACCATTTATATTTTTATTTATTTTTTCATTAAAATAATATTCATTATTAATAGTTTTCATTATAAAGAATAATTTCATTATTTTAATCTTATAAGAGTTACTATACCACAAGATTTATTATTATGATACGGATCATACAGTAATAGTTGATACTAGAAAACCTTTATAGATTTCCAACCGTTGTTCGTCTCATCTCTCTTCCTTTCTTCTCCTGAAGGCGATTAATGCCAAAAATTACATTGAAATGCATGTTTTACCTTCCATTTGAGTTATTTTGCTATCTTCGAGCTCTCTATATATTTTTCAGTAAATATATCAGACAACTAAATGAAACGTACCATGAACTAAATAAACTTAATTCACAAAAGGAACCCACATAAAAGAGGTTATAAAAATTCACTGATGTATTATATTTCGAATGCCTCGTCATCTGGTAGAAAGGTGTAAATCTTTCCGAAGACAAGTGACAACTGAAGTGAAGTCTCATTGAAGATTCACTCAATCAGTGTAGCCAACTTAGGAAGGGATCAAAGACAAGAATAAATAACAAAATTTAAAAAAAAATACTAAACAAATGAACCATAATGAAAAATAAGTAAACAAAAATTGTTTAAATATTAAATAAATAATAAATAATAATTCAAAATTAAAGTTAAGCATAGGAACAGATGTACCACAAATGAGTCGAATAAGTACTTCTTCTGAAGCCTTCGAAGTGATATTAGAGGAGGGATCAGGAATCTGCCTATGAACCTATACATAAAAACAGTATTTGAAACTGATTCCATGAGAACGCAGTAATTATTACCGGTTATTACAGGGAAGGTAATTTATTTCAGATCAGCAGTACTGCTATGAGAACTATCATAGCTCTGTCTTCGGTCAAACAATTTATAGAGACGCTTGAACTTTCCTTGCCGCTCACCAACTCCTTCCAAGCTTTATACCCCCTTCATAGAAAATATCTTTTTCATTTAACCATACAATAAACACGAGTTAGACTTGTTTCATTCGTCCTTCCAAACTATTTATTCATATATTTTCTTTACTCACTGAGTGTCCTACACTCACATCACACCACTAGAAGGTTCTAGGGGTGACTGAAGTGGTACTACTTTTCTTATTGCCACCTATTTTCCTGGTGCTCATAGGCTGGGGGCAGAGTCATCAAGGAGTTTTCCCTATACTTTCTTCATCCTCCTGTACATCTATTTTCAAGGAGATGCCTTCAGTCACCTACCACTAAACTGCTAATTAGTAAGTTAAACAGTTTTCAATTAGGCTTATCTATATATAACGTATATAATCGATAACAAGATTTCACAATAAACACGTGAAACAACAATCAATGTTCAACCTACAATAAAAAATTGGAAAAAAAGGCTAAAATCTTTCAACCGTAACAAGCGGTCTTCGTCAAAGTCAAAAACGTAACTGAAACACAAGATGCAGAAACATCATGGTGCGGTGCCGAGAGGAGTGGGAGAGAAGAGAGCCTCATCTAAGAGGCTTGGCAGCTAGCGGATAATTTTTTACTTTTTCTTATTGTACTCCTTTGTTTACCCAGGAATCCCTCCCAGGACTATTGCCCTTTCCTGTACTTTACAACATTTTTAAAATATCTCTCTTCCATCCCATCACGTTTCTGCATCTTGTATTTCAATTGGGTTTTTGACTCTGGCGAAGACCGCTTGTTACGGTTGAAAGATCTTCGTCTTTTTTCCATTTCTTATTGTAGTTTGAACATATATGTATCTTTAAATTACACAAACGACGACACAGAAAAAGATAAAATACACAGTTACTAAATTCAATATTTTGAACTGTTGTTCGTCATCAGAAGAAGACTAGAAGAGAGAAGACTCATTTAAGATTTGGTTACCAAACCTCAGTAGAGATTTTACGAAGACCGCGGGTTACAGTTGAAAGTTCTTAATCTTTTTGCTGATTTCTTACTGTGATTTAGACGTTTATATATATATATATATATATATATATATATATATATATATAAAGATTACATTTATACTACAGTATGGTGTATAGTTAGTAATAATGTATATAATATACATTAGATATATAATGATATATATATGTAATCCTCACTGATAGATGCATAGGGGCTACCGATCATTCTGCAGGGTAGACTGTCGTACATATATTTAAAAACCATTAAGTTGCTAGAGTAAAATCCGATTAGTTTTGTATGCCGATAGATATTTTCAATAAGAAGTGTTATTGTTATTCTTTTTTTCAAAGGACCTGGAAGGCGTTATCAAAGAGCTGTCTGTATTTTATGACATAAAACTAAGAGATGGACAGCTGGGTGCAATGATTCACCACTTGAGTTTTAAAGAGATGAAGAAGAACAAAAGTATCAACCATGAGGATTGGGCTCTGAAGAATGGAGTAGTAGGAGCGGAGTTCATCAGGCATGGCGAGTCGGAAAGGTGGAAGAAAACCATGGAACCTGAGATGGTGGAGAGATTTAACAAGTGGATAGAAAAACACACTCAAGGCACTGACTACGACCTTCATCCTATCTCTGGATGAAGAAAAATCTCTTTTAGAATGTAAAACAACTCCCTTTTGGTGTTCTGTACCACTTCAAGTAATACAAACATTATTTGGTAGTAGATAATGCACCAGTTTAATACTTGGACAATTTCAGAAAGAAACATTCATGTATATTTCCCCAACTTAAAATGTATAATTTTTCAAATTGATTAAAATCAATACAAAATACAAATATAAATAATATTTAAACCAATATTACATTATCGAATACATTTATTAAATACTAGCAGACGACCCTCAATCGTCTAAGTTGAAAGATCTTAGTCTTTTTCTCTCATTTCAAAGATCTTTGACGTATCACGTTTGGATTCCGTATGATTGCAGCGAACCCTTTCATCTTTAGTTAACACTTGCTCTAGTGCTTCAAATAGTTCACTGTGTGAGTTACAACTTCACATTATTGTGTGTAACTCTGTATGCACACAGTCCCTGTCAATATAAATTTCATCTACTGCCCACAAATATTTAGAACTGACCTTAGGTTTGTTGACCTTATTTTGTCATTCATTGAACTTAAATATTAATTAAACCAATTTTATTTCAATATCTAAAATACACATCGCTTTTCGCCTTGACTGTTAGACATTTTTATAGGTTCCTATTTTAACAAAACTTTTTTGATTAATAGAGTGTAACAAATTCAAAACTATAGTATGATTAAAAAATTAAATAATCATGTGTTTCATTTAATTCTGGATAGCATACTATACCGAACTGGGTAAAAATAAAACATAAATTATAAATAAATTTTGATTTAAAGAAATATTTAATGATATCATTCTAAGATCAGGGTAGGTAACGTGGTTACCACCTACAGATTAGCCGAAAAGTTTTCTTTCAGTAAATTTTTATATACAAAATAAATATTTTTTATATAGAAAGGCACAAATGTGGAAAAGATTTATAACTTACTTTATCATTGTCTGTTCCATGATTACATATTCCACTAGTCTAAATAGACTTAGGTAGGTAAACCTAATGTGGTTGTTTCCTTTGGGAGAACGCACAAAGATTAGAAGGTCTTTTATGATAACTTCGACACAGAACCAATGGCAGCTCCTGTCTAAATAGAGTTTAACCAGGGAAGGTTAAGGTAGCTGTTGTTATAAGGAGATCACACAGTAAAAACACAAGGAACAAGGAATAACTAAAAAGTATAAAAATGAAATTTTAAAAATATGATTTAATTGCCTTTGAATAATAGTTGGATTGCTTCAATCTCTCTTTATTAAGAGAGAATTAAATTACATGCTTCAACAAACATAGTATGAAAAATAGCAGAATCATAGGTTGAATCAGGATAGAATGTAAAGTGTACAATTTTGCACGTATGTTGTTCACAAAGGAAGTGATGACATAAAATAATTATATTATGTGCGTATAATAGTTATATGTGTAGAATGACATAGCTGAGTTTCTGACAGCAACTTGAGACGAACTTTCCTTCTCCTAATAAGGGTTGACATATTTAAGTTTGGATATATATTGGTCATTGGGATATATTATTATTGGTTATAACTACTCGAAGTTAGTTATAACCACAAATCTCAAAGGTTTGTCTACTCACTGGATGGGATTTTCAAAACGACAAGACATTACTGATTCACGAGCTATTTTAGCTATTTCTGATAAATAGTTAGGCTATTTATATGATTATAATCATTATAAAAGTAATGAATCATTAATTTTATGTTAGCTTCTCAGTTTTTACTTTCTTTGCTCTCTGATAACATAAATGATGAAAGACCTCAGAGTATTTATTTCTGTTGTTTTATTTTCCCATTGTGGTTTAAAACTTCATTGATAGCATCACGTGTTTATTTATTGTGATTTTTCTGGACAATGTCATATATATACAAAATCATAAAAAATTAATAAAATACTTAACCAAAATGTTGCACATACCTGAATCCATTGGTCTCTCAGTAGTAACATACTGGTTTGTACAGGGTCAGTTATGTTGTAATGCTGAAGAAAGTACAAGTACATATCAATAGGAATCTTAAGTTTTTTATTGTGAAAATATTTTTAATTATAGAAATAAACTTGAAAGATGAACCATTCAAACCAACATTGCATACAAGGATAATTTTCGTAAAAACAAATATTAGTTATATCACTAACCACCTCTTACTACATATTAAAGACATAGTTTTACACTTACTAGAAAAAATAATAATCTGAATGATGTAACGTCGTCGTTATCATCATTATCATCAATCGTAGTGACCTTTTATAGTAAAGCTAAAACTACTTACTACATGTTTATCACATTGTAAAATGATGGCTGCCACATTTGAAAAAATCATTCAGTTAAATTATTATCATAATTTTGGTAACACATTCAATTATAGTACTGTTGAGCATAAACCAAACCAGATTTTTGATAAAGAATTAAGTAAACAAATCAATTTCTATATGAAAATAAGTTTTACTTCAAGAAAGCTATAAATGAAACAAAACGGTTGCCATTATTCCACAATTAAGTGTTAGCCTTTCGGGAGTGCTTTTAAATAAAGCTTTAATAACTTAGAATTTTATTCACTCAACTTGATATTTCATACTTAAATAATTTAACATTAATGAGATTTGAAAATAATTAGATATTATCACTTAATGATTACTTTCATTGAATATGGCGGTTCAATTTTAATTGAGCATTCTTTTTGGTTAGAACATTTTGTCTCTTTTGCTAAAATAAAATCTTGAGAATAAACATAATGTAAAAAAGATTTAAAATGCTTATTATCAATTATTTAAGAAGTATAATCACTTACTATATTAACAGTGCATATTTGTTACAAAATATTTTACATATAATTACACCTATTTTAATTAGAAATATGTTTTAAATTTCTAATTTAATTAAATTTCACTTAATTTCTTAAGATATTTTTACTTAATTTATTTTATACAATTACAATAATTTAAGATGAATCAAGGAATAACATTTCGATTAAGTTATTAAAATGAGTTATGGAAGTTTACTTCTTATAATTTAGTAGCACTACTTAAAACATTTTTGATATACGTCATATTAAAGATGTACATATTTATACATAACAAATACTACAGTATTAAGCATTTTATATTCCATTTATTAAGCAATTACGAATTAGATAACCTAAAAATGAGATAACGTTAAACATTCATTGTAAATTAAGAAGGTGTAACTTATTTAAGTTATATCATAAATAAGGAGTGAATTTCGTACTGCAATTGTAATTTTACAATACTGCAATTGTACTGGGTTAATTTTACTTATTGAGTAATATATTTTGCCTTAAACAAGATTTTTTGTGGAGGACTTTTAATCGTACTAACAAGATGGGGAAGGAAATTTATCAACCTTTTCAAATTCACTCTTTTAGAAATCAAATTCTCACTAGATATTTTATTCAAAAACCTGGTGTGACCTACACTCAACTTTACTATAAGTAAATATAATATTAAACTCATTGACAACCAACTAATTTTTGTTTTGTTGTACGGCAGTGCAGACATCTTAATCAATAATGTATCATTTCATATTGGGGGAATTCAAGAATTACGTCTCGCACAAAAAAATTTAATATGAAACTAAAAACGCGTTTCGAACACTTAGTGTTCTTCTTCAGGTTAAGATCTAAAAAATTTACATATTTGTGAGCTTTAAGAACATCAGAGTGAATTATTTGAAATTGAATACAATAGATGAATGTTGAATTGAACTGTTGAGGTTTTTAACAACGGAATTAGTATGAAAAATGACTTAATTAATCTAAACATTAATAAAACATGACTACATACTGAAACATGGTCTTATTATATCGGGCTCGTACACTCCTGTAATATTGTATACCCAATTATTGTAACTAAATCGAACTTCAGATTTTAAATTCTTTAATAATCTTCATAAATGTGCATAGAGAAGTTTCCGTCATGACTCAAGTTTTAGTTATGATTGGATAAAAAAGTCTTTATCCTCTCTAATTCGATCAGCGACCCAATTTTACAGACATTTTACCAGATATAATGAGGTCAAAGGTTTCTACCTCTTCTAGACAGAGTTCTGAATTCTTCGTATGATACAGAGACAGAGTATGATATCAAATACAGTTTCTATTCAAATTATTTAAGTATAAGCTACTAATAAATTTTCTGTATATATTTTCAAGATCTCCCTTTAAAGATATAGTATTGCTTACAAATGTAAATTCAATTGAAATGAGCTTTTAAACTACATTGGACATAGTTGATCTTGCCACCATCTAACTGTTTTCTTCTTGATCTATTTGTCAGTTCTACTACTGTGAAAGCTGAGGAGTGTAGTACACTCAAACATTTTCAAATTGTTTACTAACTCATTCTTAGGTATTTCATTGTTTCCAGGCACCTACATGAATATAAAATTATTTACGCTGTTTTCAACTATACAGTATGTACTTACACATCAAGGATCAAGGCATTGGTACAGCTGGAAATGGAATTATTTTTGTTAACTATTAAAATCTAAATATCGGTATGGACAAAATGGGTATTTTCCCAAAGTGGCAAAAATAGTTGATTTTGTATACATATCTTGTCACTGAATTCCTTAAGTAGGGTCACACCTTAATACTAAACAACTGGGAAAAAAATGAACTCGAATGTAATTAACTTGAATCAATTTGTAATTGATTCAAAGTGTTTAATTGAAGAATGATGATATATTAATTGAATTAAGGAGAAGTTTTGAATTGAAACGCATAAATAATATTGTAGACTGGATTGAAGAAATGTTCTACATGTAGATAACCTTGCCCTTATAATCCCGTGGTAGACCAAAGCGTCTAAAACATGGATGCTTATTAACTCATTCCTATCTGAAAGTAAAAATCCTGTATGTGATTTAAAAGGATCACACATTACTTGCCATTTCCGTTCGACAATATGAGATTTCATAAGAACGTGCAGCAAGTGAATTGATATTTAACATTTCAATTGACAAAACGAAAATTTAAAATATATATATATTACCGAAATAATATTTATTGTTATGAACTCAATTGTTTTTCCTTATTTTTATTTAAATAATAAAATGACAACAATTCTGTTATCTGAATATCTAGTAAATCGACTTGATTTTTTTTTTGTGGTCAATCACAGTTTTAAAATTCATCCTTAAGAAATGAAGGTTTAATTAATAAGTATATAACAGTTTTAATAAATCTTTTAATCTTTGAAAATTAAAATATTATTTTAACATGAATATATTTTGATATTCATTTACTTTTTGTAAATACAAACACATTTCAAATCGCATTCACAATTTGGTTAACATTTATATATTTAATACAGGTACAATGAAATCCGTAATGTTGTAGGTATTTCTATTCCTGAAGAATGCAGGACACAATGGTTAGTAAGATAGATCATTTATAAAAATATAACATAATTTGTATACAAATTATAACATACTTCATAAAAAATAAATTCCCATAGAAACAACAAATTTTGAAGTAGAATGAGAGCTAATCAAATAGAGAATCCATTTCTGATAAAATTGTTTTGAGCCACACTTAGTGCTATCCTTCTATCTACAGATAGATGTATGAATATACTTTACAAACAAGGAGAGATTCAAAATGTAATTAACTCAACCTTATTTTTAATATTCTCAGAATGTTTCAAATTCATTTCTGTTTCCTTTGTCGTTCAATTAAATAAGACAAATCAGCCTATTCAACTTACTCAATGTTAACTTAAAAATTAATTCAAAAATCTAGTCGTCAATTATGTTTAGAAATGATCCAACATAGTAAAAGTTAAAACTTAATATATTTAAAATTATCTACGGTGCAGTAAAAAGACGAGTTTTTTTATTACCATATAAGTGTCTGTTAAAATAAAACGTAGATTGATATCATAAAACGAAATATACTCACTCTATTTATGAGTTACAAATCTCTAAGGTTTTTTAAGTTTGGGGAACAAGAAGAAGGAACACAATGTTAGTTTTTCATGGTGGGTTCTGAAGAACGGTGATTAATTGTTCGGCCAAGGACTCAAGATTTCTGATAGCTGAACAGGCTGGAACGTTGTCGTGATGAAAAAACGTGTCACCACTCTTCTACATTTATGGCCTTTTTCTCCGAATTATGGTGCCTTTGGGTAAGTACTCGTGATGGACAACACATTGGGCGTCGAAGAAAAATGGAAACTTCCACTTTATCGCTGGAATTTGGTCTTAGAGATGTTTCACCCACCCACAAAAGGTTTATTGAACCTTTGTTTTGATTTCATATCCAAAAAGCCACATATCCAAAATTTTTCACCTGTTATGATTCTAGACAAGAAGGTTTCGTCTTCTCCTGAACGTTCAAGGAACTCCTGACAAGTCTGAACGCGATGAGCCTCTGGTCTTTGGCTAACAGACGTGGAACACATTTCGGAATAGCAATGTGGGACATCTTTAATTTCTGCATCAAAATTTCGTGACATGACCGAGCTGATATCCCACTCTCTTCAGCAAGTTCCCTTACAATCAGACGTCGATTTTTTTGAACCAGTGTATTTATTTAGTTGATATTTGAGTCGTCAGGTGACATGGAAAGACGTCCAGAACGTGGAAATCGTCTGACAACCATCCTTAAAACGCGCATGGTACATAAAGCATGGGAATTGAACGCTTATAGCATTATCACTGTAAGCCATCTTGAGCATGTCAAAAGTTTCGATCGCAGGTTTTCTGAGTTTAACACAAAACTTCACAGCAACTCTTTACTCGTTCAAGTCATCCATCCTTGAAACACATCCCCAAACAACACAAAACACACTTTACAAACAACAACGTTACTAATCAACAAATTATGATATCTGCAAACAAAACCGGCTTGTGATCAGCTGATCTTTACGAAGTCAACACCAAGCGCATTTATCCGGAACTAATTCCTGATAAATTCAGGAATCATATTCAGTCTACATATTTCTTGAACAGATCTTGTATGATGATCACAAATAAATATCTGGAGTAGCCTATACTCAACTTTAGTATAAGTAATCAAATATCAAACTTCTTAACAAACAAATGTTTTTTTGTTTTATTTTTATTTATATAAAGTTATGAATTAGATATATTCATTAGCTCTAACTATTTCAGTGGAATGGTTGAAAATTTAACTTCCTGAAATTAACCAGAATTAGCTTTCAATATTCACTCAATAGTCTATAGCAGATGATACATAGGAGCCTCTTGTGAAGGATCATCCAGCAAAAAAAAAAAAAAAAAATAATCCGATGAAATGATAAGCCAACAGACTTATTCAATACTATAAAGAAGCTTTATAGTATTCAATGATAATGGTGGAACGCAGGGTAATTAGATACCACTCTTTATAGGATGATGATAGGATAGGATGATATTAGATCTGTTAAGTTTATGCAGTTATAAGAAATCATTGATAAACATCCTTTGGCTGGCTACTGTCTCATGGTATATAAACCTTTAGAATTAAGTGTCTATTAGTCACCTAAGAAAAATTCACCGAAAATAATTTAGTTTTCTAAGAATTATTTTGTACAATATTTAATGCTCCTAATATTAAAAACCTCCTTGTAAACAGTGTTTCTATTTCTCTATTAGAACCTCATTACTGCAATAACTTTATTCCAAAATGATTGTTATTTTCATTATGTTTCGTAATATACAAATTTTGATTATTGTTGTTGTTATATAAAAGCAATACTATTCAATTTTTCATTGAAATAATTAATGTAAAGCTATAGGTTAACTTAGGTTTACCTTTAACTTTATATAGGTTATTTATTAATTAGATGAAATAGATAAGTGCATTTCCCTTTTCAGTCTCTAGGTTCTTCAGTTAGTGTAATCTATATGCACGAACTTTGTAAAGAAGAAATAATTGTCATCATTTGCCAAAAGAAAATTACATAGATACTGATATAATTTAATGCAACTCCCAATGAAAATATGTCTGAATATTGATTCAGTTAAAATAGCATTTGTTAGTTTCATTTGCAAATATATTTAAGCAACTCACATTATTTAATTCAATAAGAATCATATTCAATAACGAATATATCTTCCATGTTAACCTAATTCAAAATTTACATCCATTTTTTTGATATGATTTCAGTCATTAAATTTAAGAAAAATACTATCCGTTTTTTTCTTAACTTCCTTAACTCTTAACTTAACCTGTGTTTATCTATCAAATTATCAAGCCTTATTATTAAACGAAAAACTATTCAACAAGAATCGAACTGGTGAGTCAGGGCAAATTTAAACCAACATTGTGAAGTGTTAATTGAATGAGGTTATTTGATTTACTTACAATATTATACATATAAAGTTATAAACAATTAATAATATATGAAACTAAAATGTTGCATATACAAAAGATTGTTGGTCCCTCAGGAGTAACACACTAGTCTATTCAGAGACAGTTATATTATAATGTTGAAACAACTACAAGTATATATCAATCGGAATCTTAAATTACTTATTGTGAAAATATATGTTAAATTATAGAAATAAACTGGCAAGATTCAAGCCAACATTGTATACAAGTATAATTTGTTTGTTTTATACAACTAACCACCTCTTAAGTACATATTGAAGATAAAGTTTTATGTTTGCCAGAAAAAGAGTTATAATAATCATACAATTATGTAACATCATCATTACTATCGAAGTAACAGTATCTCATAGTAAAGCTACAACTGTTTACTACATTTAAATCATATTGTAAAATGATGCCTATCACATTTGGAAAAATCATTTAGTTAAATAGATTATTCATGATTTTCACAATACATTTAATTATAGTACAGTTGAACATAGGTCAAACCAGATTTTTTTTTAACGAAACAATTAAACAAATCAATGTCTATATGAAAATAATTTTTACTTTAAGCAAGATATAAATAAATAATGCAAAATATAAAACAAAATAATTTTTTTTTTTGCAAGATATAAATGAAACAAAACTGTCGCCATTTAAGTTAAGTATTATGCGTCCGGGAGTGCCTTTATATTAAGTTTTAATAATTTAGAATTTTATTCACTCAACTTAATATTTTACAATGATAACTTCAAAAAGTAAGTATGATTTACGTCTCCACTTATTTGAGCAGTATAATAAGTATTAAAATAGTTTATTATTAATGGAATATGATAACCATTAGGTGACTGCTTTATAATTATTTTCAATCAATATGGCGTCTCACATATTTTTAACTCGCTTTCTTTTTTTGTTAACACATTTTGTCCCTTTTTGCTGAAATAAAGTTTGGTCGATTAAGCATAACATTAAAAAAGGTTTAAAATGCTTGCTTTGAATTATTTATGAAATATAATTATCTACTTAATTAACAGTACATATTTGTTACAGAATATTTTGCATAAATATTAGTTATTTCTTTTTCACCAAACACTATTTAGCCAAATTAATCATTACCATTAATTTTAGAATATGGAAATTTGTTTGAGCAAAATTTATGTTATTAGGAATATAAATAGAATATTGAACATAAGGTGAAAATTACAAATAATATACATTATACATTACTATAGTTAAATTTAATGATTTTAAACAAATGCGATTTCGATAGTTTGATTTATGTGATTTAGAAATATGTATTACTTTTAATTAGAAGTATGTTGTCAATTAATATATTTTTACTTAATTTAGTTTATACAATTACTGTAATTAAGATGAATGAAAAAATAATATTTTCATTAGGAAATTAAAATGAATTATGAATGCTATACTTCTTACAATTTAGTAGCTTTAATTAAACAAAGTATTTTTGATATGTATCATATTAAACATGTACATATTTATACTTCACAAATAATTCAGTATAATGCATTTTATATTGGATATACGAAGCTTATTATACTTAGATGTCCTAAGTCCTAAAAATTGGATAACATTTGGACTTATCCAAATGTTTTACATGCATTGTAAATTTAGAAGATGTGACTTACTTGAGTTATTGATAAGTAGTGAATTCTGTACTTTGACTGCTATTTGAAATAAGAAAGATATTTTATTTTTGTAATGGGTTTTGACACAATTAATAGCATTGAACATTATTTAATAATGTCCACTCCAGATCTTTTTTAATAGCTTTAACTATTGAATAAGTTTTCATCACATCCATTAAATGCTTTTAAGCACAATAGAATAAATCAATTGAAATATGAACTACTATGTTGCGCCTACAAGTGAGGTCCTAGCATTGCAACTTATTTTGAAGTTATAAATAAGTTGAACTCTCTATTGTGGGTAGAGACCTCCAATCACGAATTGCAAATATTCTGAAAACTTCAGGTTTTGTGAATGACTTATATTAGAGGTTAATTATATAATTGTTTTGAACATGTGTGGTAGGAGAGGTAAACTTCTTTTTGCTCTGTGGTTGAGAAATTCTTTCTGCTCCCAATGATTATGTGCATTATTTATAGCAGTAAGTGATCCAGTGTATGTTAACTTATTCATGAACAAAACAGTATATTCATGTCTTGACGAGTATGCTGAAAAAGACAGATGCATATGGGTTTACCATTCTACTCTACAGCGATTGCCGCTGTACAGTATAGTTGATTGAATCAGCAGTCTCTGTCTTTTGTTTTCTTAGCCCTCGTTTATATGAAACGAGAAGACAAACGACCTAAGCGTCAAAAAATATCAGGTGACCGTTATTTTTTTGCTCTTCTATTGAACAAGAGCCATTAGCAAATATATCTGTAAAACCATTGAAACAGATGTTGCCAAAGAATAAAGCCATTAGGATATAATAGACCTGTTTATTAATGATTTATAAAATATGCTTAACTGATTTATTGCAATCAGTTGAGCATAAAATACTCTTACAATTTTATGTAAAGATGTAAGAGTATAAATAGTCTAAATATTAATTAATAATTAAATATTAATTATAGTATTTTTGCATAAACCTGTGTATTATATTTATTTTTTTGTTATTGAATGTGAATAAATATTTCTATTTAAATTATTTATTCATACAAATAACTTGACAAATACACTTTTGTATATACAACCAACTCATTTTGATGAAGTAGGTAGTATGAAAAATATTGAATTTGTAAATTTAATTATTACATAAATGTACATATATTTGGTTAGTTATTTACGGGGTGGTAAATTTTATGTTGTTAGTAGGGGGGGCACAAGTTAGACAATGCCACAGGCGCTACATACCCACGTTGCGGCACTAATTGATAATTAGTATGTACTATCGCAAGAAAGTAAAAGAATTATTTGATTATAGCTAGTTTCAACTACGACTCACAAAGAATTCACATTATTTTACATTAAGATTGAGTTAGTATTAACATGTGTGTACTGTTTCAGGTACAGACGAAAGGATACCTGTACACAGGTTAGTGGGCTAATCATTGCATGTTTATCTTTTTAGCTTATATGACATACATATTATAGTATGCAATGTTGCTCGTGTTTCTATTATGTTGTTTGCCGTAACAAATGTTTATATTGATAAGGACTCAAGAACAATAATTCTCAAAGGGTGTTTATAAGATTCCTAGGTCTCCTCGAGTGATTCAGAATAATGTAAACTGACATGAAAAAGGTAGTCACCATCCTCTCTTACACATTATATCTCCTTTTGTGAACACATCATTATTATGACTGATAAGTAAAAATAATTTTCTTCTAAAGAATATCTACTAACCACAACAGGTTGTTTAAGCAGCGAATTAGTTTTATCAATGACGAGATAAAATTTGTTCACCACTCTGTGCAAAAGTTTTACATTGCACAACATTATTATCCTTAGTCACAACCTAAACGTAAAAATATTCAATGAATTGAAGAAGAAATGGGGATCATCCATTAAATTTAGTCCCAAACACTGAAGAAGACGTCGAGACTCATCAAGGTCACATTTCTCTGAGCACCAAAATAAATGTAAGTTCAATTTGCTATATTTTTTAATGATTATTTCTTCATATAGTATTTGTCATAATTATAAAATTTTTTGAAGATTTGTATGCAGTGCACTTTCAGCTATTCGTAGGCTTAAGAGCTTCCCAACCAGTCTCACAAACCTACCCTAGAGCCTGACAAAGACTATAAATATGAGCTGCTATTGGACCACCTAGAACTGTAGCAAAGTGTGTATCTCGAATGGAGCCTAGTAATGATTCCTTTATCATCAGGTGCTGGACTTCGTTGAAGTATTTCAAGTCTATTGCCTCATGTATCTGAAGGTACACAAGGCAATAGAAAAATTATAATTATTATTATTAAATACTATTATTTCAAGTCTACAACTTCATGCAATGTAAATAGTGAAAGCTAGAAAAGGTATTGAATAATTGATGTGTTTCTTCAGACTACTTCCTAATCTAACTGATATGGTTTGGTAAGAAACCTTTTAAAGGTGTTGAAACGGTAAATTTATATTCTCATTTGAAATTACATGGTGATGTCACTTATAGTTGAACAGAATATTTGTTTTATGAGCTTGAATGCATAATTATATATTTATTTTTACCCCCCCCCCCCTCCTTGTAAGACATATGGTTGGGGGGGGGGGGGAGGCACGCTCTTCATGTATGAAAATGTATGATTACATTCTTATTGTGATTCTACTGTTTACGTAACTTATTGTTGTTGAATACATAGGTGTTTTATGTTTTTTAAATCTATATATGGTTTACCGTTTCTATCTACCCTGTCGATAATTCAAATGTTATGGGACTAGAAACGCCTTTGATGTGAAGAAAGAGATGTGCTTCCATATTGTCTGAGGTACCTTATATGTGTTTTATGGCATTTAAGTCTATAGTTACAGAGCTGTTTTTAAATAATCTCCCATGTAACTCATGTGGGGGGGGGGGGGGGGCGTATTTGATGTTTATGAAAAGGTGTTGATTGTATTCTTATTATTTGATTCTACTGAGTGAGGTAAGTTATAGCTGTTGTCTACGATAGATGTTTTATTTAATTTTAAAATGTTTATTTAAATTTATATTTACATAAGTATTTCTATTCTACATTTTCATGTCATTTAGATATTTTTACGGGTAGAAAACCTTTTGAGGTATATGAAGATTTATACTTATATTCAATTTTAATTTTACTCTATGAGATATTTACTAACATTAAATGGACTAGTTTTTTTATGATCTTAAAATGTATATTTTTATAACTTTGGTATTCTACCCTACCAATTAACACATGGTAGAGCAATGGAAAGCCTTATGAGGGTTTTGAAGAGGTATGATTATATTCTTATTTTCAACTCTATTTAATAACTTATATTTGTAGGATAAGATAACTGCTTTATTATCCTTATTTTTATATTAATCTAACTATTTCTATTCTACACACCCATTTAACCTACCTATATGGTTTCGGGGGTAGAAAGCTTAAGTGGTGTTTTGAATAGGTATGATTTAATTATATTTTTAATTTTTTAGTATGAGGTAAGTAATACTTGTTGTGTAAAATGATTGTTTTTGATATTTCAATTCGTTGTTAAGTATTTCCCTTCAAGTAGCTCAATCAAACAGGTAAGTCATATGAATTTGTGTAAAAACCACATACGTCGTATGATATGGTATATTTACATAAATATTTAACTTGGAAAATAATATACAGATGTTGAATAGACATGTGTTTTATAATCTTTAAGTCTATACCTAAGCATCCATCTTTATTCTACCCTCTCTAAATCCTCCATGATTAAGGTTAGATTAGGTGTATAAACACACTCTATTTCTATTTTTACTGTGTATATAAACCTATAGCTGTTGAACAGGTATGTGTTTTAAGATCTATAATATACAGATTATGGATAAACATTGATAATAAACAGGTATGACTATATTCTATTTTTACTGTATATATAAACCTATCGTTGTTAACAGGTATGTGTTTTAAGATCTATAATATACAGGTTATAGATAAACATTGATAATAAACAGGTATGACTATATTATATTTTTATTGTGTATATAAACCTATCGTTGTTAACAGGTATGTGTTTTTTGATATAGTAGTCTACAGTTACACATCTATTTCTCATCATATTCCTTACATCTTTTTGAAGGTGGAAAATCTTTTGACCTTATTTTCGTAATAACGTGTATACAAACTTATAGTTGTTGAAGAGACGAGTATTTTATGTTCTATGAGTCAACATTTATAACTAGTCATGCTTGTTGATAGTCATCCTAGTCAACATTTATAACTAGTCATGCTTGTTGATAGTCATGCTAGTCAACATTTATAACTAGTCATGCTTGTTGATAGTCATGCTAGTCAACATTTATAACTAGTCATGCTTGTTGATAGTCATCCTAGTCAACATTTATAACTAGTCATGCTTGTTGATAGTCATGCTAGTCAACATTTATAACTAGTCATGCTTGTAACCTATATGTTTTTAGGTTTAGAAACTCTTTTGAGGTATATACAGAGGTACGATTGTGTTCATATTTTAGTTATACTGTGTATATAAACTTCTGTTGTTGAAGAGGTGTGTATTTTATGTACCATACATCCAAATTAACATAACTCTTTTCATTCTACTCATACTAGTAACTTATCTATCATTAGGGGTAGAAACGATTTGAGGTATTAAAAAGGTACCAATATATTCCAATTTATTTTGCTGTGTATATGAACTTATAGTTGTTGAATAGGTATGTGTTTTATGATATAGAAGTCTACAGTTACACATCGCTATCTATCCTTCTCATCATATAACTTACAAGGTTTTGAGGGTGGAAACGCTTTAATGCACATAAAGAGGTATGAATATACTCCATTTCTATTTATACTGTGTATATAAAGTTGTAGTTGTTGTATAGGTATGTGTTTTATGATCTATAAGTTAATATTTACGTATCTATTCCTATTCTACTCTTTCATTTAACTTTTTTTTTGTAGCTAGAAAATTTTTGTGTTATATAACGAGGTGAAGTCGATTAATACTTCAGTCCCATTGAGAAAAGTAAGTTGTATTTTTTAAATAGGGAAATTTGTTTCCATGATATTTAATTCTATTCTTGCACATCTCTTTTTATTCCTCTCTTACATGTAGCCTATGGGAGTAGAAAGTATTTCAGATCTATGAATGGGTATAATACTTAATTTTTGTAATTCTGCATTTCTTGTAATATGAAGTATGTATGGAAGTGGCTCATGTAATTGTAGTAAATGCCTATAAGTAGTTTGTATTTAGTGAAAAGAACTTTTTGTTATTCTTTTATTTTTTTGTTAATTTATTCTGATTTGTATTATAGCATGTAAGTTAGTTACATTGAAGTATACTTAGTCAGTTACATACTGGTACTCAAAATACCAGTATGTTATTTTAGTTTACCAAATCAAATTCAACAGACAACATTCTTCTGAACTTAAGACTTTATGAAGTGCTCTGTTCATTGTAGTATCAGTCTACCTTCATAGATATAGCATCATGACTACCTTCTTCTCCTATCTACCTTTTTCTCACTCAGTTGTGATGTAAACATCTCCAAAAAATGGGCACATATTAGTATTGACAGGCCAACATTTAACAGGGAATGATCTTCTAGTTTGATGGCCTTTTGTTTCGAACTTACATCGTTAATAACTATAGAGACCACCTACAATATAACGTCACAATGACCCATAACACGGTGCCAACTGATCGAGTCCACAAACTTTTAGATACACACCCACCCATTCACAGACACATCATATATCTTAAAAATCATTCAAAAATTCACTCAACGGACCTCAAAACATGTCAATCCCTCAAAATGCTGAAACTAAAATTTTCATAATTTCTATAGTTTACTTATAATAAAAAAATATATTCAGAACGCAGTTCTACATGCCCAAAAAGTCTCCTCCTAACCGTGATGTTCATGGAAATGTATTGAACTGATTAATCAGTTTTAATAAAATAATTTCAAATTTTCAAAAACTTTTGCAATATCTTTAAAAATAAATTAAAATTGGAAATATATTTTAGTTGAAAAGTATTTAAGAGAAGCCTGTTAAGTTTTAATAATTAGGCTAAAGAGCAGTTTCAACACAGCTGTAATGTGATATTTATTTCACTCCCTCTCCGAAAAGCGGCTCTTGATTCCAACTTTATTCCTGATCAACTTAATTCAATTGGTGATACATTATTCCAAGAAGAATTTAAAGTTTTTATGGTTATATTAACCTTTGCGGAAATTGGAATTATATATATATATATATAAACTAGACTTTAAAAAGAACACATAGAAAGGAAATCACTGAACTCACTACTATATTTCGATGTCCTCGTCTTCAGGAAAAGATGTGAATCGCTCCAAAGGCTGATAACAACTCTGTTGAGTCGTTATCAGCCTTTGGAGCGATTCACATAGTGATTTCCTTTCTATGTGTTCTTTTTAAATTCTAGTTTATTCAGTTCGAAGAATCGTTTCTTTTAATTATATATATATATATAGTTCACACAGGAAAGAGAAAACACAAATAAAAAAACACACAAAAGACTCACAACGATATTTCGACAGTCGTCGTCATCGGGTAGAAGGAGTCCCTTTGAGTAGCTGAAGCTAACATATATATATAACACAGGAATAACTCACTTCTATATTTTGACCATCGAGCGGCGACTCCGCTCTGCCTTCCTGCGGGACTCTTCGCCTCCTGATGACGACGATGGTCGAAATATAGAAGTGAGTTATTCCTGTGTCTATCTGTGTGCTATCTTTTTTAATTGGTTTTTAGTTAAAAGTGCGTTGGACCGTTTCATTTAATTATATATATATTATATTGCTATTTTTATATTTGATTTCTTGGAAAAATTAATTTTCTCTAATTGGCCTGTGAGTGTTAAAATTTTTTTTTCTGAGATCATAAAATGTACTATAACCCTCCTCTTTGTTAACGAATTAAAAAAAAATGACTCAATTCCTCCTCACTACAAAGTACTATTTTTGTATAAGTTCATTCTGATACGTCAAACGGTATGATAGAAATCAGTTGGCTGTTAACGAGTGTGATAGCTTACTTATTGTAAATATGAGTATAGGTAACTCCATATTTTCTATAGCTATATTGCCCTTTTTCCCGTAATAGTATTTCAGGAAATTTATCTTATAAATTATTAATTTTAGGTTTAATATTTTGATGAAATTTCATTGCTTTACAATTAGCCGTTTAGTATTAAAAAACATTTTCTGGAATCATAATATAGACCATAATACCTCTATTTGTGAATGTGATTTTAAAAAAGAGCTATCAACTAATCTACAAATAAGGTGCTACATTTAGGTATAATTTCATTTTAAATGAAATGTCATACTGTTAAACGATACGACTTGTACCCTCTTCAATAGCTTTCAGATTCAATAGTAAATCAAGATTTGTACATTTAATTGTATAACATACCTTTCCAGTTGTTTTAAAAATCTAAGGGTATTTTCAGTTATTGTTTCTGTCACTTCCATTATAAAACTAAAATTTCAAAATCATAGTTAGTAATTTATGAGAAAAAAAAAATCAAAAATCACATTTTGAACACAAAAGGAACTTTTTCATCATGCAATATTACCCAAAAATAAAAAGGTATATTCTCAGCATAGGTCCATTTGGAATAAAATATGAATTTGATCAATCAAACGGTTTTGCTTGTAGCATATCAAAAAACTTTTTGATGCACACCCATCTGCACACATACACCGAATCATCAAAAAATCTTCAAAGAAAGACTTTGGGGACCTCAAAACAAGTAAATCCGTCAAAATCTCGAGATCGATTTTTTCATGCTTACTGTAGTTTACTTGTAATAAGGTAAAAAGACACTGTAAAAGAATTCAGATGTATACGTAACAAATAAATATTATTATTATACATTTTCCCACAGATAGCAGTTTCTAAGGTTTTGTAAAGTTTAACTTTTATTCCCATAACAAGGAGCTTGGATCTAAAATACGCGATTTAACAACTCCAATTATTACTTGATTAAATGCTCTTTAAAAATTGCAGTACAAAACCTTCTTTTCAATTTTAGTTAAAAGGTAGTATTTTCGGAATCAATATACTCTCACGAGTATCAACTTTTTTTTTCAAATCTGTAATAATATCTAACGAGTCGTGGACCTTCGTTTGTTAAACTCACAATATAATCTTTTCCACTTTCTTCAACGTAATGAAGCACTCGGTCAAAGATCATGTTGGATAATATTTTGTGTGATGTACTCAGAAGACAAGACACCCTGTATTTTATACAGCCAAGAAGGCAATCCTTTTTATGAATCAAATATATCACAACCTTGTTCCCATCATCTACTACTTCCTCAGTTAACCCTTTGTCTCTAGTTATTTGCGTAATTTATCAAAACCATTTTTAAATATTTCGCTAGGTTGTTCATCCACGGTGATAGGAGTAAGTAGAAGGTGAACTTAGTAGGTAAGTGCATACTAATGAGTATGTGAATCCATTGAAGCATCAATGAATCAGTGCTTCAATGGATTCAATATTCATCGCACGAAGTTATTAGGAATTCTCTCTGTCATCCAAGAGATCTCGACACTTCCTTATCAGAGGTTTCATTCAGGTTCGTTATATGTTCTCAGAATTTCACTAAAATGCTCAGTCGATTTGCTACAGGTTATCTGTTATAACATTGATAATTTTTGTTTCTACATCCACTAGTTCTAGGTTGGAACTATTTCTCATTTCGGTTATCTTTTTATATAGTTCTCTGCTCAATTTCTTGCTTTTAAATTTTTCCGCAATTTTTAATTGTTCTTTCATAACTTCTCCTCTATAGATTTTCTTTTCAATTTTTCAAGTTACAGATATTAATTTTTTGCCGTGGTCTAGTGGTGGCATATGTTACGTATGTAGGTAACTAATGGGGATTCAACGTACGAATCTTGATCAAGACTCTAGGTCCTTTATGCAGAAGTCATAAAAACTTGTGGAACGCAGGACCTTAGAGAAAACGTCAAACCCTTTGACCCAATCATGTACGATGCCTGATAATGGTTAAACATTTCTATGGTAATAAAATTGAGTAAGGCCAATTTTAGGACTCGAGTACAATAAAACCGGTAATGTTGTTATCAACAACTAAAATAGGGTGACAACCAACGAGTCACATTGTCTGCGCCTGGAACATCACTTAAAATTAAATCTTAGAAGTGTGGGTGTAGGAACAAACAATCAAATTTGGGAGGAAAATAGTCATAAACTTATGACATAACAGGTTTCTTTTTTTCTAAACGATACGCTTATTTACGGTAGCCTATAATATAAAATTATATAGGGGAAATAACGAGCCATCTGTTATTTAATTCAATTTAATACAAAGTAAAAACCATTTTAATTTGCTATAAATAATAATTAAACAAATAAAAGTTTACATTGATGTATTCAGTCTTCAGGTAAAGAGCCAACTGTGCATAATGCGATATCAAACATGACTTCTGGTTTACAAATTTCTGACAACTGAAAAATAAAAACATCACTTAGTACACTTAGATCTGGGAACGCCTCTTTCCAAGAATGCGAGTCTCCTTAGTTTACAATACTTTTGTTTATTAAATTTGGAAATAAATGATTGATTCCTTAAAGATAATACTTTGTTTTATTAGCATAATTTAATTTGACAAAAGCCAATATTGTGATGCGAAAAGTATTGTTTTGGTTGGGGAACTTTTTAGCCATCCATATTGCCATCTTCATGCTATGCAATTTTACTATTTACATAACATTTAAACAAAATTCGATAAAATGAGTATAATTTAGTTTTAACTTAACTTGTACTAACCAACAAGTCCAAAAAAACAATTAACCTATATTAGAAAAGAGAAACTCTACTTTGAACTAATCTATCTCCATCACGTTGATCGCATCGCATCCTTTACTCAGAGGAAGGCAGACTTTTAACTGAGCGATCCACATCCTTTATTCAAAGGAAGGCAGATTTTTAACTGAGCGATCCACGTCCTTTACTCAGAGGAAGGCAGACTTTTAACTGAGCGATCCACATCCTTTACTCAGAGGAAGGCAGACTTTTAACCGTAATAGAAACATGTCAATTACAATGATACAATTCAACTGATGGAGTTATTTATATTTTTTAAAATAATTAAATTTCTTATAATGATAGCTACACTTGAAGGACAGAATCAGTGAGAGTTTTATTAGCAAAATGTTTTCATGTTTTTTAATTTTTTTAAGTGAAGAGAGTAATAAATTGATCCAGAAATTTAATTTTGGGAATAATTATAATTTTAATTTTATTTATACAAAACGTCTTTGTTTACTAAGGCTAGTGCAGAAAAGTTTATAGCGGACCCAACTTATCCTTGTGGCACCTGATAACATACTCACGATGTCATGTCAACTTAAACCGAAACATGTTAGACCACATTTTTATTTAGTGTTGCATAACACTTACTTCAATTTTACAAAGAATTAGTAATAAAACAACTAGTTGAAGGGGAGCTAAATGGAAATCAATATAGGGCGTCATGTGGGTAGCGTGCCGTAGTTTTCCCATCCCTGTTCTAATCCATCAACTAGTACAAAATACGGAAATTTAACAAATAGTTCTGTTCATTCAGGGCTGTGGTGCTGTGACTATGCACTGATAGATAGATCTCCGGAGATTCATAACTATTCTGATTTTCTGTGAAGAAAATATGAGAAAAAAAAAAGGAAAATAGACATAAACTTGAAGATCTTCGTAAACTCCCCTATTTTCTGCAAGTGATAGGTCATATGAAAAGATTTAATCAACATGACAGCAATGAACTTTATTCATACCAGTGTTTCCATCTATTCGATAAATGATAATTGTTTTTTGACAAGTTAGTATATATTTAGGGTTGGCAATCAAATAAATTTATTTTTTCAAGTTGGTTTAAATTTTATGAAAAATGTGAAAGACAAACCGTGAAGATGGCAACAGGATAAGCTGAAATATAAATTAAATTGCTTGTACTCTTAACTTGACAGCCTCATAGATATTTTTAAAATCCAAAAAAGTGTTTAATTCCGTGAAACCAGAACCAAACCGTAAAATATCTTGGAAGGCAGAAACGTTTACAGTAACACTGTTACGGAGGCATGATTTGCCATCAATACTGGCATGCGGCCCAGTTTTAAAATCTGATTAATAAACAAGTGTAAACGAGATTACCTCATATTTAAGGGAGTTGCCATAAGCCACTTCTAGAGGAGTGTCATATATCAGAACCTTGCTTTGGGCCAAAGCCAGAATACAGCCTCTAAGCCGAATTAGAGACTCACATTCTGCTTCGTTCATTTCCTGTATTAAAATTTTAAAAATTAATTTCAAAGAAATAAAATACATATAAGTACATTTTAATTATAAGTACATAATAAGAATATTATTGTTATTATTCAACCAAGAAAACAGATAAAACAATATCTGTCTTCAATACACTTCTAGGGTCAATTATTACTCATTCGTTAATGAGCCCTAATTATAGTTAAGAGGCCATTTATTTAAGTTTACTAAAACATGAAAATATGCGATAGTCTGGAATCGCACCGATCCGATCCGATGTTTTAAATCCTGTCCAAGGAATTGCATGCACAACAATTTTTATCTGCCACATACAAAACCATAGATTTAACAAAGATTTTTATTTTTTAGCTAAATATTTTAATCTTTACAGTATATTAGCTATTAGTAGCTAAACTACATGAAGTCCAACTTACTTTTACATATATGACTTCATAACTAATAACATGATACAAAACAATAAAAATCTTATTGTTGTTAGTAAGAAATTATATATTTAAAAGTATATGAAACATTAGTTTGATATACGAAATTAGTGTTTCGTTTTAGTTTTAATCAAAATATTCCTTTTATTTTATCTAGATTGCGTGAGTTGAACTTGAAACAGTAATTGTTACTGTTAGAGTTCCTTATTTACGTCTCAATCTCAACGTCGGTCAATTTTGGGAGACAAACAGAATAGATTTTTTTTTAATATTACAAAGTGATGACAGTCAGTTGAAAGATGTGCTTCATCATCATTGCTGTCAACAGCGCGAGAGCAGAATAACAAACCCTCGTGGTCTTGTCCTTTGTTCTGTACTCTCTAGCAATTATCTGAATGATATCTCCCCTCCTAATCCGACTTACTGGCCATCAGCGGCAAACAAACGTCCAGATCTCCTGGATTTTTTCATCACTCTATATCATCATGTCTGCGTACTGGACGATCTTTCCTCTGACCATAGTCCTATACTCTTAACTCTTGATGTCAACCCTATCCTGGTTACACCTAGATCGACACTTATAAATGGTCCAGTTGATTGGAAACAATTCGGACAGATAGTTGAAACAATATTGATCCAACTGTTTCTCTAAAAACCCACGATAAAATTGACTACGCAATTGAACAACTAAATATAATAATAGTAAACTCATTAATATCTCAACGCAATATCTTTACAGTGAAAAAACATATACTAAATAAATCAACATTCCATTTTACTTACGGAAACTTATAAGATTAAAACGGAATGCTCGAACTCGTTATCCTAATGACAAACTAACCCTGAACCGCATCACTCACCAACTTACAACAGAATTACGAAAAGACAATTCACTAAAAGACTGATGACTGATAATAAATAACTGTGGACAACAACCAGATAAATCCTATCCTACAATAAAGTGTCTACTCCTCTTAGACAAACTAATGGTAACTGGGCCAAATCAGACAAGGAGAAAGCAAATGTGTTTGCCTCCCACTTTTCCACTGTCTTTACTCCCCACTCTACTACCTTAGACGCGCTGTATGAGGAAAAAATAATAGAAATGTTGATTGTCCTGTTTCCTTGAGTCTTCCTCCAAAAGCATTTTCACTGTCCGATATACACTATGCAATAAAACAACTGAAACCCAAAAAAACTCCTGGATATAACCTAATCACTCCATTAATCCATAAAGAACTTCCCAATAAAGCTGTACTTCTAATTACTTATATCTTCAACTCAGTCTTACGTACTACTTACTTTCCCATATCCGCATGATACTCAAGCCCTATAAACCTTTCCATATACCTACTTCCTACAGACCCATCAGCCTAGTACCAATATTGGGGAAAATGTTAGAGAGACTAATCCTCAAATGAATTCTTCCTATTTTATACCAGCAGAATATAATCTCCGACCACCAGTTCGGTTTCTGACACCATGACTCAACCATACGGCAGTGCCATCGGGTAGCAATATCATTTCCTCTGCTTTCGAGCGAGGCCAGTATTGTTCAGGTGGATTCTTTGACGTTTCTCAGGTCAACCAACCAACCGGGTTTAGCATCCAAGCTTACTATGTCAACTAAAAGACATCTTACCCTCAACATATTAGCTCATCCTTCGCAACTATTTGACTAATAGGTACTTCCGGGTTTGCGAAGGAGCTGCTCTTTTTCCCTACTTCTCTACAAAAGTTGGTGTGCTTTTATCCAGGGGAGCGTTCTAACTCCCACTCTGTTCCAAATATACACAGCTGACATCCCAACCCATAAACAACTACCTTCACCTTTGTGTATGACACAGTAATTCCATCAAGAGATTCAGATCTTCACCCACTCAATTCCTCCAACAACATCTACTGGATCTGGATCTTGGTGCCAGAAGAAAAGAATTAAATTTAAACACTGTAAAATCAATCCATATTACCTTTAGACTGAGAAGACAAACTTGCCCTCCTGTCTACATTAACAACTCTCCCCTCCCAATTACCAATGTAGTGCAATATCTGGGGATGTACATCGACAAACGACTGACGTGGAATCCACATACAAGACTGAAACGACAGGACGACCTAATGAGACGATATAAGATGCTATCTAGAGTTCTCGAGGAAAGATCAAATTTAACTCCACACAACAAAAGACTGACATATACCACAATACATAAACCGATTAGGACTTACGGACTCGAAATCTGGTGATCAACCAAGCGTACAAATATCCAAAAATCCAAACAGCCCAATCTATAATCATTCGAAAAATTGTACAAGCTCCCATTTATGTTTCTAATGATACCTTCATTTCGATTTGAAAATTCCTTTATACCAAGAAATCCGATCACGATATCGGAAATATCATGAGTTACCCTCCAAACTAAACCCTTTAATTTAGCAATTTTCATCCCACCAGATTCCTACCAACCCTATTAGAAGGCTGAAAAGATGTGGTCCCGAGATCTACTCAGCAATGCTAACTAATTTCAAGTGATCAGAATAATTTATATGGAGTACCACCAATGGGTGGTTTCTCCACACTTTTATTTCAATTTCTTTTTATCTATCATAAAAACTTGTTACTCTTCTGAAGGTAGTTGTAATATAATAAATAAATTAAAAAAAATTATCACTGCTAAACAACGCTACCCAAGTCGGCTACACGTACAAATAAAAATTTAATCAAACAATTGAAAATCACGAATTAGGAAGGATCCAGGAGGGATATAAAATCAGGTTTCCTTAAAAATGACCATTCTAGGACTCTGCCTTCTTAGCTTACAATACTTTTGTGGCGATCTGTTTATTTAACTCTATAATAAGTTAAAACTTTAAATTCACTTTTTGTAGAAAAAAGTGAATAATTTGTACATGAGACAGAACTAGAACCAGACCCGGAATTGGTTACACCGATTTTGGTTACTCATTTAACAGTAGACAACAGTAAAGTTGACACAAACTATTTTTAATCATAGTTCACATGATCATCTGTTTTATTACCTATTAACTTAATAACTATTTTGACATGTCACTAAATATAGATTAAATGAAATACTGTTTACCCACCAAGTTGAGATTTTTTGTGAAACCTCCAGTCAGTTCTTTGTCAGATAGTAATGACAGCCAAATCAGGCCGTTCTTGCCCAATATCACATTGACGTCTCTTACCTTGAGAAAGTGTGTCTTGCATTGCTTTATCAAAGAAGGGTAAACGTTGACTAACAGTCCGTGCGATAACTGAAAATGTTTGTTTTAATAATTAGGAGTATCAATCGTAAAAACAATAATTCTGATCTATATATTTCAAGGTGACCAATAACACTTGAATAATTCAACATAGAATAGTCAGACAAAAGGTGAGTCATAATGAAAGGAGAGATGGTAATTGAAAGAGTGAGGAAGGTATAAAGAGAGTGATAAGGAGAAAGGAGATAGAGAGAGAGAGAGGAATAATGTAAGAGGAGGAGAGTGATAGCGAGTAGAGGGAGAACAAGAAGAATAGAGTACTTGAATGAGATATAGAAGTATAGAGACAGTAAAATAGAGATCATGAGAGATAGAGAGAAAATGAGGAGGGAGGGAGAGAGAGCGAGAGAGAGAGAGAGAGAGAGAGAGAGAGAGAGAGAGAAGACAGACAGACAGACAGACAGACAGACAGACAGACAGAAATAGCGAGCATGAAGGAAAATAAATGAGTAAATGAAAGAAACAGAGAATTTGAAAGATGTGGATAGATTTAAAATAATGGAGGAGACATAAAGAAGCGAATGAGTTACAGGTTTCATACCAAAGTTCAACATTTTTTTTCGTAAAAAAATAACAAATTAAACTTCTTGATTCTATTACCTTTCCATATCTGAGACTTCGGGTGTGAATGAATATAGATCCGTCCGCGTAGATATTCTGAACCTCTGCACTGATTAAGTCACCTTCGCTGAAATACTTCCTCATCATTCTTTCATCTTCGATATTTCTCCTCCTCTAAACAAAAATAATAAAGAAATCCTTTAGGCCCTAGGTGTTGGGCGATTTATAACGATTCTTTTCACAGTAATTTTTGAACAAAAACGCAAATTTGTTTGATTCATGCAAAACTATCAAATTCACAGAGATGCCTCTAAAATTACACCTAAAGAATATTACACCTTTAGATATTTAAAATCTGCTACAAAAGACTGCAAACAACCATTTCTACACAATAAACACATTCCCGCCCTCCAAAGAAGGAGCACTAAAATTACTCATAAACTCTCCTTGGGAGAATGATAATTTTAAATCTATGAAAACCACAGTTTGATGGTGAAAAGATGGAACACATTACACCAAAACTTACTTAAATAGTTTGTTGGTAATGGTTAATAGATTTTAAGAGAAGAAGTAGACATTTTTAAATGCATTAAATAATATAAAAAAACAAACTCTCGTTAATGTGGAACTTAAAACTCTGAACTCAATAGTAGAAAACCTCAAGCGATAAAACAGAAGATCATGTCACTGTATAGGCACATGTGACTTTTCTAACTAAGTAGTTTTACTTTCAACTGGGGAGGTAAATAATAAAGCTAAAGACTTGTGGTGCATTGAAATTTATCTTACTTTACGAATCAATGAGTGATTTATATTAATGGAATTTCTAAATTGAGTCAGCAAAGACGCAATGCTCCAGTTACTCTTGATCTTCCTGCCTTGCAGATGAACATCTCTTTCATAAAACATTCAAAAAGAACTTCAAGTTTTTTTGTAGGTTGAAAACAAAATCAAACACTGATATTCCAAATAAAAAAAAGGATTTTTACACAGAAAACCTTTCTTTAGAAATAAGTAAATATATATATGTTTAAATATAGGGAAAAGATCCAACTTTATTTCATTAACTTCAGTAACATTTAGTTATTTGAATCAACAGCAAAACAAATTATGAATGATCCTACAAATTGTTGATACTTACAAAACAATTCCTCATGGATTAAACAAAGCAGTTGATGTATTAATGTTTGAGAATGATAGAGAATAACATGTTTTTGATTGACCATTTCAACGCCCCAAATATTGACGGTCACCTGATACATTAAAGTTTTCTAAACAAAATCATCAGCATAGGCATGAAGATTTAGTTTTTTCGAGATATAACATGTAATTTTTGAAAAAAATGGCAAGACTATTAACTTGGAAGAAATCAGTTTTTGTTCCCTTCTTGATGATGTCTATCGGTGGGTGTTTATCTTACATAATGTCTCGCACTCATTATATGGGGATATTTACAAATCTCTAAAATTCAATTATTTAAACATATTGGATAATGTGTTACAAATTCCTGCCTGAAGAAAGACGCTTAAAATAAAATTTAAGATACTCTTCTAAAATAAACTAAATTAAAACAAAATTGACTACTTACCAGCTCACCGCCGGCCAAATTAGCAGAAGACAATAGTAAAGACGCGTCTAGTCGGTAGTTTATATCCACTTTCCACCGCTTGTCCTGTATCTCCGTAACCCTGCCAACAACTACATCACCTATCTGTCCAACATACTTCGATTTAACAGGCCGTACAAAAACTAATTTGTTCACTTGCTCCTTAATCCCAGCGACAGATGCTTTAACAGTTGTACCTTCTTCATATGTTCCATGGCCTCTAAAACCAAATTAATAAATACGAATAAAAGAATATTTATTTTTCCACAGACTCTACTTCAACTAATCATGTCATATATGAAACATCGTAATAATACAAGCTAGTAGACGTAATATATATCTTGTAGTAATACAATGACTTTACAATCATAATACTAAATACATAATGCCTAGAGTTCACTAATAAGCAAAGTACTTATTTACGTTCTTATAGTACCTCGAATACGAATAAGTGGAAACATTATTTGCATTACTGATAATGTTATACGTTAATATTAAGAAATTCAAAGCGTACAAAACTAATCAAATACTACTTTCTAACCTTAGGAGCCCTGTGTCTGTGGAAACTACTTCCCCAGGAGTAAAAAGTTGTGGTTCAATGTCACAACGATAAAAAATTGGATCCACTCTGTCACCAATATCTCTAATATCAATCAAAGGTTTTTCACGCAACTTTGGCTCCATAACACACAGTACCACAAGGGGCACGTCAATTTAAACGACAGCATTATCGATAAGGTAAGATACTGATTTTAAATATATTAATATCGATTAATGTGTAGTACAATCAGTTTACATTTTAAAAACATTGAAAAATTAAGTTTATTTATGTATACAACGTATTTATGACTTTAAAAATTTTAAAATCTAGCATTTAAAAGTTTAAATATATCGATAGACGTGGCCAACATGACGTGTAACCTATTACTACGGTTACTAAAATCAAACCAATTTTACATGTGCCTGCACTTTACTCCCTTTGATTTTCTTTCAGTATGAGAACATTTTATTTCACTGTGATAGTAGTATTTTTTTCTTATAGTTATGTAGCTGATACATGGAGTACATTAGATTATGTCACGAGTTTTTTCAGACATAAATGTGTAATACGTGATCCTGAAACTTTTATTGATGGTAAGGAAATTAAGTAACAGCTTTTTTATATTTATTTTGTTTACTAGAATTTGGGTTTGCTTTAATTTTATTTAGATGTACAACGTATTTATGACTGAAAAATCTGAAAATCTAGCATTTTGTGGTTTAAATCTAAAAAGATAAACGCGTCCAACATTACATGTAACCTCTTACTATGTTTAATTTTTAAATTTTCTTTGGCGGTTAAAACGAAGTTATTTTCCATATTAACTAGGACTTAAATAGAAACGTGGAAGATAAAGAGTGCTTTATCTGTATTTACCCCACAGACAAAGACTGGTATCAGCCTGCCAATTCAGAGTTCAGTAAGTGTTTAAAATTAGTAGATGGTAGGATGACCTTGGTTGGCTGAAAATTGTATTTTTAGAAAATAGAACTGTAGAACTTTCATTCAGTATCATGGTACTGATGAATACGCTACGAAAACAGTTTTGAAATATCCCAGAGTGTACTTTACGAGTCCCAGTGTTTACAGAGACGGACCTTTACACAAGGTTATAAGGGTTTCGCTACTCTCCAGTAGGGATTTTGGAGTAATTTCTTTTTCTTAAATGGCAACTCATACTTATGTTGTAGTAATGTTTATTTCAATATAACTTTATAGAATCAATATAAGTTTAATTAGTTCTTGCTATATTCCTGGTTTGGGAGAAGACCAAACACTTCTTTGAGTGTAATAAATAGACATTATTTACCTACCATTATCAATTACAACAAAATCCATCCATGTTTACATTTTGAAATTATTACAACAAATTAGTTTTATAAACATTTTGACCATTGTTGATTTTTTAACAATTCAAGACATTTTGTTGATTTGTACCTGGGTCCCCGCTTGTCTTCGGAGTTTTTTCAGGTTTTTCTATCTGATGACGCAGTTGAAATATAGCAGGGGGCCAGAGTTAACTGTAGGAGCCCCAGCGTTTAAAGGGTCTTTAAACATAGGTTATAAGGGTTTCCCTACGTCAGGAAACTTAGCATTTACCATGTATAAAAGTGTACATATAAAGCAATAAGAATAAGTACATTTTTTAAATCGGAACCGAGGGAGTTTAGGAGCCCCGGAGGTGACAAATCCCTTGTAATATATATAATAAGAATTATAGTATACACGTAAAAATTAACGTGCAACTCTAAAAAGAAATTCAGAAAGGGACTAAGATGTTTCAAAAAAAAGAACTAATCTTCGTCAGGAGAGGCAGAAGTTGAGAGATCTTAATTCCATTTCTTATTTTGTTACGTTGAGTTGAGATTTAGGTAAGTTAAGTAGGCTTTCGTCTTCTCGTCGTAACACTTCCTTTCCTGAGGACAAATGTTAACAAGGTTGAAATTTTGAAAGTCAGTCGCAAGTATTCCCTTTGACATATAGTATTAAATTTTGCTCTTCTGTATTGACTACCCTTTTACTTTTTGCCTCCAATTTGCGTACAGCGTGCCCTCGCTACTGTTCATTTTAAATTGACCAGAGACATTCACAAAGCACTACCGCTGAACATTTCACTGTAATCCAAAGGTTGTGAAGGGGGGCAGGGTTGATTAAACAAAACTAGAATTACTTAACAAACTGTATTTTCAACTACTATAACTTAATTTTAAAATCTATAGATAATTTTTTTAATTACTATAACTAATTTGAAGAATTTCAATTTTAGAAGTTCTCTATGTTAAAGAAAGAACCCGAAACTTAACATCCAGAATAGTGACTTCAATAGAGTGCCCAGTTTTAAGAACTTTAATAGTGATTTTAAAATGTCAAATAATTAGAATAATCCTGGCTTACTGAGAGAGGTGAACTACCCAGCCAGGAAACAGTTTATTGCACCCCTTTCACCCACCCTACCCGACCTCACTATACTCTCACAACTAGTAAATAGTAAACCCTTATTCTGTTTTTACGTTAGAAATGTGTAATTTATTAAATTGAAATCTGAATATGTCCTATGTGTGGGTCGGAAATTTGTTAAATTAGTTGTAACAATTAAAAAAAAATATTTATAGAATTTTAAATTAAGTTATAGAGGTTAAAAATTCAGTTTACTAGGAAGTTTTAGTTTGACTTAATTGGCCCCCTAACTTTAGATTGCAGTGAAATGATCAGCTATCTATAGTGCATTGTGATTGTCTCTGGCCAATTTATTATGGATATTAGCGCCAACCCAGCGTAAGATAGTACGCAAATTGGAGGCAACCAACATAGGGTTGGTCAATGCAGAAGTTGCTGCATAATTTTTGATTATTATATATATACCTAGAGGGATAATGGAAAAATGGAGTAGGAAGGGAAATAGAGAAAATAAAATAATATTTTCAGGACCATAAACTTATCAATCAAGTGAACATCTTTTAAAATGGCGAGGGAGACAATTAGGTGGCAACTAGTTTTTCTCAAGTACCTATCTTCTTTTAATAAACTAGAGTTAATGTTAATCAATTTATAAAAATGTTTTCTACTAGACAAGATTCAAGAATTTTATGTTTGATAATGGACTTTTCATGAACTAATATTTTGGCTTGCTCCCGATTCATAGCATGTTTACAGAAAATAGTATACAGAAAAATGAAGGATTCAAAGTTTCCCTTCATTAAATAATACATTTATGCCGTTTAATAATGTTTCCAGCTCTTGAGCCGTTTGTCAAAAATGCTTCAAATGACAATCTTAACGAGTACTAATCATGGAATGTTTTCCTAAGCAACTCTTTATGTTTCCACCTTTCTTAGAAATGTTTTCTTAAGTATCTGGATCAAAAACGTTCAATTGAATTATTTGGGTTATTATTTTACTGCAATAATACTCTCCTCTTAAAATCACTTAAAAAACATGAACTACTGATTTCAGTTACATTATTGACTAAATTTCATACGCTATTCCCTTTTTGGTCATTGCATGAGATGAATAATAATTTTAAAAGTTCATATCAGTTGAAACTTTTCTATAAGAATCAGTTTAAATGTTACTCTCCTCACCTATGACTTATATATTATATATCTAAAAGAGGGAGAGTTCCATTTTTTTTCCACATGTAAATTGTAAACTATTTTGAAATGAATTAAAATATTTATACACATATAGGTATCTTTCGATGTGGTAAGAATTTATATTTATTGTAATAATAGTTTTCTTTGTTTAGTTGATATTAATTCCTAGTTTTTGTTGCAGAGCTTCAAAAAGACCTGGATAAAAATTTATTTGGCCAACATTTGGCCATGCAGTCGGTTCTCACTCTTTTAGATGCTCATTTTTTCCATGATTGGAATAAAGCGTTGGTTATTCATTTTCAAGGACTAACTGGTGTTGGAAAAACGTATACTGCTTTTAAAATTGCGAAACATTTGTTTGGAGACAGGGAAAAAAATCCATATGTACATTTTTATAATGGAAGGGTTGATTTTAAAGACCAAAAGAAACAGGTAATGATTTTAAATAGTTACAGAAAATATAAACAGTTTTCATACAATAGTTGTGTAGGGAATTACAATGTCATATTTACCAATTTTAATGAAATAATGGAAAAAGTTTCCATTTAAAAAAATGTTGTTTCACACACATAGGGTTCTCCTTCAGTTGTTGAGAACGTTTACAAATTTAAAATTGAAATTTTAAATTACTAGCTTGTCAAATAACTAACTCGAGTGACTAACGCCGGTGACTTAGTATCCCTCTCTCTTTTTTCCCGAGGACGAATCGTCCGAAAATTTGAGTTAGTAAGTAGTGTTACTGACCTTTTTGTTAACAGATTCTAACCTCCTGGCTATTTTCCTTATTGTAGTAGGTAAACTATAAATCAGGTTCGCCAATGACATTTCCAAGTAAATAGGTCCAATGAACGAAAGAAATTTAATAACATGATCTGAATGTATATTCACCTTACACTAATAAACTAAACAAAGATCTCAAACTAACTAAATAAATAAACTAAATCTTTGTTTAGTTTATTTATTCAATTGATGTTTATTTATGTTTTAAACCTGATGATGACATATGAATGTTGAAAGCTCGTTTATTAGTGTAAGGTGAATATACATTTAGATCATGTTATTAAATTTCTTTCGTTCATTGGACTTACTTGGAAATGTCATTGGCGAACCTGATTTATAGTTTTATCTACTACAATAAGGAAAATAGCCAGGAGGTTAGAATGTGTTAATAAAAAGGTCGTGAATGCAGAAACTGCGATCATTTTCAATATATATATATACTTTTATGATGAAAAAACGGTTCGAAACGGACAATTAAATAAACAAAGAAACATAGATAAATTAAAAACATACACTTACAGTCACTAATTTTTGGTTTTAACCGTCGAGGAGAATAAGGGAGGGAAACTTAAAGCCCTGTTGCAGAGGCGGTTGGAAATCAACCTTATTTATTTCCTATATTTCATTGATAATGAAGAAAAATTATACAACAGATGTATGAGAATTGTACTTATATGAAATCTTTTTTCTCAAAAGAGCAACTGAGAATTTTCATTTAAAATAACACAGTACTCGGTTCAAAGCAAAGTAGGTGCTATCATATAGGTGTAGTGAAATTTCCCTTAATGATCAGTGAAATATGGGAAATAGATATTGTTGGTCTTCAGCCGACTCTGCACCAGTACGCTTAGTTTCCCTCTCTTATCTCTCCTGAGGACGGTTCATTTCGAAAAGTATTTTGTACAAAAGTATTTTAACTGTTGTATGAATGGTACCTAAAAAAAAAAGGAGAGCTCCATCTATTTATTTATGATTTACATGAAAATTGTCATCTAGCGTAAAATGAAAAAAAATAATACATAAAACCTGTTCTTCCGCTCCTTCGCTTTCGAATTCATTCGAACACTCCTTCCAACCCATTGAATCAATAGTAAAGTATGGATATAATAATACAGAAACTATAGAATGCTTAAAAAAATCTAACGCATGATAATATAAGATCTCTTGTAAGTAAAGGATCTCCTACAACTGAAATTGTGACCACTAGAGGCTGCCCTCAGGAAGGGGTGCTATCACCCCTATTATTAAATTCATGCATTTCGTCATTACCACAGAGGTTAGTATTATTAATATTAAACATATAATATACCGTCTTACCTCGTACACTGCTGCTGTAGCTCTCGGACCGGTTCCAGGTGACACCCATTTTCAACAAGAACTTGTTGAAGATGGGTGACACCCGAAACCGGTCCGAGAGCTACAGCAGCAGTGTACGAGGTAAGATGGTATATTATATGTTTAATATTAATAACACCCCTATTGTGGTGATTAGTTGTCGGTAACCTGCAGGATACTGTAAATAATCAAGGTTTCCATGTGCAAAGGTATTTAGATTCCCTTGTTATTATAAGAAGATTGATGCTAGTAATGATATAAATTCAGCTAAAACAGTCCTTGTTTTTTTCTTAAGGAAAAAGAAAGTATGTCTCAAAGACCTCTGTATTGAATATTCTAAACTAGAACTCTCAGATGTACGCAAAAACTTGGAGTGCTCATAAGATAATGGACTAAACTGGAAAAGACTAGTAACAAATATTTTGGCTAAGACACTCAATTTAATAATAACAACAACATATCAGATGTCTAGATCAATGATTTCAAGTGTGCTATAACTGATAAAATAGATGTGGCACAATAAAACACTTCAGTCATTAAGTTGATTATCCCTGAAAATGATAATACTTTACCAGCGAGTTTGATATTAAATCTACATAATGTAACCAATATTCAATTAAGTGTAGACCACTGCAGTTTTTTTGCCAGCACTTACCTTGTTTTAATTTTATATTTTCATCTATGGTGTTCAATATTTTGTTAGAAATAATATTTTTCTTGAGATTATCACTTGTGTCAGTGACACACTTGACACAATTTATAGCTTTATTAATATTTCGTTTTCCATGATTACCGATTTGTTACCTACCAGGGAAATGCTGGTACCAGTTGCTGAATGCAGATGTTTAGACCAAGGAGGACTGGTAAGAGGGTGTGATGGGTTAAACATCACCCAAAACTATAATTACTCATAAATCCTTCTCACTTAAGTATAGTAATACAATCAATCTGTATAACCTGTTAGTTGTTTGGTTAGTCAGGTTAACAAATAATCAGATCTAATACATGAAAGCAAGATGCTTGCATAATGCTTGGTATTTGTCTTGATTTATCCTTTACCCCATGGCCTTTCAGGTATACCACGAAATAATGAGTCTTCAAACCTATGACAATTGATATATGTTTAGTCAATACCACATAATAACGGACTGTACAAGTAATGTATATATTTAGTGGTATGTATTAGAGTAGCTCATCGTTATTGAATGACAGTCTCCATTTTGATTGCAGGAGGCTCTATTAGATGATGTAACTAACAGCGTCAAAATTTGTGATCGATCTATGTTTATATTTGATGAAATTGAAGAATTACCTGACGGTTTTTTAGATGTTTTAAAACCTTTTTTTGACCATTATGATAGCTACCGAGGTGTTGATTACAGGTGTGTGATGATTTTTCTTTCTCCATTTCTAATGAAGATGTGTTGTTTTATTAATATTTTTTCTTAAAGCATGATTCCGTTATTAATCATCCATCATATTTCTTATATCCTCTTTTTTTCTTGACTGGTTTCTAAACAAAATTAGATTAAAGAGCTGGTTTGATATATTTGTTTTCAGTAAGATGTCAATTTTGTTTTTCAATTATTACTTCTTTTTATGGTTTCTATTATCTTTGTGTCTCTTGTTAATTACGTGTGTGGTTTGCCTACCCTTAATGGCTGTTGTACATATATTGTTTTTGTCCAATTATGAACAATGATACAGTAGTAGTCTATTTCTGTTCTTTTTGGCTGTGTTAATTAAGTGCATCTGTTTTTAAAGACATTTGCATGTTAGTATTTGTAGAAAACTACTAAGTTTGGGATTGGTAGGAACTGAGATAATAGAGACCATAAAATATTTAAAATCAAATTTAATATTGGATTAGTAACTTATTGACAACACTTTTATTTGACTGACAACTAAATTAAATCACGAATAATGTTATAATATACAGTGTTTTAGTTATAATTACTGTTGGGACGATTAATCGGAATCGTTAATCGTAAGAATCGTGTATTTTTGGGGGAATCGGAATCGCATCGTTAAATAAATACCCTAGTTTTCCGATATTTCATTAAAATTTTCTGAATTTGTTAAGCTATTTGAACTGTAATAACAATACTTCTATTTGTTGGAAGTATTGCAATATTAATACTGTCAAAAATTTATTATAAAAACGTCCTAGAACTTTTTAGATGTATTTATTATGATGACATATTTACTTTTATGGATTTGACCAATTATTTAAGTGTAAGGAAGATTTTAGCATTTTCAGTTTTTCCAGACACAAAAGTTATTTGTAAATTCTTTGAGAAAGGTGAAGCAAAGGGATTGTTCAGTGGACTAGATTCAACGTTATCAGCTTGGAAAGCTTCCGTCAGCTCTAGATTTCTCCACATATTTTAACAACAAAAATCTGATTATGCCAACATATTTAGACTGGGATACAAATAAACTTTTCTGGACGATGATTAAGACAACTAGTATGAAAAGTTACAACATTGGTTTTTTGAAGATATAAATTCAATAATAAAATTAAAAGCATCTTATTGGCTAATTCAGATTGGTCACAGTCAGATCTTTCTGCAGATGAAGAAGTAGACACTAAGGTGATGAGGACAGGGTGAAGATCCTCTTCGTTAGTAGTGCAGGAACCAGAACAATTTGTCAGCTGTGTAAAAGTACTTGCTCCCCCGTCTTTGGTTGAGTGAAAGGTTATTTAGAGAAGGAAGAACTCTATTCATCAAAACGAATTAGAATGGCGGCAGATATAGGAGAAATACTGATGTTTCTTCATCATAATTTATTAATGACAGGGTTCAGTTATGATTAAGAAGTCAAATCCGGGAAGCTAGGCAGGGCCTTCTAATCCTGTCTCTTTTAAAAATACACATTTTTCATACTTTCTTAACTGTGTCAGCTAATTTCAGGGTAAGAAATGAATAAAAATAATTAATGTTAATTACAGATGAAGGATAGTTATTTAAACATAGTTAGTAGTTACTAGTTCAATAATTTATTAAAATGTTTACTTTACTTGGTCTCTATTCATTAGTAATTTTTTGTATTTTGTTGATTCACAAATAGTATTAAACAAATTGGTGTAGCTTTTATATATAATTAAAATCATTTAATTTAGTAAAAACCTAATTTTTTTTAATCATAAAGTGGATACATTTTTAAAGAAAGGGCTTTAATTATTATAAGCATTCTTAGAGCTTAAAAGGGGGGTCTACCACTAAGTATATTGCGGTAGTACAGGGAAAAATATTTCCCTGTATGTTAGATGATACAAAGAAATATTACATTAATTGAATAGTTAAATGCAATATTTAAGGTTAGATTTAGAAAAAAATGGGTTATATTAAAAGAAAGTGTATCCTGTTGTATACATAAGGAGCAACAGGAAAAATATGGTGTGTTTGTTAGTTAATCATTGAACGATTGCCGGTATAAAATATAAATTCAAAATAATTTTTATTACAATACAAAATAGAATAAAAAAATTCATAATTTGTGAACTTAATAATTTATATGGGATCTCATAATGTTCAGTTTTTTTATTGAAATAATTTCTGTGAGGAAAAAACATTTCGTCTAATTTGTTATTATAAAAACTCTAAACCGAAATTTGTCCAGAACACAGTCAAGGCACTTCCAATAGAGCGTGCAAAAACTTGTATAGAAACCTAGACATTGAACTAAACGTCACCCAAAAAATTAGTTAAGTAGTGCTTAAAACACTGCTGACATTAAACGAACCGAACGATAGAGTCAAACCATGTCGGAACTTACTCAAAACATTGAGTTAATTAAAACTAAAACCTGCCCAAGATATTGGGCAAGTGTCTAAACTTTCAAGAACACTGAGCCGAAATTTACCAAAACCTGCACAAATTTCTGAGAATTGTATGAAGAAACTTTAATATTATATTAAATTTAATATTAAGGAACTTTTAAAAACAGTGGTCTAAAAGTCAATACAACCTCAATATACATGATAATTATCACTTCAATATTACTATTATGACACTCACCCCACTATCATCATGTCCCCAGTTTACTACATCATCTTCTACACCCCGCCATTGTCATAATTTCACCCCTAAGGAGGTTATAAAATTTACCTCGATAATCAAGGTGGTACAAAATACCATATATACTAATCATTTAACTTCATTGCTAGGAGGTTAGCGGTTTTCGCTACTCTTACATTTCAAAACTTTTAACAATTTTGGTGGATGGCAGTTTTATACCTAGAACGACACGACGGAAGAAGTTAATGCGTCAATTTTCTTCTAAATTTATAAATTTGATCACCTTAACAGGACTAATTATTTTGTTATAAAAAGGTAACTGTGGACTGTAAATCTTGTAAAATATGGAAAAATTTTAAAAATCATATTTACTGGGATTGTAGTGCGTGTGTATGAGTGTTCGTGTGCGTGGGTGCGTGCGTTTATACTCCCAGCAACACGGCTGTCTCTTTTATCAAATCAAACAAACTGTCTCTTAAATTATTACTGTTAATTTTACACTTACATATTACTGATACATGTATATCATATACCTGTGTTCTGTGAATAATTTAATTTAAATGGAATCAAAACAGGTAATGATATTCAATTATAACCCATGTCTTGTTTTTCAGAAATACTACTTTTATTTTCATTTCTAATATTGGAGGCCCTGAAATAGCCAAAATTTGTTTCAAATATCGAAATGCGAAACAACGAAACGAGCTTGAATTGAAAGACTTTCAGTCCGTTTTAATGGACTACAGTTATAATTCTAAAGGTATTAATTTCAATTTATTACAGGCATTTTGTTATACTTATTTCAGTTAATATCTGCTATATATTAAGCTCTTAGTTAATTAATAAAATAAATTGTTTATTAATTTAACTTTTCTTTAATTAATACGGTTAGAGGTTAAATATGTTGGTAAAGGTATAAGTGCTTCATTGGTAAAGAAGTACTTTTGCAAATGTGCAATGATTATGACAAAAGAAGTTAAATTAAACTGCAGACATAGTGTAAAGGCTACTTACCTGGGAATGTGGCTACACTCCAATGAACATGGGAGAACTATCCCTCTACAACAGGGTTTCTCAACGTTTGTTTACTTCAGTCCCCCCTGAGAGATATTTTACCATTTGTGGACCCCACTCCCCCTCCAGTACTTAAATAGCACGCGTAACTTTTTTAAAAATATTTGTTTTTAGGTAAATGTAAAGTGTACCTATGAAAGAATATCAATATATTTACAACGTGATGTGAAGAAAAAACTTTTTTATAATAATTACAAAATATGTCTTAATAAATTTTAATAGTATGCCGAAATAGATTGTAAAAGAAACAGTTTTGATTATGACATAAAGAAAATTGGATTAGAACTTTTAGAATATTGGGACATTACAACAAACTGACGAGGATATTATGTTAAGATATTCTAACGATCAGCTTGCTAGGGTTTGATATATTTTTGGTCATACTATGCTGATATACGTATGTAAACTTAACATGGAACACTAACCAAGTACCATGAACTCTAGAAATACTATTTTTCCACATGGACCCCTAGGAGAAGCACTACCCTAGGCGGATATCACAGAACACATTTTAGTCATAAGCTGACTAAAACACAGTGCGACTAAAAATTGCATTTCTCAGAGACACGAGTCCAAATGCAGCCACTCAATGTTCAGATCGAGTGAGGGTAAAAACGATATTTTTGTTTTTATCTATCAAAAACAAGTCAATAAATCTAAATCAGTTAACTATAGTAAAAATATAAGAAAAAGTGAATATCAACCCTTCTAAACAATAATTAATAAAAAACTGAATAAATAAATAATGTGAATCCTTTATGACACAGGTGGGCCAACGGCCAACTACTGCTTTTCTTTATAACTTATAATCTATAGGCGCCAGCTAAATTTTTAAGCTGAAGTTAGAGCAAACAGCATATAATGCCATTTGTTTTATACCAGCAGTAATGGTAATTAATGTATAGCTAAAAATGTAGATATACGAGTAAGACTTCATGATCTCTTAATTAATATCTCTTAAATTATCTCTTAAAGGAGAACAATGCTTTGTGGCATCAGACAATATAAGTGTTGCTTGGCTTTTCCAGTTTAGTCACTGGTCTAAAGAAACTCCGTTTTAGCATGCCTCAGAGAGTTCTACTTTAGTGTTTTTTTGTTTTTAATGAAGAGTTCTTTGAGACCTTCTTTAGGAAGGAATAAGGTCTGTTTTAGCTGGATTTATATCCAGACCATTCTACTTTATTCACCTTTCACTAATTGAAAAGCATGGTGCATAAGTTGCAAGGAAGTACCATCGAACATTGCTTTTTTGACAATTGCAAGGTTACCTGCATACCCTTGCCTATCGTAACCTTCATTACTTTGAGTGTCCAATAGGCCATCCACCACAAATTACCACAATGGGAGCGATATCACACCTAAAGTCTCCTTAAGTGTCCACCATTTCAGTTGTGGTAGATCCTATGTAGAAACTAATTATTTTTACGTTATCTTGTTATAACATCTTCGGCAGTTTCAGATTAAAACATATTTTATCTAATTTACTGGATTCTAAGGCATGATTTCAAAGATTCTTTAAATATTCTTGAAACAACCCAGAGTGATTCCTTCAACATTGAGAGAGTTTTCAATTATGCTAACCAACGTATGTGTAGCTCATTCTATAGATGTACCCTTTCGATTTTTATAGTACCTTGTGAAGATGCTTACTAACCCAAAATTTGTCACCTTTCTACTTATAGGACCTAATAGTTGTGTGTTTTGTGTGTAATTATCTGCTGCAAAACTTAGAGCTCATGAAATATTCGTAGTGAGATAATACGTAATAAAAAAATTAAGTATATCGAATCACCGAAGAACTGGTTTAAAATTAGTAGCCTTTTTGTTATAATGAACGAAAAAGTAACTTTCCGATGCTTTAATATTATTAAAAAACAGTGAGGTACTTAAAGAAACCAAATTTATACATCTGACCTTAAGAGATCTTAGAGGGTATATTTAAATTGATTAGCAAACTTTGGTTAGATAGCCATCAATCACACGATGGAAAACGTCGTAAATTGTTAATTATCCTTTACTTTACGATATAAATATTAACTATTTATAAAAACTTCTTTTAGTTAAACCTATAAACAATCGTTTGACTGGATGCTGTTGAAAATTTCTAAGCCAGTGTAAGTAAAACCAACAAGTACTGCAGGCTATCAATGAGTTTTTAGTTTTTATAGCTTTAATGACTTGCGATAATCAACATTTATTGACTTTTTTTTTAATATTTAGTAATTTTAAGTTATTTTATTTTTACAATTCATGGGTCTGAATTTAGTTGTTTAGCGTAAAAGACGTTTCCTGAAATCATGAAGTATATCATAACGCCCCTTTCCGTCCATGTAATTTCAACAAAAAAGTATTTACTCGTAGCTCATACTTTCAATGGTTCTATTTTTGGGTATAATTTCATTGTGATCTGTCAAGTGTTGTGATCTATATGGTGTACACAAATTTTCTGGATTAGTCATAAGTCAAACATTTTATATTGCTCTAGAGGTAACAGGTTATAAAAAAAATATGTTTCTTAAAAATTGCATTTTAACTATGAAAGTGACTTTCCCGTGAAGAAAGCCTCAAAAGAATAGGGTACAACTAATAAGGCCAAATTTTTGGTGAAAAACGATCTTGAGCCATCAAACTGTGTGGCCTGAATCATACCCAAAAACGTTTGGGTACCCATCCATCCATACTAAAATCATATAAATTAGTAAAAATTTCGAAGTAATTTTTTGTATGATTTTACTTTGACTATTTTAGTTTTGACTTTTTATATATTAATGTAAAAAATAAATGTTAATTAATAATTGGAAATGTGGAATATTGTTGCTTAATAGATGTTTATTGTTTTTATAATGTTTCAGGTGGATTAAAAAACACAGGTATAGTCAAGAATCATCTGGTTGATTTTTATGTTCCTTTCTTGCCTTTGGAAGTTGAACATGTCAAATATTGTATCCTGATGGAGATTGAAATGTACTCAGGCGATATTAGTGATAAGGAAAGGAAAGAAGCCTTGGAGTCAGTTCATTTACTAATTGTTCTTTTTGATTCCGTAGATTATTTAAAAAACATAATGAATGCACTGTATTTTTATTTGTTATTAATCAATATTGATCCATTACAGGAACAATGCATGCATGACCTTTGAAAATTTTAATAACTACAAATTGAAAGTATAAAGAGGATGTCGTTCTGATGTCTCTCACAATTTTGATCCTTGTTGATCTTTAATCGCGTACCAATAATTAATATCATTGGTAGATAGTTACCGAGATTGGTTTTATTAATTAATTAGTAGTAATTAATGTATTGGGAATTCGCACCGATTTATGTTAGCTTTAATAAATGGTCAACGACTCTCATGCATTGGGTCTAAGCCAGTATTTAGAATTTTTTATATGTCAAATAAGTATATTTTGTCTGGTTTTATTGTTTGAAGCAGAGTGCGTGATTACTTCTGCCCCAGGCTTGAGTTATCTGTTGCCCTTCTTAGGTGCATAGTTGTTTACATTTTTCTGTTATACATTATCTTGAGAAGTCGACGGTGAAGGTAGCAGAGTTTCCCATTTGTTTGTAATTACTTCCTGGTGAGGTTATATTCATGTGCTTCTAATATGTCAATCAGTTTTAGGAGTAAGTCCTCTGTGCTCGCATTAATTTACCCCTCATCCTAGTTGGTGAACTCTGTATTTTTATCAAAAATATCGGATACAGTCTATGAGTGTGGGCGTTGCAGATCGCAGAATATCTTCCAAATTTCATACAGAGAGGGTTTGCAGTCGAACAGCTTTCACAACACACATACTATCAGTTTCTGATTACTGTATTATACAATAATTTTGGTATTTGGAGCGACTATATCTAAAATAATACTTCAAATTTTGAAACTATGTAGTTATAACTAGCCTTTCCTGAAAGTATAAACACTATGGAGAAACATCTTGTTCACTGCACATCTAAAGACACAAACCTATTATTTTTGGTAAATTTTGCATCATGGGAAAGACAGTGTATATATTGTGACTATTGAATGAACAAATCTTCATAGTGAATTTTGAATTAAAAGAAAAGACGATATAACATTAACTTACACATGCAAGTCGGTCATACCCGACTTTTAGTAGTCCTCTTCTAACGAGGGGTTGAAAGTCGCCCTCTTTGCCCTTGATATCGAGCAATAATGACGATGTCACATTACTAGAGGACTGTACTGAACCAATAGAGCAAAGAGACAAGGGAATGCTCGCACATGTAGCTGTTGCATTCCACTTGATAGTAAATACTTGTATACTGTGGAAACTTTCCTTGAAATTTTCTTTAAAATTGGGTTCTACAAGAAATTATAGACGGATCATTAATGTAGATGCCTTGACGTGTTCTTCTCCTTCAGGAGGTGCTGACCTGTTCTGTACAGTGGAAATAATAATAGTATTAATTATCTTAGTTAATTATGTAGTGTAATTAATTAGTTACCAAATGTTACAAATAGGTATATTTAAGTTGAGATTCTGCACATTGAAATATAAAATTCGGTGGCCATCCATTGCTGACTGTTTCTATTTATCTGTTATGTTTATTTATTTAGTTAATAGTAAACTAGATAGAGATCAATATCTTAAAATGAAAACTTGAAGACGTCTCAAATATCTACCACTTCAAGGTGAAATGCTTAGATATATATTAAATATATTTATATTATTTATACACTAAATATATATGAAACAATGGAATAAATTAACATTTGAAGATAATTTTATAAAAAAAAAACATAACCTTTCAAGCATTTGAATAAAATGTAATAAAGAAAAATCAAATGAAATGAGATAATTATAATAAATATATATTAAGAATTCATATTATTTTATATTTTACATATTTATGAATAAATATTGCTTATGGCATTCGAAGTTAATTTATTATGAATATTTCTAAATTATTTTTTAGATGCGTTAATCTTAGAATGAGTCGTATGTTTTTCTGTTCTTATTATTATTAAAGAAAACATTTCTTGTAAATGTCAAGTTGAAAATAATCCCTATAATGGAATAGTTCTTTCGTTATTAACTTTACTATTTATTTGTTATCTTTGCATAAACTACCTGAAATGATCACCTAAACTAACTTGCAATAATGAACTATGCAAACCTGCTGTGCTTGATTGATAACATATCAGGTTACGTTATTTATTGCTTTCATTTAACAATATAATTATTACATTATTATTTGATATAATAATATATTTCAATGTCTATACAAACACAACTTGTTACTGCTCCATAAGTAAAGTATAGTATTGTGGAAAAATTTTATGGTCGATGTTTTGACGAATTTACATGTTTTGAAGTCCCATAAGCCTTCTTTTGAAAGTTTTTTAATGTTTATATGTGTATGGATGGGTAGGTGTTTATTGAAAAACTGGGTCGAATTAAGTCGTATTCGGACCCTAGGCACTGAGCCTTTGGTGCTTAATATGTAATGTGTAATTCAAAATGTAAATATAATAAAGATCACAACATTTTACCCATCATAATTAAACAAAATGATAGTAAGAAAGTAAACCATGTTTATTTTAGTATAGTTTAGCTAATAATTGGCAGTTTTTTCCGATGCTTATTTCAACTGCAAAATCTTTGATAAGATTCTCAAAAAGGATATTACGTTCATCCGCTTCTTTACCTAATAAAGATAGGGTATCCGCCATGCTTTGTCCCATATTTGTACTGATGGGATTTTTTATATTTCTGAGGAAATAACCAACTTAATGGTGAATAAACAAGTGAAGCTGCAGCACTTATTGGTAGTGACAAAGTGGATACTAACTTCATATAAGTTTTCGACCTCTTTCAGTGCTTTGTCCGCAAACAAGTTGTGCTTTGCCCTGTCCATAAATTTGATAGTTACGCTAACAGCGCATGAATAATGGATCTGTGGTGCTCCCCTTCCATTGACACCCTAAACATGATCTTATTTCACTTAATGGTCTTGCCAAAAAGTTTGCAGACATGCTATCGGTCACACTGATTAATGAATTAAATAAAGGTGTATACAGATACCTTTATAGGTTTTCGGCAATATTTTTTGATGGAAATCTAATTTGTTGTCGATTATATGTTTTTGGATGTCATTTTTAAAAACTGCTAATAAATAAATAATACAAATTAAATAAAACTGCTAGAAAATGTAACAGAACTGAACAAAATTCAGAATTTTTCAATTATAGAAAAGTTTAGTTTTGCATAACAATTTAAAAATTAAACTTGTGAATACTGTAGTAGCAACACTACTTGCTGCATCTAATGTAATAGAACACAAAAGAACTGATTACAGGTGAATGACCTGTATGGCTTTTTGACCGTTTATTTTACAATATTATAATTTTGACATAGAATGTGCCTAAAATTGTTATATTTTGAAAAAAATTCAAAAATGTTTGATGATGATTTAATTTCATATGTAAAGTGTAGAAATTATTTGGAACTATAATGGGAATATGTTGTGGACGATGAATTTCAGTCGGGTACTCGTGTTTAGTTAACGTGTTGTTTGGACAGTGGCAATACATTCGTCCTTAACTAATCAGACTGATTTGGTTGTATGAATTGAAGAGCACTAATAAATATATGAAGTAATTAAATTTGTTGTCATAATGAATTTATTAACAGGGTACTCTTAATGCAAAGCTGAGTGTAGGCGACTGTAATTTTCAGTTATGGTTACTTATCTGATTTTGTATTTGTCAATTATATTTGGCAAATGGTAGCATTCAAATTAATGCTAATGTTTTTAAAAATTGAACCATAGTCAATCGGAGGAAAATGCGTTCAAATTGATTGCCAATTGTTTTAAACAAACACGTCAGTTACATTTTGTTCAATTAGAAGAATGTAGTAGTTATATTAAAATAAATTAATTACTTAAATTTATTGTTTATTATTTTTGGCAATGAATTTAGGTGCTGTAAAGTTGACTGTAAACCAATACATATTTATAAATAACCAATGTTATCCTATGTTACTTGTTTCTATAAAATTAAACGTTTAAATTTCAAATGTTTTTTTTGTAATTTTATAAATTCGTTAACTAAACTTTTTTTTCTTTTTTTTTTTGAGGTATGTGGTGAATGAGCTCTCTTTTGATCCAAAAACTGAATACCTTTACTCAACGTCGGGTTGCAAGCGGGTGCGTGCCTTAGTCCTGAAATACTTCGGAAGTAGGAAATTTAACTTTAAAGAAGAACTTTAGTAGTTCGCTTAATAAATGCTTGTATGGTGTGAGTATAACATCGTTTCCTGAGTAAATGAAGTCGTTTAATGGGCGTTGAGTAAAATAAAACCTTTCAATATTTGTCTTAATCAATTTGAAGTTTGGAGTTCTTATTTGATATTTACCTTTTTATTATTTTTGTGCTGCCACACTGATGTTTTTATGTTTCATGAATTTACTAAATTTATTAAATCTGTGAAAGCGAAAGCCCAATGCGTTTTGTGTTTTTCTGATTTTTCTCCTGGATGTAAGAAGCGCCTCAGCAGGAAATCAATGCGTTCACGAAAGTAATTTTCGGTACCCATTCTGACCAAAATTATGTATTAATGTTATCAGAATGAGGACGACTATTCAGTTGTAAAGTCTGAATGTTTTGGACTCTTATGTATGCAAGCTTAAGTGTGTGAGCTAAATCTTGTCGTCAACGCTCCTGTGTACCTCCCTGAATTATCTTAAAGTTCTCTGAGTAGATGTTCTAGAGTTCTCTTTGAAACTAGTGTCCACAGCGTCTACGGCCCCCTCATTTAATCTTGGTTTTCAGTTATTTTAAGTTCAACGTTAATGCCAACAGTATTTTTAAACGAGAATACCAGTTTTTTTATAAGTTGAATATCGGTGGGGGTTCATATCTAAAAAAACGTTCAACTATTAAGGCCAATATTGTTTTAATGTCGTATTCATAGTGTCTTTTTCTTCAAATATTCTAATTTTTATCGCTTCTTAATAAAAATAAGAGAAATATTTTGAAATGTTTTATGTAGCACAAAAATAATAAAAAAAAGTACACTACAGTTATATTAACTATCATCTTGGTGTAACTGTATGGAATAGGGTGAACATGTTACATGTATTAGTTAAGACTCTTAAATATTTTATGCCACTTTGGTGTGGATTGCTCTTTATGTTGATTCTTGTTTAACCCTGTTTCTACGAGGTATTATATCAAACAAGAAGAACTAGATTTCAAAAAATAAAATAAAATCGAACAAGGATAGATTTGATTTTCTCATAAAACCATGATATTGTATTCCCATAATCAGAGAAAGACATTTAGCTCATATTAATTTGTGAATGTGTTCAAAGAAATGTAAAAATTATTGTGATAAAATGCAAAAGTTATTGTATAACTCTTATGTTTTTGTAAATACGGTGGCAAAGTCGTTCATACTTTATGCTTACATTATTAAGCATAAATATTTTTATATTTATTTTAATATTTTATTATTTAAAATTAATTCCAATTATTAATAAAAAAAATTAACTTATTACACAGAGTAGTAAGAACTTAATGTTGATTGTAATGCATCATAGGCGTTTGGTGTTGTTTAAATCTGTAACTTATTGTAATCTACTCGTATATCTATACTATTATATCAATGTTCAAACCACAAAAACAGTTGGGAAAAAAAGACTAAGATCTTTCAACTGTAGCAAGCAGTCTTCCTCAGAGTTAAAAACTCAACGAAGACCGCTTGTTATGGATAAAAGATCTTAGTGTTTTTTTCCCATTTCTTATTGTGGTTGGCGGTTTCACGGTTGTGATATCTGTTATTTTATTATATAAAAGAGAATGTTTCCTTATGCGATATCTGTGTGTCCGTCTGTCTCTTGGTCTTAATTTTTACTTCTAGATGAGCTGTATCAAATTGATAATTGGGTATAATTAATTACTTCAATGAAATTGTATTGAATATAGCACATTAAATGTTCTATATCATGGAAGAGTTCAGTAATTTTGAAAATTACACATATAGAAGAGGCATTATAATACCTTTTTACGAATTCAGGGAATATTTTTTTAACGCAAAAACGCAAAACATTTTTTAGCGTTATTTTGTTGGCTACTCCTCAGGATTTAGGATTTTAATTTTAATTTTAGTCTAAAGGGATATACCATTTTTCTTAAAGGCATTTTCTCGAAAAAAAAAAACAAAAATCACGAGTTTCAGTAAGATATTGTTTTTAGTGTAAAATTATTTTGTGTTCACTGTGCAACATGTCGAGTGGGATGCTCGTCCCATATATGTACACATACACAATTAGAGGGAACTTTATACAAACTGTGGCTACATTCCTTTTAACTATTTAAAGTTTGTAAACTGTAGTAACTTTTTTTTCTTTTCCTTTGGTTATTCTTTCAATTTTACGATTCTTAGACTTACAAGTTTGCACTTAATACTTTCTTTACATGATCAGTATGTAATAGAATTACATACTTTACAAAGTATGTAGAATTAATCTTTACAGTATCAGTATGTCAGTATATATGTATGTAAGTTGATAAGTATTTAATATGATTAATTTCCAATAAGTTTTTAAATTATTGCAAGGTCACTATAACACTGGAAAGGGAAGCTTTTATGCTTCATCGTAACCACTTACTTTCTTTACTTAATCGTACTAAAATTTCAAAATTCAGTGTAAGTATTTAAAGAAGTAAACTTCTTTTAAATATTAAAACAATCAATCATCAATTAAAATAATATTTTAAGAAGTTAAATGCACTCGATCCTCGAGTTTCTGTACTTCAAAAAACCTTATTTTCAAGTTTCCCTGCTTTTTTCCTTTCTGGATAGCGTAAATTATCATCTGGGTACAGGTAATTCACAATTAGATCAAAGTGAGACCTACTAGCGTAGGCTACTCCTATTTCGTTGTCTTAAGCAAACTATAGTTTTTTTTTTTGTTACTTATAAAGTTTATTATGTATTAATAATAGCATTTATTAAAATGAAATGTTTAGTGTGCTAAAGTAAATGAAATTGAGATAGCCTAGCCCTTTTAGAAAGTTTTAGTGAGATTATGTAGTTGTACGTCTGGGTATGATGTCAACCACTTAGCCTACCCTACCCACCATTAGGCTACCACTTACTAGTGTTACCAATTGCCAGACTTTTCTGTTTCAGGACCTGAATCGGTCTCTATTAGTACTGAAATTCGAGGGTTGACTGTACTAAATATATATTAAATGTTTAGATATATCTCAAAGTATGTTACAGATTTAACTTTTTAGTTAAGAGTCAGTCTGACTTTGTAATTAACAATATTTACTAAAACACAGGTTTTATGAATGCAATGTTACCTTTCTTATCATTATAGAATATCAGTACTTCAGTCATCCAAATTAGGTATTTTTCTGACCTTCATCAAATCAGCTTCATCAAAAAAACATATTGATTAATTGTAATGTCAAAATGTAGAGCATTAATAAAATAAACCAATCAAATAATTTTATATTTATTTCATGTTATAAGAAATTTTTCTTCCATTATAGGTTGTTATAATATAGTTTGTTTATATTGCGTAAAATCCTTCAGTTATTACTTTACTATAAGTAAAGTATAGTGATCGTGAAAAAATTCGATCTCGAGATTTTGACGGAATTACATGTTTTGAGGTCCCAGAAGTCGTTTTATGAAGTTTTTACGATGATGTCTGTGTGTGTGTGGGTGAGTGTGTTAGCATTGCTTGTTACCACGCTACGGTTCAGAATCTTTGATGGATCAAGTTGATATTTTATACAAAAATGGGCCCCATAAAGACGAAGATCCCTATTGTTTGGGAAGAATTATGCATGATGGGAAAGTCACTTTTTTTGCCAAAAACCGTTTTTTAGAAAACATTTATTTCTCCTAAACTGATAACCCTAGAGTTTTGAAATTTTGACATTATCTTTATAGTTACAAATGGAACAAACGAAAAATATATTCAGAATTTTAAAACAACAGGAAATATTTTTTTTTCAATAAAATGTACAAATTTTGACTTATAATTCAATCTCAAACCTTGTGAAAGCGATACAAGCCATACTATTTGACGGATCAAAATGAAACTATGCCTAAAAAAAGAACATTATGTGTAGAATGAGTTGAGATATTTTTTTTCAAAATTACATTCGCTAAAGGGGCGTTACAGTACGATTTCTGTTTTTAGAAAATGATTTTTGGACGCTAAACGGCTCATTAAAAAATAATGAAAATTTGACCAAAAATGGAACAAGAAATTAGCAATTCATAAAAAAAATCATGAAGTTTCAATTACGGAAAAGAGCAATAACGCTATAAAAACTCTTTGTTTATCCTAGACTAAGAGATCACCGCTATACTTGTCGATTTTTTTACATTTTTTTACATTGTTTACATTGACTTAGAAATTTTTGAGCGAATCCACTGAGATAAAATTGATATTTATAAAGGAATAATTTAAATTGTTTATTGACTTATATGAGATTAAGAGGAATAATATTGTGCAGGAAAATAATAACACTCACTGTGAAAAAATTCGTATATATGTTATTTGACAAAGGGGAAGAAAAATGATCTTATTAAATACTAAGAAGCCATAAAATTCCCAGTATAATAATTCTGTTAAAATCCAAAAATGTAAAAGATAATTCAAAATTGAAATCTTTCGTTTAGAGATTAATAAATGTAATTATCGTACATTTTTAATTAACAAATCACCTTAAAACAACATTTTCTTCGCTGTTTAAGATGTTTTTCAGAGAAAAAAGGGTATTTTCCTGTTTTAAATTTGAAAATTTTACTTTAATATTCAATGTAGAAGGATGTCAAGTAAACGATGTAAGAAATCTACTGGCTATTTGAACAATAGCCATGTTCTCTTGTAGGATAATATTTCGTTTCAAGAAATGTTCACTTTGGTTTTTCAAAAATGTTGTTACTGCTGTAGTTATACTAATGAAATTATTTGCAAATAATAAATTATTTGTGATGTACAAAAATAAGCTTATAAATTGATATGTCCTTCAATCACTATCTGTTCTACCTCACGAATGAAATGCTAATTATTATATCCCATTTGGATATTTATGTTATGCTTAAATGAGACGTTATGTTTTATATACTCAAGAAATTTGACATTAAGTTACTTATTGTAAAGTAGAGTGTAGGCCACTCCAGATTTTTTTTTAAGATAATGTAAAGCAGATTGGTATCTAGCCCTTATAATACCCCCCAGGAGATGCTGTAATTTTGTTGTTGGTTTATTTATCGTAATAAAGTTTATCACATGACTCAGACGCAACTAGAAAACATAAACTTGAGATATCGTCTTAGTTTGAATAAATTTCAAGAGAAAACAATAAGCCTCATCTTTAACAGAGGACCATTGTTTAGTCAAATTTTTATATTTGTTTTAATAAAACACGACTCTATGCATGTCCTTTATAGAGAGCAGTGACTGAAGGGAACTGCGAGAAATGTTCTTATTAACTTTCCATTAATTCTGGGAAGACACAAGAAAGTTTCATTACTTTACTAGATAAGTTCTTCATTTTTCCTGATACAAGAAACCTTGGTACTGTGTTCACATTTTGGTGCAGTGCTCAGGTATTCAACCCTAGACATTGAAAAATATCCAAATACATTTTATTCGAAACTGAGTCTTGGTTCCGTACCTTAATGGAAAGGTGTAATGTAGACTTCTATAGGTTAGGAATAGAGGTTTTGTAGACCTGCAGTAGTTTTGGGGAATTCAAATCATTTAAATGAATTGAGGCATGAATAAAGGCGTTCTAACGGCTTTAAGTGATCAATTAGTTTCATATAACCAAATATATTTGAATTGCTGCAAATGTGAACTTGGTAATATGACATTAAAACGGTTTGACTTCGGACTTTGTGTGATTTCACAGCAGGATGCAGCATTAAATGTAATGATCATAAGTTTTTGAGTCATTTATTGTGGGGTATTAAGTTAGAGTGAAAAATGAAGAAGAAAAATGAGTAACCAGACAAATTCATATTGTAAGTAAACTACGTGGTTCAAACCCTGTGTTCATCCTCAGGTTATATCTAAAACACAAATTCCTACAGATAAATATTGACAGTTTAAAACAAATAAATTTTATTTACGGACTAAAAACTAACTTTTGTACCTACCTTAATGGAAAGGTGTAATGTAGACTTCTGTAGGTTACGAATAGAGGTTTGGTAGACCTGCAGTAGTTTTGGGGAATTAGTTTTAGGGAATGCAGGTATATCAGTTTTCAAAAATATAAAAAATGACCTTTAATTGGTGTTCACATTAAACACCTGTGTCTGATCTGAATGAACAACTCATATCAGTTTGTTGGATATTCCTAAAAATGTAATGGAAAATTTAAAAAAAAATTTTTTTTTACATCAATATAGCTTGTTTTACCAGTTTTTAGCTTAGTGCCGTTATTGCAAGCATACCTGCTTCCCCGCAACCGCCTCCAACATGAAAAGATTCTTACCTTGTGTGATGTATGAGACATGACTGACTTAACATTATAAGTTATAGATCTAATCTTTACATGGACTGCTTCCAAATTTTGTAGTAAATAAAAAAGTCCGCGAAACAGATTTATATATATATATATATATATATATATATATATATATATATATATATTTGTAAAAGTTGGGAGCAGTCCTTCTTCAATAAATAAGACAAAATTAAATCAAGTGGAAACAGACATCCAGTTTTTAAAAGCATATATATATATATATGCTACAGATTCTGTAAATGAGTGCTACAGGTTACAGATTCTGCGACAAATCCCTCCTGACTGCAAAGATTTCACTATACGAGCCTCCGAAGAATCCCATATTTGATTTTTAAGTGTCCGCAGTGCACCTGGCCTTAATCAGAAGAGATAATGTTTAATAAGTCTCTTGCCTTTGCATTTCATTTTTCATTATCAAATAGCCTTTGTTATCCTTTATTATTTAATTACTTCATTTTTTAGTATTTAATTATTTCTTATTTATTATTTAATTACTTTATATATCGAATATTATTATTTGTATTCTCAGTTTTATTTTATTTTATCGTAGCTTAGTCCGTACTTTTATTTATGTATCAGTTTCTCTGTTCATCCCTCAATTTATTCTTTTATTTATTTATTATTTTTTCATATTTCACCAATTTAATTTAATTATAAATTGATTACTGTCTACCTTATTCTCTGTGACCGGGTGCGCATGCGGCAACATTGTTGGTCTCCAACCGTCTCTGAACCAGTGCGCTTGGTTTCCCTCTCTTATCTCTCCTGAAGATGGTTCAAACAAAAAATTAGAGACTGTAAGTGTGTGTTTTTAACTTATTTATGTTTCTTTTTGTACATTGAACTTTATATATATATATATATATATATATATATTGGTATAAATAGGCAGCAGATCCTCTTTTAAACAGGTATCATTAAAATTAACCGCAGTCTCGGCATTTACGATCTTAAGACTGAGTGATTTGATCCTACGAACTAATCTCCTGCTAACAGGGTTCAACTAGAAAAGGAGTTGGCCAAGTGACATGTTAAATTAAAATCGATGACTCATGCTTAGTCATTGCTATAAACAGATTAAAAGGATAGTGCAGGTTAATATAAATAGAAGGTCAAAGGTCAAGAATGAACAAGAAACAAGTGGTTAGAATAAAAGAGTTGAAAGGTTAACGGTATAACTGGACTAATAGAGAATAAATAGATTAAGATAGATAGCTGATATATATATATATATATATATATATAATATATCACCTATCTAATCACCTATTAGATAGGTGTATAAGTATCTAATCACCTATTGCATTACATTTCGCCAGCTCTTAGTAAGTTTTCTTTTATTTTTGTATCTCATTTCGCTTGACCAAGAGCAAGAACTACTTTTTCATGTGTTTTTATGTCGTTTGTTCCTTCTAGTGAATTATTTATTTGATTTGGTGATATTGTTTAATTGATCATCTTGTTACCCTATTACTATTAGTAATACGTGAATTGTATGTGCATTACAAATAAAAATTGAGTTTATTGAGTGATGAAGAGAGAAAGCTAGTTGTAAGGTTGCTGAGCCCCGGGAATACTGCGCATGGGTGGGTAGGGAGGAAAGGGATTCTGGGGAAGGAAGGACATTGCTGGGAGGCGCTGGCCCATCTCCTGACCAGGAAGGAAGTCCTCGACCAAGGAGGGTTCGAGTATCTTGCCTTGTTGCTCCAAGTGTTGTGTCGAGTTGCTGAGAGTGAACATCTGCTGGGCCGAGGCCAGCTCCGCCTGGACGGACACCATCTGCGCTGACAGGGCGTCAACGCGCTGCCTTGCCGTGAACATGAGCTGGTCGTGCGCGGACAGCTGCAGCTGAGCGGTGTGCGCGCGCATTGCTGCTGCCGCCGCTGCTTCCTGCGCGGCTTGCAGGTCGGCTGATAGCATCCGCACCTTGTTCGTAGCCTCTTCTAGTGCTTGTTGAGCCTCCTGGGCCACTTGCTGAGTTCGAGTTACTTCTCCCGATTCCATTTTCACCTAGAAAACCTCAATACTTGAAGTAATATTTTAATTTTTAAAACTAATATGTTCAAGAACGGAAAATTTAAATACAACTGTCCAGGTTGAATTAGTATACTTACTGACGACTGACACCATCCTGTTTGAGAAATGAAGTGACCAAAGGAATGGAGTTAATAAGACAAGTTTTACAGCAGTAGGGACGACCATATCGTTCCATTCCAATAACCTTCAGAGGATGATGTGGCTTGGGAGATATGTGGGGAAACATACTATTCAGGTTGAGTGATTTTAATTAGGAAATAAATGGTGGTTCAAGAAATTTAGTAGAAAATAGAATATGAATGAACTCCTTAAAATAAAGTACTGAAAAATTAACTGTCTCTTCGATCTATCATGAATCTAGATCTAGAGGATTGAAGTGTTAACGCAGTTAAAATACACTATCAGCAATGGGGAGGGATTAAAATTCTCAGTCTTAATGACTTTGCCTGTTCAAATCTGTAGCCCGCTCATTCCTCTTGCTAACCTTCTTTTACCTTAGGAGCATAGAATAGGCACATATTAACCTCCTTGGTAAGAGATTGGTTGTTGGGCTCAATCTTTTAATATATGTACATAAATATACACTTTTTCGATGAAAATACGATCCGAAATGGACAAATACATTTCAATGTACATAAAAAACATAGAGAAATTAAAAGCATATATATATATATATATATTTATATATATACAGAAATATCACAATAAATAAACACGTGATGCAATCAATGAAGTTTAAACCACATTGGAAAAAGGAAAATAATAGAAACAAATGCTCTGAGACCTTTCACTTTATGTCATCAGAGAGCAAACCCTTTTGACAAGTTTGACGATTGTCAACTATATATATGTCTATAACATTGATTTATTTTATAGACAGATTTTATTTATAGATTTATTTTATTTTATGACAGCAAGTTATACTGGAGACATATTCTATTGAAATGACACAGCTTCTCGACAATAACCATCTTTAAGCTTATTATTTTACATGGTAAACATTTCAAATAATTTCCATTACTGCAAAGGTATAAAAACTGCAAATTCACCGTGAAATAATAAATCATCTACTGCTCTTCTCAGATTTGTTTGCACTAATTAGAAATATTTCAAGTGAATCATTGTGAAATAAAATGGTTATTTAGTGCTTTAATTAAAAGTATTGATTGTTTTAATTAACATAAGTCAGACATGTCAAACATAACATTAACATGTAAAAAAAGGAAAAAAAAATTCTAAATGTAACAAATCAGCGCCAAACAAATATATATTTCCTGACGTCCTAATGTTTTACTTGCTTTGATGGAAGGTGGTCTAACAAATAGTTTCAATTAACTGTATATTGCACCCTTGAACAAAACTTAATGCCAAATATAGTTCTTGGTGTGTTTATAAACCCCATTGACATTGATTGGGTTTTATTTAAACATGGTAAATTTAATCTTTCTTTTTTTTTATTATTGAACGGATACTAATTTTAAGCGAGTTCTTTGTTGATTGGATCAACCTAAAATTTGTTCTTACATTTTTCTGACCAAATAGATACATTTTGTATCTTAAAGGAATCCATCCTTTACTTAATTCGTGAAAATAGAAGGAGATGAGTGTATTTGTAGTAATATTGTAAAAGAATGGTCCGTGTAAGTACTAGATCTACCTCATTTGTGAACACTAAAAAAATGTTCTCAGGGAGGTGTGCTATCGATCCTATTATTATGATTATTTGTAGACTACCTACTGAATAGTCTATACACTGAAGTTTAATATATGAAGGGATATGCATAAGACCTTTTAATAGAAGGAGAGTAATGCATGATGATACTGTCTCTCAGATGATGCAGCATGCTGTTCACTTATTGTTCAAAGATAGGTGAAAGAGAAATGTCTGGGTACAGATCCACTTAAAACTGCCCTTATACCTATCTGAAGGAGATAAAAGATTAACTTGAAACTATCAAAGTTGTATCAAACTATCAAAGGTGTACAAGACACCTCATCTTTCAGAGAGGTGGAACTGACAAATATATCAAGAAGAAAGTAGTTAAGAGTTGTCAAGAATAACCGGGGACAAATTTAGTTTATAAAGCTCATTCCAACTAAACTTACGTCTGTAAAGAATATTATACATTCAAAGGAAGATTTTAAAACCATATATAGAACATCTATTAGAAATTTGTCTACCTAACCACTATCAATGTAAGCTGTATTTGAAATCAGACGATGAATGCAGACTCTCTGTCTAGAAGAGATCACATTATATATCAATATGAGCCAATCGGATGGAGGGAATAAAGATTTTTGTCAAATAATACCTAAAACTATAAAGTCAAGCATATGTCTCTATGTACATTTATGAACGTCATTAAAGACCTTAAAATCTCAATTTAGTTACAACAATGGACGTACAATATGACAAGTATGGATGCGTAGTGTACGAGTCCCGTGAGATTTAGGTCTTCTGTTAAATAATTTTAGTACATGTCAGATTGGTCAATGATTTCAGATTTCTTAACTGATTATAGTCACATGTTAACAAGTGATTCAACAAAAATCTGTTGCTTTCTATGAGTTTGATATTATGTTTACTTATAGCGAAGTTGAGGGTAGGCCACTGCAGGTGTTATTTTTATTCGATATGGCTTAAACACTGGAAACTGAGTGTTTGTGCTAATCTCGAAGAGTGATTGCTGAAGGGCTGTAATGATTGACTCACCGCGGCCTCCGCCTCATACAGCTGCTGCAGCAAAGCCTGCAGCTCTGCCTGCTTGTTCGCCACCTTCATGGCGTCAGGGTCGTTACTCGGATCACCGGCCGCTTGTCGCTTGCTCAGCCACCGCGCCAGCTGGTCTTGGCGGGCTGCAAGAGCTGCTCCAATGTCATTCCTTCCGTCCCACCCAGGCCTTTCCTCCGCTGATTCTAAGTACTCAGGCACCTGTCTCTTTCGCAACCTCCTGCTAACGGCTACGTCGTCATCTCTCATCAGTCCTTGACCGTTCCTCCTGTGAGCCCATCGAATTCCCACTTCGGAGTTTTTTCTTTTACCACCATGCCACAGATGTTTGGTCTACATAGAAAAGTATTCATTTGTAATACTATATCAATTGTTTCAATACTCTAATACTAATCAGTTTAACATACATTTCTTTCCGCGCCCAAAAGTTGATTGCCAGTTTTATCTATTATTCGGGCGAAAGTGATACCTGTAGAAACAGAAATAAACATGGTTCTTAAAAGTCATATTATAAGGTACAAGTATGGTTGAATTAAGCCAGCTTCTGATTAATTCATGTAAACTATTTGTACCTGAAAACTGATATTATTATTTAGGTGTTTGTGTGAGATGTGAACTGGTGGTAAATCAACCTTTTTGTGCACATGAAACAAATCAAAAAGAATACTCTCAAATATTGAAAGTATAAAAGATAAATTAATAAGTTTTTAAATTTAGAGTTAGATTATTTTCTGAATCTGTCATCTATGTATAAACTATTTAATGTAGAGAGTTTTAGCAATTTTCACATATGGATAAATATTTTTTTTACTGAAATGGTATCTTTGCCTAATTGGACATTAAAATAAATAAAGCATATACATATAACTAACCTTTTTTGGAGAAAAAAATTGCCCCTCAGTATAAAGTAATTTTTTTTAGGATATTTGCTGATTTACATTCTAAGTAAGTTAATAAAAACATTTCTTTACTTTTAGTATAACATATAATAAAGTCCCAGCGTCTGGGTATTGGTTTATTCTTAAAATTCTCCTGGGTTTGTGAGAACTGACTCATTTCAAGTTATCTATACGTTTTAACATTAGAGAAACCGAATCCACCCTTAGAAAAATGTCTGTCTGTTTGTTTATTTGTTTGTCTGCAAAATTTTGTCACAAGTAAACTCACCCACCGTAAGGTATAGCGAATGTAGATAGTCAGTAGATGTGTGTGTCTGACTTAAAACCTAAGGTTTGGATGGATTGCAAATTCAACGTAGAAGTGAAGATGTGGACTTTTAAGCTGTGTTTTGCTTGCTATATATTTTGAAAATATACAAGTATTTTTAGGTGCCTGATACTGTAGTAAGTAGATATTCTTAGTAAAGACGTGAAGTAACAACCAATATATAAACCACAGTAAGAAATTTAGGTGGTACTCAGTCTTTTAACGAAGTGACTGGTACCTCGTCAGAGTCATACGATGAAATGCATATGTGATTCGATAAGAGTTCATGAAACACTTTTGATAATTATTGATTTGATAATTCTCATCAAAATGTTTTTTTTTTTGATATAAGAAAGAACTAACTTGTCTGCTGAGTGAAAAGACGAGGTTGAGAACTAATCTTCAGAGCAAACTAAAAGGGACTGATAGCCTATTAATAGGAAAACATATATCAGAATTATTTAAAGTTTATTAATTAATACTTCAAGTAACGAAAGAGGCAATGCATCTTCTAAAATGATGAAGATATGTAAAGTAATGCAACCAACAAGGGTGCAATCTGTTACTTTGGTGTATTTGGTGCTTTCTGGTAGTATATTGTGCTCCTTAAACATCAAAATAATGTTCAAACTTTTTTTTATGATTTAACATTTATTATCTTTTGGTGTTTATTTGTGGATAAACAATGTGTGCCCCACTCAGTTAGGTCATCAATACTGAAGGTAACCGGCCGAAACATCGTTAGGCTCATGTCACGTCGTCACACGTGTAGATTTTCGTGCTGCAAGCTCCTTCAACAGTAGTTTTTTGTTGTTGAGAATTTTAAACATAATAAAATTCTTGTTAACTTTAACTCTTCACGATGTGTAAAGAATGAGCAAAAGAAGACTGAACAATAAAGATCCCATGCGCCAATTTCAAAATAAATTTGAAGACCAATATTACTTTTTTCCTTTCAATTTAAAAATATCTATCCACAGTCTGTAATAAATTACAATCCTTTAATCAAAAAGTAATTTTAATTAATATGACTATACCAAATATAAAGAGTCAGTAGTAATATTCCAGTTGGTTGTTGCTTTTATTTTCTATTTCCTATATTTTAAGTATAAAAGCCGCCCTTGGCGTGGGCATCTAGATACACCAGTGTAGGTAGCGTTCTCTTCTGAAGAGGTGATTTTTAAAATAACAGCTTAAGTTGTAAACATTTTATTTATTCTCATTTAATGATAATTATTGATAAAATATGATGTATGTATTTAGTCAATGAATAGATTTGCGTCATGGTTATTTTTATCAAAGCGTTTTTGATGACTTTCACTATCTCTACGGCAGGTCTAGGTTATCAAATTGCTCAATGATGGCCTTCGGTCGTTGATTAAAGAACCTTTGGCGTACTTCTGTTTTACATCGTAAACCTGAAGTGGCAAGGTGTTAAGAATTTACTTTAACCATAAATGGTTCATTTTCAGTGAGCACAATGAATTACACGAACCTTGTTTGGTTAAAGATAATTTCATATTAAAACTGTTTTGTGAGTACCTTTTAAAACACATTTAATTTAATTACTGTGTTATTAACTTTAAGTTAAAATTATGAAGGTATCTTTTTACGGAAGAATTTCTTTCCTATTCTCGTAAACAAATATGCTTAGTTTGTTCATTTCCTATTTCTGAACTAAGTAGAGGTTAGGGCTCCAAGGAAGGTATAGGGTGCCTTGTGTGTTCCTGACTGTCTTCAAGTCAACCCCACCTCCTCGTGGTGGATCAAGCCATCAAGCGGATCCTGTAATAAAAAGGTAGCCTGGTTTAGTGATAGCTCGGTTATGGAGGGAAACAGTGGCGTCGGATGCTTCGAAAAGTATCCTAAGATGTTCCAAGCAGAGATACTTGCGACCTTGCCTGTGTATGGAAATGCAAGGAAGAAGGTTTAAAAGATCGATGTATACAATCTGGTCAGCGCTAGATGGAACTCAAACTGGTTTGAAGTTGGTGCTTCAATGTCGGTAAAGGCTGACTTACTTCGCTCGTCACAACAATGTGTTAATAGGTTCTCTGGCCATAAATAGATCGAAGGAAACGAGGAGGCGGATAAGCTTGCCAAAAAAAGGAGCTTTTTTGCACTGGAGCGTGCGCTAGCCATACCCTGTGGTAGGCCATACCCTATGGCAGGGTTAAAGGTGAAGTGACAGGCTGGGTCAGAAATGAACAGTCGAGCGGTTGGAGACCTAACAGTGAACACAAACCGTTTCCAATTGTAAATGGTCGCTATCAGATAGGAACCCACGACTCAAACGTACCTTACTGAGGCTCTCAAAGAGTCACATGTTGGTTATAGGCCTACTGTCAGGACACGGATTCTTCAGAAGTCAGCCTCTTAAGAGGATCGACAGAGTGTAGACTATGTGAGGAGGCAGAAGAAACTGTAATCCATATAGTTACAAACTTTACTGCGCTAGAAGGTATTGTATCTTAACAATTTGGTGAAGGGAGCGGAACTCAGACAACAGTTCTAGAAACTGTTCTAAGTGATTGTACCCAAATATCCGATCAAACAAGAAAACCGTAAGGGCTAACGTTTTTAAACCGCAAGGGGATCCTTCTTTTTTATCTAAGTAGAGGATAGTGACGACAAACCATAAGAAGTGTAGTAGAGTTGTTTTCACTGTGTAAAAGATTTGATTTAAATTGGGGAAAATATAAACGACTTTTCAGAAATTCGTGAACGTGAATAAAATTGTTAAAGAAATAAGTACATTAAACATTTGAAGGTAGATCGTCAGAGATTTTGAGCTACATATTTAATTGTTACAGAAACAGGTTTATTATTATTGTCAAGTAAAGTTTGAAATTTGCTTTCTTTTTACAAACAACTTGGAACGGTTAAACAGTAATGTCAATTCTTTAGTCAGAAAATATTTCTAAAAACTAGTTACAGTTCTTTCATTTTAATAATTTTATAGCGTATCAAGAAAATCAAAAGCAAAATGCTTGTGTACAATAAAATGCTTGAAGGAAATAAGCAGTTACTAGTTTTTAAAATTGCAAGTTAATGCCAAAATATACCGTTTACATCATAAGGTTATAGTGCAAACATATTGCAAATAAGAGTTATAGTAAGGGTGAAGTGAAAGGTTAAATTATTGATTGAAAACTTAATAGTTCCAACTCTTTTTTTTAAAAACAATCAAGATGAACTTATTATTGGTAAAATATTATTGTCTGTTTTTAATTATTTTTTATGAATTAAATGGAACTCTAAAAAATAATGCTATTTGAATAATGAAACCAAAATACTTATTAAAAATTGTAGTTAATTAATATGGTAAAGAAAAAAATATATTAATAAATGGATTCAATTAAGTGTTAAGTGAATTGGCTTACCTAGGTAGCAGTAAAGAGCTACAAGAAATAATCGCATGGAGTTTATCCTTTTCGTTTACATGCTGTAACGGTGATCAAACGCACTAGAGCTGAAGTCGTAAGCTAGTCCAGTTGGGCAAGTCAATAAATTTTTTTGACGACACCTGCAAAAATTGAAAAAACCTGTTTGCAGAACAGTATTGCCAGTGTTGATTAACATGCTTTACATTTCATGACTGCCTTCCACTTTTAGGGTTTTAGCATCTTTTTCACTGTGTCTGATCCCATGTTGAATGAGAATTCGGTTTAATGTATTTTAGAGTATTCATGAGTTACGAGATGAATTAAATAATGAAAGTAACTTAATTTTTTTTCTTAACATGTAATGAAAAGTAGAAAAATTAAATTGAAATGTATAAAAGAAATAATTATAACCTTAAATTTGAAATTTATATAATTGAGCTAGAGTAGAAGAATGGGTTACACGAATTCAACTTGGTGGCAAAAGAGTGGAAGTTTATTTGTAAAACCTTTTTTTGAAGTAGGACTTTGTGTTGTCTGGGGAAGGCAGCCTGCTGGGTGAAGTGCCAAGTATTCGGGGCTCATGTCTCTAGATGCCCGCACTTGTACTGTGGAAGGCTCTTGTTATGAAGACTAATGCAACGACAACCAAATTAAAACCCCCGATGTAGATTCAATGTGGCCCCTGTATACCAATTAACAAATAATCAAAACTTTCCATTCTATAGAACAGCTCTGGATATGAAAGCCTATCTTACCTGTAGCTAACGTTACCTGTTTCATTTCATTATTGTATATTGCCATTCAATGAAAACATACCCTCTAAGTGTTTACCAATTATTCATCTAAGGTGTGGCAATATGTGGCAATACAGTCGGAAGAAGGTAGTACCAACAATAAAAGAAATAATAAAATTCATCGTTCATGATTTCTGAATGGGTACAGGCAAGTAAGTGACTGTAGCCATTGAGATTTATTTTTACTAGCGATATTAACGACTAGGACAGAAAATCTGGACAGGACAATCCACCTAGGGTTAAGGGATTCGAACCCAAACAACTGTGTCTGAGGCAAACGACCTTACCACTAAGCCACCGAGCAGTTGGCTAATCATTTACAGATGCATTAATTTAATTTTATATCATCCATGTTTGCTGGAATAAAAAAGAGGGAAAATCAAAATAACACACAAATATTATAACAATTTATTTGTCTTTTACAAAAACAAAAACCTTGATACTAAAATAGATCAGTAAAATTATACTAAATATTCACATTTTGCTATTTATTTACATTATAGAAAAAAATAAATAAATATGAATCGATAATAAAACACATTTGTGTGCATCGAATCATACTTGAGCAATATCTTTGCATTTTGTACAAAGCAGTGTTCACTGTGAATGACACCAATATGGGACGGAGAGTGACATCCGTTTAATTATTGAGAGAACCAGAGGGCGACCATTCAAGACTAAACTTGTTTTTATCACATGCTGTATATGGATTTGTGGAAGAATATTTCAAATCTGTTGACCTTCCTTCCAGAATTTCAGAAACAAATAAATACTGTCCACTATGTGAATTCTTATGAATCAGTATGATTAAATGTATGACTGTTAAGACACCTCAACAGGCTGATGAAAAATGCATCTAAATACTTATGCAAGACAATCATCATATATGTGTGCACATCAAATAAAGCTATATACTATCACGATGGACTAAAATATAACTTTATAAACGTAGTGATGTAAGAGAGATTCAAAGTCCAGTCTATTGTTATTTCATTCGAAATTTAAAGATACAAAATGTAAGCTGATTAAGTAAATTCAAGTGACAACACAGTCCAACAAATCACCAAAATAATAAAATAGAAATATGAAAATGTCTTAGAATTTTTTTTTAATTATATATATATATATATGAAGGTACTTATTTTAGATGAGATTCAATATTCAATACAAGAAAAATGTAACATCAACATTTCGAAATTTTCTGATGGATTCTAAACATTGGTGTGAGTTGTTGTGTATGTTGTTTGTGATAAGATACATATTGATAATTCAAAATACGTAAATGGTGACTCAACGAAACTCATAAACAGCATAGAACACGTAAAAGAATAAAAACATGTACTAATAAAGTGTTAAAAATATCTTTTACAGTAAGTGTCTTGTTCTATACTAAGTCCTATGTTTTGTTCTTTTTGATAACATGTATATAATAAGGCATTAAATAATTATTAAAATAAACAATACTACATTTCATGGCTATTATAGTGTAGTTTCAGACTGTAGAGTAATTATTTTTATGGCAGCTTATATCAATATATGAATATCAAAATTTAATCCGGAATTAAAATTGTAATGTAAGACTAAGCTCTTGTATGCAGTAAGAGTTTTAAACTAACTTTTTATAACCCTTAGGAACACCGTAACGAGTTAGATGATCTTGTCCTCAGATCAAAGTTTTTACATTGGCTTATTCAATAATTTTTTTTATTAATTCGCAGGGGAAACTGTTAATTTTGTTATTGAAACTGCTAGAGAAAAGAGACAGTTTACAGTAGCAAGTTTTCGGTCAGTGGCACCGACATGGTGAGATGATTATATTAGGAGAGACCGCGGAAGAATTTCTGTCGAAGGACGTGAATTTGAAAATATTGAAAAGATGTAAAAATGTCTACCATGGAACATTAATAATCCTTTTAAAAAGTATTTTTTCTTAGTGGTCAATTAGAATTTTATGTTTTATTTATAGTTCAACCTCATTAACAATGAGAATTTAATTAATATATGTATTTATAATATTCTCTGATTTGTTATAAACTTTCATTTTAAGGTTAAATCATATTATAAATATGATTAATGAGTTAAAGCGGCATGAAGGCCGCGCTTGTGCGTGGTGAGAAATAGGTTCTCAAAGCGAAACGGTCGGTGCAGTCAGCAGTGTGAACGGGCTGAGTGTGAGAGCGAGCTTGGGACGACCCTACCACCTAGTCACTCATCGCAATGCCTTGCACCAGTTAATTATATTTACTTAATATATGCATACATAAAACGTTTTCAACAACTTTAATCCTGGATAAGCCGATGAGTGAGTCAGGTGTGTCAACTGCCTACAGTTTTTATAGTTTTGAATAAAATATTTACTTAATACCATTTAACTAAACTTCCTTCGCATATAAATAATGATAGTTTTTTCTGTACAAATGATGCAGTTTTGATTTACTATATACAATATTATTGGTCATAAATTTTTTAATAAAGGAAAACCTTATCAATGTACTTATTCCAATTTCATTTTGTTGAATTATAATTTAACAATTGATACTAAAGCCATAATTTCCTGACAGTTACAAAGTAACTTGATCATATTGTACGTTAAATTATGTTTTTTTTTTATGAGCGTAAGTTAAGTTGTTTTATATTGGAGCTTGAAGTATGGTTTGTTTTTGTGATGGAGTCCTAAAGTAATATTAGTTGAAAGTGACAGGAGTGGAGAGAAGGCAAGAGATTTGGCAAGACGTCGGTGCAGGCGCTGAGCAGGTCAAGTCGTGTTGGAGATGGTGGCGTTGCCTTTGTAGGCCGAAAAGAAAGCCAGAGCCTTCATCAGCTGGTAGCTCTTGGAAATGGGAATGTTGCTGTCGTACAGCTTCTCGGAGGCTTTGCAGTCCACGTAGAACCACCAGTTGCACTTGAGGATGGTTTGGTCAAACAGTGTCGACTCTGGGCAGAGGAAGCTCTTCATGACCATGCCCTCGTCGGTGAAGGCGCAAACGTGGAACACCTAAAAAAACAACTCACCTTCATTCGAGTGCATTATCATTTTAGTTTAAGATTTAAGTTACTCCAAATATCTCAAGATGAATGGGAGTAAATGTTACAACACCCTGAATATTGTACGTGACTCTCTTATAAAATAGAAAGAACGTTTTTGAAATCAAATGGCTCAGAGGAAAATGATGGTAACTAATATCAGTGGAAAATGATGACATAATTCGACAATAACTCATTCAAAATGACACGTTTTGTATTTTTTTAGATACACTCTGGGTATCCAATCCCTTCTCTATCTTTCTCCTTCTCCCCATATACTATCCCACTTCCTCTCTTCCTTGTCTATTGTAGCATCTTCAAGTATTTTTAAGTGTTGAATTTGTGATATTCGGGGTTCATTTCTGATGGAAGTGTCTCCACAATGCTCTGATATAGTTTTAATTTAAATCTATTAGAAAATAATGTTCTCTAAATTTACTCGTTTATTTTGATATCACCAATAGATTACTGTGAAAATCTTTGAAAAAAACTTGTTCGCTTTTTTGTTGCAACAAATCGTGAAACTTTTTTACGGAAGCAACAACTGGTGTTTCAGTTCTTGATTAATACAGATGTTGGTACCTGCATCTCAGGGATAGGACCCTGAAATGACCTAGATTATAACCTATTTAATCTTTTTCATTATAATATCTCATATTCTTATGAAAAAGAAGTTCATGGAACACGCAGTGATCATTTATCTGCCAGAATTATTTTATCATTTAAGAGCTTTACAGAGACACTTCAACCACATATGAAATCTGGACATCACAAATTCAACTCTGGAAAATAGTTGAAGGCTCTTTACTGGTCCTGCATACTAACCATTTTCGCCACAATATTTTAATCCACTACTAATGTATATTACCAATCGTTCTGGTATTTAGTTAGTTTTCAATTTAATGTTCTCTTATTATACACTTTATAGTATAATACATCAGAAGAATAAGGGTCAGGAAAGATGTAACAAATGCATTCGTAATGATAACATTACGGAAAGAACAAGAAAATAATTCCTTTTTTCCGTGTTTTTTATGTTTATATTTATATCAATTTTAAACTTATTGGGATTCCGAGTTTTTCCGGCCTCAGATTTTCCCTCTTGAAAAGAAAAAAAACAGTCATTTGTCTTGTGAAAAGACTAAAGTTATCTGTCATGAGCCAGTAAGATGTTAGTTACTCGCTAAAAATCACTGCTCTAAAACAACGACTACGGCAATATTTGGAACTGCTGAATATTAATAGCGTTTTTAACGATTCCCTTAAAGAAATATATTTATATCACTCCGTCAAGATTATTAAAGGAATGAGTTTAATTGATTTCTTTTATCGAGCGATTCCTTGAATGGAGTAATAAAACGTTATAGGGTCAATGTCATATGTGACGATGCGGTTAGATATCGCGGCGTTTCGTAATCCGAGAAGGACGCGCTGGTAATCACGCGCCTGCCCCTCATGCTCTTCCTAATTAGCACCGTATGCAAATCATCAGCTTCGCTACATAAAACCAACCTCCGTCTCACCAAATTAGTTTCACTTTTCATGTAAGCCATCAAGAGTTTTTTGTTATTTAGGTTTATAGCTAATATGCCCATTAACGCTGTTGTACAAGTAAGCTGTAAATGTTGTCGTACTTGAGTTTATTTAGACTGTCAAGAACCAACCATGTTAAATCTTCAGTTTACCACTGGACCACCGATGTAAAGCAGCGTCAGATGTAGTTACTACTTGGATTGAAACCCTAGTAATGCGACTCGCTCATAATTATTGCGCACCAAACCTGAATGAGACTAACTTTTGCCTCTGAACAAGCAAAAAAAACTCATGTGGGAAAAGAAGTCCCTGATAAGGAAGCAGCTTATATTCTGAGAGCTAAAGACCACGGCTTTGCCTCCTGACGATAGATGGCTTTTACAGGACTTTAGTGTTTCTTTCCCACATGAGAAAATCTAGATTCAGAGCGAATTGCCATCTCCCGCACCAACATCAATCACGCTAACCACTTAAACATACTGTTGTTATTTTAAAATATTATTCTCTCTACTGATCCAGTCAAGGCTTATTGATGTATAAAGTCCAAATGAAGCTGTTAAAATCACAGAGGTCTAACAAAATGTTCAAAAGTTTAACATTAACTCATATGAATAAAATTGAGATCTCCAGACTGGGATTTCTGTAAAATTTTTATTAACAAACTCAGATTATATATAAAACGTTAATAGATGTTCAAAAGTAATGATAACATTAAAACAAGTATGTTACTTAATGCTATTTCAACAAAATTCGTGTTTGAACAAATTAACTAATTTGTGGAGTCGAGAAAGGAAAATAAGTGTTTTTATAGAGTGGACCTGTTCAGAGTTTGATAAATACAATGGACAACCTCGAGGACAAATTACTCTAAGTAGTTTTCTTGATTCTAAAGATCATTTAGTTATAAATGTCATGTAAAAGCGATATAACGAAAGTGAGAAATCGGAAAAAAGTGATTCGTCCTTGAGAATACGGGTCATAACTTTAAGAGGAAGCCTAATTAGAGGTGAGTGTTGGGCAGATGGTGAAATTGCTATCTGTTGTATTGACTCGAGGCGTAATGCGAGCAATGTCCTTACTGGCACAGAGTAGGGTCAGTGAGTCAGCCGCGCAGTGGGCAGTGGTACGTGCTACAGGTGTGACCTGATCTCCTTGGGTCAGTTAGGCCGGCCTCCAGTTTAGTACTAGCTCAGCCCCACCTTGCCGCACTGCCCAGCTAGAGTCACTTGTAATAGCAATCTCACTATCATTCTGACTGGCCCATCATGCTTCAGTATCTTCTACAACCCCCATTAAACAAAACCGTCAGTTTTTTTGAGGCAAATCTAGTGTGAGACACCACATACCTCCCTTTTACCATATCATAAATATCAACATATTTCACAAAAATAAATTAAATTCCTTAATATAATTAAAAAATTCTTGCCTATAATCTTGTCAAGAATTATTAGTTGGAATAAAACAATTAATAATAAATTATATTAATAATTTATTATTATATAGGTTGAAATAATACGTAAATAATATTATTATTATTCGTGCACGAAAGTTTTGCTTTTTCTCATCAGGAAGCGCCGTAAGAAAGGTAGTCATCATGCTAGATTACTATTAACCAAAGCTGAAATCATAGATTTCTATCTGTTTAATCAATTCAGATCAAATTTAATATTTATTATATCTATTTGGTGGCCTATTGTTGGATATCTGTATCAATTTAATCAGAAAATGTTATCAGTTTATTTTATTAAATGCAACTTTTTATATAAAATTTTTTTAAATTTTTGACCCTGAAAGAGAAATCCCTTATCGAACGTTATATATTAAATTTGGACCAAAGAACTACAATCATAGCAATTTTGATAGAAATTTTGTGGGTAGATTTCTACGAAATCGAAAAAACCAAATATTCTTCAAATAAATTCAACCACAAGACGTAGGGTATTGGTGCTGAACTTACTATACCGTCTCAGAACTAACTATAACTTAAATATGAAATTAGATAGTTATAACTCATTTGGTTTTTTTAAATAAAATATATATATATATATATATATATATATATATATATATATATATATAACAATTAAAATAAGCAGTTAAGTGAAAGTACTTAAAACTGTAATTTATGTAAAACGTTGAACTAGGATTAAGAAGTTTTGCTAGGTTACTCAATGATACTGACCTGAATGATTTTAAATTCTAAGCACTCCCAATGGTGTAATGGCATATGCTACAACAACCCTGTATGCATCAGTTTAACTTCTATGTCATGTTTTCAAAAAATATATACATCTATCTAATACATATTAACAACCTCATGTATACATTTTTATTGTTTGATTGTCTGGGAAAAGATCTTGGGATTAGTCAATTAAGAGGAAAATTTTTCTCTCAACCAAATACTTAATCCTAGTCGATCAATTTACCTGATCGAACGTCATTGTGTCCTTTGCCTTTTGTTTTTTATCTATGTTAATTAACAACACGCACATGGAGAAGTTCGTAGGTTATTAATTGAACAATTAAGGTTTACAATTTATATATCTATTAATAAAATTGAAAGAAGATTATGGATAAAAACTTCTACACATAAAAGTAGAAATTTTGCTGGATGAATGTGCATAAAAAGACTTAACAATAAACGCGTTGAAGTTTATTATATCAGTTGAGATTGGACTCTAACGAAGAACGCTTGTTACGGCTGAAAGACCTTAGTCTTTTTTCTCATTTCTTATTGTGGTTCAAACATTGACTTATGAATATCTAAAGCTGCTCATAACTCGAAGAAACGTCTTTAACAAGAAGAAGGATACTTTATTTTCTCTTGTATTTATTTGAAACCTGGGCTTATTATTTCTCAGTATATTTGTAATTAATGTGATAAGCCACTTTGAAGTCAAGAACAATGTTTGCAATAACTAATTATGAATGAAATTCCACAAAAATGGTGTAATGGATTTAATGAGCCGGTTTGAAAACCACAGTACTAATTAAGAGTACAAGGGCTTCCTCGGTAGAAAGTTGAATAAAAAGATTGTTCGCTGTAGAAGGGTAAGGTAGATACATGATTATTAGCTCTGGCTTTGGCACTAGGCTTTGAGAACCATCAGTCCCTCTACAAACCTTTCCACTTGCAAAGAGCACGGTCTTTTTCTTACAACTGATTAAAAAACAAACAAAAAAGTGCTATTTCACAGCTCATAATTTCATTAAAAAACAACCAGTAAAGAAAAATATCATCTCGCATTACCTCTTTAAGTTTCAATAGAGTGTTTTGAAAATACTTAAACATTTATTCAAAGCATTTAACATGTTACAAATTCATAAAACGACAAAAAAATGTACCCGCAGATAAAACAAGTGGATAATAATATAGCATTGGTACTTTCCTCTTCTATTCAAACTTGAAACCCCTCATTTCATATAGATCTCTGGGAAGACAAATCAGGCAGTCATTTCATTACCAGTCTACACTAGCGAATTACACCGAAGTTACAGAAGAAAAGATTCAACACATGTTCTTTCATGTTTACTATCGCTTTGGCTTGGTGGGTCACGACTTGATGGCCTCTATTTAACTGGCTTCAATTTTTGTTGCTGCTTTAACTGATAAGTTGAGACATGAATTGAATTAATACACAGATTAGTTTCACTGTGAATCATTATAATAACTTTGTAAACTACGTTGTGTTTAGAAACTGTTTTCTTCTCCAAAGAGAAAAACAGTCATTGTTCTTTTAAACGTGGGTTTGAATGTATATTTTTTATATTTCACCAGGAGGTTGGGAGAGAACTTTACCTTTAAATGAGTTGAATGCTTTTCGGGAACTGTGCGAATTGAAAGCCAATTGGTATGCTTAAAGGGAGAAAGCAAAGTGAGTGAGACAGAAGCGTCCAGTCACGGCTACTCTGATCGTTCCATTGTCTGGAGAAAGCTCTCTTGATAAGTCGTGCCAGAGAGGGGATGACCGGTCGGAACGCCCTCGCATCTCGCCCAGGCAAAGCCCCAGTGTCTCAATGTACCTCATTTAAATGACTTTGCGTCCTTCAACTTACGTTTTTTGTCTATGTTAATTAACTACAACCACATGGAGAAATTTGGAGTGTATCTTTAAGAATAATTAAAAAACAATAATTATTAAGATTTTTTAAATAAATTTTGTAATTCTCTCTCTCTCTACATAGACACACACAGACACGCACACACTTATGCCACAAAATGTAACTTCAATTATGATAATAGACCGTATTATACCCCTAGTAGACTTATATTTCAAATTAAACTAAATGTACATATCCTGCACATTTACGATTATAATTATCCCACAGCTACTCAACCAAATTGATACCATATGGTAAAGAACGATGTACTGTTTTTATCCTAACAGAACATGCAATCACTGAAGTTTATTCACCTCACGCTGGGAGGCTGGACAGTTTAAAACTTTTACACATTTAAATGTAAAAATAACATTTTTTAGTGCTTTATGATTCTTTTGAAAAATATTGAAGTTTAATCAGTTATCCTGGATATATTTAAAAGAAAAATTTCCTGTTTAAGATGCTGCTTATGAACTAAGATTAATCTTAAATTATTAATAAATGAATCATCTTAATTTAGTAACCTTAGCTTAATGAACTAATTTATTAAATTAAGATCTTATCCAAGTAGTAGATCAGGTTACTATTATTCCAAATTATGTGTTTTTAGTATCTTTCAATGGACCAGCATTTCTGCATGTTTTTCACAACAATCTAATTTTAGAGATATACTAAATAAAAAGTTTATTTTAGTAGTTTACCTAGACAATTTTTTTTTTGCCATTCACGAAATGAACCCTAATGCCCTTTCTTCATAAATCTACGGAGCCTTTACAAGGAGAAATTTTTTTCATTTTATTATGATTTGTCAAACTGTGTGACCAGTGTCGTGTTCACAAACATCCGGATTCAATCATATGTAACGTCTTTTTTACATATTCACGCAAAATTGTACTTTTATTTTATCGAACGAATCCGACAGTTTCTTCAATTTATGTCATTACCGGTCCGATAATAACTGGAAAATGTTCACTCCCTAGAGTTATGTGGTTAGGAAGGGAAAAGAATGGCGTCTAAAGTTCATCATAGGCAATGCAATAGACTTCTAATAAGCCACTATTGCCCAAAAACTGTATTATGAGAGCTATTTGTTTTAGTTTAATATAAAAGTGATCCGTCAAGTGTTTTGACTTACATCTACCGACATCTCGTAAATCCGTCATTATCTCAAATCGACTTTCTTTATAATTACTATATTTTGGTTATAGAAAAGTAAAAATGGTATATTATTGATATATTTGTTCTCCATTCTTCTGTTAACTTTGCAATATTAAAGTTGAAATTCTTTGCGCTTTATTTAAGTAGTATTATTTACTTAATAAAAAAAACAGTTTATGTGGATTAGAATATGGAACAAACGCATCGTCTATAACAGATACGTCCAAGAATAGTGGTGGTTCCCTACAGCTCCGAGAGATATGGAATATCACAACTTATTTTATTTCCCAGTTTTCAACAGTAAGCTATTCCACTTTGTGCTTGAATAGTTACAAAAGGGCAACTAATTAATTAACTGTATTCATTACATGTCTTTGTATTGTTTAGTATTAAATGAGTAGCATTAAAACAAGAAAAATCAAAAGAAAAGGTTAAAAAATAAACTAAATATAGACATAGAATAAATAAGTATTCTTGCAGTCTCAAATTTTCAATACAGCCATCATTAGGAGAAAAAATAGAGAGAAGGCAGCCATGTATCTGTTCTAACAATAAACTGATGCAAATTATAAAGTGATGCAGATATTTTTTAAACTCGTGGAAGCTGTAACTTCACATATAACTTTCATCGGTTTTGGAAAGAGGAATTTAACGTAAATGGTTCCATGTAAACAAACAACTATTACAGAGTTAAGATGTAAATAACTTGAAACAACTACTCATCATTAAAATTAAAATTAAACCTCCTGTAAAAAAATATAAATAAATGTGGTGAAGATTAAAGTGGAATTAGGTAAAATATAGGGAATAGCCCTCAGAGAAAGTGGGATGGAAGAGTCTGACGAATGTGGAGGACCGGCGCACCCAGCTAGCGGAGTGACCAGGAAGTAGAAAGTGGAAGTGGCCTTAACTATGTGAAAGAAAGCTAATGGCGTCACACTCGGCAGAAGATGGCCATTGACTGATGACTGCTGCAAGGCTGCTGTGCGCAGTTAATGCTTTGTTAGTACTATGCACAAAGCTCTGATTGTTTATTTTTTCATATGGATTTATCAACTTCTAGGAATACTAATGCTATCTCAAATAAACCAAAGGAATCTTAAGAATTTTTGGCATCTAGATATCCTAAACAACCAAGTGTCAAAAAAGTCGCTTTTAAATTGTTTTCTCCAACCCCACAAACACTTTAGCAAATATACGTCGTCTTATTAGAGTAGGGATCTCACTACTTACTCAAATACCCAGCATCGTACAGACTCGGGCCATATCTATCGTTTCTTCAAAGAAACGGAGTTCATAACATTTTTTTATATGTCAGATTGGAAATATAGGGGTATAACCAATATTTGAAATTTGAATCATCAGTAGGAAAGACAAGCTTAGTACACCGCACCTGAACCCATCTCACCTCTAAAAATCCATACGATTACTGAAATCTATTTTACTCATATATAATATAATTTACAAATAGTAAAATAATTAACGACTACAAGAATGAAGTACTTACCATACAACCAAGATCTTCATCAGCATAAAGACCAGGGAAATGCTTCTGGTCACCGCAACTGAAGGAGGTCTCTGGCAGCTCGACCTTGGAAGTAAAGTTATCGTCAAAGTTCTTGTCGTAGCTGGCCGGGTAGTACTCTTTGGGGGCGTTCATAACTCTGTTTGGCCCGACCAGGCTGTACTTGGGTTTGAACGTAGGTGGTTTGGTTCGAGGTTTAGGAGTGGTTGTAGTTGTCGTTGTCGTGGTTGTTGTGGTTGTGGTGGTCGTTGTTGGGGTGGTGGTCGTTGTTGGGGTTGTAGTCGTTGTTGTTGTCCTTGCAGTTGTAGACGTTGCAGCTGCCAGCTGCTGCGCCCTGATACGCAGAGCTGCTGCCAGGGTTTCGACGCTGATATTGGACGCCTTCGCGAGACTGTTGACTGAATGGCCTCCTAATAAGGGGTGTGGTACTGACGGGTCCAGCATGGGCACGCCACTTCTCAGAGACAAGCTGTTCTGTGGCATTCCTGCAGGCGGGTCTATTGGCACGAAGCCCGTGTCACTCGAGCTTGCGTCCAAGTCGGCTATCTTTGAGGGCATCACCTGTAACACCCCAGTCATAAAGCAGTTCATTAAACACTCCTCTATTGGCTGACATCTAATCAAGCTATCTGACATGTTCACTTCAGAGTCATTTTGACACTAGACCTATTACATAAGTGGAAAATATATAAATTCTGCGTCAATAAATTATATTAACTCAATACGTATACATTGGTCTCCAATATAACCTTCATTATAAATAAAGTAAATAGGTCAACTTTTAATTGATATAATGTAATAAATATAACACAAACTATGCAAGTCAAAAACGTAACACCATTTTTATGCAAAAAATGCATAATGGCATTTTAACACAAATAACAGCAGTTGATACCGTAAGTCCAACTAAACAATTTGAATTATTCATAACTCAAAAGTCATATTTTGTAAAGATAGAAAAGTATTAAGTACCAAATTATAGTTTTAAGTACCAAAAACCATTTAGTTTTTGGTACTTAAAATTTAATATTTTTCTTGTTACATTTACTATTTGAACAGAAAATATATTACATTATAAAGTAGTGAAAAAAGGTTGTAAACCTGAAAACGTCTGTTAGCTGCCTGAAGAACGTTCTTGAAGGCAAGAGGAGCAGGCATGGACGCGGGTATGGGTGCGGGCAGGCTGACCACAGACAGGGAGGAAGGTCTGACGAGGGTGGGTATCCTCGCGATGGAGGGTGGGAGAGCAGCAAAGGGTGGTAACGTCGAGGCCGGAGCGATGGGTTTAAAGGGTGGCACTGAGTGAACCCGTGCGCCAGCACTTCGTCCAACAGACTTCTCAGACTCCTGGAAAACAATAGTGATGAATTGCAGGTACAAGGAATTAAGGTATCTGCAACCAATACCAGTCCTAGAATACGTAAAAGAGCTGCGCGTGAGGCGTACAGAAAGTCCCGAGAAGGAGATAACATTACTTATCTTAAAGCTGGATGAACTAGCGATATATACCAAGAGTACTACTAATGAAATGATATCTACCAATTCATGAAGAATTTCCACACAACCATATGTATAATTCTTCCAGCATTAACTGTTTTAAATTTCTGAGATAAGGATCACAGCTATTCGGAAGCTGTACTCCCATCCAGTATCAAAACTATACAACGAAACGTCAAACACACTGCCAAAGATACAAAATAGATATGTTACTATATTACAAGAGTAGTGTGCAGCGTGTTAAGTCATTTTGTGTAGGTAAGCTAAAGACTGCTTAAAATAGAGGATAACAGTGTTAAAAAAAAGTTATATTTAATTGTAGCGTGTTTAATCTTTCACCTAAGCTGTTCAGAAATATTTTTTAGTAGAAATATTTAACACTTTCTTCATAAGAAAGAAGATTGACTATGACATATAAGGTCTGTATCCTTGATAAACTTTTGATTATGTATTTTATTAAATCAGATAATAATCACAAAATACGTTTTTTTAAACTATTTTTTTCAATCCACTCAACCGTTATTAGGTACATTTGAATATTTGCTCCAGTATGGAAGCACGACAGTGATATATGAAGCTGGACTTCTCTAGTCTTGACTGAAAGTTATTCTTCCACTTAAGATTTGGTAAATGTAGATATATCAGTGCTTTAAAACTTGGAAAAAATTCATAACACTCAAAAGTACCGGGCACTAACATTTCTATAAACTGTTATTAAGACTTGTTTAATTTTTCTTTGAAGGAAATGGTTTGGCGAAGACCCAAGAACAACCCACGTGAAATCAAATGGTTCAAACAGTACCTAATAGTAGCATTAACTTAAGTGTCTGTGTTCAAGTAGGTGTTGTTGTTTTAAATTAATTCTATTCAGAAGTACAAATATAATTACATTCAGGAGGAATGCATATATTTTTCATATATGACTATGACATGTAATATCTGTGTCCTTGATAAACTTTTGATTATACATTTTATCTAATCACAAAATTAGATAAATTTTGTTTATTATTAGTAGTTTATTATTATTTTTTAATAATAATCACAAAATAAGTTTTTTTAAACTATTTTTTCAATCCCCTCTACCGTTATTAAGTACATTTGAATCTTTGCTAAACTCTTGTTTAGTTGTTTCTAAAATAGTTGTTTGTGGCAAAATGGTTTTCTTAAGTTATCGTAGTTAACGCACGGTTGATATATCAGACAAACAAACAAAAGAGCTGCTTCCTCATTCACTGTAACGTGATATTTACGGGCTTTTAGCAGGTTTGTTGAAATTATATGACCCTGTAGTTTGCTCTTGGATAGTAGAGATTGTCAATGGTTATTAAGGGGCCGACAGAACTGCTCGTCAGGCGTGACGGCACTTTCCTAAACCACAGCCTCCCCCCCTCTCTTCCTTCATTCTTATTAACATTTCAAACAAACAGTTATTCACTTCTTCACTCAAAAGACAAGTTTGCCAACTCAGCCCCAAAAACCACAGAAAAACCTCCAGTAACTCTAGATATTTCACATTTTTAATCGTTATTGTTATAATTTAGAACGTATGAATATGTAGCACTGCAACCCTTCAGTAAAATATGACGGGGACAGAGAGAGTAATTTAACACATTGTTTACGAAATCAATATGTTAAATAAAGAAATATTTCTATATGTCCTTATATGCCTTTATAAAGAAGAAAAGAGAGTGAGAGATTGAAAGAAGGGTAAGATAGATAGATAGATAGATACGAGTAGATAGATAGGTAGATAGATAGATAGATAGATAGATAGATAGATAGATAGATAGATAGATAGATAGATAGATGAGAGAGAGAGAGAGAGAGAGAGAGAGAGAGAGAGAGAGAGAGAGAGAGAGCAGCTCACCATGGTCTTCAAACTAATTACTTAAACCATCATTACAAGAAGTAATTTTTTATGGAATTATTGCTACTTCTTTTATTTTACATACAATTACTTTAAATTTAAATAGACAGATTTTATTTTATTTATCAGTTATTGTTTCGTCTCAGTTAAGTAATTATACTCGAATTTTATTGAATTAAAAAGAGAGACAAAATGAAGACCTCCCCAGGTGTCTGAGGCTCTAGGCATGTCTATGTTCATTGTATTTAATTAATGAATTATAATAAATTGAAAAGTCAACCATAAAAAAAGTGTTAAAAAACAATGTGTTTCCTCAAGTGTGAGGAAGACTGAAACCACATATAATTATTTATAAAGATCCCACAAGCTAGTTGAGTGGTATATCTTGTTTCAAATTAAAAATGAAAGGACTTATTCCGGTTAGATTCGCTTGGATTGACTGCGAGATGTGAGCCGTCATGCAACCAGCCAACCCATCCACCAGGAGAGAGAGAAAGAGGGTGAGTCAGAGAGGGCATTTATACCGAGTGCCTCAGCTCTACCTGTACACTCATTACACTCATGTGCACGACCCCTTGTGTCTCTCAGTGTTGAGGAGTTATAGCGACAATTAATAAACTACATTCACTGAATGTGATTGACAGGAATAACTGTTAAAGATTGCTGTTTCTTGTTATTGAAAACAAGTCATGAATGACTGTTATTCTTGTAGTCATGAAAACAAAGATTCTTATAAGGCCCAAGCTTTTTATTTAGTATTTTTAACATGATTCAAGATATATGCTTTTTATAATATTTTTATAATATATAATATATAATACCTTGGAACATTGGTATTTGTGCTGACATTTCTGTTCAAGTTTGTGATATTAAAATTATTCATTTTAAATCTCTAATATAATAGTTTATTATAAATACTTTTGGGATTTCATACATCTGGTTAATACGAAGGTTCGAACTACGAACTTTAAATAAAAACTTTAGGTTTCCAAGTTAGATTTGAACCTGGAAAATTAACCGATTCCTGATAAATAAAATTTGTTTTATGTATATGAGTATCAAGAATTAACCGTAAATGTGTGGAATAAAAAAAATCATCCTCTAAACAACAATAAGATTTCCAAAAATGGGACTAAGATCGATTAACCCTAAGATCTTTCGTAGAAAATAACTGGTTAGGTATTCCATACCGGTAATAGATTTTACATCTGGAGTCATTATTGCAGATCCTTCTTTTTTTTTTAATGCCATTATTTGTATAGTAATATATTACTGACTGTTTTCTTTAATATTTATTTAAATAATTCGGCATAGACTGGAATTAACAGGTATTCATTCCAATTTCATGTTTATGTTTGTTAACAAACAAGTAACAATCAATAAAGATTAACAATTTTATAAGTATACAAGTTATATATCAGGTTTTGGAAGAAAACTGTAAAAAAAGTTCCTTTTGCGCAGAGCGTAGCGCGCTGGACTTTCAATGCAAAGGTCGTGGGTTGGACCTACGTATATTTTATTATTTATTCAAACAATGCACAGTGACAAAAAACAAACAATATCGGTTATCACAGTTTTATAAGTATATAGAAGATAGATAGATATAAAGATAATAAATATTTGCTATATATTTGTTTACTTATTGACATAAACTTTTTCAGTTAGTTCAAAGAGAAGTCAACTTCCATTCATGCAAAGTTGTATTATTCTGGAAAAAATGCTTAATATAAGTCACAATGTAGAAATGTTTGATAAAATGTTGTTTTCTTCTTGAGGTTGCATCAATAGTCAAAGGGTTGGTGTATCGTCAATTGAGTAAGAATACTACATTTTGGAAAAGCTTTCATTTTTAAACATTCATATGTGGATTTCCCTAAATGGGTAAATATCACATAATGACTGATGACACTACTTCTGATTCGTATAAAGGTATTGATAATCATGTTCAATATATAGAGTTCATTAAGATTATCAAATGTATGATTTAATATCTATATTATGTTGCCTGTTGTTTTTTATTCGTATGAACATAATCAAAACCGTTTAAAAGTTAGTTAATCTAGAACAATTTCTTAGACTTGTGACTCTAAAGGGCAGTTTTTAAGGGGATGGCACATTCTACATATTAATTGCCAACTGAACAGCTAGCACGACTATGATTTAATAAAAATAGCGTACTGATTATAATCACATCAGTAATAACACAAGTACGGATTAGCTTCCTTTCGGAGTAGAAGAGAAATTATCAACTTTCTACAAACGAAATTCACCGCTCTTTATGAGAACTTTGTAATGACTGAGTTTCACATTCATTATTTATTCAATGCTTTCAATTTTTTTGAGTAAGCTTCATTCTTGTTTGTCAAATGGCGTTTTACAGATAATTTGTACAAGAGTTCTGTCTTTCTGTTACTAAATCCGCAAACAGCTTTATTGCCAAGGATATTTTGGATGTCCACCATGTGGACGTTAAATTGGAATTCATCATTCATTTTTCTTTTATAGTGCTTTGATTTCATATTCATTAACCTTCATCACGACCCGCCTTTGCTCATATTAATACAAGGCTTTGCAAAATACATTAAAAGATATAATTATACAAGAAATAGCATCACTAATTGAAACCAATTATAGCTACACTAGGGCAGAAAGCTAATTGACATTGAGCAGCTTGAGTAGTTCATGTAACCACACACGAGACAAAATTGCTCTTATGTCCTACTCAACAAGTTGAGGCTCAATTCATAAATCTCAATTGGCAGTTTCGTAACATCAATTGAAAAACTGATGTTATGAAACATTCATTTTTTTGAAAAATCAATTGAAAAACTGGTTCTTCGGGTACTACTATTAAATAGCTTATTCTGATGCACAACGAATTATTTAAACCGATTTCGGATAAAAGGAGAAGATAAAAAAACAGGGAATCACAATTTGATATTAACGTTAAGTAATAAATTCATTATTTTTTTCCCTTCTACCAAAAAATAAAAATTCTGTCGATCATTTTAAGTAGCTTTCAAAGGACTTCATTAAAAATAGACTCATGATAATGAAACTCATAGACAATAATTATATTAACTGAAGATATACATCAAGATTCATTGTATGATTATGATAGAAATCTATTTTTGTTTTTGCTCCATAAATAATGCCCTAAACTGGTCAAACCCTTGCCTCTGCCATTAGAGAATATTAGAAAAGTTGTATATTTTCTAGATTTAATATAAAGTATTCACAATTTCCTTCATATCCAAAGGAAAATAATCATAAATTGATTTTTTTGTTGAGATCCTTACAAAAATAACATTTTCGTCTACAAAGTATGCATTAATATCTGAAATAAGTTGTTAAATCACATGTCTTTCTTAGATCTCGTACCATTCACTATATTAAAAACGGGAAATGAACTTACTAAGTAAGCACCTTAGTAAGGTGCTTAGTAAGGTGCTTATAGTATACTTACTATACCCGAAATCGGGTGTATAATTATTGTATTTTTTAACGTGTTTTGAACCATGAAAATCTCTTCATGATGAAGAATGACTGTCAAAATATTAAAGTGGGCACAATTGGTGCCATCTGTGTGGTTTTCTTGCTTTTATTGCATGAACATACAATCACACAGACACAGACACAAACACACAACATATATGCATATATGTATATCAATGATCAAACCACAATAAGAAATGGGAAAAAATGTGGTTTGATCATTGATTGTTATTTCACGTGTTTATGTGAAAGCTTTATATATATATATGTATATATACTATAAATTATATACAAAATTAAAGTTTGTCAGGACTCGATCAGTTCTTCAGATTCAAATTAAACTCTCATTGCCAATGTTTTGGTTTTTATTTAAAACCTTTTTTATGGGCAGAAGTATAAAATTTTGAAACAGAAAAACTGGGTATTACATTGGAGATTATTTTACAAAGAATAAACAAACAAATAAAAGGAAGTTAAAATTAATATATTTATGGTTAATATGAATGTTGTCCTAATGAAGTTATTTTTGTTATGGGTTTGACTGAAATGTTAAACATACACATTTTCCTTTGATCCTAGACGACGGCGTACGTATCTTTCAGATATATATGGTATTTTCCTAAAACTTCATAAAAAATAAGAGAAAGAGTGAAAAGATGGTGGAAAAGGTTGTAATATTGCGGGGAGGGTCCTTAAATACTTTAAATACCTATAGGTAAGAAAATAAATATACCACCCTTACTTGACAGAGTTCACCTATCGTCGAGGTCCTGGAATATAACAGTAGCGTTAAACAAGGGTTTACTATACTTTAGTCTACACCGATCATGATGTCTATTTATTACCTACGGAGACTGACTCATAGGCTCGCTGACTTCGTGTTCTGTAATTAACTTTGTTTCACAGAGAGCAATCGAAGCAATCTTGTTCAGTTAACTTTTTCCACTTAACTTAACAGGCTGTTGTTACCTCACTGTGCAACCTGCACGGAGTGAACTTCCTTGATTACCTTGAACGCTTTCACACTAATATTTTTCGATATAGTTTAATTGCTCTAGTTGCTTTATGTCAACATTTCATTTAATGATTTGATAATAACTCTTCGTCAAGCGTTCAAAGACTTTATTGCACAATATGGACTCTCTCGTTCATACGCATTTGTTGTTTTTTTCTAATTTTAAATAAAATCTAGATAATCTAAAATTATTGATATCATCAATAATATCACAGAGATGTCTAATGTTTGCAGTGTTGTCTCATTTCAAGCATCAGCTTTTCACATAACAACAAAATGAACATTTTCCTTTTCTGACTTTCAACCCATGCACCTGTGAGCACGAGACGTTGAGTACCTTCTTATTTAAAAAATTCGATTTAGTAGCACTTTTATGTTGCAACTTATATTAAGAATTAACCATTGAAGTTATAGGTTTTTTTCTTACAGTAAGCTCTGCGAATTAACTAGCGAATTTGACATCAGAAAAAAGGTCAGGTTACAAGAAACAAGCTCAAGGTACGAGCTTTGTCAATTCGAATAATTGGTACATTTATTAAAGAAGAATGTGTTATCTTACCTGTACATTTCCTTTGCTATTTGACCAATTACGTACCTTGGCCATATTCGATAGTGATTTTCCATTTTTAGTTTCACTCTACAATATGAAGTCTGAAACCGGTTGAGTGAAACCGAACGAAAATTTACGAAATTAGATGTTAATTCCTCGTTAATTATAACTAACTAATATGTTTAAATTTTATAAATATTCCAATTAATGCCAAAGTTGTTAACAACTAAAATAAACCTTTCTGCTATCAACAAATACTACGTGTACAGTCTGTTGAAAAATATAAAATACTATTAGAGAAAGTGAAATGTACTTTTTACAGCTTTTCCAACTGTTTTTTAGGGATTACAACTGTTTCAGCGGAGTAATCCCTATCCCGATAAATTCAATTTGCTTTTGCGAGAGGAGAGAGAGAGAGAGAGAGAGAGAGAGAGAGAGAGAGAGAGAGAGAGAGAGAGAGAGAGAGAGAGAGAGAGAGGAGAGAGTGGAAGAGGGAGATGAAATTGTGTAGCACATACTAAAGACTATACCTTTACCATAAAGGTAGTTCTATATTCTCCTTAAAGTTCAAATTTGTTACAACTATTTTTCTGAGCGCTATGTACTCATACTTTATAATAAAATTTAGTACTATCTTCAACCTTTTGCAAACATGATTAAACTATATGTTTTGGTGAACTTCATGTAAGCAGTGATGCACGTTAAAAAGGTGTTTTGACTTATCCGACTTGATACTAGTGTTTCGATTTGATTTTAATTCCTTCAGGCCGATTGAACTTTCAGTAATTGTCCAATAACTCCACTTTTGCTGGAGTCTTGGTGCCACAGAAGAAGAATCGAATTGAACACTGAAATATACTTGAGCTTACTGAGTTTGGCTTATTCGTTATGTGGCACCCAGTTTAGTTACAAACTAGCCTCCATTATAATCCATTATAATATGAATTCATGGCACTTTTCTAAATATTCTTTTCTAAATTCATACGATTATCCGTCAGTTCATAGATAACCTTTAGTAGATTCACAGATATCTACTAAGAAATATAGTTTATAAAAAAATGTAATAGTTTAATTTTTGAAAATTCTGATTCACTTGGTATTTAGCCTGTATACTTAAGAATACTGAATGACAATAAATGCTCACCAGAAATCAACTAAAAAAAGGTTCATTTTATTATTATTTCTTTGTTCACTTGAGGGAAACTTAGAAATGTCCTTAGTAAATAATACAATAAAGAAAATACCCATAATATTGTGTTTAATAAATAAGCGATGTTCTATAATTAACAATTTTAATTTCAGAGGTTTAATTTAATTTTACAATTTAATGTATCTGAGAGTGTCCTTTTCTCTCTCTCTCTCTCTCTCTCTCAAACACACACACACACACACACACACAACACAAGGTTTAATATGCGTCAATAAATGACCTTGTTTATTCTGAACAAGCCTACTTCAAATAAAACCTGAAATATTGAGACATAAGGCTGACTTTATTCAAAACTACTAACAAATTGCCTCGAATCACTCAAATAACCCTGAATTTCTATTCTATTGCTTAATAATTCGTTTGGTCTTTTACTGTTAAATTAGTTTTTGAATGCTCAATTAGGCACGCAGTGAATAGAATTGTCATGAGTGCGTTGTTTGACGTTTAGCAAGAGCTACTTAAATGTGGTAGTCATTGTTGGGTAAGTGGCTGTTGACGACAGATGGCTTTGGCCGTAGCCAGCTTTCAGCAAATGACTTCGCCTACATTATGCCGTACTTCATTACTAAAGTCAATACATCACCTTACTTCTGTTATCTGCATAGTTGTAAACTATATTCGATAGGTATGACTTAAGAAGAACGTGCTTTTAAATGTAATTATACAAATGGCTTTAAAAATTACCATCACAAACGTACTCTCTGACAGCAACAAGAAAAATGTATTCCTAATATGAATTCTAGTAAATTAAAGTTTAATCTTCCTTCTTTTTAAATAAAAAAGTACATTTTTAATGTTTGGAAAGTATTCTTCAAAAACCTAACTTTCTCTGCTGTTAATAATACTGTAATCAGACAAGCAACTAGGGTGACTCGGTTATGTTTGAAGTAAAAATACTTCAAATAGTGTTAAACTAATAGAGATCTTTAGAAACGTGTGAAGTATCTAGTCTCACATTCGTAGTTTTTATAGTCCCCGGGAAAGAGGTATTACTTTTCACTCTGTGAGAAATACATCGCTTTCTCTAATAGTTGTTTATATTTTTCAACAGACTGTACACGCAGTGTTTGTTGATAGCAGAAAAGGTTCATTTTAATAGTTAACAATGGCATGTTATCAATGAAGTTATCAATGTTATGTTATCAAAGTAGTATTACTCGTCGTTTGGTCTTTTGTGAAAGGTGACAAAGGTGACAAAAAATGTTAACTGTTTTCAGTCATGAACGGAATTTACCCCCGTCTTTGTCAATGCAGTTAGCTCATGTTACAAGCCTTTTTGATCGCTTTATTAAAAAGGCCCTAAGAGAAGATACTCATATAGTTTGGTCTACCAATATATTTTCCTATTTCAACTGTTTTGTCCCAGTATCCAAAAAAATTCCTTCGGAGAGTTAATTTTTAGCAGAACAGTACATCTTGAAACACAAAAATGAAGTTTCAATGATTTCACAATTACACTGATGTTTATGAAGTCATGTTATGTGTAAAGTTGGTTATATTGCGGCCAAGTGAAGGTTTTAGTATTACCTCCACGTGCTTATTCGGCGCATTTGAGGTTAAAGGCCGAACAAACGCGTCTGACTTCAATGGTTACGGGTTAATATGCCATTTTAGTTCAGTGTTATTATATATATTATATTTTTTACAGTTGTACAAGCTGTAAAAAGTACATCACTTTCTCTAATAACAATTTTGTGTTGTCGCTCTGTGAAGATATATCCTACAACCAAAGCAGTGGTAGCATTAGGCAGAAATCCCTGATATCTAATATAAATCTTAAAACTGTGTCAAAACTGGATGCAATAATTGGAGCAAAAACAGCACTGTTGGCTTGTGCAGTTATGTTTTATATTGCCTGCTACAACGCCAATGTATCACGTGTTCTTACCGTGACTACTCCGACATATGGGAGAAAGACTGTTTAATCAAACGAAAAAGATATCATAACTTGCGTATTTATAACGCGTGAAAGAACATGTATTGATTTTTTATAGAAAGAAAAAGTAAGAAAAAAATTATTAATTGTGAGAAGTGTTGTGACTAGTACTCAATGCTCTAACAAGTTTATTAATGAGCGCTGCTTTTGTGGACTTCGAAGTAGGTCAAATCCTTGATAATTACTCGTAGTTTTCCATTATTTTTACTTATAAAATATATGCATACACTAATTATATATATAATAAATATCTGCTATCTTTTGATTTATTTACATTCTTTGCATTTTTTATTTTGTTCCTGCCAATAGCTTCTGATGCTATTAGTGGGCATCCCTTTTTTTGTTGATGGTTTACGCTGATTGGAATCTTGCCTTCATAACACTTTTGTCTTTCAGCTTTTACAAGTGCCCATTATATTGTTTCACAAGTAATTATATTCCTCCTCTTACCTTTATTTATTTGTCCTATTTTACTAGTTCATTAAGCTTTTTTCATACATAATAGTCACGTTTAAAATCTAATGATTGGTCAAGAGTATTCAATCATGAGGAAGTTAGGGGTCCTCATCGAAATCAGCTTATTCCATTCATAGTTTTTTTTACAAAGTCCATTCAGGGTAAACGAAAATAAAAATGATGACATGTCAGTCTTAGGCGATGGCTATTTAAAATTAACTGGTGATTAGTCGGTATTTAGATTATCCACGAAGTGCACGGTTTTCAATTACCAATTAAATCGTTATTAATGTTAAACACCTGAATTAAGTTACTGGCCTTTTATTAACTGTTGCTAATTAAATACAATGAAGCCCGGGGCAAATGTCAAAGTAGTTGCATAACTTGAATCTGCGGTATTTTATCCCATAAAGGATGGTATGTCCGAAACGTCGTTTGCCTTCAAGATGACTCGATCTCAGCCTATCAACTATCTATGACTCTCCTCTTCCACATGACTGACTTATGTCAAAGCATTTGAAACTAAGCGATCAACACAAATAGCATCGGCGAAATGTTAATCAATAACTAATTCTAAAGAGTTAAAATGAAACAAACATTTAAAAAGTGCAAACTATATTTGTCTTGCTTTATTTTATATTTCATCTAAAAAATGTGTACACAAAATTATAATGAACTGGCATTTACTAACAAGGTTTGGTGTGAATTATGAGGAAGCTAGTGATCCAGCAATCTTTAAAATTTCAAGATTCATTATAAATGTCATTCACCTTTTATATCAAATATAGAGTAACTGAAGTACTGATTGGGGTCGAAATTTAGATAACAATTTTTCATTGGAAATTTATGTTTGTGGTCCCCTGAATAAAAGAAAATAGTTTTCGCAAATTGATCCGGTGAGTGTGTATATACTCGTAAGGTCTGTGTGAGTGGAGCTGTGAGTGTGAGTGTGTGTGTGTGTGGTGTGTGTGTGTATGAGGTCTGTGTGAATGGGGCTATGAGTGTGAGTATATGCGTGTGTGTGTGTGTGTGTGTGTGTGTGTGTGTGTGTGTGTGTGTAAGAGAGAGAGTGAGACTGATTAGGTTATTTCAAAAACCGAAAGAGTTACGATAAACAAATTTTACATTTATGGTTTGGCGTGCTCTAAGGCAGAACGGTAAAATTCATCACTAATATTTAAACTCAGCACTTTTGTTAAAAAATTGTAGTAACATTGTTAATTCTGAAGAACCTCATATTATAATGGATAAAGAATAAGACTTTAGTTCCTAAACAAAGTAAAGTAATAATTTAGTTGACTGAGGAACACAGGTTTTATTTAATAACTGTAAATATTATATGAACTGAACAAATTTAATTTTCTTTAAAAAAAGATTCAACATTTTTTTTTACTATTTTTGCAATAGTCAAAACAGAACTGGAGATCCAACAAAATTTATTGTTTTTGCAAATTTTTAAATATTATTTCACTATTTTAAGCTTCTTTGACGGTTGTAATTGTATGTACTGATTTACTTTTACTTATAAAAACTTATATATCAAATTATGATAACTTCTTTATTTTGAGCTTTTTTTTAGATAAGTTCGTTTTCTTTTTTAATTTCAATAATTTTGTGGAATTGAAATCACTTGGAATTTTTGTTAGTGACAAAAATCAAAATTTAAACAAATTTTAAACACTTAGATATATATTTATAATTTGAGCTCCTGACCAGATATGACTACAAAAATGCTTATATGGTGTATTGTCATCATGAACAGACTTTTTTTGCATAATTGGACTAAGGTTAGTTAAAGTGAGTAAAATATCGTTTTTAAGATTTTGTCTCTCTATAAAGAACGATGGATATATAAAAACTGAAGTTAATGAAAACAGTGAAAAATCAATGTGTATTAGTGGTTGTATACTTGCCACTTGTACAGAATTTTTGGAATTTTAATCTTGACCCTGGATTTTTCAGGCGGAAGTTGGAAATCTTGTAAACACCGTCCCGTCAAGTTCTGAGCCTGTATGATCCCATTTTCCAGGAAAGTAATATTTTACCTACAAGTTGCGAACTTCAAAGAAGCTCAACAAAGTATCAGTGAGAGTTCAACTTAAATTTAATCAGAGCTTATACTTATTAATGCCAAATAGAGATGTAAACTTCACAAAAAATTGCTTTATATTGATAGAGGAAAAAAACGGTGATAGTACATTAAACAAACTCGTCATATGGAATTAATACGAAGCGTAGTCGCATCTAAATACCATGAGTATACATTTTGAATTATAAAAAATAAATTTTCTCCATTCCATAGCTGCTGATGCGTTACAAAAGTCAACGTTTTTATCTTCTTTACTCTTGCTATTTTTATTCCATTTTTTTCAGTGATTGCTAAAAAAAGTCAAATTTATTTCAATTCAGTGTTTTATATGGAGTATTATTTACTCTACTTTGAGTTGAGTATGGACAACTCAAGTTTTTTGTATGTGCACTAGGTTATAATTCAAACAATTTTAAATGTAGGTATTTAATAGAAGTATGAACGACATTCAACCAACTTTTATGAGATTTGACTTTAGGTCAAAGTAAGTTATCTAAAAAGGTCTTTTAAAAGAGTAGGTGATTTGGACCGAAATATAGTTCAATGAAATAAATTTAATCATCACAAACTGTGATGTTTAAGTCAATAAAGTTCATCAAGAAATGAATTGTTTTATTGAAATATGAAAAAGTTGTAATGATCAAGAATGTAACCAAAAGTTATGTTAGAGCTTATAAAGTTGTATATATCTTTTCGAAGCAAAGGCACAAGTGTGGTTAGTGTAATTGTCAATCAACTGACAAAAAAAATTGGACGTTATTATATCATTTAAGTTTATGATACGTATTTTATGCTTTTCTCATACTAAATGACTGTCACGTTGGCATTTAAATTTTGATATCAGAAAAAACCCCTGACAAAATCAGAGTATGGGCCAGAAACATTAGGCTAAAGGTAATAACTGGTTTGATGTCGGCTGCGAATCCGGTCTTTTGGTTATGCCATCGAAGCCACCACTCTCTTATTCGGCAACATGCAAACATTCTTAATAGTTCTCTGACACACTTACTAGAATAAAACACAACTTTTAATTGATCTCCTTGCCTCTTCAAATCAGACTCAAATTATCTTAATTGCTGCAAATCATTTCATATAAATAGGGACATTATTATATATTTTATGAAATTTTCATGTCACGATATTCAATAAATTTTAATAAAAAGTTGAAACTTTTCATAAAAACTTGTTTTTTTGTTGCATCACCTACAAGAGCATTGAAATACTCTTGGACAATTATCAATATAGAGATAAATGAACTGTTTCATCTTTGAAATAATGTCAGTAACTTGTGATAGGTCTCTCTCTCTCTCTCTCTCTCCCTTTCTTCTCTCAATTAGGTGGGATTTAAATCATCTGATGAAGTTGAAATGCTAGTAATGGAAGTCGTGGGAACAAATCATGCTAAATTATTTCAACATCACAAGTATATAAATTTTCATGCAGAACTCATTTTTTGTAAAGTCATCACGATTCCTATTACTTTTTCAAAAAAGTGAAAATATTCAGTTAAAATTACATCTCCCCATATTGCCGTTATAAATTGGTCAATATTTTGCATATGATTGCCAAAGTGATGTGATAAGGTGATGTAGGTATGCACCATGTAAGGTAAAATGTTCATTTAAGCCTTCAGTTTACTTAACGTCGAAAACATAGCGCAGAACGACTGATTTTCTGAACCACTAAATGAAATTAATTTGATCCACATTCTTTTCTCCGTAGAATGATTAGTTTAAAATAATAAATCAAATGATATTTATCAAAACTTCTGTTCAACTCGGTCAAGGTGAACGGGGTTTGATATTTTGTTGGCATTTTTCCTTATTAACTCTAATGTTATTATATTTAATAAGTGACTATATCAAAACTAATCTCAAAATTAAGCATATATGACAAGTGAAATTAATGTCAAGAAAATGAAGATCGATTGAATACATCAATTAAATGTATAGCATAACAAAAAAATGACAGAAAAATATTATTTTCACTTGTGTATCTGTACTTTTTTATTTCTAATATCTAATTATAATTACAATATTTCTTTTTCATTGTAATGATTTGCATGCTACTGCAACAGCTAAGAAGTACAATACTTAGAATTATAAATCTGGGGGCAGTCGTTTTATTTTAATACTTGTAACAATGTTTGTAGACAAATCATATGATTTATTTAATATTGAAAAATCTGTTAGAATTTTGATTGATTTGCAATTATTAAGCATCCATTAGAAAAGTAAAACCATTAGAAATGTTATTAAATTTACAATTAGTAATTACCCTTGTGTATTCTTTAAAGAATTGTAAATGATGATGGTAACGGAGTATCACTTGTGTAAGACTAGATTTTATGGTTCAGTTTAAGCTAAAAGGGTAAACCTAAGGAAGAACAATTAAAGAGGAATACCGACTGTTTGGAGTATGAGTGGTCTTATATTATAGAAGGAATGATTTATGGGAGGAGTTAGTTGGGCAATGGAGCATGGTGGACGGATGTGTCGGCACCGAGACGTGAAGAGGATGATAAACACAATGTGGCAATGTGCGGAGCCTGCGAGGTCGCCTTTCGGAAAGCCAATGGATCGCAGCGTCGCAGGGTTCATTTACAACTCGCCCTTATCGTGTCTTTTAGTGACCCCTCTCGTGACTAAACATGTTTGTCTACGATCCACAAAATTGCTTGTATGTTTCCAGCGCCCGCACACCTAATAAATCATCTTTTGTGCAGGGCTAGAGCCTGAGAGAGGTGACTTTCAATTTCAGTGTCTTTATTCCGCGGTAGTGTGAAGTTACTAGATTAAACATGGTTGATTCTAAATCCTAAAAAGACAACTTCTACTGCTGCTTAAGTGAAGCTTGTAGTGAAGTTTATACGGGGCTTCAGTAGGTAAACTCCCAGTTAGCATGGTGCGTTTCATAATTATACACATCTATCTTCCACAGAATTTCAGTATGACACTAAAACTCTTTATATATTTTGCGTCTGAACTCTGCTGATTCAAAAATCTCGCATTTGTGCGAGAACTTATCCCTATTTTGATTACAGTTTACAAATTAACTATTTAAATAAATTAATAAATTGTACTATTTTGATTTAGAGATTTATGACAGAAACAAACTAGTCAACACAAATTTCAAAAAAGTCAACCATTTTAAAAAATTTCATTGGAAATATATCTGAAGTTACTCTAACATTTTATAACAAAATTGAAGTAAAATCATTATTTCCTAATTTAAAGAAAAATATTGAAAGGAGATGCAGAGTAATGCCACTTATTATAACGTATAGGCAATGTGACCAGTGTAAAACTGTTCTTTGTATTATTTATTGCATTTGAATAAATGTTTGTAAATATGATTGAAATTCAATTTCACTCGGATGAACACAAATTTAGTAATATCACTGGAGTGGTGTTCATTCACTTCACTATAAGTCAACTTATTATCAAAATCACGGGTAATGAATTTAAATTGTCCTGGCCTGATCCTGTGCACCCTACCTAATTGTAACTTTCTCACCCCCACCCTATAATCTCAAGCCCGCATTTCAACTAACAGTACAGAGGTGTTCCAATGGGGGCTATACAACTAGGAACTACATTTTCTCGATGGGGCTTTACAATGGCACTTAACGCTGAAGAGTTTCCATAACTGCTTTTTAAAGATGCCCCTTCTTGTCGACTATGATTTCATTGGTCACCAGGTATTATCCTATTAAACCGAAGCTTTTTATATTTTTTTGTCATTTTGACCTCAGATTTATATTCAAACACTTCCACAAGAGTAAATCTCAGTTATAAATTTACCTTATGTGCAATCTGTATTCTCCTCTCAATTAAGAGTAATTTACATGCAGTGAAGGATGTTGTCTATAAGATGTTATTTGACCGATTATGACCTATGAATGTTCTTTCTCAGTTCTGTGACGAGGAAAAAGACCTGCATCCCACTTGTCCAGGATAAATGTGGTTGCCTTATGTCAAAGCTCCATACACCACATATGTGGGTTTATAACATGATTTGAGATGGAAATCCACTGATCTGTTTTTGATCTTTGTGCTCCTAAACTTTCCAATCATAGCACATCTATCAAATCAGGCCGACATGTTTACGTGTTGCCCTTTAGGCGGCAACACGATACTACGTCGCGCATGTGACTGATTAATTCACGCAGCAGCATCATTAGTCAGTAATATACATAAATAAAAGTATCAACCCTGTACTTTCGTACTATGTCGTACACAAAATCCAATAAAAAATTTTTCCGTCTTCTAGTGAAAGATTGGCTGTACAATTCGCTTACTACCATCCCAGTTTCTATCTCCAGGACACAACGCTTCCTGCTATACCGTTCACATGTCTCCAGGACATGCCTCACCGATTCTTCTACCATACGGTAGACACATGTTGTGTTGTCTGTTCTTTTGAAACGGTGAAGGTATTCCTTAAAGTGGCCATGGCCCCTTGAGTACTTGAGTCAGCCAATAGCTAAATCTACGTTCTTCAACCTTATTCGCTCCCTGACCTCAGATCCACCTTCCAGTCGTTCCATTAGCCCAGTGTTAAAACCACAAGTCAAGTGGCCAGTTCTTTAGTTGATGTATTCGTTCGGAAGTATCATTTGGCTGAAATCCACTGATCACTTTATCATTCGATTTATCATCAATGAAGGCAAAAGCTTGTCCCCCCCCCCCCCTTCAAATCTTCCAAGTACTTAGTCCAAGAGGCTTCTCCAACCCCCTTACCTCTCCTCTGGACCACCATCAACAGCATCCAGCAGGAAGGAGCACGGACTGTATTATAACCTGACCTATAAGGTCATATGACCACAAAAAAGACTCTTTAACACGACAGACTAATGTACTAGTAGAATATATTTATTGAATTTCCTACTTATGGTAGCAAAATAACTGAGTAATGAACCTCTAGTATGGAACTGTGAAGTACTTCAGTACTGCACGGAAATGTTTGTTCGTTATCGTCAATTAGTATATTTCTTTTGATGTGGCAAGAACTACTCTACCAACGGTGACAGAGACTAATTATCTGGAATTGGTTTTTAAAATAATGACTAATTTTTTATCTTGAATCACGCTCCTAAATTATACTAGTACAAAAATAAATATTCTATAACATTCTAGTTGTTTTTTTATTCTATTACTATTCTTACTTATCAAATAAAAATAAAAGAAATGACTATAATACAGGCTTATTCCGTATGACTGGTAGAGCAATTAAAGAAATCACCATTATCTAGAAAATACGCAGTACCTTTAACAAAAACTGTTTAAATGTCTGTAACTTGCTACGTGTTCACAAAGATTAAACTATGCGTTCCTCACTGACAAAATGATTAAACATATAAATTGATTCTTAGAGACCTTTAAGACATGAACTTAAACAGAACTTCAATTTGAGTAAAAACTGGAAAAAAATTGCCTAAGATTATTATGCTTTACTTGTAGTAAAGAGGTGTTAATACCCAGTGAAGGTGAACAGAGTATGTCAAAACGTCATTCTATCCTAAAATGTAAATCAGTCGTTCCGATTAGTTAAAAATCCCTAGCAGTTAGTTTTAAAATAATTTTACAATTAAGCAATAGTCTTTATTTTTTATTTATTCACAACGTTGCGTAATGAAATCGTATTTTAAGACTACTTTTTTGTCAATCTAGAAAGGATAGGGCACCGGGAGGGGGGGGGATTAGCGCTAATCCAGTCGTGTAAAACAAAATGTTAGAAAAAAGGTGGACGGTAGTCCTTTTCTCCAACGCCCACCGATGAGTGTCTCTCACCGGAAAGTTATGCAACTCTCTTGTGTTCTACCTGTGGGGCTATTGCCCCACTAATTTATACTCAGTTCATAACTGAGTATGAACTTAGTGGCTCATACTTGCTTAGGTAGAGACAGCTCTCATACAAACAACTAAAGTAATGAAACACTGACATTGCTGCACAGCAAGCCTAAAATTGATATTTCAAGCAACATCTGGTCATTGTCGTTTTGCCGGGAGAAGATTAGAAGAGGAAGCAGGAGAGATGTGTTAGAGAGCCAGGGTAAAGCCGAGTACTGGGTCAGGTCAGAGTCTGATCCGGCGAGTTCGGCTTCGCCTGTCAGTCTGGCTTCCTAAACTAATTTCAACTTCTCTTCACGACGAATCCTTGTTCAAAATCAAAGATATTTTATGTCTATTGTTTTAATGTTATACAAAAGCTTAAGTTTCTTAGAGCCCGGTTTAGTGCTTTTCCTATTTTTATCTATATACATTTATATCACCTTATAAAAGAAAGCATGAAGCTAATAAGTAAAATAAGTAAACAAATTAATCAACATGTATTAAAATTCAAGGAGTACCGTGGACATTTGTTTTAATAACCGTGATATCGCTGAAATGTTACATAGTATTATTCATTAGTTGTGCAATCCGTAATTGTGTGGTATTTACTCATTCTGAGGTAAAATGGATAAACCAACAAAAGTCTCCACACAAATGAAGTTTTATTCAACGCGTTTCGAACACTTTGTGTTCATCATCAGGAAGACACTATAATACAAATTATATCTAATTAGTTACAAAAATTAGAGTGAAATAATAAAATTCAATTAAGAGAATTCAAGACATACCCAAGGATGTGGTACTGACCAGTTTGTCCAGTTGTTTGTCCAGTTGTGTTCACTGGACCAACCCGTCAGTACCACATCCTTGGGTATGTCTTGAATTCTCTTAATTGAATTTTATTATTTCACTCTAATTTTTGTAACTAATTAGATATAATTTGTATTATAGTGTCTTCCTGATGATGAACACAAAGTGTTCGAAACGCGTTGAATAAAACTTCATTTGTGTGGAGACTTTTGTTGGTTTATCCATTTTACCTCAGAAATAGTATTATTCTTAGCACAATTTTAAAATAAAACTGTAGTAATAATATTATCAAAATAATAAAATTGATAATAGTATTTCAAGAATGTTTTAAAGAAGTAGGACTATTAAGGAACAATGTGGGAGTTGCAAAACATGTTAAGAAATAGCGGATCAGGAAGGAATGTTCTGATAATGCCTGTTAATTCACAAGGATACGCGTCTCCTGGCATCTTTTAACTGACTGGAATAAGCCAACAACATTGTCTTGAGGTCTATTCGTGAAAACTAAGCCTAAACAAATTGTTGATGTATTTAGTATATAACAGTCATATATGAAGACTGTCTTTACTTGTCGTTCTATTTCATTCGCTCCACATGAAGTCATGTAAATAAGAATTCAAAAATTCTCGTTTACATCCAATCATGCGTTTTATTTTTATTTTGTGTTTGTTCCATTGCTGTCAAATGCTTAGGTATGAATGCCTGTAGTCTTGTAGCCCACATGAATTTATGTGGAGCGAACGAAACAAGAACGACAAGTTTTATATATTTGGTAACACTATTGCACGACAATATGAGTATCATTTTAATTAAATTGTTCATAATTTCTTGACTCGATATTTTTTTTCAATATATTTTTCCATATTTTTATTTTTTACTCGGTATTTCATTATAATATCTGATATTTTAGTGCATATTTCATTAATATAATCTACCATTTTAATATTTCTTATCCTTTTGATATCATAATATTGTTCACTAATAAAACTTTAAAACAATAGAATATGTTTAAAATTAATATCATAATAATATGCCTACTCATTCCTTGCGGGTGTACTTAACGATACTTGATCCAATTAGGGGGTGTTAATGTTTACTAGCACACATTACGGAGTGCTTTTCTTTACTAGTTAGTTATGGGGGAGCCTATTTTTTCTTGATCCTAAATATGTTCCAGACCACAGTGTTTAGTGTGTTTCGATAAGTTATTATAAGAATGACATAGAATATATAGAAGTAATCCTAATAGTGTATATATATACAAGGTGTATAAATAAAGTAGTGAGACTGGCAACGTCGCTTTCGATCTGGCAACGCTGGAGACGCGTGGCCTTGAGTAGCGTCAGGTGCACGTGTGATGCGCCTCCAGTATGAATCTGAACTCGCCACAGTCATTTGTTTGTCCGTAGCGTTGGTTTTCGTGAAATGGTTTTTTCTTGAGCGTTTTAAAAATGAGTGACCTCAAAGTTGAGCAGCGGTGTGCAATCAAATTTTGCTTCAGACTTGGACATAATGCAACCGAAACCGGCCTATGGAGAACGTGTTTTATCAAGGGCACAGGTTTTTCGGTGGTTTAAGGAATTTTCAGAAGGAAGAGAGTCGATTGAAGATGAACCACGAAGCGGAAGGCCTTCAAGTGCAAACACCGATGAAAATGTCAACAGAGTACGGAACCTTGTGCGTTCAGATCGACACTTGACAGTCAGAATGATCGGGGAACAGTTGAATTTGAATCACACCTCCGTTCATCACATTTTGACCAATGAATTGGAGATGAGAAAAATTTGTGCGAAAATGGTTCCGAAAATTCCGAAAAGTTTTTGGCCAGTAAAAACATTCCTGTTGCTCCTCAGCCTCCTTATTCACCAGACTTGAGTCCTTGTGACTTTTTCCTCTTCCCGAGATTGAAAAATCACCTCAAGGGAACTCATTTCGGGACACTACAAAACATACAAACTGCTGTAACCGACCAGCTGAAGGCCATTCCAGAATCCGAGTTCCAGCAATGCTACAATGATTGGAAGGACCGTCTCCAGCGCTGTGTGGCTTCCGAAGGGAACTATTTTGAAGGTGACAATATCACATTGTAATTATATTTGAATAGAAAATTTAAAAAAAATCAGTCTCACTACTTTATTTACACACCTTATATATATATATATATATATTATATAAAGATTTTACATAAACACGTGAAATAACAATCAATGAACAAACCCAGTTGAGTTTTTGACTCTATTATGGTTGAAAGATCTTAGTCTTGTTTTCCCATTTCTTATTGTGGTTTGATCATTTATATATATATATTTAAAAATTATGCCAATTTTAACTTTTGTTCTTTTCCGGTTATTAAAAATTGACCCTTGAAAAATTTACTTGAAAAATTAACCCGGAAAAGAACAAAAGTTAAAATTGGCATAATTTTTAATAAAATATATATATCTATAGTATGATTTTCTGAGCTCTTACTTTATAATGAGACTTGTTTATTAAGGGTCATGGTTTTATGGATGAAAGAGCTTTTACTGCGTACGTAGCCGGAGGAATGGTAATGACTGCAGTGCAAGGCCGATAAGTGGGTCAGGGATGACCTCGGGGTCGCCAGCCCGGCTCTTGCAATGCCTTATAGTGAAATGAGGGAAGTGTCCGGGCAGACCATCATTCCCTTTAATATCAACATGTGTTCATAAAATATTTATTTGTGCAATATGAATGAATAGAGCACACCATATCAAATATCTAGCCTCATTAGTAGTCCATACAGGTCAACTTTGAAGATGAAATCTGGCGCAGTGTATCTGAACCAGATACACTGCAGGCTCTTGTCTGTCACTCATGAGTTCATGTTTTCAATCAGGGCTTTCTGTCTCCCAAAGCCCTTAAGAGATGACCAGTACAACCCTTATAGCCTTGTTTCCCGCATGTTGTAGTTTACACTAAGCCCTTACACATGACTCGGCATTGTGTTCAGTTGCAGCAGTCATTTCCCGACCAAGTCCAGTGTATTTGATAACGAGTCCCATTTATGATAAAAATTATTAATGAATTGATTGATTCTCTTGAGGCATAATTCAAGCACCAGCAATGATGAAAATCATTTGATTGGTTTTTTAGAAACACAGTCTAAAATGTGACTATTAACTGTCACATAGAATTTTTTTTATAAATATAATGTTTATTTTAAAATAATATACTACTATTTCTTGATTAAATTCAGCTGCTTTTTACTCACCCGCCTCTACTCAGTCATCTTAATCTCCATTTTTTCACCTAACTTAACTTAATACCATGTTAAAATTAAGTTCTAAGTAATCGGGTAAATACGTTTAGTTGATACAATGAGTACAATTGAGTTAGTTACATTACTGAGTTATTTTCACAAATGTAAAATTCATTAAATTATCTGTCTTCAATAGAATTTAATTTAATTATTATTTTAAATAATTCTCTCAAACGGTTATTCATTTTTTCAGATTTACTCTCCTATAAACATGTAACTTCAATTAGTGCGTGCCCATGGTTTTATATGATTCTAAAACTATACAGTTTTCCTTATAGCTAAACACCGATTATACGCAATATTTCATCATGATGAGTAAGAAGCTGCTACAGGTAGCGTGTTCACAAGATCTTGATACACAACCACAGATCTCATTGCATCAATGATATTCTATTGGTGCTTAGTCAGAAACTCACAGTAGATTTTTGATTCATGATTATAATGCTTACTTTGCTTCTAGTTAAAAACAAAACAATCATCAGAGTAGAATCTTGACTGTTTAAATTGAGTAAATGTATTTTCAGATAGTGAAAGATTCGAGGGTGCTTTAGAATCATACGGTGTTAGGTAAAATAGTGGAATAAAACGGTAAAAAAGAAGAAGGTATAAATGAAACACTAGAGAAAAGAAGTATTGAAGAGTGAGTGAGAAAAACTGTCGACAAAGAAACACATTGTGGACTAACTAACCAGCAAGAAGAACCAAGTATAGTTATGGGTATTGCATACGAACTGGAACACGAGTGGTTGGAAACCAGTAAGGAATACTGGTCACTCACTCACTCTGTAAGGAATGAGGCATAGGACTGACTGATGGCGCTAGGCTGTGCCTTACCTGACTGGGGTCAGAGGGTGTAGGGGCGTCCGCCTGGTTGGCCGACCTCCTGCGATCCCCTTCGTTGCTGATGGACTCCCTGAAGCCAAGCTCGTCGCCCAGCGTAAAACCTGCAATATACGTCAACTCGTCAGCTTCCCTTAGTTCAAAATCATATCAGACACATTTCACATCCTTTTTTATTAATTCTATTCCAAATAAAGTAAAGTACAAATGAAAAAGAGTTTCAATGAAATTTAAAAAAGTCGGTTTGGATAAAAACAAATCATTTTATTTAAAGAAGTCCATTTTTAAAAATCCCAACTCTCACATACACTGTAAAAAGAATAATACTGTCCTTTAATATCCTCACAGCAATAGAAAAGCCATTCCATTGGTGCAGTTGTGTCAACTCGACCACGGACAGGGTATTGCATTATTCGCGGTGTACACATAAGCAGTGTCTCTTATTTTAATTTTATTTAGTGTTGTTCATATTGTACAGACTTTGCATACGATTAACAAGGCTGTCAATTGCAACTCTATGATTACGTACTCCATGAAAAATATCCTTTCATTTTGTTCATCATCATTTAGGACGGTTAAAAGTAAAACCATTGTTTTTAATTATCATAGTTATTAATTATTATCCAAAAAAGTAAAAGCAAATTTATTTCTTGGTAGGAATGACTGAATAAATAAATCAAATCTCTCCTTCCATCCTTTTTTTGTTTGTCTCTTGACGACTGCGTACACAATCCCTCTGTCTGTAAGCCCCTACTGATGCTCCATGGTGCATAGAACACCATAATTATTTATGGTATTATAGATGGTTATGACTATTATTAAGAAATGACTCCATAACCACCATTCACAGATTATTCACATTCCAAGCGGGCATCCAGTATAACTACTGAAAGGAACACATGCTTAACGCAGATTGAGTGCTAGATTGTTTAAAATGTAATTTCACATCAACCATGACATGGACTTCCACGATATTCATTAGAACACTGATTGTTAGCCAATTTAAAAATACTTGTTGGTTGTTAGATTGCAAAATGGATATTTTAATTTTTTTTTGTAAGATTCATTGGTGTCTTGCGCAATGGATGCCTACTTCATTATAATTAAATTATCTTGTACCCCTCAGTTGGTTTTTTGCAGTGTCCACATTTAACTTTAGGAAGAGATCTTCCGTTATATGATTATATGTGTTGATCGTACCATGACCATGAAGGTGTTTTTTTCAACACTCATCCTATTCTGGAAACCAACTATTTTAACATTATTAGTATCTTCGTCTAACCAAGGTTATGACTTGTAAGGTTTGATTAAGTTTGTAAAAATATATAAGTAAGATTACTTAATTAAAGAAGTAAATACGATGCCATGTGTACGTAACGCTAACGTTTCTGCATAAACGAAGATTTTTGAAATTTCAGTTATAAAAGACGTTAATTTGTTATATAAGATTTGTATGCCCCATAATTTGTGTGTAACAAGTAATAAATGAAAGTGAACGTTCATTTTCCTCTATATGTCATCTAAACGCCTCCTGGTGTTGTCACCAGACCAACGGCTCACCAAACTCTCTGTTTCGAGCCTCTTTGCAATTTTAAAATATTAGGTCATCAACCTTACAAGAAAGTGTTAGTGAGCGCTGGGATCGACTTCAAAGAACTTTCATCTTGAAAACTAACCCATAGACTAGCCATGATAAATACTTCGCAATTTGTATTTTTTTTTTCTTAGAAGTACGACTTCAATAAAAAATAAATTGTAATATAAATCGCATTAACAATACAATTATTTAAAATAAGAAAACAAAATTATATATATTAAATGGAAAACAGATTAGTAAATAAAATTTGAAAAAACCTAAAGTAGTAGAGGAAGAAAGTAGGTATAGGCAAGAGAAGTTTAGAACGCTGACAACGCAGCGACGAAAGACTTGCGCAGGGTCACTTCTAATACATTCCATTCATCATGATGTAAGTAAGTTGAAGAAACAAGTTTTGTTAAAGCTTGAGAAATATATTTAACAAAAGTAATTTAGTTTTGAGTTAGTTGTAAATAGTAATGAAGTAATAAAACTATACATAGGAGACTTCTAAAAGAAATGAGTTTGAAAAAGAAAACGTAATTTAAGACAGGGCAGAGAAGAATTGAAAAAAAAATTATACAAAAGACGTTGGATCTAGTAATGTACAATGCATTTGAGAAGGTGCTAAACACTCACCTTTCCAGGAATTGCAAGATTTGATCGAATCACTTAGGACTTAAATGGAACTGTCCTGTATGATTAGGAATGGTTGCCAAAATCTGCTTCCTCGTCATACCGTAAATCTTATTACGACATGCAACTGCTATTATATAACTAGACAAGAAGACTCACCTAATAAATCAGTATGCAACAGTATTGAAAGATAATATCAATGAAATCACTATATGAAACAGAAGAGAATAACCATACCATACGATATCACTAAATGGGGTAGAGTTTAGGTTGTTATTTATATAGTGAGTTTGTTTTGGTTATCGTATAAGAGAGATGATTAAAACTTAATCAACAAGTTAAATTGAAATATTGTAAACATTGCTTTTCATTGACTTTAAACTGTTTATAGTATATTATATTTTAAATGTTGTTTAAGGTAAGTGGTGAAGTATATTTGCAGTTAATATCATGATATGAATTATTTGGTAATTATTTATTGTTCTAATTAAGAAAAGAAATTCTAGTAAATCACTTTATTATACTTTGAGATTTCATTAAAGTAAAGTTAAGCCGGTAAGCGGGTAGAACTCAAGAAACTTAGTAAACATTTTTTCTAATGCTACAGTGCTCTTTTAAGCTTATCCTAAATTAATTAAATTTTATCATATAATACTCATATGAGAACAATACTAAATTGAAATTTTCAAGTTTCTAGAATAACAAATAGTGTGAGGAGAAATGAGTATTTGTTTTGATGCAAAATACGCTGAAGTATATTTGCCATGATGCAATATTGCATAAAATGAGTAGGCACGTTTCCACATCAAGGACTGTATATCTGACAAACTTTGTTAGGATATGTCAGAGAGTGCTATTGTAAAGTGATTGTAAACTTTTGACACGAAAACACCTCCACACACAGCCAGATAGCATCTTAAGAATACCAAAAATATGGATGCATATTTTATACGGAAAACTTTTATGTCTGCGCAATCTCAAAATCAATAGTTTGTTATAATCGCTATAGAGAAAATGCTTGATAGTTGCATGAATATTGCATTCTCCTACATGGGCTCAGAAAGAAAAAGAAAGAAGAATGAATATACGAAGTCGAATTAAAAGCGTAGAATTGGCTGGACATGGGTCGTTTTTTGTTTGAAGAGAAAAAAAGACTTTTTTGTTCATGTCTTTCGTCAAAAATACTAATCTATTACACACTGGAGTTTATTAATATGTAATTTAGATATTGATGTTATGACTAGGGCCAGTCTGATGATATTAATGGCTTTAATATAATTATTCTTCTTGTGAATATGTACGAATAGACTAAACGGCGGATAACTTATTGATGCTGTTAACGTGACTATCATCTGGTGAATCAATTCTTGAATCATCTGAAGAAAACAACAGGCCAGACCTAAGTGACACACTGCTAGGGGGCTAGGCAATTAATTCTTCACTTTAAATGTTAAAGTCCTTACAAAGGTTGTTCACCTTGTCTGCCGCATATTTAGCCAGGACTCCTTGTGAAATTGTTGATTTTGCCTACATTTGCGCAAGCTCCTCCTCTTGCTTTGGAAAGCTTAATTATAGGTTTAAACTCAGAATAAAGCTGTCCTGATTGATTTATAATCCCTGGAACAAGCAGCCTCTGTCGAAATATATTCTCACAAAAAATAATAAATTTCAAATAAGTGAGTCATTTTATTTTATACTGAAACAGTTTTATTATTTTTTGGGGATCAGATGTATACCGACCGATAATTTTACGTCAAGAATCGTAATCATTACTATGGATGAGTTTATTTAGAAAAAATCTTGTAAAAGAAATCATATCAAAGAAACAAAAAAAATTGCTTATTAATTATTACAATGGTGGTTGATTTAATAATTGATTTCAATGGAAAAGATAAAACTTCTTTGTTAAGAGAATGCGCACACAGTTTGATCTTCTGTGACCCCCAGAAAAGTCTTACAGCCTGCTTCGAGGTCGTGACTTTTTGAAGACATTCAGGAACCAGTGATTTTGGTGAAGCCAGAATTATGAAATAGAGTTTCTTTAATAATCTTAGCAAATGGTTACTTATAACTGTTGAGTCATAGACATCACTGAAAAGCAAAGCATTGTCATAGACCTCCAGTGTAGAGATAACGGTATATTAGTAATTGGTAGCACAATTCGGTATAAGCGGAAATTGGCAACCTAGTTAGTTTGAGATTCAGTGTTTTCCTAATTTTAATTTTAATTTAATTTTCCTAATAATATTTGAGCTAGGGAGCTTCACTAGTGCAAAATGATCCTTGCTTGACAAATGCTTGATTGTAAAAAGATTAACAAGGCAAGAAAAATATTAATTATAGTAATAATTAATTTAATAGGTATGTTTGTTTAAAATACTCTTACACTAGTTTTATAATGTTTACATTGTGAAGTATATAAATCTCAAGTCAATCAGAACTTAATCCAAATCAAACGAGCGAATACAGACGATTATAATTCATACCATGCTTAGGTAGCAGTCTATAATTCTTTATAAACAGAAATATGAGGACTAGTTTCGAAAAGATTAACTTTTAACGATTACTATTAATTAACTGACACTTCTTAATTCCACCAATGAAATGAAGTTAGATGAATGAAACACTATGCTGTTTTAAATTGAAAAAAACAAACAATTAATCTAAAACTATTAGAATTGAAAACGCACATTTTAAATTTTTACAGTTTTTAGAATTGTTAACAGTTTAGATGATGTTATAGAAAAATGTTTACCAATGTTATTACAATATTTTCCAGAGAAATCAAATTTCTGATTGACCATATATTTTCAAATTTTCTCCAAAGTTGATTAACATTAATACTTAAAATTCTTGAGTAAATTTCCACCTGATTTACAATATTTGGGTATCAAAAATGTTATCACTAAACGTTACTCTGTCGTGTGCACATTTCAAAACGAATCTGATTTTTTGAAATGAAAAAAAAAAGATTATATTTACATTCATACTGATCAAACAGCTAATTAAAAATAATTCAATGGTTATATTTTTCATTTTTAATAAATTAACCTTTTTTAAAAAAGTAAATTTTTTTATATTTGTATTAATTATATAACATTGTCGTATGAAACTGCCACCTATTAACATCGGTACTTAAGATCAAAATTCTTCTTTTTAAAAGGAATTTGGGCACTATATAATTTGCAATTCCAAATTTATTTTAAAGCTTTAACCAAATTCTAGCTGAATAAATATATATAGAAAAATTATTATTATGAACACTCAACAGGTTTTTAATAGTAAGACCGTGGTTCTGATATGTTATGTGTCAATAGTCCGTAATGGTGCCAATAGGAGGTATGTCAAAGACTAATAACAATGATAATTTTTTAAAAAAATGAATTTAATAATTATTTCCTCCAAAATCACAATCTAACTGCAAGAACGTCTGCATGCTTCTGTAATAATTCTTTCCTAAAGAATACAGAGAGTTGTAATTTGCACCAGTCTAAACCAACCCTTTTTTCAGCCTCACGTCTTTAATAAGATATTTTTTGAATTTTCTATTTCAATTTAGGTTATAGTAAAAAATTGAAAGGAGTACGATAAGTACTAAGCAAAGGATGATAGAGTATTTTCATCGAAATTCACACAGAATTTGATTGCACTTCCCCAAACGTTTGTGCGCATTTATGGTGAAATATGACATGCTTGTGCAACTTTTTAGGATTTTTTTTGACTATTTTGTCTTTATTTTGTAAAGATTGGTATCCTACTAGGCAGTCGGATAGGCAAGGGACACCTGCTAGAAAGTCTAAGAAGATTGATCTTTCAGCCTTGAACTTGCTTAACCGTTCCTTGACTCGATCTTGGACTCCAGTTCATACTTAAACAGCTACATTTCATATGCAACCTTTTGAGACTCATTTTGCACTGTCATTACTGAGAGCAATTTAGATAAAGATGTATAAATGTCGTCATGAATAATCCCCACTTTATCTCCTGTTTCATCCAATCTTAATCGGCAATCTTCTTTAAGAATGATGAGCACAAAATGATTTGTGTACGAGTAGATCGTGGAATTGATTTTTTCTCGATTAATATTTTCAAACAGAAAAAATAAAAGCCCCTGTGGCATTGATTTTTCATCAATTTTCTATCTATTTTCTTTGAATTGGATTAATTTTAATCTAGAGATAAACACTTGCTTACGGAGGGTAGCAGGACAGGTAACTTTACAAAGGGGTCTTGTATTATTTCATTGGGTACAAAATGAGGTACTTTTGTCAAGCTTCAATCAAAGACTGCAACAGGCGATGAGAGGTGCTCGGGGCCACTTAACTCTCAATAGCCAGACTTATATAAGGATGCTGATGCATTTGAATATTAAATGCTGGTCAGAATATATAATTGAATTATCATTGCTTCCTGACTGCCCACATATGTATGGTTTCTACCTTTGATATTTCTCAATGTAGTCTACTTTAGCAACTGCAAGGTTTTTAAGTGTACCTTAGCCCCGTGCAGCAGATCACTTCCTGCCCTAGTTTCTCTTGTCACAAGTTCAAAGAACTCGTCTTTACAACTTGTCATTGTCCTGTTAATCGCTTTTAATTCAAATGAAGTACATATATAAATAAAGTTAGTCTATTTTAGTATCATTAAGTGATATAATATAAATCTAACGATCATTTAATTATTAACTACTGAACTACGACTACGAAACTAATATGGCAAACTACTTGAAACAAAAAAAAAAACTACTACAGACAAGCACCCTTAATAAGTGACTGAAAATAAACTGACAACAGTTAACAACTTTAATATCCTGATTGTATCTGTAAACATAACGCAAAATTATTATATGTATTAATATATTTGCCAATTTAATGGTTATTGTACTACAACATGCTTTGACAAAACATAAAATAAATATATGTATGTTGGTTTTCTTTTCTATGTTCGTAACAGAAAAAATAAAATGACCGTAAACAGACAACAGTCTCTGCGAATACTTATACGTTTTACATTTGTCAATAGATACCAATAAAAACATTGTGTTGAAAAATATAGGTTTCTTAATCTATTTTGATAACTATGTAGTCGTTACAAATGCTTAGCAATGTTATTGTCATAATGATTTTGATACTAATATTACGGTCGAACATAATGATATGTTGAAAGTAGCTGCTGTCTTTACCACACAGCGAATCACAGCGACTCTTGCTTATCACACCTCTATCACTTCCTCTTTACTTTTATGATGATGTACTTAAGTTTTGAGTCCGCATGTTATATTGACATCTTTTTACCTTGTATATGAAACATAGAGGTATGAAAGTATTGTTTTTTGTCAAGATCTTGATATCCAATGTTTTTTCATATACACGAGTTCCAGAGTAGATGTTTCGCAAATTGGTCTGTCTATCTGTGTGTGTGTGTGTGTGTACATGCGTCTAAGTGTGTTTGTGTGTATGTTACATGTATGTGACAATTTTTTGATGTCTCAAAAGCCAAAATCACCCAATTTCATATTATGGTACTGTTTGTCCTTAGACGCATCAGCAAGGTATATACTCCCACAAAAAGTATGTGAGTAAGTATGATATGTATGTGTATATGTACGTACAATGAAATTAGGGTACCAATACTCTCATTTTTAGAGGGTACATTAATTGAAAAAATCAGGTTATTTGTAATTTAGTAAAAGCCTGCCCTCTTGATTCTGGTTAAATTCTCGTATCTCTGGTTTTTTAGTTGATACTTAGTATGTTTGAGGTCCTTTAGTCTTAAGAGCTACTAGTCTGTTCTAGAATAGGGGTTAATTAACTTATAAAGGTCTTTGATTAAGTTAATATGCATATTTAGCAAAAGGTGTAAAAATTCAAATAATACATATTATTATCTCATTATCATCCAATATCTTTTGGTTAATCAAGAATGTATTTTTTTTAAATACTATTTAATCACTGGAATAGTATATATTTCTCATGCGCTAAATAAAACTCAAGCAGTGTCTCACCCTTGATATTTTAAATCCTAATAAGTTTGGTTATTATGAATAGTACATATACTACTAAGAGATTTAAAAATGTGGTAAAACACCAACCAAAACTCACTTGATATTTAGATATTCATCGTTAAGAACAGAGGTACTCTCCCTAAGTTGTACATGTATTTTCCTCTGTTATTTTGTTTACTGTTGTTACGTACTGTTTCATTTTGTTTTGATGGTTGTTGAAGCAAATAAACAAAAAAAAAACAAAAGAAAACAGCAACAAAGTGTTTAGACTACATTAAATAATGATGTGTCAGTGGCAGCAGTTTTCTACAGCATGTCATCATGTTTTAACGATACGATTAACGTCGCAAGTATTCAGTAGACAATTTTGACAACTAAATGTTCTCCTAGATAAAAATATTTTGTTATGATCCACGGTTACTGTAGCGTTCATTTGCATACACATATATGTAACATTTGCAACATGTAATTTGAAACAGTCGAACGATGTTCCAGGAATAAACCAATATGGTTAGAGAACAATCAAGAACTACAACATGACTTTACAAAATTAACGTCTGACAAATAATTCAATAATCAGGAGTAGCAGACTGATCTCCAAGAAACAAACAAGAAAAAAAATATGAAGTAGACCTTACCTCACAGCGAGGCTAATGTCTATTACATATCAACGTTTGTGTATACTGAGCAAGTGTAAACCCTTAACTTCTCTTGGCATAACGACAGTGGCTTCGTTGCTAAGAAACCAGTTTCAACTCAACTACAGGACTTAGACACTAACCAAGAATTGACCAAGGTCATCTCCTCGAACAGCAACCCTCACATTTTTGAAGGACTGTGAGGCCTCCAATTAATGTGTACTACATGTACTCAAACTTAGAGAAGTAAGAATATTTAAAAATGAACAACTATTGATTTTAAATTACAAGAGTAGTAAGTGTGAATATGAAATAAGGTTTTACAGAACGGAATCTTACTGATAACGACAAATCTTCACACAAGCAAACATTAGTAACTAAAAATCTCTGCACTTTAAAATTACGTTTTGTAAACGCAACGTAATGTTATATGTAATCACATACTATTCATAAGCCCATTTCATATTCATATTTATTTTTTGCCGTGTAAAATGAACAGTTTTTCATTTTTAAATATTCTTATTTTTGTTAACTTTATGTACTTGTTTACAATTTACTTATACTTACTTCTTTAAAGAAGATATGATTATGTGTATGTTTGTTATATGGCTATCTGTTTACTTATAATAATTTGTTTCCTCTATTTTAAAGACCTATAAAAACAATAAAATTGAAGCATCAGGATTGAAATTTTGATTTGAATCTAGGAGACTGACAAAACCTGATTAATTTAGCTCTATTCCATTAGACGTTCGATACATATATATATATAGGTTTTGTCAGTCTCCTAGATTCAAATCATATATTTATATATATATATATATATATATATATATATATAAACCACATATATATTAAAATGAGATGAAATTTTTCCACCAAATGGAATGGGCTTCGATCAAACACTAAATCAACTCTAACCAAGAACAACCTGAGTCAAAAATTCACGTTCTTTTATTTGTTGTATTCCACTCTTCTGAGTGGACAGCGTTTCACCTTTACTTAACCATTTAAGTTAACGTCAACTAATTTTTTTTTTTCAATAATAGAAATATCAAACTGTTCTCGAGATCAACAAAAATTAAAACACAAAGAAATACAAAGAGTTGACATAATTCACTTGAACATGAAGTTGAAGTGGTCGGCTAAGTGTCCAGTTACTGGCTCTATGGTGACGTCAGTCGGTATATAGCCGGTCAGCCTAGCACTTTTTCTGATACTGAAGGGTGTTGAAATATTCAAATGTGTTATGCTAGTTCTGTCAATCTGTTTCTTTCAAAGTGTTTTTTCTTGTAATTTAACATAATGTCCTCGTAATCTGTTTAATTATTGTTTATTTATATATGGACAAGTCAGATTAAAAATAATCAACTCTACAATCAAAAAATGGAATAACAAAATAAATGCAATAAGAAAGAAGTTTTAGTTTTAAGTAACTCATTTGTCAACATATCATGAGCTACGTTGAAAGTCGTTATAGTTTTTTTCTTTGTTTCATAACATTTCGTGTGACTTCTTATATTTCTATATGTATGTTACGTAAGGAATTTACTATTGAACAGGTAGGAGTAGAGTTGGTTTTGTTCCAAGTGACTGCTTGGCGAGCTGAAGTGACACGCAAGATTGGGTACACAGAGAGGCTTACCGAGGCCGACGTAGCTCTTGAGACCTCCCAGGTTCCTGACTCGCAGCAAGCTGCTCTTCTTGAAGGCACAGTTGAGCGAGAAGCCGAAGTCAGAGTTGAAGACGCAGGTGGGCAGTCCTCCTGGGGCTCCTGTCAACAGATCACCTTGACCCTTGTGCTCCGCCGCCACCACCACACCCATACATATGTACACCTTAACCAACCCAACTCTCTTAAAACCATCTCCCTTTTATTGCATTTTACTCACAAGAAGCTATCATATTTCTGTTCATATATTTTAAAGAAGCAGCTATATAATAATTATTTTAGTATTCAAAATTAGGAAGGCGCTATAAAAGTTGTGGTAGTGCTTAATGAAGAAATCTATCAGTAAAGAAATACAATATTTTGGCTGGAGCTTTGTTTTAACACTGATCTATCTTTTTATATTTCTCTTTTTATCTATCATTAATATCTACTATAGTGTGGAATATTTTTTTCGTTTATACAGTAGCAAAGAATTTTTTGAATGTCTGTATGAAAATACTGTGTTTTCCATCAATTCATTAACGGGAATAGGCATGGACGATGAACACCTACTAGCCTCATCAATTAATACTTTGCACAAATTAATATACATCGCAAGCGTGCGCACCACACACACACACACACACACACACACACACACACACACACACACACATACATATATACACGAGTTCAAAATTCAAGAAGAGTAACACACAGAGTAAGGAAGCACACTTACAGACCCAAATTTTCAGGTAATCCGTCTTCAGGAGAAAAGAAAAAGGGAGAACAAGCACGTTGTAGACGCAACGGCAAGTAACAAAGGGTTACTTTGTTCGCAGTTGCGACTACAACGTGCTTGGTCTCCCTTTTTCTTTTCTCCTGAAGACGGATTACCTGAAAATTTGAGTCTGTAAGTGTGTTTCCTTACTCTGTGTGTTACTCTTCTTGAATTTTGAACTCGTATTGTGTCCAGTTTGGATCGTGTTTTATTAAGTGATTATATATATATATATATATACCAAATTTTCAAACTATATATATATATATATACTTTATCTATTTACATATAAAACTTTAGTGTTTTTGTTTGGTATTTGCACGCAGGTGAAAATTGAAAATATTGTTAATTCCAGTTTATGACGAATGATTTAAAAAAATATTAAAGAAATGAGTGAGTAATATATTACTTTACAAATAATGGCATTAAAAAGAGAGAAGAATGAAAAATAATTTGCTCAATATAATGACTCCAGATGTGAAATCTATTTATGTTATCGAATAAGCCTGACGATTTTTTCTACGAAAGATCTCAGTCCCATTTTTGGAAATCTTATTGTTGTTTAGACGATGTTTTTTTTATTTCACGTATTTACTGTTAATTTTTTTTATCATATATGTATAAAACAAATTTTAGGACATGTAGTACTGGCATCATGTGGCCTAGGAGAGTACATGGCTCAAACATGCTCGACTTGTGAGGAGTTAATGTTAATGTTACAGTGTAGATGGAGTCGAAACAATTGGTTTAGGTAACTGACGCGTAGACTTCGCTAACTATAAGATCTCAGACTAGTCTCCATTGTCAAAAGTCTTTTATTCAATTGAGCTATTCTTTAGTTCAATCCAAAAGGTAATCTTGTTTGATAGATGAAGAAGAGCATTGGCAAATCAGTTTCATGGTCAATACATTAAAACTGAAAAGAAGAAAATGAAATGCCTCTATCCCTCTATTCAACAGAAAATGCTAGTTCTAAACTGAAACCAATTGTTGATAAAGCTGTACTCATTGACTAGTAAATTTGTGCATGTGCATCATGGTGCTGCTAGTTGAAAATGGCACGACGCACTTCCTCCGTCCGAATTATAGTTAATCTAGGTATCCTTGAAAAAAGAGGTGCGTACCTCCTGGGTAGAAGCGCTAGCTTTACGGCACACATCCGACACACTCTCACTGGCTTCCACTCTCTCTTCCGTGTCTTCTCATGGAAATTTCCTTATTATCACATCTAGATTAAAAATAAATCACTTTGCTCCTTCTGATCAGACAGTTTCTCTTTGCTCCTCCCACATACTGCCGTTTATATTCGCTGCTTGTATATTTAGATCCTCCTTTTAATTCATTTGCGTAAGAATAATCAATCATTTTAATTAAAATAATTTAATAATTGCAACAAATATAAGTCCGTTATATTATATGCATGTAAATTAAATGGCATTTATATAACTCATTTGTTTTTTCGAATAATAAAAAACATTCAATGAAAGAAATTTTGTACAAATTTCTTTTTCAAATAAACAATTAATATCACCAAATAAATTTTACGAAGCTAATATGATTACATGTGATAAATTACATTGCTTCTAAATACTGTTGAATAGTTAATTAATTCAAACGTCTAAATCAGAGTTGTCAAACTCATTCTGGTTTGGGGGTCGAATACAGCTTCGTTTGATCTCAAGCGGGCCAGACCAGAAAGCCAATTGCAAAATTACATAGAGCTAACAATAAGTCCACCTTTTTCTTTGTATTAGTCACTAATACTAATTATTAGTGCAAAGAAGATAAGTCAATTATACAAATCTTTATTAAAATCCGACACTTTGTATCCACTTTTATCCTTTTTGAGACAGATATTTCGCCGGTGAAGCTGGGAGGACAAAGGAAAAGTGGATAATATGCCAACAGACTCTGAACAGATCTTCAATGCTCCCACCTACTTCTGTTAGTTTCGCCGAATTGTTCCTTTCATGTTCCCTGCGTGTACTTGAATACTCTGCCCCGAGCGGAAAATATAAAAACCACAGGTTTTTAAGGAAATTAGAGTAAACTGATTATTTTTTATAACAATGCAAATTTATCTCACGGGCTGGACCAAACCACCAGGTGGGCCGAATTCGGCCCGCGGGCCACATTTTTGACACCTTTTGCCTAAATAGTATTGCTAAGGTCACTAATTATGCTATAAAAGTTACAATATAACCATAGCCAAACCAAAAGTAGTTCCTGATAGGTTAGAGGCTCCTACTCTAATAAACAGGAGTTAGGTATAGTTAAAGACTGACTCTAAAAGTTGGTGTGTCAACCAATATAGCGACAATTACTACTCTTAGAACATCATAGAAGGTGAAAGAATGTTTGTTTTGAAGGTTTTTCACAATTAGAATATGAGAATACTACATCAACTATAAGTTGGTCTGATTAATGAACAGAAGTTAATGAACTGGTCTACAATAATAAAGAAGTACTCGTAATTTGAACATTGACAAATATTTCAACTAAAGACGACACGCACTTAGTAAAAGCTGTGCCTTATTTGAGTGTACGATTTGAAAGAGTGATGGGCGAAGTGCAGTGGCAAAGGAGGTCACGCGTGTTCCCATCGCGCTCGCTATGCACAGAGACCCAGCCGTCTACCGAGAACAATGGACTTGACACGGTTTGGAAGGCGGGTCAACAGGTTGACCGCTACTCCCATCCCTCCTGCCGACACTGGGAACACGGTCACCGCCAACTCACAACATATTTTCAATGAGGCCCACTCCATCAACTTACCACTTAATTATACCAGTGTTTCCCAACATTTGGGAATCAACGACTATAAACTAGATTTTATTTCACTGTCGTAAATAGTGGCCTTCGTGAAATAAACATTTTCTGAACACAAATAGTCTACAACAGGACTGTGATATTTTATTTTATTTTTTGTGCAGTGTCATATGTTTGAAGATTAGACAAGCCTCTGGTATTGAAAAGTCTGTTTTCTATCCACCACCACAAAGTCGGCAGAAGGGTTGCGCGCCTCTAATTTACAGTACAATAGTCGTGACTCGTACTGGATGGGAATCTATATCCGTCTGTTGTCTTGGCTAAGTTGTTAGGCAGCCTTCTCTTCTTGTTCTTCACTTCCTGCCAGTCCTTACTAGTAGCGTTGACCTTTTGTGATGTTTTATACTTTGCATCAAAGACAGAGTTATGAAGTAACGAGTATCACTGCTATGATATTTTTCCTTATTAGAATGAATCAGCCATCATGGACATTTATCGGTGTGGTTCATAAGACAATGATCTAGAAATGTTAGTCAAAGGAGACGCATGGACTTCAAACTGTAATCATCAGTATGAAGAAAAATAGAGTCTTCATTAAAAACATGGTATTGAGGAAGCACCTCAGGATTTTAGAAGTGAGACCTTGGGGGATAGCAAGACCAGCAATGAACAGATTAGGTATGAACCATGAAAATGCCGAAAGTATAATGTAACAATAAAAACCTCGTAAAATACTATGAGGAAGTCAACAGCCAGCCCTAATAAGACACATTGGACTTTTAAGTGGAAACTGGTCAGTAAAGCATTCATTACTAGTGCTCGGAAAAGTCTTATTTCACCTGCCAGATTCATATTCAACATTCTTCTAAAATAGATACGCATTAGTCGGTTTATAATTAAAATTTATTAGTGATACACTTAACCCACTTTGTGAGTAATTGTATATTAATACAATACTAGTTAACCTATAAACTAGGTTTTATTTCACTGTCGTAAATAACTGCCATCGTGGAATAAATATTTTCTATATACAAACAACCAACAACTGGGCTTTGATGTTATTGTGTTCACTATGAAGAGCAGGCAACTTAATCCAACCAATGACTGTGAAGGATACTCTATATTTGATAGAAGACATACTCTTCTATGACTGACAAGTAGCCTACTTTGAAAATCTAGGGTTATCACTAAAAGAGACTTTGAGAAGTCGGCTTGAGATCGGAACGCGTGCTTTGCCCTGGTGTCGCTTTCTATCCAAGCCTCGTGAAAGTCCGTCTTCTGACGGTCAAACCACTTTCATCACTTCGTCTTAGCTTTCTTCCTAAACACTTTTCAATTCCAATATTTCTTTCCTAATAGACTCAAGTGCATTTTCGTTAAAAATTTGTTTTTAACATTTTTAATTTACTATAAGTTAAGTATAGTATCTTGAATTTTTGGCATTATCTTTTAAGCCAAAAAAGAAATAAATGAAAAAACCTCAGATTTTTAAATTAATTGGCGATATTTTTTTTCATTAAAAAGAAAAAAATTTTGACATATGATTCAATCTGAAAACTTGTCAGGATGATATACCGTTTAACGAATCAAGGTTGAATTATGCCTAAAAATAGAGCCTTATAGGGGAGATACGATAAGGTAATTTTTTTAAAAATTAAATTAACCATAAGGTCATTGCAGTCAATATTGTTTGTCTTTTCAGAAAATGATTTTTTGACACTAAATGGCTTATTACAGAGCTTTGAAATTCGGCCAAACAAATTATTAGAAAATTAGCAATTCATAAAAAACTCTTAAAATTTAAATTACTATAAAAAGCAATGAAATTATATGTATAGTATGTTTATGGCATTTTTCAGACAAAATAGGAATATTTTGAAGTCTTAAATATTAAACGTAGGCTCAAATCGTAAATGTCGAAGGAAATCAAATAAATGACATCAAATATAACAGATCCATTGGACATGTAATGTTTCAGATAGTCATGTGAAAGATCTACCGGCTACAGGGGCAAAAGCCATGTCCTCCTGTAAGACATTACTTTGTAACACGAAATCTTTACTTTGGGTTCACAAAGGTTTTTGGTACAATTGCTGAAGTAATACCAATGATATTATATGCATCAGTTTTATTATGCAAATATATTTTATGAAAACAAAAATAGTTTTCTTAACTATTATTCATAAGATGTAATCAGCATAATACGAAGAATGCAGACTCTGCCTGGAAGTTGCGGAAACCTTTGATCGCATTCAATTTGAAAGCCAGGCAATCACCTTGAAGAGGAAAAGATTTTGCAAAGCACACCAATAACCAACAGGGATGAAACATAATTCTTGAAGAAAAATGTTTGATGTTGAAAAAAGAAATTAGAATACAAAGTTCCTATTAAAAAGGAAACAGAAAACTAGAAAGATCGCATACGGAAGCACTACACGAGTCCAGGCCCAATCGGTCTCAGTAGAGATTATAACAATGACTCGTCTGATATTTCTAGATCAATAAAATTTGTTCTAATAGACTAAATATTTATGGCTACAATAAAAGAAATGAAATCCTTAAATTCATTATCTAGAATTCGATAATACTTCACCAGAATGTATACTCTAATTCATAAACATAGTTAGATAAGAATAAAACTGGAAGTTAATTGGTTGTCAAGAAGTTTCATATTATGTTTACTTATTGTAAAGTAGAGTGTAGGAATCCAGATTTTTAACTCTTCGATTGTTAGAGGTTTCAACCAATGATTAATTTGAAGGTCACTATAGTTTCTTTTATCTAATCATTAATGGTTTCATGAAGAGGCATCCTTGTTTAGTTCTCCTAGATGTGCACTTAGCAGAGGGAGAAAACCGACTATTACCAATGGGCTTCCTTTCAAGTCATCATTTTCCCTCGAACTTGATAATGCTAACTTTCGATCCCTGATCATATAAATTGCCAGCACATACAGTGTCTTCACTATTAGAGTTATCATTCACCTCATATTAAGAAACCTATTTCGACATCCCTATCCAGTTAAATACATACAATGTTCAATACACTTAAAAAGCTGTATATACAACCTTCAATTCCTAAAGGCTTGTTCTCTAAACTGAGTTATTCCCGATATAAAACACAGTCACGCTGTATCAGTTTTGATACGTCACCATCTAGTGGACCCAGGAGCCATCTGACTGGTTTTGGCTTTGTCATCACTACCTCTTTTCATGCTGTCCATGAACTTGGCATCGTCTTAGGAGTTCACTCCCAAACCATCTTTTTAATCTCCTAGCTGTTTCTATTTGTCCTTCTTCTGATTTTGATAAACAATAGATGAAATGTTTTCATTTTATCTGACCCCTAAAAAGTGGTGAAGGTGAGTTGAACATATTTTAACTGTTGAATGTGTGTTTTGAATAATTTGAATCACAGTGGTGCATACAACATATAACTGTGACGTGATACCGATTAATGCATCGGAGTTGAAAAGTTGAGATAGCACAAAGCCTTGCTTTGTTAGTATCAAAAGAATAACTCAAGATACTCTACAGAATGCTGCAAAAAAGCTGTCAAAAATGAAAAAAGTAATGACTATTTCAGAATTTTTAGTGTGACAAGGAATAAAATAAAAAATAAAATAAACAGAGCGACAGCCTCTCTCTCTCTCTCTCTCTCTCTCTCTCTCTTTCTCTCTCTATCTGGATTGTGTGATAAAATCAGTGTAAACTTTTTACTGAAGTTTACTATGACACAAATATTATTGAAATGTTCAATAATACCGATATACTTGATTGTATTTGATTTCAACTTTATGTGTGTATTTTTTTGAAATTCACTGCTCCATTCAGGTAATAAATTATGAGAACATCACAGAAAATCAAATACAACAATTCTACTTCCAGAAAAGAGTAGTAGTCCTACCATGAGTGTTCATTGGGCTTCAGGGGAAGGGATCTCGGATTACATGTGGCGGGGTGACGTGAAGCATGTTCCACTTGGCCTCAATCCTGTTTTTTTAGTTTACTTTTTTCCCTTAATGCCACTTCTTGACTATGCCAAGATTGCAAAAAGTGAAAGTTTGGACGTATCTACTTACAGATTATATTTCAATAATCTATATAAATAAAAATGGAAATGACCGTTTGATCAAAATGTTAATCTCCAAAAATTTTTTACAAACTACTTTGAAATTTTAACAAAACATTGGATTCGAATACGAATTATTCGTTTTAGCAATAATTAGATTTCATAATAAACAAGTGAAATAAAATAAATGTCTAAAACACAGTTAGCAGTTCAGAAATGAGACTAAGTCTTTCAATAAAACAACTTGTTTTTTCAGAGTCACAGTTAAACGAGTTATTTTGGTTGAAAGATCTTAAGCAATTCTAAATTTTTTACTGTAGACGTTATTATATACTGTTAGACGTTCATATTTATATACAATATTTGATGTGTAAAAAGTCATACATTTGTCACTTTGTTTGATCACTTTCTTAAATCGTTAACGATGATCGGATGGGTACTACCGGAAAAGGGCTCAATGTGGAAAACTTTTTAGATAATGTCTACGTCTAAATCTCTAATGTTGTAAGTTATAAAATTGTGTATAAAAAAAATATTTTAAAATCTAATTTCTTTTGGAAAAATTAAAACTATAAAGTCGATTATAAATTTTGTTCTCAACAAATTTTTATCAAATCATTTTCTTCTGTGACTATTTAAGAAGTCAAAAAACTGTAAAAAAAAATATATATTTAGTTTTTTTCTCATAATTCTTCACTCGTTTGCACCATATTTCATTGGTGAAATTAGAACTTGTAATTTAATTGTTTCCAACTTCCACACTTTTCGGCTTTCAGCTTTATTGGTCTTCTAGGGCAGGGAAATTGTTACTTGGCACTTGTTTGAGTTATGAGCGTGTTGCATCACCGGTTTAACAGAACTTGTTGAAAATTATTTTTTTTCTAAATTAACCATGTAACTGTAAATATATAGATAGTTTGTTATCTATTGGTACAAATTAGATTCGTCTTTAATAACCTTTTAATTTTAACGTTAGATTCATTTCTATTGTAACTTAGATTATTATTTAATATCATTAGATTTGTAATATCATGATTGTTTTCATGAATAAACATCGTCCTCTTTTGATTAAAGTTTGGTTTAAATGTTCATTTATCCCATTACATATGGGTTATCTTTGATCTGATCAGTAATTATATATTTTTCTAAGTTTATCTTGAATATATTTAACTCAACATCAGTCCAACTACTCATCAAGCACAGCATGTGAATTGTTCCACCCAGTAGCTTGTTTCTCTCTGGAAACACGATTGGTCAAGTGAAAAAGAAATAATATATGTTGATTGTATGTTGATAAAGGAATCCATTGTATATTTGCATTTTCTTGGAGGAAAATCTTTAATAGGTACGTCAGATCACAAACAACTAATAAATTTAAAATGTCGATTAACATTTTTAATAAATCCTTGGAGGAAGACCTGCTTCTGGCCTTAACTTATTATTTGTTTTTTATTATTATTTAGGTAGTCCTTTTAAACAATTTTGTTTCTTATTTATTTTTCATGTACATTTCATTTTTTATTAATTTTTAATATGATCCTTATTTTTTAAATTCCGTTTGTTTCTTTAATTATTTTTGTTATTAATTATATTATTTATCCCTCCCTCCTTAAGTTGGCTACACTGATTAAGTTGCTCTTTATTGAGACTTCACTTCAGTCTACGCTTGACTTCCGAGTGACTCGTATCTTTCTATTTGATGATGAAGTAGTCAAAACATAGTATGAGTTTTTATGATTTCTTTTATGTCAGTTCTTTCTGTGAATTTATTATGTGGATTTTTTCCTTTTTTTTTTTTAATAATTAGTGGTGATTTAATTTATAAATATATGTAACAGTAGAAACACTACAGAAAGATGAAAGGCTACAGTAACTTTTTTCTGTTTCTTATTTTGAATGTAGTTTTAACCAAAACACTGCGACTGTGGTGTTGCATACTACCTGAAAGAGGAAGAGTCGTATAAACAAGACGCGGCTCTTACACACTGAGTAAAGTGCAAACACAAAACCTTGTTTGCTAAGCTTAGTTGGCAATATTGAGTAAGTGCGATTTGTTGACAGAAGCCAACGCTGTCTGGTGGCTAATGTACTTTCAAGAGAGACTTTCACGGCTACGGTAATAAGTTGAACTGTTAGTAGGCAATTAGCACGAAGCCTTGCTGAGTTCTCTCGCCAGTCTCTGCACTGCCGGCCACCTATCACTCAGTTCAGCTCAACCCTTCGACTAGTCGCTTAAATAAATTTTCCAAATAATAAAATTATCTAAAAAATGTCTAATGACTTTCAAGAGAGTTGGTTGTCAAAGAACATGTATAAACATGTTGTCTGGTGTATGTTGATGAAAGTGGTGCCCGACCTCAGTACTTGCTCAGACGATAAGATAGCAAGACCCTTAACATCCCTTCCAAAAGCAGACAGCTGTCATAAAGTTCTTTTTATACAAATTGATCAACAAAAATAATTATTTGCACTTCTTTAAATGTCAAAATACTTTTTTGTTTGCAGTTTAGCTTCACCTTTTATCAATGGGGAAATGATTGCTTTGTCTATAATTATTATATATGCAAAACGTTGCATGAAGAGCTTTCAGAACGATTAGCCTCGCATTATTAGCTTGGAGGGCATATGAATTGACAATGCATGAGTGTCAAGATGATACTGGCCTTTAAGTTTGAGGCTACGCATCATTATCCCCTGTGGGGCGCCTTGAATACAAAACTAACGACTTTCCAATCATGCTGGGTGCCACCGAGATCAATACCTTTGCACAACCATTTTTAATTGCAATGCATTTGTTTAAGTGATTCAGCTAGTGAAAAAAGCTTAATAATTATTTTTGTCAATTCATGTTACTTGAATAAAGAAAAATCATCAATTAAAATTCTGAAATATAAATGTCCTATGACATTTGACAAATAAAGTAACTAAGTTAAGCAACAGAACAATGTTGCTAAAAAGATACACGTAGTGCAGTTAATCATGACTTAGTCAAGAGAAGATGTTAAGTCATTGTGTTAGTCCTGAACCTAACTCAAGGTTTGGTTTTTGAAAAGTAATCTGTTGTTTATTGGGTAACTTCAGCACTTAGAAAGTAGGCTCCACAAATATAGGTGGAAGCAATTGACACTACGTCTCCTGTAATTGTTGTCAGATGAATAAAACTTGGTCACTACCTTCTTTTAATTAGAGTCAGATATGAAAAATGTTTTTCCCCTATCGGAAACTCTATGAACACTGAAATTAAAACCTCCAAATTTATTTTCCCTGTAAGAAAACTGCCAGGTCCATCTTTCCAAGGTTATTATAAACCGTGATCTTGAAAAATTGATGTTAGAGTAGGTAAGTAACAAAAAAAATTTGTTACCCTAAATATTTTGAACTTGAGTTTGTGATGAGGAGAAATGTAAAAGCAATAGGCCTGTTTCATTATCTGATGGCTTCACTTACACTTCATGTATAAACTTTTCAGTTTACATGTTTTTTCTGTCACATCTCCAGAGTTTATTAATATGGTTATAAATCCGGTTGAGACACCGTTTACAACTTTGGCTAAATGTAATTAAATAATCACTACAATATCAAATGACAAGAAAAAAGTAAATGTTCTTCCGAGATAGCTTATTGCCAAACACCTCCTATATATCTATGCCAAACATTCCGTTATATATATATATATATCTAAGAAATTATAAAATGGGCCAAAGATGTTTTGACCAAGTAACAGGTCGAGACGGGGAGATGGGGTAGTAGCACACGTATTTTGAAAGGACAGGTTGGGGAGAGTAAACAAAGGAGGACAGCAATAAATTATACAAACAAGTCTATGGAAAGGTGAAAACATCAATCATAAGAATTTGAATTTCGAGACTACTGTAAGCTTTAATGATATATATATACGATAATCATGTGGAATAAAAATTTACTTCTAAACCACTAAAGAAATTTAGTAAGCTTATTTACTTAAGTAAATAAGAAATTCAGAAATGGGGCTAAAATGTTTTGACCAAGTAACAGTTCCCATCAGAGTCACTCAATGAATAGTGCTATTCATTAGATTCTGACGGGGACCGTTACATGGTCGACAGATCTTAGCCTCTTTCTCTCATTTTTACCATGGTTTAGAAGCATGCAGAAATGCTACAGAAGCGTCCTACTACCTCGAAATACTTGATAAAGGTGATTATTTTGCTTATCATTTGGGTTGTTTTATTAGTATAATATTCTATATTGTTTATGAAGGTGAAACTTGAAAAAAAAAACGTTCGTTTCACGGCTTGTCCAGTTCTTGGCAAACAACTTTTTATATTACTTTATTTGAAACGTGGATACATTAAGTCAGTAATAACTGTGACATATATATTGCGGGTTGTTTGAAAAGTAATGAATATGTGTTCTTGTATAATATCGGTAAATTTTTCTCCAGGCAAAATTGGAACCATGTTGCAAGCCTAAGTGAAAGTGTTCTTCCATTAGGCAATCTTTAGTTTATAGAATCCATTAGAGTTGAAGAGTACAACCAATGTTTTTCACACCATAAATGAAAACTTGTTTTAGACACTCTTCCTTTGTATTTTAGTAGAAAAGAATGCTCTTCATATTATCTGGGCTAGAATGAGACTGTTTTCCATGGCTATTTAGATTAAAAAGTTATTTACATTAAAAATCGATTTCTATTTACATTTTCACATTTATACTTGTTATTATAGTTAGCATTCTTAAGCATATCTTTCTGACAGCTGGTGAGAGCAGTGCCTGGTTGCTATCGGGGCGATATACTCACCTGTTAGCCTTTAACAATTCTAAATGTGTGGAGTGAGTAGAAACAAAATTCTTGTAGTGGAACGAAAATTTACCTTACTCAAAAAACTAAACTTCCGTAAAATGAAATAATGCGTGCATGAAGAAGAAAAATGCAAAATCGCCTAAAAGGTTCTTCTCTGCAAAAGGAAGAAATAAAGTTTTACTTTAAATAAACAAGCAAAATCATAATGAAAATCTGAATAAGAAAAAATCAGTCGCATTTATAATTGAAATGCTAGTTATACTTTAAAGTAACTATAAACCAGTTTACCTTGCATGTATTGGTAAAAAGTTTTCTGAGTCTATATCAAAATTTCGATCTATGTTTTAATTACAGCATAGATAGTCTTTTTCAGTTTACTCATTCATTGTTGGTCTGAATGTAAATCTGTATTCTTCGGTCACTGAATAAAATACTTTCAAATCTCCACATCAATTTATAAATTTAATAATGTGCTGCAATAATAATAACATATTATATTTGTTCTATTGTTACAAAATATCTGCAGAGCATTTATATATTTTATTTTACATTTATATTTTTGACATCTTTTATTTATTTTTTGTATTTGTTTTTCTTATCTTTAGTTTTTTTAAATTTATTCATACTGTATATTATAGTTCCATCACATTATTCGTTTTTCCTAGTTGTATTTGTAAGTTCCTTTATTATTTTATTTTATATTTTATTTTTATTTTATAGTTCCTTCTTTTCTATTTTGTTTTCCACCCTTACCTTTCTTAACTGTATCTCATCTTTCTCCCCCACCTTTCAGAGGAGTGTGCCAATAGCACCGTTTGATTTTCAACCACCTCTGTATCGGTACGCTCGGACTTTTCCACATAATGTTATTTACTGAAACTATACCCAGTTCAGAAGTTTGTTGGGTTTAAGATTGGACATCAAGATACATTGAAATGTCTAATAAATATTTTTAATTTTTCATAATAAATGTTTCTTAAACTTTGGAAACTCACTGATGGTCGTATTTCAAAATATTAACAAATTCTATTTTACTTCATTTTCCGTAAATGTTATTTTCATTTTTTTTAACTATTAGTTATTCAATTTAAATTATTTTTTCATTCATCTATGTTTCATATTAGAAGTTTCTCTGCTAAATCTGAAAAATTTAGATTTAAGTATCTATACATAAATATAATAAATATATATATCAACGTCTAAATGACAGTAAGAAAGTTTATTTAACGTGTTTACTGTGAAATCATGTTATAAATATATATGTGTACAGATCTTGGGGGTGACAGGAAGTCAGTGACTGAGGAACACGAAAATAAAAAAGAATAATAAAAAGAAATTGAATTTGTCTTCCATCCTTAACCCGGGCGTGTAACAATACACGCTGTCTGATGCCTGTCGACCCATCAGTTTGGCCCGCCTTGGCCCAAAGTACTCGTAGTTAGTTGACTCTTCCGACTCGTGCAGTCGCACATAATTACAATAGTTTAGTACAGAACTCAATAAGTTTTCACTGAGCTGTACACATTACAAGACGATTACTAAATATTATAAATACAAGTGTTAACTAAGAAGGACATAGTGTTTACTAAGTATTTTAAGTAGACAATTTCGCGAATATATTTGTTTTAAAGATAGAAAAAACAGTTCAGGTTAAGAAAATATCACCGATATACTTAATAAGTTGCTGAAATTTACTTATTAGTTATAATTTAATGATAATTAGATTCTGTTGATGCTTAATACAGACTGACAATTTGGGTTTCAGATATTAGTTCCTTTATTTTCTAATTCAATTTAATGCACGTACAAAAAAAGTTGAAGCATTAGCATAAAAAATATTGAGCATTTGTTTTATATTGTGAAACTTTTCTAAAAACAGAAAATCTTAAAGCTTTATCAGTCTGAGAAAGACATAATTTTATACAGAAAGCTAACAATACGTATGTTTTAATACTTCACAGCGCTCTGCTATAAACCACAGCAAAAAAAAACATTAAATACATAACAATTTATTAAAAAATGGTTGGTATAAAGTGAGATTATGTTTATTAAACTTGAATCAAGAGCTAAAGTGTTTTGGTGTTATTTCCAACTCGCTATACTGAACTATGTTGATTACTGGACTAGAGCAATTTAGTCTCTATAATGAGTCATAAAGTATTCTGAAGGCTTTTAAGAAACCACAAGATTAAGGGTGCCTATTAAAGCACTGGGATTATTGGAAACTTCGCCTTGACCCAAAGATGCAAATACAGCACTGAATTGAGGTGACACCCAAGCAGATAACAACATTAAGGCTTTCAGTAATCTTTACTAATGACCTTTTTACAAAACATAATGACTCAATCGTCAATAAAGAGTCATTAAATAATTAAATATCCACAGTCGGCTTTTGTGCAAGAAATAATATTGTCACATTTCTAACTACTATATCGGTAAAGCAGACACAGATCAACTACTAATAAAATATGTTTTATAGTTCTAACAAACTTCTAACTTCGACAAAGGTCTCTTCTGTCTGTCGAAAACGGCAGCGAGACTACACTAACTAAAGTTTCGGGCTAAGGAAAGACGAAGTGTAAGCCCTACTGGTAGGTGAAGACTGTTATTTGGTTAGCAATCATGTCCAGTGCTGTTTGCTCTGAAAGGTTTGCTGAAGCTTGGTCACACAGACATCCATCTCTCGACTGCTGCAATTATTAGGTCGATTTAGATTATCGGAGTTGCCTAACTCTTTGATTTGTGCTATACTTCAACAGAAATCTCCAGACTGTAATTTTTTAAACACTATTGGATGACGGATGTTAAAATGATTAACACTGGTGTCTAAAGTCATTCTAATTAGATTGGAAGGTACAACAATTATAACTTAAAAAGAAGTGCCATATTACAAGCCACCCGTAAAGTAAAATGCTGTTGTAGGTAAAACATACATTTTAGAAATAGGGAATAAGTATTATCTAAATGGAAAATTTCTTCTCATCACAGCTTGCATGTCAACTGCTTAATTTTATCTGTATATAAAATGAGATTGTCTAATTACAGGAAAGAAAAGGTGCGAGCTCTATGAAAGGAAGACGCGTGCTTTTGCATGTAGGAACGTGGGAATGTGGCCAATTTGCGGAAGACATGAGAAGGCTGGTATTGATTGCATATCGGTACTAATGACACTTGGACTGTTGCTGTGATATCTCACAGCGATGACAGCGAGCAATGCACGGTGTACGTCTCCTATCTGATCACCCTCACACCAATCCCACCCATCCGCGAGATTAGCATCCCGCAATCACTGCTCAATTACCAGTTTCCACCACTAATGTTACTTTCACATCAAAGATATTCAACTACGGACTATTCATACAGTCCTCCTTGGATGAGGCATAATGTTATCAACAAAGCCAAATGAAGTACTTCGCAGGGACCTTGAGTGAATTTATCTTACAACTGTCATTTTTAGTGTTGTTTTATATTCTTATAATCCATGCAGTCTGTAATGTATGCTATACAAGGACGACTTGGAGTGTTTTAGCCAAAGAATAAAAAGATATCTACTCCGATGATAATATTATTGATGGAATACTATTTCTACGTAAGAGTATTATTAACAAAATTTAAAATATTACTTCAACAAAATTATGAATTGATTAATTGTATACTATCGTTAAAAACTACTATTGACTATAAAATCAGTATATGCATAGTTTTTTTAATCATACCATGGAGCAGAGAAGAATAAGCGTCAATAAGTTCCGAATGAGTCAGGATAAATGACTTGATCTTAGAATATAAAGAAAACATATAACCTAATACCGAGTATATCTAGAAATAAGTTGTCAATTAAGCTTTCCAAATATCTAGTATAAGAATAGGAAAACTTTGGCCAAAGGAATACACTAGTCAATATCAAGTTATATTGTATTGAGTATTGACAAATGTTAAAGTTCATCTGGATTGTCTAGTGACAATTTTTGAATATATATACATTTCACATTAAACTACAGACACAGAATAAAGATACGAGCACACTTGTAGTCTCTAACTTTCGGTTAAACTGTCATCAGGAGAGTTGAGATAGGGACACCAAGCGAACTTGCGAAGCGACGTTTTTTTTAACGGTTCTCACAGAACACTTTAAATCTAGCAACAAAAAATGCTTTAAAATGTATCTAGAGTATTGTGGTTTTTTGTTTGATTGCAGCGTCAAATGTTTATTGAATCATATTTTGTATACAAGTATAAGTAGGCAGTAAAATTAATCATATAGTATTGAAGAGCAGAACAGTGGAAGAAAGTGTGTGCTTATAAAAAATGTATACAATTTTCGAAATATGTTTGGCGTTCAAACTGATGTGTTCTAGATTGCTGCTCGCCAAATGCACTGTTATTTCATCATAGCCTTCTTTTGGTGCATCAATAATGATACACTTGCTGGCCTTTCCTCCCGAGGCCATCAAAATCTCATAACTCAAGTGCAAGCGGCACTAACTTCTCTATTTCTAATCCTTAATAGGAACAACTCTTTTACCCAATGAATTTGGTATCATATGTTTTTATAAATTATCCGAGATTATATAATTAATCTCTCAACGAGGGTAAACTGCATGATAAATGCATATTAAAAATGCAATGTTAAAATCTATCAATGAATTCACCATTAAATCAACTATTTAATGACATGAATGCACTCCTGTACTCAATTCTCTTCATATATATATATATATATATATATATATATATATATATATATATATATATATATATATATATATATATTATATATATATATATAAAGTTTAAACCACAATGGAAAAAGGAAAACAGTAGAAAAAATGCTCTGAGGCCTTTCAATGTATGTCATCAATGTCCTGTTTTTAGCAAACAAACTAAAAACTGAGAAGCTAACATAAAAGTAATTTATGGAGTTTCCAGCTGTTTTGTTACCTTCCTTCTCCATTACTTTTGTTTTCTATAGTTTTCCTTTTTCCATTGTGGTTTAAACTTCATTGATTGCATCACGAGTTTATTTGTTGTGATTTTTCTGCGCATATATATATATATATATATATATATATATATATATGCGCAGAATATATATATATATATATATATATATATAATATATATATATATATATATATATATGCGCAGAAAAATCACAACAAATAAACAGATTCAATAATATATCGACCGTTTGATAGAATAGGTGTGTTCTCTAATTGGGGTTCGGTCAATTTTCCAGGATAAAAAATCAAACTCTCGTTGCCAACGTTTCGGTTTTATTTAAAACCTTTTTCATAGGCCTACAAACAAAGGATAATAAGATATCACATATCAACATCAAACATATACACAATATGAAAATGGATTATTACAACTTATGAATATTACAAGCAGAAATATTTCAGAGATAGATACAACAATATTACTTACAGAAGTAAGAATTTTTTAACTAAGAAAATGAAATTTACATTTTTTAAAGGAACAACAATGTTAACCGGACAAAACCTTTGACTAGACTAATAAGATAGCATTACAAATAACCTCAAATACTGTTCACTCAAGGGAACTAAATAAATCAAATTTCAACCATTTGGGTTTTTGACTCTGACGAAGACCGCTTGTTACGGTTGAAAGATCTTAGTCTTGTTTTCCCATTTCTTATTGTGGTTTGATCATTGATTGTTATTTCACGTGTTTATGTGAAATTTATATATATATTTATTTATATATAACATGATAAAAATGTCAATCATAGAATATTATCAAAAATTGGTCATTTTTTTTAATAAATGAAGCATATAATGCCAAATTTTTGTTTTTTTGAAATTTCTAGACACATGTATACATATGTATAATTTTGAATGAAAAAAATGTGGAAAAAAATATTAAACTTAAAAATATTTATAACAAAAAATGTTGAAATATTGAACTTAAATATTAAATATTAGAGGTTTAAAATGAATAGTTTTGTATATGAAGAGACATTTTAAAAAACTGATGTAAATATATACTGAACTTTCCTTCATAGCTATGCATTTTCTACATTTATCCTGAAAGAGATGTTGAATGGTTCAGAATCAAGGAACAAGTCTTCTTTATTACGTTACTGTAAGTAAAATATAGTGATCGGGTAAAAATCGACCTCGAAATTTTAACGGAATTCCATGTGTTGAGGTCCCAGAAGTTGTTTTATCAAGTTTTTACGATGATGTTTGTATGTGTGTGGGTGGGTGAGTACTCGTATGTATCCAAAGTTTGTGGCCACGCCACGGTCCAGAATCTTTGATGGATCAAATTGATATTTTACCCAAAAATGGGCCTCACAGTATAGATGAGTCCTATTGTTTGGGAGTGATTATGCGTGTTGGGAAAGTTAGTTTTTTTACCAAAAGCTGTTTAGAAAATTTTTTTTTTCTCATACAATACTAATTATAGAGCCTTGAAATTTTGGCATTATCTTTGAGGCTACAAAAGAAATAAACGAAAAATACTTTAATATTTTTAAAACAACAGCAAATATTTTTCTTTTCAATAAAATGTAGAAATTTTGAAACATTCTACATTTTGAAAGCTTTGAGAGCAATACAAGCAATACCGTTTGACGGATCAAAATGAAATTATACTTTAAAACAGATCACTATCCGAGGAATGAGTTCAAATAATTTGTTCAACATTACATTAACGAAAGGGGCGTTATAGTATAACTTCAGTTTTCAGAAAAATGTTTTTTGACGCTAAACGTCTTATTAAGAAAACAATAAAATTTTGCCAAATAATTAAAAAAAAATACAATTTTTAAAAAAAATTCATGAAATTTCAATTACGGAAACGCGTAATAAAGCCATAATAACTGAAAATTGATCCTGGACTAATGGTTTGTATTGAAAATTAATCCTGGATTATACTTGTATTTGTTTATATTTATTTACATTGTTTACTTAGAATTTTTTTGAGTTAATCCACTGAAATAAAATTGATGTTAAAAGTTTAATGAAAAATTTTTAAATAACCTAATTGTGACTATCTAAAATATAGGCAAGTTTGTAATATTTAATATAGATTTCTTCAAATTAAACATCTCAACCATCATAAAGTTATTAAAAAATTATACACCATAATTTGTATGATATTATGAATATTATAGATGTATTGTAAATATAATATTTACTATATACTTAAATCTTATTCGCGCTTTTTTGCTCAAAAAAGATTGTTGTCTAATTCTCTAAGATTCTAATATTCTTTAAAAAAGGAACCATATTGTGGTTTTAGGGTGAAATAAACTGAGATTAATAAGGAGGTAATCTAACCATGACGACGGCGGAAGGAACTACAGGCTTTCGGGGAAGTGAGTTATTCATTAGGGAAAGCAGATGCCGGCAGTGAGGTCACTGCACGGGCATGGATCTTGCAAGGTGTCGAGAGGGCCATTCCTTGGGTGACCAGACACTCAAAAGGAGCCAAATTTGATATTAGGGCAACACAAAAGATTTAAATAATTATGTTCAATTTAGACAAAAATGTGTATTGATCCTAGAACAGTATTGACAAGAACAAATATCAAATAATAAACCTCAATAAGAACTCCAGAAATGGGACTAATGTTTCGACCGAATAACTGTCCACGTCAGAGATATAGTTTAAAATAAAAAAACGTTTGGTCAAGACCGGTAAATAAACAAGAAAACACATTCTCTGCAAGTTTACAAGAGTAAACCCCCAGACAAGCCTATTGCTTCATTAGTACTAAGTTAATTTGAATAAGTTTATGGTATTTGATGAGTTCAATTTGATTAATAAAGTGCGAAAAGTTTTCTTATTTCACCGGTCTTTCATGCGTTCTGAATTTACAATATTACCTTTTTTCCTTTTCCTAGAATTTTACTCCTTTAAAATATCTCTCTTAAAAATCACCCTCTTAACAGGATTCCATAACCTTTTCTTCCCAATTTAGTGAGCAAAGATGTGTGATCTAGTGATTGGATGCTTTCGCTAGTACATGTTCACCACTCCAATCACATGAATAATACATATTTTTTATGTGAAACGTGAGTAAAGTTGTGCACATCTTCGAAAAAAAATCCAAATCGTTGGTCTCGAAGTTTTACATTGTCAGGCACTCATTAAATATTATTATTGCAATTAAATTTGAGTATGGAATAATTTAAGGTTCCTCCATTAAATAAAGTATACGTTAATAGTTGAGGGATATTACGACATTTACGATTTATTCTGTAATAAATTTGAGGAGATAAAAATGTAGTTCTACCTATGTAGAATCAATCCTCATAATAAGTAAAATGGGTGCCAAACAGTAAAATGAGTTAAACTGCCCCTGTACATATAGGGAAAGTTTATAACTCTGTGGGCTTTGGACAGACTAAACTATATGGTCAAAGATTAGTTTCGTGTCCTAATTAAAAGTTTAACTTTAATTGTTATACTTATGATAAAACAAATACTTGAATCATATGGTGGGTTCGCGGTCAACTATGTAATGACAAAGGAGTCAGATGTCATCATTTAAGTGGCAGTAATTAGCATGAATAGTCTGTGAGGAATTGCAATTGTCTACCAATAATCAAAGGACCCATCTAGCAGTTATCTCATTACGACTTGCAATAATCTCTATCAAATATCTTTTCATTATTCTTCTTATTCCCTAGAAAGATGTTTACAAGTATTTTAAAGATACTCGTATATCTAATGTTTCAATCACAATTATTTTAATTACTATTTAAAGTTTTTGAGAAGATTATTTTCCTCTTCCAACATTAAAAGCCTATACATTTGGTCATTCAATACAAATACACTCAGAAATTGTTTAATTGTTTTAATAGATGTTGTAAATTAGTTTCAGTTATATAAAATGAGCCTACATAATGCGTTTTCTGGATGTTCTACCTGCTTCAAACCGAGTTACTTTTGAAGATGGATGACGTTTTTCATAAAAGATACATAGTAAACTTATTCATGTACAGACAACCCCTATCGTAGTTTAATTTTTACGGGTTCACTGTTTTTCTGGGTTTTAAAGTGTGCTTGCAATTTTGTAGCGTGGATTTTGCTACTATCACAAGTACAGAATACAGGCATTTTGAATGTTTGCTATTTTTAACGGTTAGATAAAAGCATAATTAATTTATAGCAAAAAAATATTGATAGGTGGTGAAACTTGAATCAAATACATCTTGGAAAACAAATTAAAAAAATAAAATACGTTTTGTATGGTTTCCTGTTTGAAACAACGAAACACCCGTTCCTACTTATGTGTTACTCCGAGGAGGTAAGCCGACCTTGCCAGTACAGTGCACGGCATAAGAGTTTTGTAAAAGTTGTTAAGTGGAGTGGTTTTGGAATTCCTTACTAAAGTAAGGAATAGTAATTACAATACAGTATAAGAAGTACTAGGGCTACAAAGGCTAGTTAGAATCGAATATGAAAGTACCTGCAGTGTAAAAGAGATCCATATTTAAAAAAAAAGATCTAGGATATTGATCTTGTCTTATTATAATTTCAATAGTACACTCGTTGAAATATATTATTTTTATAGTATACATTATATCGTGAACTAGTGTCTATGAAAGAGATATATAGAATGGAATTTTAGTTTTAGTGTATAAAACATTAATGCAGAACGTGGACCCTCCGCAATGTTCAACTCGGGCGTGTCGAAAGGGTTCTTATTCAGTACTCTCTGGGCTGGAAATGGAAGCAAGCCATAGTGACTTTGGCTGCTTTACATCATTATGATGGAAAAAGTAACTGGCCTATTTGTAGGCACATAGTATTAAATCATTCGGGTCATGGCACGTAACACAGGTGATAAATGAGGGTTGACTGCATTTATAATCCACTCCATTATGAACTGGAATGTACTATCTAGTTAAAAACACTAGCGATTTGTTTCTGTTAGGAATTGCACAAATTATTTAAGAAATTTTACTGAAATATCGAAAAACATTTGCAATTCTTAATATTGAGAAACAGGTTACCATGAACCATTATATATGTAACACTCGTTAACCTACTATTAAAATATCGACTAGGATGGATTGAATCGGTACACCACTAGAGTGTATTAGGTTGAGACTCAGTCGCACACAACATCCATGATTCATCAGAGAAGAATCAACAGTCTATAAATATGATAATCCATGCAGTTATTGATAATTTCCATACAAACTGAATTTGTAAAACCTTTTAATTTAATATCTAAGTTATTACAGTTTTAACATAGGCAATGTTTTGAATTGTTGGTGATTAATTCCGTTTAATACCAGTAAACAATTAAATTTTTGAAAAGCAATTTTGAAATCCATATAGATAGATACGTTGGTTTATAGACATGTGTGCGCGAGTGTGTTTGTGGGTGTGTATTCGGCGTCCGATGTGGCAGATCTACGTGAAACCGACTTTTCAATTAATTTTAATTCTTTGACTTCAATATTAAAACAGAGAATAACATAATATCAAATCAATACATTTCTCTACTTAAAAGTCTAAGCATTTATTGATTCCAACATTAATACCTTGTTCTGCTAACACAATACTTGTACCATAGATGTAAACATAAAACCTGGTATATGATCAAATTATCCGTTAAAATTTTATATTTTTATTCATTTTTCTCATTTTATGAAACAAACGGTCTTAGTGACGTCTAATAGTAGTGTTTGTGCAGATAGTACGGAAGATTTGAGGTTCGATTCTTGGTCATGACATCTTGGAGGTAGACAATTTTATGACGCCATTCGGAAAGTACGTAAATCCATCGGTCCCGAGTTCATAACCCATGATATAAAAATGCGTAACTTGTAAGATCCTATTAAAACTCAAGACATTTGATGAACTTAAAAAAGGAAAAATTTAGGACCACAAAAAGAATCAAACAAGTAATGTGACTAAAATGAGTTTTAATTAAAAAATTGGTAACAATTTCAACAAAAAATTGGCCGATATTAAAAGTGAAAACCATAAGTGTTGGTCATGGTGAGGAATAAATATAGTAATCACGTTGTAGAAGTTTTGTTTTAATATTTTTTGCTTAAAATCATTTTATATTTAGAAATGAATTAGGAAAACTATGGAGGTTATATTAATTAAACAAAATGAGAATGTGATAAATTAAATATCACCTGTTGTTTGTTCTTTACATAGTAAGTACAAACTGGACGGATTCTGGCTTTAACGGTTAGCCTTGGCATCGGATTTAAGAGAAAGTTATAATAACTCTATTCTGTTGTTTGAGGAAAGAGAAATGAGGTGTAATTAAAATTATTGGCTGTTAATATGATGCAAATCCAGGTTAGCAGGATTTCAATACGATATTATGTAATTATAAGCGTGACTTGGGTGAAAAACTTGTAATTATTAAGTTAATGCAATTATAAATTTTAATCCCTAATCTTGGAATTTGCATACATTTCAGTAAGGATTATCTTTAAATCTAATGATTTCTTCAGGGTTTCATAAAAGAAGGTAATTACTTTGACAGAAATCATTCCGCAATGCTTGGTTTAATGTCTTCCAGAAGAAGACTCTAGTTAAGTCACTGTATAATTTAGTGGAAAATTCTCTCCGAGTTGTCAAGGCACGCAAGTTTAAATAGCCTATAATTCATGCAAAGTGCATTATTGCATAATAGGCAATGTATGTTGCTTATCAACAGGGATTGTTTACAAGTTGGCTGACAAAATATAAATAGGTACAAATATATTAACTGGCTTTGTTCGTGGAGCTCTGCTGTATCACCTTGCTTTAGGGCTTTATGTGGCGTCTACCTGTTTCTTTGTTGGAGGATAATATTCCTTCAACCTATGCATACTAGACTTCCTCTGTTAAGTTGGAAAAGTTACTTTATCGGTTGCCTATAAAGTAGCAAGAGTGAGTTCTTGTGGCACTAAAGCGGCCCTACCAGGTGTCAGGGATCACTAGTTGGTAAGTGATCTTGAAAACAGGGATCTGCATTGAAGAAATATTACTGTGCCATTAAATGTAACCGTGTGCATGTTACTTATAAGGGCTTTCAGTGTTCATAGTGTTCATTGTTTACGACAGCACCCACTGTAAGGAATTCATAGCAACATTTCAGCGTCTCCTTTAAAAAGATATTAATAATAGTTGTTAAGTAATTTGTCTTTAGTATTTAGTCTGAATGTTAGATGGCTGAATTTGTAGCTGAAAAAAATTGAGTGTTCGAGGAACTGAAATCTACTTATTTCATCTTTGGTTTATAAGATAAATCATTTATTATCTTCCTATAACTGTACAGAATGTTTGAACCTTTGAACTGGCAGTACATTCAGAATAGTTTCCCACTTTGAAAACATTTGAAAGTAACATGTTACAATAAAATAATTAATAATAACAAGTAACATCTTTGTCCTTAAAGTAGGTGTGTCTTGATTGGGACAACTTCCAATAGAGAGTTTATTATTCATCAGTTCTTTATTAGATTGTAAGTGTACACAATTAATCTTTCCAATATACAATAAGATTAAATTACACAAATGCAATAATGACTAAGAATTTTAAATACAAAAAATATGTATATGCACATGTATTATTTCAAGATATGATTATTAATGTTTAAAGAATCGTAATAATAGTCAATAACTAGTCTGAGAGCAGTTCATTTCTTACCACTCAAAGTTTTGGCCACTTTTAAGGCTCGGTACAACTAATTTGACATCTAATTAAAACCACTACAGTCAGTGAAATTATTAATAACATTTTTCTGTTACTATTACTCTGATATTTTATTTTTAAATAAGTGCCTGTTTATTTTTGATGCCCCTCACTTTAAACTTTCACCTGGCAGACCTACATTTTTAACCCACTCAAATTCATGGGAGTGGAATGACTCACTTAAATTCTTCTGGAACGAATATTTTAAGAAGTACTGGCTCGTGACAGATAGCTTACGTATTCTCGAGGGACATCGTACTCAAGACTTCCGTTTATATTTATTTCAAATATAGTTTAACTACATGGAATAAATATGGCCTATGAAAAGTTTCTATCAGAATATAATAAATAAAAGAGTTATTATTTTTACTTAATACGCATTGTGCTATCTTTTAAAGTTATGAAAATTTAAACGGGAGCCACGAGTTGAAATATTTGCTCATTTCTGCTCTAAGAAGAAAATCAATCAAAACAACGAATAAAAATTAAGTGAAAAGATTTGATTAGATTAACAAATAGATTATTGGTTGTGTAAGAGAAGAGGTGATGGTGCAGGATTGCAGAGCCGGTGACAGTACTAGGTGAGCCACCGGCATCTGTATCCGGGAGAGAGTTCCTATTGACTATACAAACTCCCTTTCCTATAACACGCTTCCTAATTTTAAACGTCCCTGTTGGTAATAAAACCACCTCAAGGCCGACATTTCGCCACTTGTCAGAATGAGCTGGCCATTACCATTGTCTCATCCCCTGCCCTGGTCCTCGAAACATAACTAGTCAACAACCTCATTCCAGAAACTCTGAATAGCTTTCTGACACACCCTTTCTATTTATATACAACCTTTGCAATATATATTATTTGAAATTACGTTCATTTTAGAAATATTATTATACTGGTAATAGAAAAAATCGTTGTAAATTAAGCACAGCAGATTGGTATACTTATAAACTACAGTTGAAAATAAAAAGTGCAAAAAGTGCAAAAAAAATTATAGCCATTTCTGAGGTAAATATCTTAGATAGTACTCAAATAAAAAGGACCAACAAACATGACATCAAAGTACACATATTATTAGTAGTAATAAGAATTAGAGGTAGGAAATGTCATTGACCGACATCCATGTACCGGACGTTTTATTGTTTTTATTGTTCTATTGTACCATGTAAATTCTGTTTTGTCAGAATTTACGGAAGTAGGTGTAGAATGGGAAGATCTTTCACTATTAGATATCCTTTGTTATTTAAGAAATAGTTAGAATACTTAGATGGAAGTGTAGAAGTCTCACAGTTAAGTGAATGTCGTTGGACAGTAAAAGAGGCTACTAATAGTTTTATTTCGACATTCCTTATAGCGGTAATAGCTGTAAAGTGTGAAGGCTTTAGTATATCAAAGGATATGAATGGGCCATTTTTCCATATAGAACCATGAAGGCCAATCCACTGTGTTGATTCTACATTGAGTCTAAAATGTTGATGAACAGAGTGTTTCACGATACAACAGTAACATTTTAGGAGATTTAACTCATTCAAAAAATGTTTTTATCTTCAGAAAGTATAAGTTTACTACAAAGAGTAATTCGGGAACGCCCATTTTGTGTCATTAGGGAATTATTAATCAAAATCGCACCAGTGATCCCGGGGTCTTGCAATGGCTGAGTCCATGGCAGCTCATGACTGATTCCATTAAATGGTCATAATTTACAAGTTATTTTTGTAGACACGTTCATGGTGGAGAAAAAAAGTATGCTCAAGTTTTTCAATAAAGATGTAGTAATCAACACCATCGTCTCAGTCTACTTATAGTGAAATATTGAAAAACCGATCTACCAGATTCTAAACGGGAATATATTGAACAATATATTTTGATTTGTAGTTTTTTTTGTGTATATGTCTATGTCTGCTTGTGTATGAGCATGCATATGTGAACGCATCAATTAATGATGTATGTTTAACTATTTCTCATCCCCATAGACTAACGTTTTTTTTTAAAACAGAAGCTATAAACTTTACAAACCACAAACTCTTTCTTGATAAATCTCAAAGTGATATAAAGTTTTTACTTTAATTACTATAAGCTTTAATAAATAATAAATATTCTGAAAACTAATTGTTAAACTTTTATTGGTGTTCAACCAACTGCCCTAAAATATTAGAATTAACGAAAATATGAAAGGCATAGAGTATTAATTCACTTAAAAATTTATTTTATGATAAACATTGATACTAAATGAAAAACCAATTTCACATAAAAACCTGTGTTTCCTATATTAGAAAATACTTTATTTTATGTATCAACTCCAATTGACTAATTTAGCCATAAGCTCTCTCCCTACCTCTCACTCCCTCTCTCTCCAACATACGCACGCACATACAACACACACACACACACACAAACACACACACACACACACACACACAAACACACACACGCACACGCACACACACATTCAATGATCAAACCACAATATGGAAATGGAAAAACAAGATTAAGATCTTTCAACTGTAACAAGCGGTCTTCGTCAGAGTCAAAAACACAACTAAACTCAGTTCGGTTTTTGACTGACGAAGACTGCTTGTTACGGTTGAAAGATCTTAGTATTGTTTTCCCATTTCATATTGTGGTTTAATCATTGATTGTTATTTCACGTGTTTATATGAAATCTTTTTATACATATATATATATATATATATATATACTTGCCGTTGCGTCTACAACGTGCTTGGTCTCCCATTCTCTTTTCTCCTGAAGACGGATTACCCGAAAATTTGAGTCTGTAAGTGTGTTTCCCTACTTTGTGTGTTGCTCTTTGTTAATCTCGAACTCGTATTGTGTCCAGTTTGGATCGTATTTCGTTTTATCAGTGAATATATATATATATATATATATATTTGCAAGCGACTTGTGTTTGGTCTGCCTCCCTTTCCTCTCCTGAAGTTGCTTAAAATTAAAAATTAGAGGCACACAATTTTGTTTTTCTTTTCTTTATCTTACTTTACGAACTTTGAACTATATAAAAGTGTTTCCGAGTAGCTACAAATCAAATTGTTGTAAATGCCAATGAATTCTTTGACATCAGCTTAGATGTAAAGACCTTACACTTTTTCATATTTCTTTTATCATTATGGCGATTTTTTTATAAACTTATATATATTTATAATCAATTGTATAAAACGAACAAAATTCACAGGAAGAACACACATAATCTGATTACTATATTTGATTACTCTAGTGTTCTTTCTGTGAATTTAGTTTATTATACATATAAAGTAAGCCATCTTAATATACATAATAATCTGGGAGCCCTACCTCCTAGCGGGAATCAACGTCTCCTGATGACGGTGATTGTCGATATATAATAGTTAAGTATATTAGTGTCTATATTTGTGTCCCTTTCATTACAATGTTTTGATACATATATTTCTAAATGTTGGTAGCACTCCTTCGTTAAAACATATAATATTTAAAATTGCAACAAACTTAGCTGATACTTGTTTCTCTCAATTTTTCTAAATAACACTCTTGTTACATCGTCTCCACAGTTAAGTATATTTCCTGTAGTTAACTTGTCTGGAATGATCAAAATTCATCTTCAAGACGTGAATGGCTTCTTGGGTAAAATTTTTGTTTTATAAAAACAAAGTGAAGACACTGGGGGTTGTTTTTCTTCAAGTTTAAGATAAGCTGGTCGTTAATGCATTGGGGTGAGTGGCATCATGATCTGCTTACTTATTATCTGTAAGGGTTTGTGTTTGTCCTTGATGTGAATGAAAGAGCTTTAAAATGTCGGTATTATAATTAATCCGAATATTTAAGATTAGTTTCAGTTTTTGAATCAGTATAGCTTCTAAAATTCTCAGTTTAAGGAGGTTATTTTCTTTTTTAATTATTTTCGTATTTGTAACCAGCACCTCACGAGTTAATTTTACGTTGTGTTTCTTTTGCATAGCTGTTTGGGTGCACCAGCCATTTAGTGCATGGTGAGCCTTCTTGATAAGGAGATGGTAATCATACCAATGTACTAGTGGTTTTACTCGCCTTTCTTTTACTTGAAGAAAAACAACCTCTACTGTCTTCACTTTGCTTTTATAGACCAGAAATTTCACCCCAGAAGCTATTCACGTCTTGAATATAATATTGATCATTTGAAACATGTCACTATTGGAAATATATCTGACTGTGTAAATGAAGAAACAAGAGTGTTGTTTAGAAAAATTGAGTAGCTTGTTAGGAAACAAGTATCAGCTAAGTTTGGTGTAATTTTCAAATATATATATACTTCGAATAAAATTAAAGGTCCGTGTGGACAATAAAGACTTTGACACATAGAAAAGAACACAGAAAGACACTACAGGACTCACTTCCATATTTCGACATCCGTCGTCATCGGGAAGTAGTGCGAAGTATTCGCGTTGAGAAGCAAACTGCTCTTTATATATATGTAAACGTCAAAACCACAGCACGGAATTTAGAAATGGAACCAAAAGTTTTCAGCCAAAGAACTGGTCATTGTCAGAGTCACACTGAACTAAGTGTGGTGAAAGAGGGAGTGTGTCTCTGACGACCATTAGTTTGTCTTAACATAACATACCTCTGACCAGTTCTTTTGGTTGAAAGATCTTTGGTCCCATTTTTAAAGTTCCTACTGTGGCAAGACGATTTTCTTTACGTACTTACAGTGAAATCTTGTTATATATGTAACATAAGTAAGCGATCACTATCATTTTACATATTCTAGAACTACCACCACTGACTTAATCTGTAAACGGACAATAGCTGTAAAAACGTAAAGTTTTTTATGGTAATCCATTTGATTAGAAGAGAAAAATCTGTTGATTTTTCGAAATTACAGGGAAATCAAGTGCTATTTATATTTAAAAAGCTCTTTTCAACTTTACCGGCAAGTTGAAGTTATGAAGAGCTTTTCCCTAGAAAGACAACTTTTAAACAACATGAAACTACCGGTTTTGAAATCCAAAGTACAAACATGTTTAAAGAGAAAATTATGTTTTTGAACCGGTATCTATGATTGAAAGGAAGTTTTTTTTACATTCACACAGCATGTGCCATTAAGTACTCGTATTATTTGTTGCAGCCAGCCATCAGTCTTGTATAATCAAAACATTTACCGGACTTTCATTTGTTGACTACTGCGTTGTCTTGTTTATTAGTTACCCTTGTGACGTTATTCTTACTTTAATCATAAGTACCACTTCCTTTTACCTAGTGAATTATGTTTTTATGTACATATGTATGCAGTGCACTCAAATCCTTCCCCGCATGCAACCATAAGCGTAACATAGATCTCCAAACAAAGAAAACAACTGTTTATTGAATATATAATCCAAAATCAGAAAAAAAGCGAACTTATGTATATATTTTAAAGCTAATAAAAATAACTAAGAGCATGTTATATTGATTTAAGATCTAAATCAAAAAGTTCTATTTCCACATATTTCGACCAAAAGTTGTGGTATATTCCATGAAAGTTGTAAGAAATTTCTAATTGTAAGAAATGACAATTAGACAGTAAATGGGATGAACAAATTTGACAAAAATCTACATAGATAAATTGTTTAAAGAGTTTTAGAAACTAATTGAACATAAAAACCGAATAACTTTTCTAAGTTTGTAAGGTTTAGAAAATCAAATTAAAGAAAATTTTATACGGAATAGAAGTTATCGAGATTTGTAGTAGGGATATAAATGGAGATGGGTGTCTGCGAGATTGACGTGAAGGCTGGAGAGGGATCGACTCACCCATGAGAAGGAGGAAGACGAAAGTCCACATTGTGTCGAACCGAAAGGCACTGACTGACTGACTGGCTCACCTGCGCTACCTGACCAGCTGATCTCTCCCTACCCTTTACTGAGGGGTGGCCTCAGCTACCTGAAAGCAGCAGGGATTCGCCTGGGACGTAGGCAGCCTTGTCAACCAGGCCCTAACAGCCGAGAAACTCAATAACAACAACCAGTGTCCACCCAAAATGCAGCCTGTCATTAACACGCCCGAAACCGCAGAAGCTTCAAACTGGCGAGAAAATATATAAAATTATAACATTAAACAGGTGAAGACTTGAAAACTTTAGAATTGTCAAGTGACGGAAGTAATGTGGCATTTTGATTCTCGAGATGCTAAACTGAAATTTAAATGCTGTGAAATTTATTAAATGCTTTTACCTTTGAATTTTACCCCTTTTTCAATAGAAATTTAAAAGGTGAGTCATCAAAACTGAAAAATGAAAATATCCTAAATGAAAGTTGAAAGAAATAAAAAAGTAAATATTAAAAATATCTGCAGTGGGCTACACGTAACTTTGCTATAAGTAAATATATTATCTGACTCATTGATGCTCTATTCAATTTAGAATTTATTTTAATGTGACTAATGTATGCACATAATATCAAGTGTTATTAAACTCATAGTCAATCAATTTAATGATTTCACTTTTTTTAATGTGGATGTATCATTTTTTCAGTTTAACAAAATTGAATTATTGTTCTGAAGAAACAGATATGTCCACCCACGGCCTGAGGCTTTCTTTATATATATATACCTGTAGCTGGCTCCTTAGTTAAATTCAAAGTGTTTTTTCTTTAACTGTATTATCATTTACTCTCTAAACTATAATTAAAAATGACGTTAAAATAAAACGTGTTAAAGCTCGTAGTACCTGTCCGTTTAAACTTTTAAACAGTTGAGTAAAACTAGTTGGAAACGCGTTTACTAGATATAATTACTTTATGAATTGCAAACATCATGCAGACTAGGTAAAGGTCTACCAGTTTAGACTGTTTTGAAATTTATCTGCTATGCAAAGAATTGTTAATTAAAAAATGAAACTATCTCAGAAATATCTTTATATACTACATTATTTTAATTAGATGGCAAGAAGTAGTGAAAAAAATCCTAAATAATTTTATAATAAACAATTTTGGAAATGTTTCAACTTTAACGTTTTTAAAGATGGAATCTGTAGGGAACCATCATAGAAAAAACTTTTTTGTTGAATATTGCAAAGGATGACATACTTTTAATGAATTTGGTGAATTGTCGGTTTATCCAGAAGACTAATATGGATGTTTGGTAATACAGATACTTGTAAGCAATTTTTTGACATAATGCAAATCATCAAACCTATTGAAAGGAATAGGTTGAGAAAAATGTTATGATAGTTGTTATAAATGTCTTAAAGAATATCATAAAAGGGGAACTATGTCCTTTTTAATAAGAAAAAGGGAAAATTTTTCTTATTTTAAATATAAAAATAGATGTTGTCTTTATTTTTTAAATTTATTCTTGTTGTTATTTAAAAATGAATTTTAAATTTTTAATGCTAAATAAATTCTAAGATGACTGAGGTAACGTCTCTGTTATCTTAGAATATCTCTATATATAAAGTTTGTCAGTTTATTTATTTGTTTGTTTGTTTGTTTGTTCACCCATTTCCCGTGTAGATAGAGACTTGAAATTAAATATATATTATTTATTACCAGAATAATGTTAAATAAAAGAAAATTATCACTATATTCCTAAAATTTGAGCAAGGGTAGCGAGTGTCTTGCGTGCTCGCCGATGACAGTATATTTATTATATATAAATGTAACAAAAAAATTTTTTTTTAATTTAATGTTTGCGTAATATAAACACTGGTAATAAACTAAAGGCATGGAGCCAGGGTATCCCACTGGCTTGCGTGCTCGCCGACGACAGTAGCACAAATATAAAGACAAATGTAACAAAAAAATTTGAATTTAAAATTAGAATAATATAAACAATGGTAATAAAGTAAAGGCATGGATCCAGGGTAGCCAGTCGCTTGCGTGCTCGCCGATGACAGTAGTGCAAATGTATTATAAATAAATCTAACAAATATATAATAAACTATTACATTAGAGGTTAAAAATGAATAACTTTAGAAACAAACTTGAACACAACTGGCAGATAAAATACGAATGTTTTATGGTAATATTATAAAGACACATTCCTTTCATTAATGTTATTTTATGTTAGGTAAATAAATTGAATATTTCAATTTACAAGTTTTGTTTGTTTTAAATATATTTTATTGTATATATACCTTGAATTGATGTTTTATTTATATGATAAAATAGAAGATTTTTTTTACCTTCAAATGATTTTCATTTTGGTAAATATATTTACCGTGTATATATATCTTGAATCATGTTAAGAATACTATGTCAAAAACTTGGGCCATATATGAATCTGTTTCCGTGCCTTAATAACAAGAAACAACAATTAAAATTATCCCTGTCAATAATGTTCAGTGAATTAATTTAATACCCATCGTTATAATTTCTGAGTGACACAAAGGGTCACGGGTAGTCTAGTGCTGCAATATTCTCAATTTCAAATATATTATAAAGAGCTTTTGTGGCCCGAGAGAATACTTAAATTTGAAATTTAGTCTATTATGAAGAGGTTAGGCACTCCTGTTGTAGAAAAATTATGATAATTTGAATCAGAAGGAACTTCATAGTGCCTTTTTTAAGTGTAATATTTCTTGTTATAATATTTAAATTTATTTGATTTTATGATACTATATTAAATTTTTTATAGTATTATTCATATTAAAGCAATGTTTAGTTTTTATTAGTCAAATGCAGATTTATGGTTAATACCCCATTTTCTACCAAAGAATTCATTGCAGTAAAACAGTCTCTTTGTGGCATTATCCTAATGCAAGTGCTCCAGACTTTTCAACTAAAAAAAGTCTGAGATCTTCAAATCTTTGATATTCTCAAACATATGTTTCTGCTGAGAAACATATAAGTCCGTTTATCTCTAACAATTTGGAGTGATGCTCATAAACCCAAAGATAGTACCATCTTATGCCACGCTTAAAAGAAGTACTACATCTATTTATATCTGAGTCAAGTAAATTTGATTATTTAGAATAGCCAATATATCATATACAATTAATTCCCACAATCGGTCGACGGCACGTCTCCCTGAGAAGAACCTTTAGTAGTCTGAATTCCAGATGTGGTAGATCCAACACTTTCATTAATTATTTTGCATTCAATTGTTGTAATCCATTATATACTCGTAGTTCCTTAAGTAAGACATCTACATATTAGTACTATTTTCGTGGATTCGAGGGCTCGTTATCAAAAGCGTCTTCAATATCCATGAAGCAGTCTAGAGTGATTCCTTTACTAATTAAAGAGTTTTCTATTTGGTTATCGAAAATCGTAAGCACTATTTCCGTTGATTAACTCTTTTGTTGTGGATGTTCTTCATTACCCCCCTGATGTGCCTTCACCTTGTCGTGGTAGGGGGGCTTAACATGCCTGGGCGATTGTTCGCTCATGGTATGAACTAAGAAAAGCACGACCGGAAGTTATTTAATCATATGAACTAAGGAAGGTTAACCTGGGTTGACATCCGAGGGTTGAAATATGAATATTCACATTAAAATATAACAAAAAATCAGTTGCTTGTCAATGAGTTGATGTTATGTTTGATTATAGGAAGGTTGAGTGTAGGCCACTCCAAATATTTAATGTAATATTACTTTTCCAATATTTAAGCTCATGAATATGAGTATAATGAGAACTATGACTAGTAGTTTTACTACTATTTGTAGTAAAACAATACCTAGTAACAAATATTAAATTCATCGAATCACCCAAGAGCAGCTTAAAATTGAGATCCGTGTTGTAATAAAGAACAAAAGAATACATTTCCTATATTTCAATATTACCCAAAGACAATGGGATTTTTAAACATACCAAGAGCTAACTATACACACACACACACACACACACACACATACACACACGCATATATATATATATAAAGACATTAATTTATGTTTAAGAGTGTAGCATGCAATTTAATTAGAACCGTTTGTTATACAACCTTCTATCACACCCTGGAAAATATCATAAAATATATGTTTGATTTTTTTATTTTTTACATTCTAAAACTTTATTCGTTCTGCATACACAATAACTCATTAAGACATCTCAAATTTCTTTTATTAAACCTAAATAACAATTTTGTTTTACTCAATTCTTCTAAAATATTCCGGAGTGAATGAAAACAAATCTGACAAGTACAGTAGATTGTCTATTATTTTAATATGGATTTCCAGTTTTTATAGCTATATTTCTCTTTGTTATTATATTCAGTTATTAGAGTTTATTAAAAAAATATTGTAAATTAATAAGTAGATAATTAGGTTATTTTTGCTGACTAAATTTCATAGATGTATAGTAAACCATTCAATAGAAAAATAATGTACCGTAACACACATTTGTGTTAATGTAGTTTTGAAAGAAAAGGCTTTCGCTCATCCTCACATATATTGATATTTTTCATTCGTCAAACGATATGGCTTGAATTTTCCTAACCAGAATCAATATTAAGTCATAATTTTAACATTATAGTAAAGAATACCTTTATTGTTAATGAAAAATTCTGATTTTTTCCCTTTATTGCAAATAATAATGTAATAAAAGTATTAATTACATTATTACTAATATTAATAACTAATAACTAATAAATTGTAAATAATAACTAATAATACTAATAAATTAATAATTAATTACTAATTATTACTAACATTATTAATAGCATTAATGTAATAAAAATTCCAATATTTCATGATCCTAGAGTAATAAGTTTAAGAGAAAATGTATGCATAAAAACACTTTTCACCGAAAAAAAGTGTTTTCCATGATACAATGTTATCTCAAAATAACTGGGTACATCTACACTACAAGGACTTCTTTTTTGTGTAAAATGTAAATTTGATCCATCAAACAGAGTTCCCCTTGTTATCCTTCAGTGCTGATCTGTCGGCGGATGTGTGTACATTGGTTCATCTAAATCAATTCTTGATATTGAAAAGTCAGTGATTATCTTTTCAGTCCATACGATGTTAATGAGCATGATATTTAATTAATTAATTCAACAATTAGAACTAAATAATATTTTTTTGTTTAGAAAACACAAAAATAGACAACGGTAATGATGTGTGAAATTAGCTTATCTTCCTGTGTTTTGTACCCACTGTCATTAGGTCTTGTCTTTTGAAATCCGCACATTTAGTTCCACCTACGATTTACGATTTTCTTGTTAAATATTAACTGGGAAATATTTTTTTTTGTTCACTAATTTTGATTATTCATTTCAATTACAACATAAGTGAATATGAGAGAGAACAAATATAAATATATTGCAAGATCTATTGTATTTGAGAGTTTAAATAAAACAATAATTTCCTCTCTAATAAAGATAACCGTTCCCTTTATTATATATTGAGTTCATTCTTATTAGAAGACCTTAAAACAAAAGAGTGCCTCCAATCCTAAATTTCAGCGTAAAAATAACAAAAATTCGGGTGATAAGAGTGTTTAACAACTTACAACTTTATCAAATTTAAAGCATCGTATATTTAAAAAATGACAAATATTTATGATATAATATATATTGTAATAAAGAACAAAAGAATACATTTCCTATACTTTAATATTACCCAAAGACAATGGGGTTTTTAAACATACCAAGAGCTAACTATATATATATATATTTAAATATAGAAAAAGAAACATAGAAAAATCAAAAGCACACACTTACAGTCTCTAATTTTCGGTTTGAACCGTCTTCAGGAGAGATAAGATAAGGGAAGATAAGGGAAACCAAGCGCACTGGTTCAGAGACGGTTGAAGACCAACCTCCAAGACGAAGACGATGACGACGATGAAGACGGTTCAAACCGAAAATTTTTACATTGAACTATATTTGTCCGGATCGTATTTCCAACAAAAAGTATATATATAGGTGTGTTCTCTAATCGGGGTTCGGTCAATTTTCCAGGATAAAAAATCAAACTGTCGTTGCCAACGTTTCGGTTTTATTTAAAACCTTTTAAACTCTTATTAGAGTTTGATTTTTTATCCTGGAAAATTGACCGAACCCCGATTAGAAAGAGTTTGATTTTTTATCCTGGAAAATTGACCGAACCCCGATTAGAAAGAGTTTGATTTTTTATCCTGGAAAATTGACCGAACCCCGATTAGAGAACACACCTATTCTATCAAACGGTCGATATATTATTGAATCTGTTATATATATATATATATATGTACAATATTGTTCAATTCAACAAAAAAAAAAGTTATTCTCTAAATATAATAACACTTGAATGCAATTTCCTTTTTACTTTACTATAAGTAAACTATAGTTATCGTGAAAAAATTCAATTGTCAGATTTTGATGGAATTACATGTTTTGAGGTCCCAGAAGTCGTTTTATGAAGTTTTCTTGATGATGTCTGGGTGTGTATGGGTGGGTGAGTTTTTATCCAAAGTTTGTGGCGACGCTATGGTCCAGAATCTTTGATGGATCAAGTAAAAATTTACATAACAATGAGCCCTTAGTGTAGATGGTCCCTACTGCTTGGGAGCAATGATGCATGGTGGAAAAGTTACATTTTTTTTTTATCTAACCCCTGTTTTTAGACTACATTTTATTCTCCTAAACTAATATTCTAGAGTCTCCAAATTTTGGCATTATTTTAAGACTACAAAATCAATGAATAAAAATATATTCAGATTTTTAAAACCACAGGAAATATATTTTTTTGAATAAAATGTAAAAATGTTTTACTTATGATCAATCTGAAAGCTTGTGAGAGCGATACAAGCCATACCGTTTGACTGATCAAAATGAAACCTTACCTAAAAATAGAACATTCTGAGGAGGATGAGCTGAGATTTTTTTTAAAATTACATTCACCAAAGGGGCGTTACAGTACATTTTCTGTTTTCTGAAAATGTTTTTTTTTAACCTAAACTGCTCATTAAAAAACCATGAAAATCTACCCAAAAATGAACAAAAAATTAACAATTTATAAAAAAAAATGCATGTAATTTCAATTACGGCAAAGAGCAACGTTATAATAACTGATTGTTTATCCTATACTAATGGATCACGTGCTATACTTGTTGAATTCATTGATATTTATTTACATTGTTTACATTGACGTAAATTTTTTTTGAATCAATCCATTAAAATAAAATTGATATTCAGAAATATAAGAGAAAAAATTATATAATTTCTTGACTATGAGATATAAGAGGAATAATTTTTTAAATGTAAGAAATCACAGACAAAAAACATAAATTTCTGTTGGTTTCCTTGGAATGATGGATTTATCTCACAAAATGCGCTAATCAATCTATATATTGCCCCTTGAACAAAACTTAATATCAGATGAATATTTTTTGTTCATAAATCATGGTAACTTTAGATAATATTGAAGTATGAGGAATGAACTCCTTCGTCGAGAAAGAGGAGTTATGTTTGTTGATAAATATCCAGTTTTTTTTTTACTATCTAGTCCAAAAGTCTATTATTTTTAAAAATTTCAATCTTCCAGCCATAAAAGTTTTAAATTATACTGAGTAGCCGGCTTTGACTTTGATTTCAGTATGTAAAATTGGCTAATTACTAATATATTTTTTCTCAATATACAGTTGCAGCAACTTTATAACAGAGTACAGCATGCATGAAAAAGATAACACTCACTCAGAGTAAATTAGCATATATGATTTTTGACAAAGGGAAGAAAAATGATTTTTATTATATAAAAGGAAGCGAAAAATTTCCAGTATAATAATTCTATAAAAGAGCAAGAATGTAAAACATATTTCAAAATTGAAAACATTCTTTGAAGAATAATAAATGAAATTATCCTACATCTTTAATTAAAAATTATCTTAAAACAACATTTTTCTGACATTTTTCAGACTAAATAGGAATATTTACAAATTTTAAATAGCAATATTTGTCTTAAATATTCAATGTAGAAGGAGATTAGGTAAACTACGTAATAGATCTACTGACTATTGGAACAAAAGCCATGCTCTTCTGTAAGAGATTATTTCGTAATACGAAATCTACCTTTTCGCTTTTCAAAAATGTTATTACTGCTGTAGTTGTATTAATGATATTATATACTAAGGGATTGATATACAGAAATAAGCATATATATTGATAAGTGGATGAATCACTTATGTCCTACCTTCAGGAATAAAGGACTAATAAAGATTAAGGAATCACCAATTTAGACATTTATATTATACCTAAATGGAATATTATATATTATATACCGATGAAGTACGATATTATGTTTACTTATCGTAAAGTTGAGTGTAGGCCTCCTTAGATTTTTTCATTTTGTCAAAGTGATTACACTATTTTTTTTAAACCTCATTGAAATATTATAGTCATGGTAAACATCGAAAGATGAAACACCACAATATTTGAAGCAACTGGGATACACTGGACTTCAAAACTAAAGTTTGAAGCAGTTATTCATAATTCAAAGATTTTAGTTACAAATACATTACGATAATATCCAACCTGACATTCGCATTTGCTAATGTATGCTGTATACAATTGAGGCGAACTATTCCCGAGATAAATATCTTGACGAATTTTTACGGTCGCTATTTTCATTGAATATTCGATATTTTGAAAATATTGCAATCTGGCCTTTGTTATGTATTTCATTAATAAATTATATCTAATTTACATGCTGATTCAAAGATTACACTATGCACAAATCTGTGAGTAAACAACTTATATTTTGAAATAAATATAAAAAATTTATTTCATGTTACATCTTAAGAAGTATGGTTTTTTGAAGCAACCGGAATATGCTGGACTCTAAGTTGAATAAACTGAGCCAAGTTGAATAACTCAGATTGAAAAAAATAGTTTCGAAGTTTGGAAAAATATTCTACACAATTGAATAAAGTGAATTCTGACATAATATTTTTAAATATATGTATTCAAGAAGGACTGCTCCAAACTTTTACGAATATATATATATATATATATATATATATATATATATGTATATAATACTTTAAATAATGCATAAATGACAGTTTCCTTTGAGGCTGATGTCTTCAGTTATTTGCCATAACATCGTCAAAGTTATACTTTGAAGACCCTTCAGTATCATAAATTATCATGGTTAGTACTGATTATTGGTTGCATGATTTACATTCAGTGAGTGTCCTTCTCCATGTTGAAAACCTTCGAGGAATTCATGAGGGTTGATACTCATATTGATGTACAGTGAGTATAATCCATAAAAACATATAATGTTGGTAACATGACTGATATCGGCATACAACTGCTTAGAGTCTACTTATTTTAGTAAGATTCCACTTATTACAGAGTTTGTAGTTACTTTGAAAATATCTCCTTTACAATAGACGAGAGAAGTGACTGATTGTAATTAGGTGTTGCAGTTGCTGGCGTCTGAGAGCGTTTTGAGTTGATTAAACTACCTTTTAATTGAAACGTTGGCTGGGTTTGTTTCATGATAAGATAACGGAGAGTTTCCGATTGTTGTACATGGGAATCAGTCACTTCAATTAGAAGTCTGGGTCACCACTAGCATCTTACTTTGCTTCCAGAAAATGCCAATATCTTTTTGTTATAAGTATCCATACACAATTATTCCACTATTATTTATTCAAATTAGCTTGATAAAGTGAAAAGTATATAATGTGCGTGTCCAAAGAACACACGGAAATAATATAGTATGTTGAAATTTATACACTCACAGAATATTTACTATGATTTTCTCAAATAAGTTCTATATTCTATATTACTCGTTAATTTTTTTTTATCAGAATCTAATCAATATGATACTTTTTTCAAGGTTTAATATAGGGATTAATTTAACATATTAAAGTTAATTTGATATGTTAGAACAATAAAATTTTTAAAACATAAAAATATACGCCAAACAAACATATATTTTATAATGCTCTCCAGAGTGAACAATTATATGAATGTATGTCTTTTAAATGTAATTGTATGTCTTCATACTATAATTGTAGCAATCTAACGGTAAAGGATTAGCACTAGAGCTCGCCTTATCCTGCACTGTAATTATAAGAATATGAATGCTTCATGGCACTGTATTTGAACATACTTCAGCATGCTGTCCAAATTGTTGAAAGGTGAGTAAATCAGAAAGTAGTGGATACAAACTATCTAGATTTGGACATAAATCAGGCTAAAACACTGCTTATACCTTTCTCAAGAAGAAAGGAAGTAGGTCTCAAAAACCTCATTATTACAAAATATTGAACTAGAACTCTTAGAGGACTGCAAATACCTTGGAGTTTCTTTATATCAAAGTCTAATCTGGAAAATGCATGTCCCAGATACATGGGTTAAGGCTCTCAGTTTAATAATAAGATCTTATCAGGTTGTTTAAGGTCAATAATTTCACGTTTGTCATAACTGATAAAATGGATATAGTCACAAAAAAGACATGAAATCATTTAACTGATTATCTATGAATTTGATAATACTTTACCAGGGAAATGGTATTACGTCTACGCGATATTCATATTAAATTGAAACCCAAACTCAATTTATTGTGAAGGATTGTAATATTATACTTACTTTTAGGAAAGTTCTGTTTAGGTCACTTGAGAGTTGTTTGAAAATTGATTTTCTAACAATGTTTTATTTTATTTTTCCGTCCAGTGTTAACTCTTATTTGTTATTTGTTTATTATTTGTTTATTTAATGTTAAATAAACATTCTCGCAGCCGGTTGGACGGAAGATGAATGCTATCATATGATAATTTTTTAGTGTAAATCAAAACTCACAGGTTTAAAATCAACCATTACTTGGCAAAATAAGTTTATTAAGTGTACATCTTATATTATGTATTGCTTTGAATTACTCAATTCTTTATCAGTCGACCATTGTTAGATTGAATTTATCCCTTGAAATGCAGAATATATCACTCATTCCTTAATTATCAACCATTTTATTTGAGTTTGTAGATATTTTTTGGATATAAATCGTTCATCAGATTCTCCATAGTGAATCTAAATTATGCTCTACTCATGTTTATTCAAATAGAGGCGTTTAATGAATAACTGTTATCGAACAGACTTAGGACAGATGCTTTACATGATTTTGGGAGTAGGGGGTCTACAATATTTATCATCTAAAAGATAAAGTGTAGGGCCATAACCAAATTCAAACAGGAACCTGCGTACTAACCACCAGACTACACGGACCCTTGATATTTACCACTCAGACAGTAGCCATTATACAAATATATATGAAAAATTCTATAATAGCGTGAAAAATGAGATAGGTGAATTAAAGTGAAATGATGTCGAGGATTAATGTGAAGGGTGTGGGAAGAGATGAGACTGATTGGTGAGCCAGCGCACGCACAAGGTCGCTCTGCACTCCGCACGTCCTGCTTTCACAAGCATAGGCTCCGGAGTGCCATGCGGTGCACAACTCAGCTTGAACATTCATATAGTTCGCAAGTAATGCTATCACATTCAATAAAATAATCCATGATATAAAATCCACAGTGTACGTTACAAGGTCGCCGCGGCGATAGGTTCGCACTTATGAATGGTTTAAGGGATTCTGTTTCTTTAACATTATGTATATTAATTGCCATCAATCATACAGGTACCTCTTACATAAGAAATTTCATAGTCACAACGCACGTTAGATAAGACAGCTAGAGAAGTTTCTTTAATTATAACGTCTTTAATTATAAGACGTTAGAGAAGTGGTTCTCACTGGCTTGACTGAACTGAAGCTTACTAAAAAGCTAGCTGATAATCACTTATTCAAATAATGATTAACGGAGCCACTGAATGAATAGTATTGACTTTTAAAAAAAACACCTTAAAGTATTTAATTCTTCAAAGCTTTCAAACATAATGAACTCTCTACTTGTCTCTAACCCCTGCAGTTAAAATTATATCAAAATCATAATTTTATTGATTCTTTCTCCTCTTTAGTAACAATTAAGCATCCATCAATTTTTTTTTTTCTCTTGAAAGGGTATACATATACGCTTTACAGAGTTAACCCATATGTATTTAAGATTAAATTTTCCTTAAACTCACATACTGATAACTAAAGTGCACTTAATATTTTTAATATAAAAAATATAAAGAAATGCACCAGTAAATATAATAGTTTTCTTTAATAGTTTTGTTCGTCCGTAACTAGAATTATTCCAGAATCTCCTTAGTTTCTATTCAGTAATTAAGAACGCAAAATTTAGTAAAAGTCTATCCGTTAAAAAAATTCATAAAGATTAAAGTTTGTCTTTAATTTTAAGACAGCTCTAGCAAAGCTGTGATGCTGTTCAACTTATTGTAGCGTAGTAAAAGAGTGACCTTATGTTGATCATTCATATTATTGCGTATACGATACCACGAACTAACAACCAATTTTTTTCTTCACTCTAAATATTGGGATATTCTGGTTTAGCGAGCTTATTGTATTTTTGAGTATCTTCATGTAGCATATCCGAAGCCCTGTTATATACGATTGAAAAGATAAATATTGTTGTCAAGTGAAAATTTGTTAAGCCACCTGCATTTAGATTTTATCTAGATAACCTGGCCCTTGCATCCAGAAAAAATTCACGAAGCTAGCACAATATATCTTGTTTAATTGCACATAAAACTTGCATAGCAATTAAATGGTATCAACTAGAATAAATGTATGCGTTGGCATTAATAACATAACTGTATTAGAAAATTTAATTACCAATTTTCTTTGTCAATCTGTATTCTACTTAATCATGACCAAAATAATGGAAGAACGGTAAACATTGTACTATTTTGCCAAAGCAGTATTGTTATAAGATATTTTGTAGAAAAGTAAGTGTATTAAAAACAGCTAACTCAGACACAAGCTGTAGCTTAGAGCGCCCTCTGTTAGACAGTTTTGAGGCACTGATTAGATTTTATGTTAATTTGTTTTCTGTCCTAAGTTCATTTATCAGAATCATAATAAATTTTGGTTTTTTACTATTGTTTATTGTAAATAGATCAAAGATATGATAAATCAAAGTACAACATTTCAAATATAAATATGCAGGCCTTCGTTTCCTTGACATCTCTCTTATTAGAGATCATACTTTCCAATCTTTACAATTAACTTTGCTTGTCTACTCCAAGTTGTTTGATTATTACAAATATTTTAATAATTCAATGTCCTGGATAAGATCGTTGGCTTTGGCCAATGATGTATGGCTTCGAATCCCTTATATCCAGGTTTGTTGTTCCTAGAATTTGTACGGTTCTAGTTATATAATTTAATAACCTTTATTTATATATAAAGTTAATTAAAAATAACCTAAAGTGATATATGTTAACTCTCCTTTAAGCAAACTCTCAAATAAATAATGCATTACCAATAATTATATCGGAAGAAGTATGATAACCAAGAAGAGAGATTAATAAGAGTAATTGAAATATTTATCAGACCACCTCAAACGATTTAAAGGAATGAAAGGGAAGGGATGTTATCAGTTAGGCAAGGAAGAGTTTGTTCAGTTAATTACATCACCAATAATTGTAGATTGTTATTTTAGACGGTTTATAAAAAAAATAAATAAATAATAAAGAATAAAATAACTGCCAATAATTTCTTTGCTTATGTTATTTTCAATTAACCTGGTTAGATGAAATGAAATAACAAATGAGAGTTTTATTTTTTTAATTGCAATGCGAACTCAGAAAATTATTGATCTTTTTCCAAGAATATTTTTATTTTAAGTTATGTGAATTGTTATCCAATTGTTTTGTAATTATTATATTTAAAATATGAATTATACCTAATTTGTAGAAGTAATTTTCTGTCAAAATTTATTTCTGTTTGGTCTCTGAGATTTTAATAAAATCTGGATAAACCTACATGACAACAGCCTCTTGTGATACATGATAAAAATCATACAGCTGGACTTAAGTTACCCTTTGATGCGTTATATTGTCTCTTGAAAAAAAAAACAATTCAGACGAATCAAGGCTAAATTGCCTTGATATTATAAAAATAATAAATTGCCTTTATTGCAGGATAAAGGAAAATTACTCAAAAACATTAGTGTTCGTTTCCACTCCAGAGGCTATATATCTGACAAATTTCTTTAAGTATTAGGTTGTTACAGTAATTGATACTTACCGACCCATTTACAAACACACAGCTGTTTGGTTCGTGATAGTAAGTTCATGGTGCATCGACAGGTCAGGGTACGTCGCATTAAATCAAACAGGTGATAAGAACTCTGTTCCTGCATTCCTAATGTGATATGTATTGTATTTATATACTTTAGTTTTCTGAAGTGTACTATTTTCTAATTACTCTTTGTTAGACTTTATACATTTTGCTAGTACTTAGTTAAGTTGGTCATCAAAACACTTATCAGTAGTAAACATATGACTTGTAATACTCGTGTTAGTACCATTTTTAAACAAAATATGGCAATTATTTCAGATCTTCAGATATCCGGTCACAGTCTCTTTGAGCACAATTTCAGGTTACACTGTTTTAAACCGTCACCGTAGCCTGTATTGTATTTTTTTACATTTTTACCACTGTAATTTACCCTTGTATAATTACAGCCACAAATACAATTGACAAAATAAGTTGCATAGAAGTAAACACAGTTAATTAATTTTTCTTTGAAGAATATATTGGATTGTTAAAAAAGTTTTATAACGGTACGCCTAAAATAAATTTTTGTGAATTTATGACAGAACTCTTTCGAAAATGAATTAATTGTTAAATGAGTTAGATGATTAAAAAAATTACTGTACTGGAAAAAAACTTCATAAATTAAATTTTATTTAAAATGTAATAGTTAATACTTTGTGTACTTATAACCTTCTTTTATTTATTTTGCTTATTTATAGACCTAGGTAGAGAAAACTGTTCTGTAACGGTAAACAATCAAGAGCTATCAAAAGTTTATAGCTCTTTTATGATAATTTTAAATTAATTTAAACACCTTAGTTTCGTTTTCAAAATATTCAGAATGACAGCCTAGGAGCCACACATTTCTCCTAGAGTATCAGAGAATTGAATTTTTAGGTGACAGGTGCAAAGTGTTTATAAAATTTAAACTTTATTAATAAAATATGAGGATATATAATCTGAATTAGGAAAAAGTGGATATTAAATTTAAAGGGTTTATAAATACTTTTTATACAAAATTTCAAAGAGCCTACAAATACCATCAAATGATCACAAATATTCCATACTAATATATATAGAGACTGTTAAAGATAGACCGACTCATGAAGGCGGTAAAATCACAGTTAAGAAACTCCGAAACCACTGATACCAAATAATTAAATTTTGAACAGTGGATTTCTTTAATTGTCTAAGCAATTAATAAAATATGATTCTTCAAAATTCATTCCCTAAAGGTATAATATGTAGGATAATCTTCTGAGTATGAAAAAAATGCAATATATTTTGATCAAGTTATCTTTAAATCCGAGGACTTTAGAGAGAATCAGGAAACACGTCATGAAATTGACTTTATACAAATTTTATGTCTATAATATTTGGGCTGTGACGTCACATACGAGGATTTAAGAGACTCTAACATTTTTCATTAACATTTCTTTTTCAATCACTATAAACAAATCACAGGGTCAAAACTACATATTTGGGTTAGGCTTAGTGACCTGAAGTATGTTTCTTCAATTGACAATTGAGCCTATGTTGCTCTTTACAAATCAGTAAATGAGGATAGTAAATCCATGTAAGAGACATTATATTTGGAGAAAAAGCAGTATATTCAAAAATATTTTAAAAAATTAACAAAATTATGAAAAAAAATATAAAATTTTTTATTAAATAATAATTTTCTGCTATTCAAAATAACTCTTATTTCGTCGCATTTTATAGAGTATTAATTCAATAAAACTTTGAGTAACTTCTCATGTTTTTAAAGGATATACTCAAGGAGATTGATAAGGAATTGGAGTGACCATATGTCAGGTTTAATAAATACTGCTATAGAATGGAAGCTATTTGCTTATAGTATTGGATGAAGAAGTAGACTTATAGGAGATAGAGAGATGAACAGGATAAATTCTGTAGAACACTACTTCACAATGATTGTGACAAAATTGGTTGGAAAAAGAGGAGTCCCTTGTCCGAAGAAGGCTCACTTCCAAATGGAATTTTAAAGTATTAAAATTTATTAACAAGGCGTATTTTTGTAAGTAATAAATTAATAACAGTTGTTTTTTGTTATAAGTAATAAAGTATAGAAAGTTATAAGTATATATAAAAAAAAAACAAATATATTAGAAATTAATGATAAAAAAATGGAAAACATTTATTATGGAACATTTGTATTAAATGTTTGCCTTACATATACATTGGTAGTAGAGGCTGCTCTTTTCTTCACCTATTCAAATCACTTATAAGAGAGCTGCTAGTTTTTAATAAATTAACACTGAGTCATTTGTAACACACCCATCGAATGGTATAACTTTCTAAAACTACTATCCTAACGAACAAAAAGATTTTATTTACAAATACTATTTGATAAATAAACAATACTGTTTTACATTACAAATATTATTTTTTTTCATCCAATGTACAACATAGGATTCATTGTTGAATGATACTAACGTTTGTTAATTAATTATATAGTACAAAATGTTCACAAGAAACTTTAATAATCAACATTATTACAGTGACTTGACTTATCAATTAGAAGTTTAAATAAGAATCAATTATAAAAGAAAATAAACTTATTTCATTAAATTTTTAAGTTTAAAAAAAAAGTTTGAGGGACATTTTAAACTAGTGCTTCTATCAGTATAACATATAATACACATTTACTTTTAACACAAAGAAAAAATATGATGTAATGTACAATGTAATAAAAGAGCTTTTATTTGGTTAGCATGTATTAAGGAGTAAATATCTCAATTTAAATTGCTTATCAATCAATGATGAGTTCTGGTAATCAATCTCAGATTACAAGAATTGCTGCTCTCTGAAAATGATAAACTCAAATGATCAAATTATTCAGAAAATATATGTATACAATTACTTTCTTTCTTTACTTCTAACCTCAATTATTTTACCCTTTTGTGTTCTTAAATTTAGAAGTCACACAGTAGAAAAGATTTTTGTGAAAAACAAAATCATTTATATTTTTCAATGCTAATTAAAAAATATATATATACATGCTCTTAAATTACATGTAATTTTAGAAAGATTTAAATTAAAAAAATACTGTATTGTAAAGAAAGACATCAGATGTTATCTGAGTAAACTTAATCTGTATTTTTTCGTTTTTATTTGACAGTTTGTTCACGGGGAACTGCAAGCACATGATAAGTATACTTTTTTTTTTGCTGAATTCCGTTTTCATGCTTTTTTTGTTTACATTTGGTATACAGTTGTTTCTTTTTACCTACACAACTAAACCACATTAATCCAAAAAAACTGGTGTGAGACGCTTCATGACTCTTTTTTAGTTTTCATTATAAACTAGTAACCTGATCTGACAGGCTTTTTTATTTAAAATATTGTATACGTATTTTATCACTTATATATTGCAGAATATCTATGATAAATTTCAGGTGAATTGATATTTATTGGAATAAACCTATCAAACAAAAATGTTAATATCTATGAACTTCTGATTACAGGAATATATTTAGAAAAAAGGAATTTTGAACAATTACGAGAAATTAACTTAACTTAGTTCTTTCTTTCATCAGTGGAAGGAAATTTGAAGAAATGAAACATTATCATATCTTAAATAACAAAAAAAATTTTCCTTAAGAATACATCACTGACAGCTGAATAACAAAACAAAAAAAAATGGCGAACGTCAATTTTATACAGTTACAGTTTTTTTTTTGATTTAGGAAGCTAAGATTAATTATGTTTAAAAAAAATGTTTGGTAAGTAAAATTGTTAATTGACTATGTGCTTATAGATTTTATCTAGTCATTTGTTATCAACAATTTTAATATACATATTTTGTATCAACTTGTTAACATATTTGATCGTCTATAACTTTCATAGATTTAGAAATTTATAATTTTTCACAGATTTCGAGAGTCATTCATTCACACAGACCTCTTTAAAAAGTAATGAACAATACTGATTTGGTTTGTTAGTAACTTATAAACTGTTTATATAGTCCAGGGTCGAAAATTATTACCGATTAGTATTAACATTTCATACATTTGCTCAAATTGTAAATTGTTATGCACGTATATATATTTAAAATTATGCTAGTTCATGTAATTCAGAAGATAAATGGATATTGGGCGTTTAACTAAAATCCTTGGAGGAGTTTGATAAACGACAGCCAGACCCAACAATTTTATGACAGTAGTTATATTCTTGTTCAGAAATTAAAACAAATTGTTTCTAATAATCTTAACCAGGAATTCGTAATTGGAATAATAAGAACTCTCAATACTAATAATAATTATCACTTTAACAACTAGAAATTTTTTAAATTATTTAAATAATCAGTTGTAATGATTTACATCATATTTATGAGAGAAAGGATTCCATTTTAGGACAGGTACAAACTGATTGCGAAACCTATTTCATTAGAAAATGTAAGATTACTTAAGAGATCTCCAAACATGTATATCTACTGAAACTCGACATCTAAATTTTGACTCAATTGTAACTCTTAAATTACTATAGTTAATAGAGAGTGCAAATGATAGTAACAATAACTGTACCTAAGCAATATGACCTTGTTGTTCCTAGTAAATAACTGTTAAGTGACGGTGGTTACTTAAATCATGACAAAAACATACGCAAAAATATCCGTACATTAAAAAAATGGTCAAGCAAACATTGGTTCTGTTTTTTTCTTTTCTGTTCATTGTTTTTGAAGTTATGGTACCGTAAAAATCCCATGTATCAAATATGTAGAGTATTTTTTAAATTTACAGTACAAAGTACAAACCACATCGTTCTTTACAGAAATATTCTTTTCAGTGTGTATTCATAAAAAATTATACTACAACATTCAAAAACACAATAATATAAACTAATTTATTGAAGGAAATTATTTAAAAAATAAATTTAATTTAAAAATAATTTAAATCAATTTTATTTTTAAATTTAAAATAAAAAATTTAATGATTCATTAGATTTAGTTTTTGCTTAACTGAACTTGAAATTCACTTTCTAAAGCTCAATTAATGTATTAAAATTATTAAACATTTTTTTTTAGAAAATTCCAATATTTTGTGCAAAATTTTCAAAAATAAGTATAATGTCACTTTAGCAGTTATATGTAATAATTAAAATTTTAAAATAATTTATATTATAATTAAGAAAATGAAGTCACAAAATTACTTAATTTGAAATTATGTTATATATTGGAGTATAATTAAAATGATACAAAATCTACCAAGGAAAATTCATAACCTTGACAATTAAAGGGAAAGATAGTTATTTGGATATAAAAATAGTTTCATAATTAACATTAATTATTTATTTATTTAACTCACCATACATATTTAATAATACATATGAATATATTTACATTGTTGAAAATAAAATATTTGAGTGCCGTCAATTAAGTATTGGAAACAGTTCTTCGTAATATTTCGCAGTGCCCTTTATATTATATTTTTTAAATTCTTCACCTGATATTGGAAAAATACTAGACCACTTAGTATTCTAATAATAAATAAGATAATTATAATTAAACTTCTTTTAAAATTTCTTTATGTTATTTATAAATTTAATCAATCTAGATTAAAACTGCAGGTATTCTGATAAGACAATTAAAAATAATGTTTTTTAAACAAATAAATATTTATTAGAGATTTAATTCTAATATTTTAAATGATAAATTTTAAAACAATACTATGTTTTGAAAGTAATGATAATTGACTGCATCAAATTCAATTGTAGTATTTTGTTACCTGATGATTGATGACAAACTCAATTTATTTTATAAAAAAAAACATATTAGGGTAATTTATGTTACCCATACACGCACAGACATCATCTAATAAACGCCATAAAAGGACTTTGGGAATCTCAAAACATTGAAATCTGTCAATATCTCGAGTTCGATTGTTTTCATGATCATTATACTTTACTTATAGTAAACTAAAAATGTAAAGTAAAATGAAATAATTACTTATATTACATTTGAAGTTAATTATTGATGAATCTTTCACGAATTTTTTGAGTGAAACTAATTTTTTCGGTTTATATTACTATTAAACGTACTCTGACAGTTTTAATTATTTAATGTATCCACGGTATCAATATAATAAAGGGGTATTAAATTTATTTTGTTACAATCTTTATAACGTAGTATGTTTTTATAAACTATCTCAAATGCTTATCAAAACCAGCTGGTAATATAATAAACTAAACAAACTGTGGCAATTAATTGATATATCATTAGATTACATTATCTATCAGTTTCATTTTATTTAATTGTTTGTTACTTAATACATTTTAATTTTGATTTTTTTTTTTTTGGTTATTATTACTTGTCTGATTTTATTTTGTTACTATTAATTTTTTAGCTAAATAATAGTATTTAAATTAATGCTAACAACAACCTATTCCTTTTCACTATTGAATCACACTCAAACAAAAGAAACATTCCTTCTTAGGGCTCGGTTGCCTACCAGGTGGACTGCAGGTTGTGTATACCGGAAAGCCCTGTATGACCTGCACGAATTTTATTGAATTTACTAATAAAGGACCCCGTTGGAATGAACTTGTTCTACTAAAATAGACCCCATTTTTCTAGCCACCTTTACCTGATTTCCTTTTCGTCCATTCTTCAGCCTGCATTCATACGAAAGCTGACATTAGCGGTATACACCATGAAGGCTCCAGGCCACTGAAGTTTTGTTGGTTCCAACCTGTTCTTACCGGTCCACTGCCTTATTTCCCTATAATGCCTAGTGTTATAGGAATTCGATTCAGAGTGAACTTATTTTACTGGTTATATTATTAATTTTTGAACAATCAATATACCAGACCAAAGCCCATTGCTAGGAATCAAGAAGCTTAAAATCGAGGTGATCATTTTTGATTACTTTCACGGTCTTGTAGAATATTCTATAAGGGGCAGAGTATCTGACCACATATAGCTAAAACAATTAATGTTCCGTTGTATAACAACTTTGTAGGAATTTCCATTTGGTACAAATCTCAGTAACTACAAGATTGCGTTCTCTTGATAAATAATATCCTAAAGGAAGGCATTTAATAACTTAATAAATGAGTGCCTTTACATTTGTCTTAGGAGAGTACACAACCGATGGATATCATACCGTCGGTATAATCACAACAGTAATAGTAAATTAATAGAGTCAAAATTAGATTTTGGTTAAGACTATATGTTCTATCAAAGAATTTCTTAAAAGCAGGACAGTTCGTTTTTGTCATTACTTACTATACCTGTTGCAGGCATTTTCTGTTTGTTCTTTCAAAAAAAGACTTCAAGACAATTTTCATATATTTTTTATTTTTGGCATAAAATTTTCAATGAAAGCGTTTTCGACATTCTACTTGAGAAAGGTTTATGACCGTTTTAGTAGAATGTATATTCAAACCTTTTTGCTTTACTGTTCTTTCAAAAATTTTGGAGTGCATGCTGCATAAACCCAAAGGTAGTACTATCTAGCACGATACTTATTATAATAATAATAATTTGATCTTTCTATCGTAGTGTGCAGTAAATTTGGTTACTTACAGTTGTCAGTATGTCATCTACAACTAATTCCCACAATCCTGGTGACGGGACGCCTCCCTGAGAAGAACCTTTAGTAGTCTGAATTCCAGATGTGGTAGATCCAACACTTTCATTAATTATTTTGCATTCAATTGTTGTAATCCATTATATATTTCCTGAAGTAAGACATCTACATATTAGTACTATTTTCGTGGATTCGAGGGCTCATTATCAAAACGGTCTTCAATATCCATGAAGCAGAGTGATTCCTTTAAAAATTAAAGAGTGTTCTATTTGGTTATCGAAAATCTTAGGCACTATTTCCGTTGATTAACTCTTTTGTTGTGGATGTTCTTCATTACCCCCCTGATGTGCCTTCACCTTGTCGTGGTAGGGGGGCTTAACATTCCTGGGCGATTGTTCGCTCATGGTATGAACTAAGAAAGGCACCACTGGAAGTTATTTAATCATATGAACTAAGAAAGGATGGTTAACCTGGGTCGGAGTTCGAAGGTTGGAAGTCCGCTTGATCGCTCAATGGCTTGGGGAGGTTGCCCGTTCTTAAAAGTCTCATGTGGCTAGAGCCTGTCTTTTTCAAGAGTTTGTCAAGCTGGGCGTGACGGGGTTGGTTGTGTCCCTGTGTCGGGGTCGGTCTGCGGGCAGAAGGTCCACTCGATCGCGTTCATGCGGGGTGGGGTGATGATGCCTGTCCTTTCGACTTTTTGAGACTAGCACTGACTTTTCAAGATTGCACTCTGACTGTGGTAACAAAATAGCTCCTTTTATTTAGTATATTTGTATTTTTTCCATACTTTATATATTTTTATACATTTTAATCAATTTTTACTAACTCACCCATTTACAGTTATAGGAATAATAAATAAATTAAAAAAAAAATTGCCAAAGGATAATGCTTATTTTGATGTACAACAATATTCAATTGATTTTAGATCATTATGTATTTTTAGTCATTTTATCCAGAAAAGTGTGGAGATTAAAGGTGATTGAATCGTATCTGTCGAAGTGCGTTGGTACATAACAATCATTATTTTTAAACTTTTAGTTGTATACAAATAAATCAGGTTTTCCTACGCATGATCAGGCTACATACAGCTGCCTGGGTGGGAAGCATGAATTTTCCAAATTCCGTCCACACATTTATTTGGTTGTAGTGCCACCCGGAATTCCGTTTTTCTTGGCTGGTAATATAGCCCGTGAACAGAGCCACTGAAGAATTCCGTGATTTTGTGGTAAATTGGGAAAATGTCACTTAAATCGGTGGTAGGCGCGATTTTAAGGAACTTTTTTGGAAATATGGTGCATTGGGTTAATTCATCGATGGCTATTTTCACATTCCCAATGTCCAACAACTATTTTGTAAAACGTTCAGCGGATGCATAACTTAGTAGTTGTATAAGCATATCGGTCTTCAAGTTGAATTTATGTACGTAATGACATAAACAAATGATTTGAGACATTCATTGAGCTCATCAGCGGGTGTGTGTCGTGATATAACTGATAGAGTTTGTCGAAAATCACCAGACAATAAAATGATTGCGTCACCGAAGAGATGTTGATTTCCTAGAAACACAGGGAATGCAATGTTGAATTTTCAGTCATATAGAAAATCACTTTGCATCAAAGCTTAATAATACTCTAGTATTAAAGAAATAATTTAAAATAAATGAATTTAGATATACTCAAAATCCGAATTTTCTATGGAATATGGTTTTATTTGCATAGAAACCTTCACTGGCATACATACGTCCAACCATTCCCCAAGGTTTATTCACAATCAGATGAATGGTTTACGAAGGCATAAGAGACATTCAACATTAATTTTTACTTATATAAAGTTATAATTTATTCATGTTAAGTATAAATGAGCATGCTGAAGTTTATAGTTTGTAGACTTTTCCTTTTTTTCTTAATTATATTTACAATTGCTTTCATTCATCATTTATATTTTCCTTCCCCAGATTCCTTTCTTGGTTGGTTTTGAACCGTCTGTGTAATAGGTGTGCTTGGTCTCTCCCTATATATTCTTCTGATGACTGTTGAAACAAAAAAATTAAGACTGTCGTCGGTCAGTGTTTGTTTATGTCTCTATCTTTACCACTTTAACTTTGCTTATATCTCTATTTTTTTTTTTTTTTTTTTTTTTTTTTAGCGGCTATATTTTGATTGAGTTTACTGTCGCTTCCTCACTGTACCACTTCTTCACCTAGCAACAACCATTAAGAGGGTTCAAATATTGAAAGTGAGTCATAGTGTTTTTATTTAACGTATTATATAAGTTTTTAATGCATGCATATGAACCTATAAGCCATTAATTATATATATAGCGTTAATTGATAATAATTAATAATAGAATTTGGTTAGTTTCCTAGTTTAGTGATAGCTTTGAAACATTACGTATCAGTTTTATTATTAAAAAAAAAATGGGTTTAAGTAGTTAAATGAGTAAAAGTAAACAAAGCGATCGCTAAGGGAGATCTTTGCTCTAATATATTTATTATTATAAGATTGTTTGCACCATAAATGTTAATATGACATAATGAGAATGACCTATATTGGTGCCAAACTCTCTGTTCTATCTCAGGGCTAACAGTAACTTGAATATGACATTGGTGATTGTAAATGATATTGGTAATTATTTTGATTTTTGATATATCCTGCTCTCTCTCTCTCACACAGTGAAAGATAGGGAGGGAGGGAGAGAGAGAATAGCTTATGAAGCCTATTTTAGTTGACTTAGAGACTCAAGTGGATCTTCATCTAGATCTAAGGTTGTAATTTTGAAATGAATCCTTGTTTGTTACAAAATAAATTAAATCATAATAATGAAGTATAGAAATATGAATACATTATAAATGTTATCGTAACCGGCTTTGCTATTAATGGCATACATTAGTTTTATATTTTACAAAAACATCACTTCGGAGTTCAATTTCACATATCTTAAATTCTCAATGGATTTATAAAATAGTTTCCCAATAGCTTTCTTTTTCTGAATGGGCATTTTCTAAAGTTCTTAACATAAATTTTCGGGAAGTTAAAAACATAAAAGGTACTGTTCGTTAATTGCCAAAATTTAAAAAGACATCAGGTAAAAGTAACAAATATATCTTTTCTGAAATGTTAATCCTTTTGATTTTCCTGAAACCTTACTAGGGTCAGCGTAAATAAATATATAATATTTCATTAAGATTTATAAAGCTTTGGCAACAGACAAACATATTGAGGATTCCATTTTTATTATTGTACTTTTAGTAATACGGAGTTTGTACCTTACTGTATGCATCAAAACCCGTAAGCATCTTAAATATTGAATGTAGGGTTACTTTCGTTAAACCTTTTTAATCAGCAAGAGTAATTTACGTATATTTGACTGATTTTAATACCCTAGAGCTGGTGGCTAAGCTTTGGGTATGTGTTTTTTTATTTGTTGTGACCCTTAGTAAAAGTTTGGCCACATTTGGTAAAAGTATTGTATCTATTTAAGTTATTAACAGTTATACCTAAACTTGCATAATTGTTTAAATTAAATAAAGTAAGCGAAGAAGTGTATTCAGAAGTCATTTTATGGAGGTACTGTTCTGTTGGGGAGGGCTTTGTCCTTGGGATCACATTATGATATCTGCTACACTTATTGTCAAGTCTTCTCTTAATTACTGAAGGTAATCATGACTTTTGCACATTTCTTTTGCTTTGTTTATTTTGGAGATGAAAAGGCGTGCTTGTGATATGTGATTTGTCCTGTATTAGCAACCGCAAGACCTCGCGGAGCACATCTTGTCATCTGGCTTGCGCCATACAGCAAAAGGCCAAACTCCGCTCTTGCTCCGTTATGGCTCTAGTTGTATAACCATGCACACTACATTCACGACCCATCCACCCTACTTTGACCTGTATTCATTGAAACTTTCTCCTTCCCTCGGGTTTCACACTATATTGCTCAAGCCTAAGCGGAAAAAGGTAAACTACTTTAAAAAGTTCAGTAACTCCACTGAACAAAATTAATTGAAACCTGTTCCAATCTAATAAATAAAAGAAAGGTTTTGTCTGTATATTGCTTAGAACTGATTCATTTCAAGTTATCTTCACGTTTCATACATTAGAGAAACAAAGTTCACACTTAGAAAAATTTTTATCTGTCGGTTTGTCCGCAAAATTTTGTCACAAGTAAACTCAGCCGCCATACAACATAGCAAGCTGAAATTTCGCAAGTAGGTTTATGTATGTCTAACTTAAAATATAAGATTTGAATGGATTGAAAATTCAACGTAGAAACGAAGTTATGGACTTTTAGCTGTCTTTGGCTAACTTCCCAGATATGTTTATTTCGAAAATATACAGGTATAGTAAGCAGGTATCGTTAGTTGATTTCAATTTCATTTTCATTTAAACTCCCAGCAAAAGATAATTGGCATGTTGTTTCCCGAAGTTCAAGATGTGCCATCTATTCAAAATAACTGGCTTTGCGAGCGAGCAATTCTCACCCCTAAAAATGAGCAGCAGAAAAAATCAATAACAAGTTCTTGCACTATATCAAGCTGAGGAAAAATTACAAGTCAGTAATCGGAGTGATTAATGACGAGGAAGCAGTTCATTATCCAATTGAATTTCTTGACTCCGTGACTACTCCTGGACTGCCTGTTCATGACATAAAACTTAGAGTAGGGGCACCAATCATGTTGTTACGAAACTTGAGTGCCCCAAAAATGTGCAACGGACACGACTCCAAATACGTACTCTGCACAGATACATCATAGAGGCTGATATCATGTTTGGGTGTGGTACAGGGGAGTCAGTGTTTATACCACTCATACCATTGTACCTAGCAACTGTCCCTTTCAATTCAAACGGTTTAATTTCCCTTCAGCGTCTGTTTCACAATGACGTAAATAAGTCGTACGGCCAAACTCTGTCTACGGCAGGAATTGAAGTGAATAAGGCTAAGTGTTTCTCGCATGCTCAACTGATGTTGCTTACTTAAGAGTTAGAGCAAGAAGAACTCTCTGTTCTTCCATGCACCTGAAGGACACACAGTTATTGTAGTGTAGACAGAGGTGCTTACTTAACACTGTACTAATAAATATATTTTTTCCTATTCTATAATTTTTCTAATAATATTTTGAAATACTACGTATCATCTCTGATTTTTTGTAAAACACCCGTATTATTAAAATCGATCCACATCTTCAAAACAACAACAGCAAGTCTAATTTATCCAAAGTAATAACAGTAAACCTTAACCTCAACAAAAATAAATGCCATTATTTTAAATGAACAAGATTATTATGAACAATGATACATAGTTTTAATCAGTGTACCTTGTTTTAACCGACTATTAAACCAGGAATCTTGTTAATAAATTCGGTTCTCATAAGAAATCTAATTCTCCCAAATACAATTTTTTTCTTTCCAGTGATCTGGTTAGTTCATAAGTTGAAGCTATCCATTTATTATTGACTTACTATATGAGGTTTGCATGATTCAAATTTCATTAAATTTAAATTATTTCAAGAGCCATATAACAATTGAAACGAAAACTATTTAGTTTTCCCTGCATTCTCTTTGGGATGTGTTTACCTTAATTTTGTTAAAATCTCAGAGGAAAAAAAGTGACTTATTTGAAGTAAATTCTTCTAACGATAAGATAAAATTTAGTACAATCAAAATTATTCATATTTCAAGATACTTACTAACAAAGACTTACATTATCATTCCCATAATTTAAAATACAGTGTAAGAAATAAAGTGAAAGATTTATTGATAGTATTTTCAAGAAAACTTGATTTCTTTTTTTTAGGATGTAACTTATTTTCTCTGTTATTACTAATACAGAATTAAATAAAACATTTTCCATTCTATTTCATCTAATCAGGTAGACTGAGAAGAATCTATATGAAGTAATATTAACAGTTTTTTTACGTCCTAGCTTTAAACACCATTTATTATGTTTTAAAAAAAATGATCTCAACTCATAATAAAAATATATTGGCAATATAATTGCCTACCTTAAATCTACCTCGCCTAATTATAATTTCATCAATTGATTAATTGGATTGTTCATTACTATTACCATTACGGCTGCGATTGCCCATTACCATTTCTGGTAATGGGTTTAATTACAGTAAAGTGAGAGTGAACCTTCAGGTTCTAGCTGAACCCATAATTTTTTTATTCTTTTCCCAAGCAAATCTTGACAAAAATTGTATGTACAGTTTTTTTGTAAATAGAGATAGCAAGTTTCAGGTGATTTTTTTGACCACGAGGTGAAAGATGAATGCAATGTGCTCCTGTGAGCTGAGGGAAAACATGGTGGACAATAAGCGATAATAATAGGAATAAGCGAGGAGGAATGCCGACAAATCTTAATTTGTTTCATGACAAAGGCCTTACTCTGCGAACACAACCCTCTCAACAGGAGAGGTTTGGCGAACCTCGATACAACCCTGACCTTCCCTCTAACAACTTTCATCAAATCTTATGCTTTAGCATGTAACAAGTTCAAAGAACATGTCACAACATGGTTGATGCAACGTTTTATGATGGAAGAAAACAAAAACGTGTGCCAAACTATGACAAGTGCATCGCATATAAAATAGAGCGATCTACAAAGAAAGATAGCTTACGATTTTGGCAAGAAAAGTTATTTCTGTCTATGTAATATTTTGCTTGCATTACCAAACGGAATATCTTTGTGAACGTGCTGCGTATACCAAAAGGAATTTCGTTCAAGTTTTCTCTTTCTTAATATCTGTTTAAAAGTTGAAATATATAGAGACATCATTTTTAAGATGATAATTTTAAAATTATAATTTTCTAAGCAAGTCTAAACCAATGTTTTAGTACTCAACTAATATTATTTCTAATCTCAAGCACATAAATTTGCCATATTATCAAGAAATATGACAATAGGCACGAGGTGACTATTTACTGTAAAAGTGATGCGTTTGGTATTAATTAGAATATCACTTTTTATGAATCAGTTCAACAAAAATTAACACTTAATATTAATACGTTACACATATTTATAATATTATAACGAAAATGAAAATAGTTTACTTCGAACATCAATAGCTAAATAGAAAAAAGTTGTCACTTTGTCATAAGCATCTGTTCCTTGCTTAAAAACTCAAGCGGCATTTTCAAATCCAAAGAACAGGATACCGTTATTTCATATCATAAAAGATATGCTTATCTTTAGAATTTCTTATAACCGTCAAACGGTATAGTGAATTAATGTTGTATCTGAAGTTAATTAATCTCGCTTTTATATGTCATGATATCATTATAAAAAATAAATTTGCATAAATGTGGGTAACATAAAGCTGAAATAATTAAGCATTTATCTTACTAAATTTTAAGCCTAGTTTGCCGTTCTCTTCGAAGTCATCTTTTACATGCTGAGCTGGACTCCCGCGGCGCCACTGGATTGTAAGACTGTTTCAAAATCAAGTTATATAAGTTCAAACCATTAGACTATAAGAATTGCCACTTCTAAACAATAAGTATATAATCAGCATTGGTCCTTTAAAAGCGAAGTGGACTACATCTGTTCTGGGCAAATTCAGTTTAAAATCCAAGTTTTCATAATTTCAACTGTCCTGGTAAAAACTGCGATTTGGAAATTCATATTTTTTTTATGAGATTTGAGTTTGTAAGAGTGCCTAACAGTTTGTGATAACCCCCAATAAAAATAGCCATATTACCGTGCTTATCAGAAATTTTTTATCACCCATTTCGGCCATGAGTCATACGTTGAGAAAGATTGGTCTAGTTGTGTAAGTATTTATAACAAAGAGAAAGTATTAGTGGCCGGGATTTCTTTTGTTTATTGCATGAACAAAATTATACATTCAAAAAAATGTATACATAATTTCTTATTCCCTTCAATATTCATTATAAAAATCTACAATCATGGTCAAGTCAAATCCACGGATGTCCAAGCTACATACGATCTAAATAGGAGCGATTAAATTTTAATAAAATTTTCAGTCTTAACCATTTATATACAAACAAAAATAGTGTAAAAATTAGTATATATATAATTAAAGAAAGTCATAACGTGTAGGATTAATCATTTCATGTATCTAAATTTTGTGATCACGCTACAGATGGCGCCATTCGATGAATAAGGTCTATGTAATGCCCAAAAATAGCTCTTATGATGTAGGTCATCTTTATAGTTTTTGGGCAATATTGCCTCAGGGAAGCTCAATTTATTTTCCATCACTGGTTTTTTAACACATTTTTTTTGTCTAAACTACTAACTCTAAGCCGTTAAAATTTTGATGTTATTATAGAACTAATAACGACATAAACTGAAAAAAATTAAACATTTTTTTTAAAGAATAGCTCAATCTTATCCAAAGATATAAAAAATGTTGACTTATGATTGAATGTGAAATCTTGTAACCACGACACTGCTCACACAGTCTGCAAGTCATAAACAAATTAAAAGCAACAATCTTCCCTGATTTAAAATAGAATCTCGGTCTCATCTTAGATAATAAAGGTCAGGAAGACCTTCAATTTTATATTGATGATCTTTCAAGTTTTCTTTACATTCGTCTGTAAAAGAGTGATGGTATTGCAATGCAAATATTACTACTTAGTTTTAGGTATACCTAATTTAAAGCACCTACTTTATGAAATTTTATAATATTTGGAAATTGTAAAAAGAAATGTTTGCATATTGGCAATGGTGTATTGACATGGACAGAATGGCGCTTGGCATTGCCAAAGATGAAAATTGAAAATACTCAGAAGAAAACATTTTAATAAAAGCGATAACATAAGTATTTATTTTCTTCCAAAAAGGCATTAAAATATTTCAGCATAAACCTTGTCGTTGCATTGTAGTCGGGAAATCCACCTTGAAATGAATAAGAATTTTTACAAAAAATAACATTACTGATTTTTATAACGTTCTCAATCCCAACTGTGTTTATCACAACAATTATATTTCCATTTTAATGAAAAAATATTCAGGCTACAATAGCATTGCACCATATAGATAGTAGTCCGAAATTAAAGATTGATACAACCTACACTTGCTTTTTCAATGAATTCATTGAAATTACAAAGAATCCCTTGACTTTTGAGGTTCACAGTGAGAACAGATTCTTTCTTTACTTTAGTGGTAATTTGATGACCACCTAAAGTAAATGTATAAGTTACAAATGTTTGCATTTGTCTAATTGAAATAAGTTTTTGAAAACGGCTTTTCTTATTCACTCAGCTGAGTGTAGACCACTCCAGATTTGTTTGATTCTTTTCTTCGTTCCTGTTCATTCTGAGAATAATTCAGTAGATAAATATGACTAATATTAATTTAATATTAATTATTTAATGTTAATGTATTTTCTTTGCAATGAGACAAAATAATACGAATGTATATTATGCTATTAATGACCAACAAGATATCAAGCATTCTAATTGATATGTTACAAAATTATAAGTGCATGTCATATTAGAATCCATTAGTTTGCTAATAATTTTTTCGCCGGTTCGTTTTATAATATTTATGGCAGATCAAGTGACTGGATCGTTGCAGAGGGTGGAGCTTGTCATATACATGTAACAGCCTTGACAACTATGGGAAAGTTAATAGTTGCCGAAAAGTATTATTCATTTGTTGCACAACTAGCTGTTTTCTACTCGGCAAGACATTGACTCCAGCCGATTTAGATGTCACAAGCTGAGCTCTGTTTTGTAACAACTACGTGTCTTCATGAAAACACAATAGTTTTTTAACTTCCTGCGCGTTCTTTTCCCTGTTGAGCAAACACTATGTACAAACAAAACTCACTCCAGAGAGAATAAGAGCAGGAGGTGTGAACAGTGTCAAAGGGGCGACACACAGGTCTATTTAGCGCCTTGGGTTTTTTCCGAACACCTGACCGTTGTATAAACCTAGTAAGCATCCTCCCACAATCTTATATCACTACACATATAAGTAAACTTGTCAGTTTCTTTTTGAGACCCCAATGAGGCTTGTTCATTAAAAAACCTTGGTATCTTTCACTTGTCTTGCCTGGTTTTTCATCCACTTATATTTACAAGTCTGATGACCCCCGAGAGTGATTTTTTGAAAAACAAGAATCTTTAATAATTTCTTATTTCAACTTCAACCCTCTATTGTTGGAGACCATAATAATGACTGATTTAACAATAGATATTGGTTTCACTCTTATTTTGATTCTCTTTGTTGATTCATACCTATTCATGTACATAGTATAGCTTTATTTTATTTTTGATTCTTTTATTATTATATTATATTATTTGTTATTATTATTATTTATCTCCTTACTATACTTTTTTTAAATAATACTATGTTATGATTTTTTTTACTTTGTTTTGTAATGGACTTGTTATGTACAGATGAATTATCAAAAAAACACATGGAACATATGGATAACACCACATTATACCTTACACATTATAGCAATATTACAAAAATAATTAACATAGAAAGTGAGCATCTTAGACTAAAATTACAAAAATCCTCATTATAAAAAACACAAGTCGAATATAAATGTTCAGGACATTTTGATGAGATTCAAAATTATTTTGAACCAATCAAGCTACAGAAGAAGACCTTTTCAGTTAAGCGTCTAAACTACTTATCCATATGTCTACCTGAATGATAAACAAACATCTTATTCCGCCAGCGGTCTTTAGAACTAATACATGTAGAACACAAGTTCACTTGCCTCCTGATGAATGGACATTACCTTCCCCTGCTTCAAAGGGTGGCACTTGAAACATGCTGTGCATTCGATATATATTTATTGTACAGACGGAATATTGAGATTCTTTTTTAGGGTGATTCAAAAGCTGATGAAGAAACAAGTATCAACCAAGTAACGTTACATGTTTATAATGTCTGTTTTCAAGATTGTTTGCTACTAAAATTAACAGCTAATATATATTACTTTACTATGCGGATATAATATATATCTGTAGTCAAGCCGGCATAACAGCATTATACTGAATGCAGTTCAGTGGATATATGAAGTTATAGAAAGTACAAATGTGTTAATATGGATGGGGTAACGACTGAAAATGGAAGTGAGTAAAGGACTGTGGTCAATAACAAGTTTGAAAGCTGCTCCAGTCTCTTCATAGAATTAAAATGATTCAGAGAGATACCAGTCGGAATGATCTTCAGGTTGGGAGGTGAGAAATAGTAGGGGACTGATTAAAGGTAGAACAGCTACAGGGGAAATATGAGATATTTAGATAAACTTTTTAATTCCATATGTATATGTGAAATCAAAGTTTATCAGGCAGAAATCAATCTTTCGAAGCTAACGTTTCAATTTTATTTAAAACCTTCTTTTAATACAATACAAATATTGTATTCCATATTGTAAGACTATGAATATAAATTAATATTGTCACCCATTTATATATATAAGTCCTTTATATATAAGGACCAAAATATTGCCTTTGAAAGTCTAATCTGAACCAGGAAAACTGACTAATTTCTAATAAATGTATATCCTCTTCTACTATAGAATGTAGAATGATGTCTCTCCTAATCATCATTACAATGTCATTATTGACTATATTATCACAGTAATAATACATAGAAATGCATAGGAGAAGAATAGCTTCAAAATATGTCAGATGTGTAGACGCTCAAAGCGAGTATTCTTACCTGTTTACACAGTTTTATACCTTATATTTGACTCATTTGTTATTTTGCCCTCACTTTCTGCTGATAGTTTTAAGAAGTTAGCTACTTTAGTCACTGATTTAGTTTTCTTTTAATTTCTTTTTTATTTATTGTGTTTATATTTAACATACATTTCTTGTGTATGCATAAAACTTTATACGTACATTACAATCAATGATCAAAACACAATATCAAAATGGGAAAACAAGACTAAGATCTTTCAACCGTAACAAGCAGTCTTCGTCAGAGTCAAAAACCCAACTAAACTCAGTTGGATTTTTGACCCAACTCAAGGGTCAAAAACCCTACTGAAACACTAGATACAGAAAACATCTGGTGAGGGGTTGAGAAGAGTGGGAGGGAAGAGTGGTATTATTTTTCATATTGTGGTTTGATCATTGATTACTATTTCACGTGTTTATATGAAATCTTTTTATCGATGTACATTACAATATTTTTATAATGTCAGTGTTATAATGTCTGGATTACGCATTTCGCAGCAAGCGCTTCACTTACTCAAGTATATGATATTAATCGGAATGTTAATCGGAGTATGTGAGAGAGATGATGTATACGAGTAATACCCCTCCCACCGTATCCTACTAGCAGAATTTGACGCTTAGATGGCCTAGTCACTGTCAACCCAGGTGGCTAGTCTGGACTAATTTGGTTAGAATCATATGCATCTTGTTTATATTACTTCTAAACATTTCGTAAGACTTAATGGAGATAACGTGAATGTTTATGCATCTGTGTATATAAACACTTGACAATAGTAGTTCTCAAATGAATTGGACTTGTAGCTGCTATGCAAAATCCTCAAATATTAGGAAATGTAGTTTGCAATTAACATTAAAACCCTTTTTTTACAGAAAATTTTTTTTTTTGAAATATCATTGAGTAAAATAATTGAAAATTTAAAACAGGAAAACACTTATAGATACAAACAGTCAAGCAGTGATATAAAAATAGTATTCACATCTACCGCTCAAAAATAAAATGTTTGAGCTGCTGTGTTAAGCTGCAGCTCTCTTGAGAACTGCAAGAGAAGACATGAGAATGGATGACGGCATGAGACTACATACGGCGTTAATATTTACAGAATTATAAAATAGGAATCAGGAGTATATAGAGAATGAACTTATCATGGCATAGGACCAAAGCAGAACTGGTAGGACTTCCAAGCATCACCTATTCAGAGATTTATAGATCAATAAACACTGACAAATATTTTATTTTGTAGCAGTAATTTTGTAATTTACTATATGGTAAAGTTGCAACACTGGTGGATGAAAACTCCTTCTGCATTTTCAACAGTCTAACAGCTATCAGACCTTATCACGATCACATTCTCAACTTTGTACTGGCTGTTTAAATCAAGCTCTAAAGACTCAGCGAAGAACTTACACTTGAAGATAATAAAATAACTGAACGTATTTCATTTTTAAAAAGAACTCCAATCCATTCATGCTTATGCCTCAGTTCCCCTCGTTACCACTTTCTCTTCAATAGAATTCAAGGGAATTCGTTGAAATAACATTAAAACTATAAACAGACCTGAATTACAAACTGATAAATAAACACTAATTAATATTTTAATACAAAAACTGAATCCTAAACAAAGTATTTATGTGGTCTGAACTGTTCAACATATACTCCTGATTCCCAGCATTCTGGTGATTGCTCCAATGAATCTGCTAGGATGATTTTGAAATATGATGTAGGAACATATTGGCAATGCACAAAATTGAATAATGTTAAGTATTTTCACTTATGTCATCAGAATAAGATATGACAGTACTTGTAAGCAGGTCTGAAACATTTTGTTTACGTTCATTTACCTCATTCGGTACTTTATGGTGGAGAGGTCTTAAAAGGGAAATCGTCTGCTCTTTGTGGCAGTTACATTTTAAAGTACTATACTGCAAATACATTGATTAGTTTAGTTAAACGCTCTGTGTCTATAATAATGTAAAATGAATTCCTAATGTCCTGAGATAAGTCATTTAAACTTGTGCATTGCTGCCATTAACTATCCTTACATGATTGCAATGAGTGAAGTAATAGCACAAGTCAGATATCACTTGTCTGATTACATCATCAGTGTTATTATGTAAACAGATAGAAGTTCTAATGATGGACTGGCCTCGCACACCACGAAGTAGCTGGAGTCCTGCAATAAGGCAATTATAAAAATCAGCCGCCGCTTGCAAAGTGGATTGAACAGAAATCCATTCTGCAGGCAGCCCATTAAGACCTCAAAAACCTCTTGCCTTAGAAGGTTTTAGTCTTGCAAGACAATACCTTGTGCCTTATGTAAACCTATCAATACCGCGCACCGTTTTAGTTTGGCCTGATCCAGCAATAAATTTAAAGCCCGCTTACGAAATAATACTTGTCTGCTAATCTATTCCTGTAGTTTAGCTTACGTCACTGACTATTAATAGTGATATAACAGACAGTTGGTCCACTATACTTAATAGTATGCAGCTCCAAACGTCATTTAATGCTTAGGAAATATATTTTTATTAGCATTTTTATATTAATACTTCCAAACTCAACATATGCTGAATGTCATATAGGTACTGAATAGGACCTACCTCAAATTATTCATTCACTTAAAAAATTCAGTAATGATGATGTTTTCATCAATCAGAGTCATGCTTTTGTCTCTGTTATTTCTTATTTTGATTATTTCAAACTACTCGACATTCCCTACACTATTCCCGACATGGCACTTGCATTTCTCATTCTCCTTGTTCCTTTCTTTCACTCACTCTGTCACTCTTTCCTCTTCCTTCTGTCACCTTTAGAATGTTATTTCTCTTTCTTACACCTCACTTGTAGGTTTCACCTTCAGTGAGTGATCAGTGCAGCCATTCGCTTCTAACATATAAAACTAACTATTGAGGCCGTCACTCTTTTGTTCCTCATTTATTCAATAATTCCTCCAATAACTTCCTGATTATTGCAAGTGTAAAAAGTCACAGTTATAAGCCACACAAAATTATGTGGAATTTTGAAAAAAAGAAAACTGTGATCATGTTTACTCCGGAGTGGAATTTGTGAGAGCTGTGTGAAGCAATCATGCTTGTCAGAGTAAGCAGGCTTCAGTGTCATTGTACATAAAAAGCATCGTGATGAACTGACTATCGAAAAAAGTACTCTTACCATGTTAGAGCTATTAAGCGCCCCTTAATTACTTTTGTTTAATCACCATTAAATGCTACTCAAGCTATGACTTCAGTGTCCGTACTGAATAAATTATTCATAAATTGTTGGTAACTATTTCATTAATGTAAAACCATTTGGTTGGAGCTATTATAAGTAAATATAATAGGTTTGTTTGAAACTCCTAGTTATATTCATTAAACTATTAAAAGATAATTTACATTTCAATCATGAAAGTAGTCCTTATCTATATTCAAGTATTGTATTATATGATTGATTAAACATATACCATTTATAAATATATATCCTGCAATAATCTTCAGGAATGCCGAATATTTGTACAATGTAAAAATGAATTTGATGTGCATGCTGTATGCCTATTGAAGGGCATGTGTAGTGCAAGTAGAAACATTGCAGCAGCTGCAGAATGCCAAACAAAGTTGAAGCAGCAGGCGGTCAGAAATGTATTGGTAAGTGTTGTTACCGATAGTACCGAAGGTTCTGCGTAGGAATCTACGATTGAATCTCAAGTTGCTTGTGTAGGAAGTGGAGTTGGCAAAAGGTTGTGGGTTACGAGTCAGCTAGCTTTTGATTACAACTTCCTAACCTATTAAAATTGATTATGGCCGAATTGAGAACTGCAGTTCAAAGATGGACTGGCATGCGACGAGTGTGAGTAACGCTGAATGTCAAGTCTATCTTAGGTAAGCCGTCGAGGCAGGTCTGACACGAGAAAGTGACGGTTCTGCCAAAGCCGTTTAATTGACGGTCTCAAGTCTTGCGTACATCAGGAAGGAGCAGTCACATGTGATAGAAGACAATGATGAATGATGAAGGGATTTGGATGATGAAGGAGTTTACTGTCTACATTAGACTCATACACTAGCTCCTTACCATCTGTCCATACTTGTGGAGTCAACAGTAGGCATCAGTTTAACAAACAACTTATGACCAACGTGCGTTCGTCTATTCATGACATATGTATTTAACTATTAAAACATTATAATAGTAACTTAATTACTAATATAAGCTCTCAAAACATAAAATGAAGATTTAGGACTTAAGAAATTGATATAAATAATTAAAGATATCGCTATTTTCATTGAACCTTTGATTCAGTCAGTCATTGCTTTCTGAAATGATCTAACTGTTATGGCTACATAATACTAGGAAAACGTAAGCAAGATAACTTGTCAAGTCTACTAGTGAAAGAGAATAGTTTTCGAAAGATATGCCCCAATATTTGGCCCTCTCGATAGCTCGGTTTATCGAATTCTGTTGAATAGAACGGATTCCAGATGTTATACTTGTATTAATGTATAAAATTGTGGATATTGTGCAAGTTGTGGCTGAGTTGAGGAGTAAGTGGGAGTACTCAGCGAGGCAGCAAGAGTTAATAGCTCCAGGCTATGATTACCTGAGTAAGCAAGCCTTATGTCACTGCCCTATTGGCATTACATGAGTAATGAGAAAGGCGAGCGAGATGAGATGATGCTTTTCACAGATACATATTCATATACGAAGGCTCAAGGCTGTCGGCCAAGCGTGACAACAGTGCCACCGATTAACCACATTCCTGCGGCCTAACCCCCTGCCAGGTTCGCACCCGCACAGATCTTCTAATTTACATTGCACATGTGCTTATATATAGACTCTTATAACATTCGCACTGCCACCCTATGTAATGGTAGGGAAACTTTCAAAACGTCAATGGGTCTATCCCACTCAATATTGCTGAAAGCGACACAATAACTGTTGATTCTAGCTTACAGGTTTTCCTTCAGTGTGTTTTAGGGGTGTCGAGTTGTTAGTTATTTGTTGTCCACTTCAGTCAAGGGCAAGCCACTTTACATGGCTGTTCACTATACGTGGAACACTAAAACCTTTACGTAATCACTTTTATTAAAGTATGGATTTTTAGTCAGTGGCTGAGATCATACAGGATTGAACACTTTTGGATTATGACCAAAGTTTGACCATCAAATCTTTAGTATTAACAGCAACAAATCTACCTAGAAGTTATTTTAGAATAACATTTTTTTGAAAAAAAAAACAAGATTTGGACAAGGTGGTATGTCCAAAGGAGGGATAAGTTAAGCTTAACTATTGACTGAGATCGATTTCTTTTTCGTATATTTCCATACGAAATAGAACCCCATAGGAAGTCCATGGCACCACCCTCATCAGAGAGATGCTTGTTTTTGGTACTAGTATTCTATAATATAACAGTGTTGTTTGAGACTTCAGATTCTGAATCTCTCCTCATCAAAAACAGAAACAAAAATCTTAATGTTCAAAGTTAAAACTTTAGTGTAATACCTAGTTTAAAACTTTCAAAAATTCATCGAAAATTGTATGGGAACCAGAAACAGACGAAGTGGTCAACAAGTTCATTGCTCTTGCTGCAGGATAGCAGGCCTGTCTGGCACAGCTGACCTGCTTTGTACCCTCCCACTCCAACTTAACTTCATACCTACCTGCATTATATACAAACCTCCTATCTCGTCAATGACCTCTAAACTACTTATATCATGCAAATTTGGAAAACCTGATTATTGCCTCCTGATGATAAGTGGTGAACACTTGAAGAATGTTGAGTATTGGAAATATATTGTACAGTCGAAATAACAAAACAAAAAGCAAAGAACTTCCTTCAAGATGAAGAAAAGTGGGGTGGCGCCTTCGAGACCGTTGTTATTCTCCTAAGTGGCAGGATAAGATAATATTTTTGGTCCTATTTTGTCCCACTCTCCTCGTGGGTTTGCCTGTCTTATCACCTCCTTCTTCCCTGCCGTCTGCAAACTTGAGCATATCCTTCAAATGCACTTCCGTATGTTTTCTTCTTCTCTCTCCACCTTCCCCCTACAGCATACTTTCCTATTTACCACTCCTTCATACTATGTTTATTATATATCCACATATCGTTAGCATTTTCGCAACAAAACCCTTCAACTTCTCTCCTTATCTCTTTTTGATCTAAAGCTGTGGAATATATACATATGGTATGACTTTGTATCGGTCGTTGAACACTTTCACGCCTCCACTCTTGTTTCTTCTTCTCCTCTTCTGAAGATGGCAACAAAGCCAAATGTCGAGTCCTGAGTGTCAGTTTTTTTTGTTTTCTAGTTTTAACTTTAATTTTTTACACACACACACACACACACACACAATATATATATATATATATATATATATATATATATATATATACATATTCACTGATAAAACGAAATACGATCCAAACTGGACACAATACGAGTTCGAGATTAACAAAGAGCAACACACAAAGTAGGGAAACACACTTACAGACTCAAAGTTTCGGGTAATCCGTCTTCAGGAGAAAAGAGAATGGGAGACCAAGCACGTTGTAGACGAAACGGCAAGTAACCCAAACGGCCACAGACGAGGACATGGCACTTGGGTATACGAGGTCTACTCCAGAAAGTAAGGGTTCCCTGAGCTGTAAGACATGAGGGGTTAATCGAGTTGGACATTTAACACTACTTAGAAGAACTATAATTTATTGAGTAAAATCAAATCATGGAAAAAGCGCTTTATGCCATTATACAAACTTTTCTTTTCGCTCTACTAACGGTCAAACAGAGTTGAAATTAGTTGTTTGAGTTCCTCACTACAATATCATGGTATGATAAAAATTACATCAATTTTGATAATGGCTGATAAGACTATTAACATTAGATATAAAATTAGCAATGTACTTTTTTTTACATTACTTTTGTTTGTTATGCAATATTTGACATATAACCTGCAATTTGTTTGAACAGATATTTAAGGTATTCATGATATTTGCGTTATAATACTAATTAGTGACAAAAAAGTAATAAAATATGGGTGGTGTCTATGGGATAGTTTGCGCGTTCTGCTCCAGAATTACTGACAAAAAGGCGATTGAATTTGTTGGGTACATAGAAATAACTCATGTGTCAACTATAAAAGAACTAAGAACATTTATATTACATATCGACTGTCGGATCGGACACACCAAGCAGATGTTTATATTTACAGATAATAAAGAAGCAAGTATATTTCTCTGGAACTTGTTTCGGTATCGTTGACTCTTATGGAAATTAGGCTACTTATCATTTTGCAAGTATACTAGATTCCACTTACACACTCATTAACAAGCAAAACCAATTTATGGAAGGAGGATTAGGTATGAATGACTGTAAAAAAAAATGAAAGAAGACTAAATTAATTTATTCCAGAACAATAAATACATTTAAAAAAATAAATTTAGATGGACAATAAGGAAAGCACGAATGTTTTTATAGAATTTACATATTGACTAAGGATGTATGAGTGGTGAGTAGCACTCGGTGTAGGCTGCTGTCGACGGGAAGTAGAACACCTAGTGTCGACTACCCCCTGGCGTCGTTGACAGAATCGGGTACTGACACTTCGATGCCATTGAGTTCCTTGGAGAGTTCGATTTGACAACCCAGTCGGGATCTGGAACAGGAATAGTGAGTGAGTGAAGAACTGTTTTCATGACAGGCAGTGTTGAAGCGACCCAGCACTGAGAATAATAGCCACAACTGTGTCGAGCAATGCTGGCAGACTAGTACAATCATGTTAGGTGACACATGTACGAATAGACTAATGTCGCGGGCGCACAGTTGATAAATAAATAGTTTAGTGTCTTTTCTAGTTTCAAGAACGAAGGTAACCTAAGGAAGCCGAAAGTTTTTGAATTAAATATGCAAAGCACTGGGGTTCAATAAAACCTCTGGATTCATCTTACGTGTCCAGATAACATTCACCCAGCATATAATTGCAAGAAATTTAGAGTCAACCAGTTTAAAAGCCGTCAGTGTAGAAGCTGTTGCAAATGTTCATAATTACAGTCGTGTTATTGGGAAAGAAAGGTCCGAATTCTAATATAACATAAGCCATATAGATTTTATTCAAAAAAATATGTTTAATTCGTTACTCGCTGTCTATTGTTCTACATAGTTTCCTTTTTATATAAATATTTATGATAACGCTCTACAAGCTTTATATACCGAAGTCATAGAAGTCTAGCGTCTGTGAAGTATGCAATTTTTAACAATTTCTTTCATTTTGTTATGAAAGAACGAACATACCACCACAAAACCCCTTTAGGCAGCGGACAAGTGAAATTCGATTAGCGCCTAGTCTGGACTGTAGGATTGAGACAATCTATTCTAATATCCAAAAGGGGTGATCAGACAATGAGGTCTAACATTGTCAAGCACAAACAAAGCTCCAGACGACAGAAGACGTATAGGACATACGTCTACATTGTCTACATACATCTATGTCGCCTTTCTACATTGCCCCACAAGTTTAGTCAGGATAACGCAGTAAGCGGTTACATTTATTTTGCGCCTTTCTGCGTAAAATCGAATAACAAGATTTCATGTCCATCTCATAACCTTGCATGTCAAGATTGTCTGCTTGGCCTTGACTTGCTTAGTGATGTCGTGTGACGCTATTTAATTGACTGACTTTTAGGCTCTGGGAGCTCGTGAGAATGTTTGTCCTGTGTGACAGTATTCTCTACACATTGATCAAAACACGATAAGTGGTGCAAAAAATCAAGAGCACCACTTATAAGAGTCAAAATTTAAGATAGAATTTTGTGCAAAATCGTATTTGCACACTCAGAAATTCCAATAATAAAGCTGAAATTGTGAATCGCCGGTCTCCCCAAATCTTTCCTGCTCACTGATATAAACCTGATCGTGGGTCATCATGGACATTTTCCCGTCCTTCCATGAAAGTTCCTGCACACTTACGTACTTTTCTGTCTCTAATAGTAATGGTGAAATGTTTATAATATAATAATTTTTATAATAAAGACAATCAAAAATACAAAAAAAAATAACACTCTTTGCAGCATAAGTCTTTGTTTTAAATGTTTATTTTATTTTTTTCTTTCAGTAGTACTTTTACTTGTATTTATTTATCTTATAATTTTTCTCCCTTGTGCAGTCTGTGATCTTCATTTCCCTTTCAAGTCATGATGATGAATGTCACAATATTCAAGTGAAACTGTGCCGGTATTATATATTTTTTTTCAAGAAAGGAAGAATATGCTAATTTTGATCAAGATAAATAAAAGGAAATTAGTTTCAATATATAGTTCAATATTTGATTCTCATAGACAAACCGAATGAAGCAAATTGTGTAAAAGAGAGGAAACGTATTGTACGTGGGGAAGGTAGGTCAACACGGAAGACCTACTGTGGATATGAAGTAATGGTGTTACGAATTGTTTGGCGGCAAATCTCTAAGCCCAGGATGAAAGGGGTCAGAGGGAGATAAGAGACGCGGCGGAGACGCTCCAGTTAGGCAGCCATGCCCGCTTATGACACAGATTACGCTGCCTCCCGCTGCCGTAACCTTCACTTCCTTACCACTATCTCCCGATACGTATTGCGACCCACAAAACTGCACCACTGCATTCATGTAAGACCTATGGGTGTACCAAAATGTAACACATAATACGTATATTGATCTACGAAACGATTAAATATATTAACGACTAATAAATATATTAATATGACCAATCATTCAAGTGAGAATCTACCACTCTAGAATGGGGGCTAATACTCAGTGACAATGGATATGCCACCTGCGGAATCGGCATAGTGGAGTTCCAGTAGGTTGACTGCCTCTGTGAATTTTATGCTCTTTCAAAACTGTTCTGTACCTTTTTTACAGCTACTATTTGTAAATAAGAACACCTTTACAAATCTATTTTGTGAACCAGTGCAGAAACATATCAACTCATTTCTGATAGCGTTACATTGACAGCAGTTACTCAAATCGGTCCAAAATAACTGTAATATTCTGTACTATATTCCTATAAGTAACAAGATTTCACAATAGTCTTTTTCCCCATTTCTTATTGTGGTTTGAACCCTGAAGTTGGTCATAATAATGTTTACTTAAAAAAACTTGCACCAGAGGAGTAAGAATTTCCTGAATATGGTTGTGACAAGGCACAGGAATAGTGGTCTGCAATGTAACTTTGTTACAATATTACACTACAGTAGAAATATGGTAAAGACAGGAATGAATGCATATAATGAAGTCTAACTGAACCCCAGGATGACAACTGCGGAGACTCTATGGCAGTGAACGAAAATCCTGAGGAAGGGACTTACGTGTCGCAGAGATCGTAGGCCAGGTCGAGCATGTCACACTCCTCGTCAGTCGCCTTCTCGGGCAGACGCTCGAAGTCTTCTTGTTTGAGAATCACGTGACACGTGGAGCAGGTCAGAGTTCCTTCGCAGGCCCCTTTAACAAAACCAGCATTTCAACAGTAGTCTAGATATAACTTATCAACTTTTGGCTCACAGATATAGGGTTACATCCGAAATGCAATCAACACTAATTCGATTTTCCTGTTATTTTAAGAGGACCAAAAGAAGAAAAAAGAGCTTTCTGAAAATAATAATTCACTATAAGAAGGCTATCAGAAATGTAAGAAGAAAAGAAGTCGATCGTGATCAGTCAGTGTTATATTACCATGACCAAGCAGCAAGGCATTGCATTGGAACAACGACCTTGAGTCACGAGCATTCAGAATTCACTTTGCCTAAGAAGGATATTTTAGAGTGGAGTATAACTACTGAAAAATCACAAGAATAACTCATTCAAATTATTGAAGATAGACAAACAAAAAACTACATAATACATTTTCAGATTGGATCTTTACACATTGATTCTATATATATATAAGAGAAAATTAAGGCTATTAAAGTAAATAGAAAAAACGTTTCACTATCCATGTACCCCCACCCCACCCATAGGATAAGAAACTAGAAAGGAAAAAATATAACTTATAAAAACAATACTACTTTCCACCAGGTCGGAAATTGCAATAATTACCTAATGATTAAGACAGGGTGGAAGTAAGCTGTCATTTCGGGAATTGCCACCTTCAAGAAAAGTCTGCCGTGATGTTAAACTGATCAAGCGGAGAATAAAATCTTCGAATACAGGTGATGCACGATCCAACAACACTAATAACACTTGTACTAACAATAATATTATTTTATTTGAACCACTTCAGTAAGTACAAAGGATTATTATTTTTATAAATTCCACAAATATACTCGTACGTTCCAAAAATGTAAAATTAAAATGTTATTTTGAAGGAGATTTATAAAAGATGATATTTAATATCGGGAGACTATCAAAACCAGGGAACGTATCTATTCATGATTTGAATAGCAATTATTATCTACCAGAATATTAGCTCAAGTAGTTACATATGCCAAACTTATGTACATGAAACATGTTGAGCAGTATTGATCAGGGTCACATGATGAAGAGACCGCTCCTGACATAGCTAGTATCACTTGATGGATTTTTAAATGTGACCTACACTACAGAACAAGTTTTATGGAGGGAGTTGTGGATGGACCCTTCCCTAAGGTAGTGAAAACTGGGATACTATCTGACATCATATGATGACCCCAGAACAACACCTAGCCGACTGTCATTGCTTTTTAAAGGATAATCTTAAAAAGGTAAACCATATTGTTGCTGCAGAATTTTCTTTATTATAGATTTTTTTGCGAAGGACACAAACGGTTTTTCCTTATAAAATTAGCTCAGGCAAATCTTAATTTAAAAATATTTGAACAAACTACGCATTCAACAAAAATAACTGAAACACTTTAAAAGAATGATCACCTAGGAATGAACAAAATATCCTGCAGATGATAAGGCAGAATGTAGTCTAAAAAAAAGTGAAACCTCAGTGCAGTGAGTACAGGCTGACACAAGAGGTGTTTCGGGCAGACCTAATTGAGGCTAACCTGCAAATGTTGCACAAGAAACAAGCATGCAACAAGAGAGATGAGGTAACAAACAAAGAGTTACCGAATCCTTCAAGGTCCACGTTGCTGTTGACAACGACGTCGAGCAGGGTGTCGCCAACCTTCCCCTTCGCTTTGATCCGCTCTCCGTTCTTCTTCACGAAAGTCACCTCCACTCTGAAACAACAACACTTAGACAACAAACACAAACGCTGCCCCAACTCACGTTGCATTGGTATTACAGCATGAAATACTTCTGTTATTCTTCATATATGAAATTCTTCATAGAAACCTTTTTCCAAACTTAAATCTAGGGCAAAAACCATTAAAAAAGGTAACCATTAACGTCACTAGTAACTATTTGATACTGATGAAGAAGTGATCACCCTCTGAAGGGTGAGCCCCAAAACATTAGTACCCTACATGAAACGTTCGGACCCAATTCCCAACATCAGACTCACACAGAGTTAATTCTAGAATGTTAGCTTTTTTTTTTATAAATGATCCATTACACTGTGCTGTCAACAATACTAACAAAGGCAGCAATACGAATGGTTAAGATACGAACAACCAAGAATTAAACAACTGGAACCCCTTCTTCTGTAACCAAGTCAAAGAACCTGACTCAAGGAAATAAGGCACTCGTGTTCTCATTGAGTTACTAGATACTTAATTTCTAAACACTTAGTTATTGGATAAGTAGATATATTTCAACAAACTGTAGTAACTTTAATACAAACAAATAAAGCCTAAATAAATATTACTATTCAAATTTATGGATTACTAATTTAGTTCCGTTATAAACGAAGAATGTGACGTTTACCGAAGTAGGTCAAGACTAAGAAATAGAGTACACGAAAGCAAAAACAAATTATCGACTGCTTGTGAACCTAAAAGTAGGCGAACAAATGGATGCAGCAAACAAAACGCTATGAAAACATTTATCCATATCTTGTACTTGGACTTGTAACCTACTGGTCAAACACAGCGCTTGGCAGGGTGTTGCCTGCCAGTCGACACTAACAGGCTGCACCAAGCAAAACATTATTTTTAACCGACTGAAAATGGATGGGACCTGAAACAGGTAGGGTAAGGTTATTCATTCAATGTATCTAATGATTAAATTAGATAATATTAGTACAAACATTATAAAGTTGCACTGACAACCGTTATGTAGTGAAACACCATGTAATTACATTTGTTTGGCCACCCAGTGAATTACGTATTATTCCAAATTACAAGATTCAATACTAATGTCATATCTGCATTGCAAAGACAAACAACATGAAATCAGCCTTAGGAGGATGTTTCGCGATTTTTTTTTAAAAAAAAAAAACACTGGCAGGTATATTTAGCAGCATTTTGGTCAATTAAAGTTCTATGCTGGTGTCACTATGAAGAAATACAAGCTAATTTTGGAAAATGTCCTAAACAAATTAGACATGTCGTACATTCTAGATAGCTCCAAGAAGATTCGTAATTTTAAGACCAGGGTTGGAGAAGAATAACAAACCAGGTAACGGGTTAGCCACGTTTACCATCCTTATAACAGTATGCGACCAAAAACTTTACGAACAACATAACTCAGTTGGACGGTAACCGCAAAACTCCAAACATTTATCAACTTAGTATGATACAGGGTATCACTCGCAATACTGCATCGAAACAGTGAAATTCTCAATTGCTCATTAGAAAAAAATAAGATAAAAAAAAGGTATTTCAATATTAATACAATTAACAATGATGACAATATTTATTCACGACAAATGTCTTGCTCATCGTACTTGTATTCATCTCCATACAGATCCCTCCGCTGTACAAATACTCTCATAAGTCTCTTGTAGATTGTGTTCAGTGGGATGATATTTGGCTAAAGCCTATCTTGCCTAATTTTAAGATAAAGTGTTCACACACTGCAACAAAGGCTTCAGAAGGCTGTGCTGTCTTACAGTATGTTTATTTGATGACAATCTTTAACATTTCCTTAGCATAGATAAAAATGTTTTTTTTTTCTAATTATTGAGTGTAATTATTTATTGTACATAATAACCTTCCTCAAATTATTAACTCAGGAAAACAATTGCTCTGATGTTCCATTACTTCGATATATTTCATATATGAAGTTTATTTTATATTTGGGTTTATTGGTAATTACTTCTATACTATCTTTACATTCTTTACAAACAACACTTCAATATTACCATTATAAAAAAGTAAATTCTAGTTCTTTGATTGATTGTATTGAAATGAATGATTCACTATGTGTACAAACTAAAATGAACTTATCCTTAGGGGTACTAGTTACTGACGAAATAAAAAACCCTCAAAAATGAGGAAGTTTAATTTTTCTGCAAAGTAGGAGATAAAACTCTTCAAAAACCTTTCCCTCTCTTTGACCACCTCCCCCACCCCACCCTCTCACTCTCTCTCTCTTTGACCACCTCCCCCACCCCACCCTCTCTCTCTCTCTCTCTTTGACCACCTCCCCCAGCCCTCCCTTTCTCTCTCTGCCTGTCTCTTCATGCCACCGTCTCCTTCTCTTTATCACTATTATCTTTTAACTATCTTTTCCTCTCCCTCTTTTTTCACCATCTCCCTTCCTCAAGCTCTCTTAAAATATGCGATACAGGTTTAGGCTCGTTTCATGTGACTCATTATTGATTGTTCTTTTTGGATAACAGTTGGATTTAAGTTGTGAAAATTTTAATTTTTAAAGTAATCAACATTACTTTGATTTATAATAAGAAAAAACTATAATATATCCCAGAGGCAAAAATCCAAGGACAAGGTTTAAAAATCATTTCAAGAATTACGTCTTATAGTATTGCTGGTTATATGCTTATACAACTACATAGCAACTGGTGTCTAAATTATTGATGCCTCTGAATTTCATAATTTCTTTAAATTTTAGTAATTAATTAATAGTAATATTCAATAAAGATTTAATATATGTATAAAATAAAAACCACTCCAAACAGAATTACTTTAAATTTAACAATGAAAATACACTTAGCAAAAGATGAATTAGGAAGGTTGCATTCAACTTTATCAATATATAATAACAAAGAGTACACATGAATGCTTAAAAAATAAAATTCAAGGTTATTCATTATATTAAAAATATTGATAACGCCTACCTAATCATAAATACTGAAAAAAGGGGGAAAATCATATATATAAAAATTACCTTAATTTTTCAAAGAATATATTCAAATTTATAAATTAAATAGAAGTAATCTAACTTTCATGAATCGAACAATAGGAAAAGGGAAAACAAAACAATTCTAAATATATAAAAGACTCATCCATACTGCTCTCTAGCTATTCCTAATTCCTTAATGTACCCACTATACAAGAAAAATAGCAGCCTTTAGGTAAATTAGTGATATATTAATCAAAGTGTTATACATTACTAATGAATCAAATATTTACATTAATAAGAATTCCTAATCAATAAATAACTTTCATGGAGAACTAATATCACATCAATTTCAGGCCAAATGAATTAATGTTAAAAAATATAAAAAATACAAAACCAAAGACCAACGCAATCTCCAACAATAACATCTCCACAATAAATAAGATTAAAATATAATAGGAGAAGATAGTATTAAAATCGAAAGCAATAAGTAAGATGGGGGTAAGGTTAACTCAGTGACAGCGTGCTCGTTCCTGGACTGGTAGGTCTGGGGTTCAATACCCACTCTGGACCTCGATTTATTCACGTGAGAGGTGAATAAATCTTAACACCTCGTCCCTGGGAGTAGGGACAGGTAGTCGTTACACATCCCTACTCTAAATACTCTTGAGTTTGGCAAAATTTAAGACTCCCAATGTAGAAGCAATCTTCATAGTGTAGTTTCATCAAGGCCACTGTTCGGCCTATTTGCGTTCTCGAGTGGGGCTGACACTGCAAACCTAACCTAACCTAATAAATAATTGTTTCGTTTAGGTCAATTTTTTGATATATTTATATTGAAGAATATCATAACAAACACGTGGAACAAAAATAAAGGTATAAACAGCAATAAAATACTGACATGAGCGAAAGCATTTTGGTCAAAGAGCCCATCCTATTCAAGTTGTCACCTATATGAACTGTTATTTGATCAAAACATTTTTTACTTCTCCTCGCAGTTCTGTATACATACTTCTTCCTCCAGCACTGCGGTAGTGTCTAACGATTATATGTAGTCAGTGTGAGGCATTCCATGAGGGTTTAGCAACCAATATGATTATGCCTTCGCATGAATATCCATTATTATTATTATTATTATAATGGGGTCTGGTTGGGTGGTTATCAGCAATTACAGCGGGTTAAAGTATCCTTATCTTTCTTCCTTTCTTCTTATGGCTGAACACTTCCACATGTTAGAGCACTCGCTAAGGTTGTTAAGGCAGTGGCACAATGCCATACATTTAGATAACTCTAACGTCGTTAGTCAGGTTCTCAGTTTCTTAATTAATAGAAGGCAATGAACACACTATAACATTCAAGAAAGGAAGGCGTCCATTTCCTTTTGAGCAGAAAGATATATTCCACCTACTCAGTAGGTGAAGTATGTGTGTGAAGGACTTCTCGTTTTACTATCCCCGTAAAAATATGCAAACAAAACTCATTGTTATTTCACCAATCAGCTAAAACATTCATCTATAGAGTAGAACAATGTAGCTAATGTAGCTTTTCGAAAAGACAAATTTAATTGAATTTTTTGGAATATCAAATAATCAACCATTCTCTCTTTTCTAATAATGAATTCTACAGTTTCATCTATTATTCGTATATTTGTAAATAGTGATTGATTCAACATCCAAAGAAACTAAAATCTCTTCTTTCACCTTCAAAAGTCTAAGAATGTTCACTGAGGACAATAAACTACATTCCCTCATCGAATAAACTAAGACAATATCTGAGAAACTATGTCGATTGGCAATTTGAAATTCTCTTAGTCCTAACAACAATATCCGGTATACTTAGAGCCACGACTTACTCACACTTGTATAGTAGTGAAACTGTGTTTTACTTTCGTCTACGGACAAGAGCGAATCATTCAAGACGATATCCTTCCAAGATCGAACAAGGAAGGATATTTGTGAGGTAAGACTTTGCATTATTCTGTAACTGATGCAAACAGCCTCTGCTGTATTAACATTAATAATATTATGTTTATACCTGACAAGTGAACACCACAATGAAAATATACTCAACATTTTTTTAAATAATAAACACTAATTTCCAACTAACTTTGATGTGTAACGTTGATGCAGGAATACGGCACCTTAAATAACAATCGGCAGCGTTGCTGCGTCATAGAACAGCGAAAGAGCTTTGAAGTTGAAAACAGACACCTAATATACATGGGTGTATGAATAAAATTGAAGTGATCTCACTGTTAAAACAGCTCTACAATACTGCCTCGGTTTGCATTTCAAATTAGTTCCCTTTTAAATTCAAAACATTCAGGTTGACTGTTTCTCAATATTTTGGAGGAGATGAAGAGCCTCTATGATACACAAGCGATTGTTCTTACTTCACTTCATATGTTCACACAGTTCTCATTACTAATCAATAGAGTTTTCAATCACCTCTATCACTTATATTTTTAAACAGGTAAATTTTATAAATACATTTGACTTATATAACAGCAGTTCCCAACTTTTATAATCTTTATAAATCCCCTTTAAGAACTCTCAACTGAGTCCTCTTCTATCATATCAAACTATAAATGCAAATCCTCCTGCCAACGTAACTCAATTTAAAGCACTTTCCTAATTTCAATATTCCATAAGCCCCGTTGCTTTCACTCTTCGCTCTTAATTATGATTGGCTGGCCACTTGTACTTCGTTATGTACTCTAATTGAGGGCCTTTGTCTCAAGAAAGTTATCCCTACTGGTTTTAAGACTCCTCTCAACCTCTCATGCCCAAACTAAATTAAACATTATTTTTCTAAAGGAAAATGATAACTGGAGTGGCAGGCAGCCTTCATGTTGTAGACCAGCTTGGAGATGCACTAATCTTTACCTTATCATGAGTGTATTGAATATCAATCAATAACTGGAACAACTGCAAATAAGAGATACCTTACAAAGCAAACAAGTTATGTTTTGTCTACTAGAAATAGTAATTAATACGATCATAAGAAATCAATCAATCATAGAGAAGCTTATTTCACTATAGTCTGCCATATTTACGAGTATGACTACTCCCAAGAGTGATTTTTATTATGGCATTATAGGATATCTATTACTTTAAGTTAACTACAGTAGTGGTGCTTAAATGCAGCAAAAATCAATAAATTAAAATTAAAGAACCCACGATTAAACCATCACATAATTTAAAGCTATATGGAAAGGATGAAAACATTCCTTTTCGTATACTTAAGGTATCAATAAAAGTATGCAAGGATACATCTCAAAAATTGCCTGATAGATTAGCAATGCTGAGGAAGGGGGGCCAGACTAGCCCGTGCAACGTCCAAGCATCTGGACTGGTAAACCTGGGGTTCAAGACACACTTTGGACTTCGATTATTCACATGGGAGGTGAATAAATCTGAACACGTCGTCCAGCGGAGAGGACGTTAAGCCGTCGGTCTCGAGCCTGTAAAATGTCGTGTACTCGTTAAAGATCCCTACTTTAAATACATTTGAGTTAGGCAAAATTAAGGACTCCCAATATAGAATCAACTTCATTGTATGACACCACAAAGGGCGAATGTTCAGCCTATGTTGTTCCCTTGTGGAACTACCACTGCAATCTAACCTAACCTAATGTTGAGAAGAAAGGAGGAATGAAGTAGATAAAGAAGAGGGATCTCGGTCGTTATAACTGATAGTGACTGGACAGATAAAAGAGAGCGAAACGCATGGCAAGGACACAAGTGAAGGCCACTTTGGGGTAATTGTATCGTGACGTAGGTAAAGAAGCACGCTATCGAGACAGAGGAACTTCGACTTCAAGTGCCCCATTATGCAACCTAACTACATCTGCCAAGCACCTATCTATATGTTTCAAATGACTTGAAAAGTACAATTCTAAAATAAATAAGCAGTTAAACTCAAGTCATTCCCTCATAAGAGAAGTAGCATCAAAATATCTGACAGAATCTCTCTTCTTGTCATCCGTTTTCGGATGGTATAAAATTCATCTTTTAGTGACTACTACTCGTAAGAGGAGAGTAATATGAACCTAATATGAACGTAATGGGACACCGGATAGGCGAGAGAAGAGACGACCTACGAGGGAGGTATGATGGTTTTTTTAATCAAATGATAATGTATAAATAACATCTCCGAAACCAACAACCATAAAACGAATTCACATGTAAGGTTTGACAAAATTGTATATTTCACCAAATTTTCGAAAAAAACAGTTAACGAAACTTGTGATCTCGCTACTTTATATTACAAGTTCTACAAACAAATCTTTTGCAGGTGTCGATTAGTTTTTTTTTTGTTTTGCTTAATTGAAATATGTCAGTGTTAATGAAACACATTCAATGCCTAGCTATCATAACAATATGGAATTCATGACTTAACGAGCTGAGAAAAGAAAATAAAGGTACGGTACAAGGGTTTGGACTAAAGCATGCCAGATTCTTTGAAAGACCGTGAAAGTAAAGCATTCATTAATGGCAACAATATAGCCCATACGGGCACAAATGAAGAATAAAATCACTTTGTTTAGAAGAATGAAAAAAGTGAACTTTCCCAGTTACTTTTGATTGAGGAAGATTTTTTGATCGCATGAAGCCTGTCTTTTTACCGATTTGATAGCAGAAGTCTCATTAAGAAGATGCAGCGTTAAAATGAAACAGTTCTCGACTGTACACTAATCTCTCGTTTATCACAGGCTTAAGAACCATTAGAAAAAATGTCTTAACTACTATATCCATAATTATTCAATATTTTACTTATTTTATTATTATTAATGAATCAAACCATAAAAAAACACCCTAATAATAAATAAAAAGTAAACTAAACAAAGACACGCAATATGTTTACACACTTAAGAGTTTCATCGGCTTCATCGTCAGCAGGAGGAAGTGAAGAGGAAAGACACAGGACTCCAGGAGAACGACCGTGTACATCTAGATAACCGGTGGTTAGGCTAGGATAGATATTTTCTTACTATTTATTTACCTTTATTTATTGTATACATTATTATTTTTTATACATGGTAAACTGAATTGTTGAAGTCCTTATTTTTTAATTCTTCATTCTTTATGTTTTTTTACTTATTACTAAGGCTTTAAGTTTGTAGCTTTATTATCAGTCTGCTTTTATTTTAACTAGTTCCATTTTTAATTTTCCACTATTCCATTTATTCTGTTTACTTACTTGTCTCCCTTTCCTTCTCTCATTTCTTCTTAATTTTACCTTTTACTTCTATTCACAGTATTTCTAATCGGACGCGTTTGTTGCTGCTCTGTCGATCGTCCATAGACGTTCCACCGGAGTGTTGTGTCTTCCCTATTATTTTCCTCCTGATGACCAAAAAAAGTGTAAACCAATTGCGTGTGTTTATTTAGCTTCCGTTTTAGAACTTTTTTGGATCAATTTTTCATTAATTTGAAAGTATATACATAGAAAGTATAACAAGATTTCACAATAAACACGTGAAATAACAATCAATGTTTAAATCACAAAACTTCAAAATTCTAGAAAAACAAGCGGCCTGATCGTTAAGGTTTGACTTCTCTTTTATACTCAAAGATTCAATAATATGTAGCTTTCTATGGTCATTTTCTTGATTTAATATTTCAAGATTGACTTCTAGTGTTTTCCTATTTAGCTTTATTTTATGGATATTCATTGTATGTTCTTTCGGTGCTCCGGCTGAGAGGTGCGCATTGTATTGTAGACTTAGATCTTTCAACCTTAACAAGCGGTCTTTGTCAGAGTCAAAACCCCATTGTTTTCCCATTTCATATTGTGGTTTGATCATTAATTGTTATTTCACGTGTTTATGTGAATCTTTATATATATATTTATAAAGTATCGACCGTGGAATAGAAACAAAACTAAAGTTTATCAGAACTCGATCATTCTTCACGTTCAAATGAAACTCTTATTGCCAATGTTTCGGTTTTTATTTAAAACCTTTTTCATAGGCCTACAAAACAGAGGAAATATAAGAAATAATTCAATAATTCAAAAATCAAACATACATAAAAAGCCAATTAGTTACAAATACGAAATTACAATAGAAATTTTGACAATAGGTTAGTGAGAAAACTTACAGAAACATACAATTTTGAAAAACAAAACTAAGTATTACATTAAAAATTGTGATTGTATATGCCAATCTTTAATGTAATAATTAGTTTTTCTGTTTCACAATGTTATACTTTTGTAAGTTGTCTCACTCACCTATTGTCAAAATTTCTATTATAATTTCTTATTTGTAACTAATTGCGCTTTTTGTGTATGTTTGATTTTTGAATTGAATTATTTCTTATATTTCCTCTGTTTTGTAGGCCTATGAAAAAGGTTTTAAATAAAAACTGAAATGTAGGCATTATGGATATAAAAAAATCAATAAGGCATTGGTAGGTCTAAAAGGATTAGCAATTTGGAAATAATAACAAATTATTACAATAAAATAATCTTAATTTTTATAAAAATAAACCTAATTTTTATGGGATTGTATTTAGTTGATTGAATTTTTTCCTATCGTTATTTTAAATTTCACTTTAATGGGATTGCAATTTTGGAGTAATAATACAGATATGTCAAATATAAGGAGGTAACCTTTAAGAAGGTAAAACATTAGATGTCAAGGACTATTTTGATATAATCGAACAGTTCACTCCATCTTATCGTAAATACTATTTTACCTCAATTCATATGATTTCAAACTATTATGAGTGTATGAAAAAATTCAAGGTTTAGGAACGTCAAAATAAAGCAACGGTATTATTTTTAAATCAATAGCAACAAAAAAGATTGAGTTAAAAATTCCAACTATTGAAAACACAAGTCTTAACTGTCACTTGCAAATTGGGAAATCACAAATAGTTTCCTATAAAATATTTCATATTTAAAAACGGAAGTTATATCAAAGAAATTAACTATTTAAAATATTGAAATTAACTTGTTTGATAACTTTATAAAACGTACTTAAATATGGTTTTTTTGTTTTATGAAAAAAATAATGGCCCCGTCGGTTTTGAACTGAAATGAAGTTTTCCTATTTCAGCATAATACTGAAAAAAAAGGTATTAGTCTGATAAAAGGACTCATATAAGTAAATATGAGCATATCTGATATCTGCCACGTCTACATCTGACAAATAGAAAACTGTTTTTATTTCAATCCACAACAGCAGAAATAATGTTAAAGTATTCTTAAATTCAAAATTAAAGTATTCTGGAATAAGCAATAAATACAGTTCAAAATTGAGTAAACAAAGTTCTTGGAAAGATTGATGAAACAGTGAAGTAATAACGTAAACAGTACTCACTCCTCTTTGTTTAATTTTGGATCGGCAACAGTAACAAGTCTCCTCACATTTTCACATTTGATTGCATTTTTTTTTGAGTGAATTAATCTAGAAAATGAAGTTTGAAACGGAGTATCAACACTAAGCACAGTCCGCCATGCGAAACGAGAAATCACTTTCGATGCCATGCTGAAGTTTCTATTAACTATGAGATTGAACACCCTAAGGTCTTCAAAGCTTATAAATTCATTGATCAACTGAGGACTAAGACAGAGTTAAAGTTATATAAATTCACATTAGGTAATACCAAACCCCTCTACAAAATGATAAGAGGCAATAAATGGTGGGGGTTTAAAGTAAGAGAAATCAGCTGATTGCAGCAGGAAAAAAATTCTACGAAAATTCCCTAAACGCAATAAAGTTACTGAATATCACAATATACTTAATCAAATGGAAAGTATGGTTATTTTATTAATAACTTTAATGGTTTCTACTTAAATTAAAATAATAATTTCATTTAATAAATTGCATACTTAATTTCCAATGATCCAACTTAAAATTGTAACTGACCGACGTACACTTAGTTCAAAAGTCTATAGAAAATTAAATGCCTTTAGAACAACTTATTTGTAACGATCAGGCTATCTAATAATGGTTCGATAGGTAATCGAGACTAGTTCATCACAGTTAACTACAACGCCATCTAGAATAGGAGTCTTCGACCATTCACGAAGTCATGGATTAAAAAAGCTTGATCCAATATAAAAAAGATATTGGATCAAACTGAAATATTGTTTGGTCCTACTGAATCATTCTTATAAGTTAAAATCAAAATAATTTTAAAACCGTTATAACTGGAGTATAGGTCTTTCTACAATTTTGCGTGTACAGAATATTGAAGGAATAAATGAAAAATGTCAGTATTCTTTCACAATAATCGATAAAATTTAACCTGAGGTTTCTTTCAGACTCGAATCCGCTTTTATAATACCATTTCCTAAACCTTCAAGCATTAATGTTTTTATTAAGTGAACATAGCAGCTTGCATGATACTTGATCAGTACATTCCCACAGAATTTGCAGCTTAGCTTCCAAAATCATGTCCACCAAGTAAGCTCAATAAAATGACCTGAGTCAAGTATGTGCACGCATGATTTAGTGATAGACCGAAGAACGTTCAAGATGGCTTTTCAGTGAACTGTGATGCCCTAGTGTCTTTTATAATATCATATGTCGTCTAGTTTTACCTGCAGATCTATTATCACATAGCATGAGAGATACATATATTTATGTTCTACAATGTATTTAATTTACAGAGGTTATCCACCCTCTTGTATTAAGCATTTTATTGAGAAAATTTTGGAACAAATCACACTCAAATAGAACTGAAGCAGTAAGGTTTTTCTGAGAGTCAGGAACAAATAGAAACAAACAGGAAACTATTTGGAATCATATCCATGCAAACAAAAGGTTACAGTTTGGGTCAAATCAACTGAATACACCAAGAGTAATTTATATGATCTTTCAAATCAGTAAACTGACAATTATTCTAAAATAGCGTTGCTTGGAACTTTCTAGGGTAGAGGTGTTCACATTTTCTGCATACGAGCTACTTATAAAACGAACAAGTCCCTATCATCTACCCACTGTGTTTATTTATAAATATATCGAGGATTCCAACAATTTATGATGATGTATGTAATATTTCATCGAGAAAAAAACCTCTTCCATTTCATATAAAAGTAATACTTTTCTTTCTTTTTGGCTGGTCCATTCTCCCACTCATTTTTATATCTTATCTTAATTTTAAAAGAAAAAAATTAAAAGTAAAGAGTGAGAGGCAAGTTAATGACCAACTTATTTGATTTACTGCACTTAGTACCAATTTATCCTTGCACAGTGACCTATGTATCAAAAAAAACCAGAACTCATTCGACTGGCCATTCTATATATCAATCAGTGACAGGATATCATAGGCTGAAGCTAATTTTTTTAATGTCATGCTATCTATGAATAATACCCGGCGGTCTCGTATTCAGTACCCCTGCTAAAGGGTAAGGAATATTATATTAATTAAATTTTATGCCCTAGTAGACAGTCAGAATAAGACTAATTTCTTATTTTGCAACATGAAACTATACCTGGTTGATATTATTTCTCATTAGTAAAGAATTTTATAAATCTAGATTCCAAATTATTACATTAAACACGACTAATTTTCAATTTTGAATTCATGTTGACAATTACAATGAATAATTATAGTAAACTATAATTAGTTTACACTCTAATTATAGTTACTGCCATCTAAATAATTAATTAAATTTGTCCAACTACGTCAGTTATATGAGACAGAACGTTTCAATTTTGAAATCACGAAGTGTAAGTGGTCCAGAGCAAGGACCACATAATGTGCAAACTGAAACAATAAAAGCCTATAATAGCTCGTTAATGGAAAAATATTTTTTATATTTCAAAGTGACACTTATAATAAATCACATTCATTGTAAAAGTAAACTAATTCAGTTTACCTACTGAAACTACTAACCTACTGTCGGTTTAATTGACAGTAGAGTGTGAATGAGAATGTTACATCAGACTGAGTTAGTTTAAGAGTTCCTTAGATTAGGAGTGAAGTGATCGTACTGATTGAAGATTACCTCCGTGAGAAATGATCTCCTCATTTTTCTAACTTTCCTAATAAACTCTCGAAAATATAAATAAAGCTGATTCACAAATATCATTAATATAGTTTTCTGAATGTCGAGATACATAAAAATGGGAAAATAAGAAATCTGATCATGCGAGTAGAGTTAATGATAATACGATTTAGTTTATAACTCTGTCGTTATGGCTTTACAGTCCATATTGGTGGTTACACCTTTATAGAAGAAATAATCCTTCTTGTGAAAATGTTAAAAAATGTTCTGGAATAACAATAAACTAATTTTTAAATGGCGTGATAAACGGATGTTATGTAGAAACAGCAAAATAGAGGCAATTAATAATCAATTTGATATTAGATATGATTAATGCCTCCCCATTTATTAATGTGATAATCATTCAATTAATCAGTCCTTCCTTAGCAAAGTTCTTATACTTATATAGGCAGTTGGACGTCAAAGTGCAAACATGTTTGTATCTTTATTTTTTAACTAAAACTGGGACAGTAGTTCGAGCTATGCCCAACAATTAATTAATTGATTGTCAAACAATTATCATTTATACGTATAATGATGAAAACAAAGCCGTGTGGTGTCTCCCAGCAGATTTTTCTTTTTTTGTGAGTGGTATGGTGTATGGGCTTGTGTGGGGAACATTTTTTTCTCTCTGGAGTCTAGTAAAGTGGGGTCAATATCAGCTTTCGCGCTAAAATATGTTACAACCAAATTATTATGTAGTGTTATATGATAATTTATTTGTTAAATTCATTAACATTTGGTCACCAAACAACATTACTATATAACTTCACGCAGGTTACTCACAGTTTCTTCTTCATTGCATTATGGGATTACAAACTAGAGTCATGTTAGCATGTAAAAAAGGCACTCTCAATACTTTGTAAAAATCTTTCTAACTAGGTAAAAGTAAAAATATTGGCATAAATAAACAGGAACATCTCAAAACATAATTTAATCAATAATTTATTACTCTATTTATAAAATGTAATGTCTCATTTACACATTTCCAAGATATTTATTTACAATGCTCTAATCAATAAATCATGGATACCTTAACAGCATAAACATACATAACTTGTTCAATGACAACAGATGATAAAATTAAAATAATATCTAATACTAGTTTACCATTGGCAATTTCTTTTTTTTTTAAAAAAAAAAAAGAAAAGAAACTTTCATTTAACAAAAATTGAACAATCCTAAAAAAGACAAATGATATATATATAAATAAAAAATTAAAGCCTCAAGGTCGTTCTTTCCTGATTTCACCATGGTAGTGATTCATATATAGAAAACTAAGGAAAAATAAGTATTAAAAAAGATAAAATATATCTCCGAAAATCCACCATTTGAGTATATAGGAATATATCACACAAGAAACCTAAAAAAAATATAAAAAAAAGCTCATTATTTTTAAAGAAAAAAAGTAGAATTTGAATATTTTATTTGTACATTTGATGTAAAGTCTTTTTGAAGCACTTTCTAGCTGTTTTTTTTTTAAGTTCAACTTTCGTTATCAACTGGTACATTTCTTGCAGAAGTTTTCAGTTCAAGCTATATATATTACTTATAGTCTCTAATAAGGAGTTAGGAGTTTATAGTCTCCTGTAGATTGTCTCTAATAGGAGTTTATAGTCTTCTAACCTTCATCAGGAGAGAAAAGACCGGAACGCCAAACGCACTTTCGAAGCGACGGATAGGAAAAAAAAAAGGTTGAAGGTTGGAGACTTTGCAAGTGCGCTTGGCATACCTATCTCTCTCTATCTTGATGACGGTTAAACCAAAAATTAGAGAATATAAGTGTGTTTTTCTATTTACCGTGTGCCCATAGTTTACTCTGAAGCATATATATATAGTACTATATAATATACTACTATATACCTGTTATGGACCCACAAGGAATTTCTTAATTAAACTACGATACAAAATTGATCATTCAATTAAATATTTTTGATTTGTCTTTCAATAAATTATTTTCATTAAAATACATATTGGCAATTATGATGTTTATTTAATTACAAATCATTGTATAATTTACGATAACTTAATATTGATAATTTAAAGTTCATATCTAATTGTATTTATTATCTAATAGATTCTAGTCATAACAGAAAAACTGCAAAGTAATTTCTTATATAAGAAATTACCTCTGGGCTCAGACTTTTGCTCGTTACAATGTTTATATACATATATATTTTATATGAAATAGTTCCATTTAACTTTTGACACAAAAAGATAGAAGAATAAACCCTAAAACGACCCAACCTCATAACATAAAAGAGAGGTCACCCCAAAATTACTTTTTTACGATTTCGACTCTTAGAGAAGTAAAGAGGTTGGTCAACCACGGTGTTAAAAGTTACATTTGACTGTGTTGAATATTCTAGTTATACCACTGGTAGGAGCTGCCACAAATAATGATACTGCTCCAGGTAATGAAATCAAATGTTTAATACCGATTGAAATGCTCTAGTGGAAACAGTTGGAGATAGAATCAGAGTCTAGCTCATCATAATATTCCTGAACCAAACCATAAAGAAAACAAAACTTTGGTTGTTGAGATATTAAAAAAAAACACATATGAGTAGAACATTAACCAATACTTAAATACTAATGAAGTTTATTACGCAGAATCACTGCTTCACCAACTAAGTGTATCATTGCTATGATTACAGGTGAGATAGAAATATATTATGTAGTACACATGTATTAAACAAACGAATTTCTTAATAAACTCAAACAGTTATGATGGATTTTACATGTATAATGAGCATGACCTGACATAAGATGTCAACTACCCGAAGTAAGAAAAGGATTCTTTTTAAAGCTCTAAGAAGAACTTTAGAGTTCTTTTTAAAGAAACTCTAAAAAATCTTTAGGAAGTTTCTAAAACAAAACTCATTTTATATGAACGTAAAACAAAATGCTTGAAATTTAAAGAGAAGTAAGATATTGCTACCACATTGTGCTTGTCAGAGTTCTTTAGCATACTTATATGTAGTTGGAGTGAAACTGATGAAGATGCTTTCATGATAGAGGGAACAGACACTCAAATATGTTGCTCAAGGCCTTCGTAGACAATCCTGAACAACGATTTAGGAAAGAACTAGAGATGTCTATTATACTTTCTACTTCTGGCCTAAAGTACAACGAAACACCATTAGTTTTGCAATCCGTTTCTGTGTGATATTTTCCCATTCTGTATAACTAAAGATCAAGGGATATCTTGCCGTTATCCCCACAAGTAGTTTCCTCATTTACTGAAACAATATTTTCCCGACTATTCTGTTTTTCCATTTTACATCATTTTATTAATAACCAATTTATAGTAATTTGCATTGTTTGGATATTAAATATTTTTTATGCCAGCTCCTAGAATCTTTCGGAGTTCTTATAAATAAAAAAATCATTCCTTTACTTTTAAAAATCAAAATGTGCTGTCTGAATTCACTAAATAAAAAAGAAGTCTACATTAAATAAAAGAAACACTGAAAAATCCTACTAAGTAATACAAAATAAAGATCACTTGAGATACGAACAAATACAGTCAAAAATCTTACTACTTATTATAAAAAAAACATTCTTATAAATTAGACTTTTTTATTCATTAAAACTGTAAATAATATCTGAGCTCTTAATATAAAAAGGCTCCACTAAGTGATTTGTTGTAAGTAACGAACATGTACCAATAATTGACTGAATTTGATGAAAGTGATATTCAGGATACTGCAATAATAACCAAAGCTTTGAAGAGAAGGCCACAGTAGGATCGTATCAAATTATACATAAAGTGATGACATTAAACATTTAAGTAAGGCACTTAAACCAGCAAATCTACCATTGTTTTATGAATCAACTAACGCATTTTAACAACTTGTAACAATTCAACATAATAATGTTACTATGAAGTACATTCAATTCCTTGTCAGTGAAAGTTCAAATCATTGTTGGTCTATCTATTCATAGCTTATTATCAAATTAATATATATTTAATAAAAAAATGCGGATACTGATTTACATTAATTACACAACCATGAGTATCGCACATCTTTTTTTTTTTGTAATTTAACTCATAGTGAAAGACTAATTTCGGATCAAAAAACGTAATAACTAAAAAAATCATAAAATTATTATATTTTACTATATAATAAAATTATTATATTTTATCATAATGTTATTTACAGTTGCCCTGATTCTGTAAAGTTACAATGATTTTTACAGTTAATTAACACTGCTAGGAAAAACATATATTCTATCTTTATATGACCCAATATGTTTATATTGAACATCCAAGTTACAATACAATTCATTCATTAGATTTTATATGGACATCACGAATTAAACTTCCTAGATAATTAGAACAAACAGGAATAGTCAGACGTATAAACGTTTTAACCAGTAAAGGTCATTGTTGGAATCATACTCGCAATGAACAGGAATATGCATTCTATTTGTGACTCCGACGAGGAATATTACTGACCACTTCAAAGATTTTACCGCCATTTTATAATCATATTATTTGATGTATATTATTTATTATATTTATTTATATTATTTTATTCATTTGGATTTTTATTTGATGAATTTATTTCAAAATACTTAGTAATGAAATTTTAATTAATTTCTCTACATAAATATTTTAACTGTTTCGTAAAAGTTTACTGTAATGGATTGAAGGTTATAAGAATATTAACTTCAATCAAATCACTTGCAGTCTGGCTGTGAATGGACTCCAAATAGTAGTCTGTGCAGGAGGGTAAGATGTAGTGAATAAATTTACTTGTTTAAATAATGATAACCTTTTGGTGTTACTTCTGTGGTTATGAATAGTTACCAAAATATGATCTGGTGTCATAAGTTATAAATTTCAAGGACTTTTCTGTATTCACGAGTATTGCAGTCAGGGTCGGTAAAGCTTGCCAAAATCAACCATGTGTCGATGTTAAGTTAATAACGGTACTCGAAATTCAAGGCATTATTTGTAATTGCAAATGTGGTAAAACTTAGTATACATTGCACATTTACGAACAACTTTAAATCAATGACAACCCACAGCATTTTTGTATTTTAGAAACTCCTTCCATAATTTCTTTGAAACCTATTTTGTTCTCAAAGTTTATTTAATTAGTTTTTCTCATTCGATATACTTACAACTTATTTCTTTGTATACTTTAAATATTTCATCACAAATTATGGTAATTTACTTTGTAAGCTATAACATGTTATGTGAAGAGAATAGAGATCTATTATTTAAAGCCAGAAAACAGTCTACAGTTTTGGGATTGGAAGAGTTAGCCATCACAGTTGGAGGTTTTGGAGTGGGATTATTTAAATATCTAGGATTAGGTGGGGCCATGATCATTGCAGCAACTCCACAGCCCAAATTATGAAGATGTTTGGTTTTTGAATCAATGACGCATTAAAAATCAGAAGACTACTTCATAATCCAGTATTACCAGTAAATCAAATGTTATTTAATAAATAATAAGAATCCGTGTAAACCATAAAAGAAACAAAACGATTTCAATATATAGCACTAAAATGTAATTACAATAACAATATGTTATCATCAAATTATTTTTCTTCCTTTACACTGAATGTATAAATATTTCTTCAAAGAAATTACAAGAAGTTTGGTAATATATCATGAATAATAGTTAAAATGACATATTTATATTATCCGAAAATAAGGAGTAATTTTTAATTACCTGCTCGAATTTACAAAATCATTATAAATTGTCTGGTTAGCATAATTTAGATACATTATTACTAACTAACAGTATACCATCATAAATTGCAAAGATATGCTGCTGTAGTAACAGTGTACTTAATCTGTATGGTATTTACGACTTCACAATTCAAACGTTTGAATAGAAATCAAATAACACTGCCATTATTAGACATTAACTAATAATTTTTTAATAACTAAAAAAAACCAAAAACTTAAATAATAACTTTTTCAACTAAAAGAAAACAAAATTGTTATATGTTAAAGTATGGGATAAGTAATTATATTTTAATTTCAAGGTGGCATTTATAGCCTTCAGCCAATCGTTCTTTGGTGATTTTGTGGAGCAGATGTGGTAAATCCTTAAGAATGAAGTCAGTATTCATTATTCCTTGTCCTTCGTAATAAACTATCTTATTTAAGGAGTTCCTGAAACAAAAGTCAAAGTCAGTCGTTGATTGACTGATTAACTACCCCACAATTGATTAATTAAAAAAAATTTTTCTCTACTGACTTTGAAGGTTTCTAGCTAAAGGATAGTTTGCGAGAAAAGCAAATCTCAATTGTTCACAGGGAAATTCATCTCAGATAGTTCACCGTGAGGAAAAATTTATTTTAACCCTTTAGATTTCAAGGGTTAATTAATTTTCATAATACAATTAATGAAAGTGAAAACAGGGGAACTTTTTTAGAGTTAAAAAAAGGCAAGTGCCCTTTGCCATTGCAATAATCCAAAATTCATGAATTTTTATAGTTCAATATTCACAGAAGGATAATATTAGATACGAAATTTGAAGTCTCCAAAATAACTAGAACAGTGAGGTCGAAAAAGTACTTGTTTTGGTAGAAAACTCAATAAAGTACCTTTATCTTGATGAGATATGACCCAAAACAATTGGTTGGCCAAAACCAAAACTTGGTATAGCCCATTTCCACCAAGTACTGTATATTAAAAATTTTATTAAAATCTGTCAAGCGATTCGACTTGTAGAGTGAGTTCAAAATTTGAAAAGACAAACACAAAGTTTTTGAGTACACACAAACACACACCATTTTCCATTTTGAAAATGTTTTCAACGTAATGCTACCGAAAACAGTATTATTTTTGATGCAATTATAGGCTGTCACCTTGAGTGTTCTAAGAGCAGAAGGTGTGATTCCTTTAATAATTTGCATCCATTACTTACGCAGTCTGTTGGTATGTGACATTTATGATCTAGAGAACTAAGGAAAAGACAATAAAAAGGAGGGAAATGTTATGTTAACAAATCTTTGAAGTTCAATAAAGTACCTTTGGCAAGACGAAATCCTACTGCCTAAAACAATAGATCCATTTCCTTCTAATGACTTTCAAACGGTTAGGAACTGCATGTCCAAAGTTTCCCAAAATGTCGTTGTCAGAGCCATTAACTGCCTAAGCCTTATCATCTTTCCACTACAGTAGATATTTTGCATTCTTAAACTAATTATTGTCAATAGTTTTAGTTCAAGAATATGTTAATTGATCTTATGTTTTGTTCATATTTTAGATTTACTTGAAGAAGAAGACTTGTTTATGTGGACACTTCTTATAAGATTCCCAGAATGAGTAAATACCACACATTCACTGACTGCAGAACTGATGGATCGTAATTAGCTTCTGCTTTTAGAATTTCAAGAAAACTGACTGCCTATACCAGTCGTATAAACAATATTTCCACAACAGCTTATCTAAAACGTTACTTTTTTCCGTACAGCGTTCCATTGAAAACATTTTTCATATGAAAATAGGTATGTTAGTTATATATTAGGTGTTATTTACTGGGTTGTGTATGTTTCATCCTTCTACATCATAATTAAAAATTAACGTCTGATTGCAGTGTTTGGCACTTTACGAATCACATGAAATGTATATTTCTACTGTATACAGTAGATAATATTTTCCGTATGGATTACGCTCAACTAAGTAAAGTACACTGAAAGAACTATTTTGATAAGATTTATACGTTTTGAGGTCCTTCAATTTAATTTATGATATTTTTTTCAATATGTTTCTAGTCTGCGGTAGGGTATCTATCTATCAAACAATTTGTAATTACTCTACAAATCACATCGCAAGAATTAGCATCCACTTTTGTCATTGGAGAGCAACATAAAAATCATTTTTGAATTACGAATACCATTTATAATAAAAACAAAAAACATACCTCAATAAAGTTGGCGGTTGTAATTGAAGAAGAATCTTATGAGTAATGTAGTCCTAAAACAAGAGACTCTCATTATAGACCAATAGATCATCACTAATTTTTGTTAAACAAACTTTCAAAAATAATTATTTTTTGAAAATAATTTTACCCTTTTGATTCAGTAAGTCAAAAGGGTAAACATCTGTAATGATTCATCAATGGCTTACGAGTCAAAGTAGAATGCTACATTTTTGGAAACTAGACAATAAAGGGTAATAAAATATGACTAAATTATACCTTGTTATTCATGAGAAAGGGAGATTCACACACTCCTCCTATTATGACTATTTCATTTGCCTGCCGACAGAAGACGGCTTTGTGCCACATTAGTGGCTGAGGAATGGGCCTTTCTTCCCATCTCATTGAAGAGTCAGCATGGATCCTCAGAAGCCACCATCTAACTGAAAAATAAAATGAGCAAAATAACTGCATAGCTTACTTTTCAGTTTTCTTTAAAACATGTAAATGACATTGTACAAACATAAAGAGACATACAACCTTAAAATACGAAAACAACGGACCAACGGGATATATATATGTAAAATGTTTTTCTCAATTCTGTGTCCACTGGTTTTTTTTATTTATTTGGATAAGAATTATACATTGCAAGATGAAAATAAAAATCCAGGTAAAAAAGTACTAATAAATCATCTTATCAAAATAGATAGAAAGTAGATTCATTTGTCAGTTTTTGTCATTGTCGAGAAGCAAAATGATCCTTAAAAAATGGGTTTGCTAACATTGATACTCCATAAGGGCTAAGGAGTATACTATAAAAGTGATATTGCTAATTTAAATAAATCAGTTTAAATAGTATTTTACCATTTAAAGTTATTTTATTCAGGTGCCTCAAAAGGTTTTAACACGAATTGTTTATACAAGTTAAACAATTTGTTGATCCGTACATTTGGTAGAGTAATTTTTTGTTGTTTAGTAAAAATTATTTTCCTTGTGTTGGCCGTCAGTGTACGTTTAAAAACAACTGTCCAGTTTATTGTGCAGTTAAGTTTAAAATTCGATTAATAATAATAACAATTTTAGTTTTAATGTAGTATTTTATAGTTGATCACTTTCAAAATGTCATACTTCAAATATTTCATTTATAGTATTTTATATTCAGCAACTTTGTGACTTTCAATATTTGTCTAACCGTTGATTTATTGTGTTTCTTTGTATTTTAGACCTACCAAATATTGACTCGATTTCATTCCACGGTCGATACTTTAATCAAATTTATATATAGAAACAATAAACAATGAAAACACGGAAAAGAGCTAAGATTCGCTTTAAATTTCTACATTCTGCGTCATCAGTAGAGGTTCTCTACCTGAAACCTGATCACTGAAACAAAAATCTACATCTAAACCACAGTAAGAAATTCTAAAATGGGACTAAGATCTTCGAACAAACAACTCATCTTCGAATTTGATCAGAAATAAATGAAATCGGACATCTGGTTTGGTATTACAATAGTATACAATACATACATACAATAGTATGTTTCTTGCTCCCTCCCTTTTCAGTATCACAGCGGGTGTCCGATTTTACTTGTTTTTGTTCAAATGACTCAGTCACTCTGAAGTGATTCAGTCAAGTATGACTCTGATGAAGACCAGTTGTTTTGGTCGAAAGGCCCTAGTCAAATTTCTTGATTTCTTACTGTACTTTAGATCTCGATATACATATTTCAGTTCAGATATAAACTTGAGAAACAGTTACAGTCTGTTACTTGGTCAGTGCTGCTGCACTGTTAGAGTGAGGTTGCCACTCTACCCTCCTGGCAAAGAGTTAGTTCCTGCATGTTATCGGGTGATCCTGGTTCATTTGCTCCTAGATCTGTTTCTTCCTATCTTGCCACTACCTACTTCCAGTCACTAAATTGATACATTTTAAAAAAAAAGTTTTTCCCATTTTATCTTCCTCACTCTCCACTTCCAGTAGTGGCACTCAGAAAGATAATCGACATCGTTTACGAAGTGTACAATTTTTACTCATGCATGTGTACATGTATTTAGAATACGATATCCTTTTTCCTTTTTAGACAGTCTTAGGTAATTCAGTTGTCAATGTTAATACTGAGTAAGGTGATATTTCAAATATTGCTCTTCGATAAACCGCTCAACAGACGACTTAATTAAACACTGACAAAATTACTCACATTAGGAGGAAGACCAAGAGGCAAATAAGATAGGAACAGCAATCGTGCAAGAGCAAAAAGTTATAAATAAAGTAAAAAAAAACTCAAACAAATATAGTTAGTACATAACTATATCGAATATTAACTGATAAAATAATCCTATAGATATCCATTCACTAAATACCTGGTTGTCACTCCATGAAGATGGAGTTGTTCTGAAAGCTCGAGTGAAATGGAAAATTTACGAGGTCAGAAGGTTTATAATAATATTTTTATATTACTATAAACCTATAGAAGTTTATAATATTACTTTTCAGTTTTCTTTAAAACATGTAAATGACATTGACAAACATAAAGAGACATAGAACCTTATAAATACGAAAATAACGGACCAACGGGATATATATATGTAAAAATATCAGTAAAAATATATAAGTTTATAATAATTACTTTAACAACTTCTGTGGCACTAATAATATGATAGTATGTTAAATACTGTACACGTTAGTAATTTTACTCAAATTTGAAAATAATACCTCAGTATTAATGAGAGTAATAGCATTTTCGCAGGAAATTTTAGCCACATTTCTGAATTCCTTACATTTACTCTTTATATTTTGTGTTTATTGCTAAATCTTGTGTATGCATACCTATACACATATATCTATCTAATAGGCTGGCTTGCCATCATTATTGACCAATTTGACCGCATGAATGTGGGTGATAAACTTAATGGCTAAATCGAAAGACACTTACGCACTGGTTTTCCAATTTGATTCAAACCTCCGTACAGGACAATCAAAGATTCTGAGACGCAAGTCATGCTGTTCCAAGACATTCCTTCCGGTAACAACCCTCCAATTTGATGGCTCCTACATAAACTGGAAATCAATAACCAAATTTTCACATCAACATATCAAATTTTTTCACACGTATACCAACCAAACATAATGGCTATATTTCCAATTTTACAACGTTGATTTGTAACATTAAATTATGCTCCAGTATCAAACCTATTATAGGCAATATCACGGAAAATTTTCTTTTCACTTTCTTATCATGGTGAATTCTACACAGAATGTTGTACCTTTCTAAGTAAAATAGTGGAATCTTTGTTATGAAACTTCTTAGAATGTGTAAACGAATACTTTCTACAAGAAATGTATTCTTTTACGAATATATAAAAATATATATAGGTTATATTTCTTACAATATAAGAATGAAATAAACAGACTTTTGCTTTGCTAAAAAGCCAAGGTTTGCTTTACAAATATAAGCTATATAAATTACTTTCCTTGAATAAATCACAGCTTTTTCTCTAATGAGATTGTCAAATGAATGAAATGAAGCAGTAATTTTGAATTTCAATGACTAGTGACATCTAATGAATGTCATATGTCTTAACAAAATGTACGTCACTACTGTGACATGTGGAACTAGCGCTCGTTACCAAGTTGATAAAGTTTTACAAAGCCAAACGACACCAGGAGTCCTCAATTTTTCTTCACTCAGGTGTATTTAGAGTAGGAATCTTTAACGAATACCTGATTCGTATAGGCAAGGCATCGGCGGTTTTTAGCCCTTTCCGAAGGATGGAGTGATTTTCCAAATAAAAAATCAGTGGTGACGACAAAGATTCAAACTTCTAATCTTTAGTTCTAACGACAGTAGACAACCCCTAGACCATTTATGACCCTAACCTAGGAAGAGTAGTATTTACTAAGATTGAAATAGAGAACATAATATATTTAAAAAAAGGAGATTACTCAAGACTCCACTGCATTGTTTGCATATCCAGTATGTACATGTCATTCGTCCTCTTCTCCCTCAGCCTGCCTCCGAAGAGGTACACATTTGGCCCGACGATGTCGCAGGAGTGGGCGGCTCGAGGAGGCGGGGTTTTCCCACGAGTTTTAACCCACTCCCAGCTGTTTGTTGACGGATTGTAGCAGACTAGCTGATTGTTCCATCCTTTAAGCCCCATTTCATTACGGCTGGTGTCAGGTACAAATGCATAGTTATCACAGTGATGAGTCGGCTTCTGTCCATAACCTCCAAAAAAATATAACCTGCAACAAATTAGTTATTATCAAATAAATTGAAGTTTCGAAAACAAAATACTGTGATTTAGTAACTATTTAAAATTTTCTGAACCATTGATTTTCATATTAAATTTGAAATTATATTCAACCTAATTAGTAATTAGGCTTTTCAAGATTCATGTATTTGTAAATGAAATTCGCCTTTCCCAAAATAAAATTCTGAATAGATTACAAATACTGTACAAAGCCAAACGTCTTCAATTTTAAATGCAACTGATAGGTAAAAAGTATAAAGAGGATGATAAAATTAGACCATGATTCATCCAGACAACGAGGTTACCATTCAGCAGTTATAGCAACAACTAAATTAGTCAAAAAGATTAAAATATATTTCAGTATATATATATATATATATATATATATATATTATATATATATATATTATATATATATATCCCCGAGTCTAATTCTCATGCAACCCTTAGAGCTTCTGAAGAATTTATTTATCAAGTTTATGAACAAAAGCACGATCCACAGTTACACCTGCTCACCTTACCCTACCCACCATTATAGGACGGAATGTTTCCTTAATTGCGGCTATTAACATACGAGAAGTTTGTGGTATGAAACAATTCAGTGTTTAATAAACCTCAAATGATTTCCCAAGACATTCTTCGGAGTTACTTTAAAAATTGGACAAACATTGTTTGATTCTGGAGAACTCAAGTGCCCACAAGCCACAAAAAGTGCTTGTCGAAGAAGGGGCACTTTATTTTTTTACCAAAATTTTCCCCAATGCTGAAACCCGTAGAGGAGGTATTTTCTAAGGTGAATTAGTGTTCTGCAATGTGTTACTGACCCTTCAATTAGTAAAAATGTAACATATGTAATTGCTGTTAGGACATTATACTCGACGTTATATCAATATCAATTATATGTATGTAAACTTTGGATCTACAAAATTTTGAATCACACCAATTAATACTCAACTGAATGATTTCAGAGAATATTGATCAACTTCAAAGAATTCATTTTATAAGTTACTTTGAACGTACATAATTATAGAGTACCATTAAGTATACTGCATACGTTATATTTATGTACAAAATTAAGAAAGTTACTAATTAATTATAAATAATACGTAATATTACATCTCAGTAATAAAAAATATGAAATAATAACTAGCTTTCTAAATAAAATGTATACAAGATGTACATGATTTCATCTGACATTGTACATGCTCAGGATCGACTACTTTACGTCCTCCGCCAGACACTCTACGAACTTGATTTTGCCATCTCCCACATGAATAATTTCATGCACAGAGATCTATGAACTCTGTAAGTACGCTATCCACAAGACCAACCTGAACTTATGTTTTGTAAATATAAACTCTTTTATATTTAATAAAATAATTTATTTTATTAAAAAATAAAAAAAATTAAAAAATATTTTATTTTTATCTTAATAAAATGTTTCATTTTCGGTTGCCGTTAACACATGGTCGGTTAACAACAATCTAATATAGCTGTTGCCAACCACGCCAACTCCCACGGCCTACCTTTTAATATTTGCTATGGACTACAGATTCTGCGTCAGATCTCTCCCGACGCCAAGACCGTAACCCTAGGAGCTTCCATGGATGCATACATATGGCATCTCAGAGTGCGTAACGCACCCTGCTGTAACCATAAAAGATAATATTTATTTTATATTCACTTGTGACTTGTCTTTTTGTTCCACGTTTACTTTACAGTTTGCTTTTGCATTAGCTTTACTCTTACAACTAGTGTTTCACCTTTCCTATTCTCTGTATTTTAAAGATTTCATTATTCATTAATTCTCATTTATTCCTTCTATATTTTATTTTGCTCCAATTCCTTTTACTTATACCAACCTTGTGCTCGTTATTGTCATTTTATTTTGAGATCTTCTCTATCTGTGATCGCATTACTGACGATTACTTTTCCTGCGTGCTTTGTCTCGCTCTCTATTTTCTTATGCAGACGGATTATCGAAAATTAGATATAGCAAATGTATTAGTTTACTATGTATGTTAATTTCTTCCTATTTGAACTGTTTTTCCGAATTTCTGGAATACAAAATGAATATAATATTTATTTAAAAAAAATATAACAATATATCAATGACCTAAAAGTACTTTTATGCCATTAATATTGTAGAACTGACACCAGCACTTCGTGATAAACTTGAACATATTCTTTTTGTCGGTGAATAGAGGAGGTTTAGAACCACGATTTCGTTAAGTGTTTGTCTCGGTATGTGCGATTAATAATCACACTGACCAGAAATGTTTGTTATCAAGAAAAATTCTTCTACACAGCACTTAAAATATCTTGGGTGAACCTGTTTTCCTCTTCTGGTTTGGACAAGGCACATTTAAAAGGATGATTAACTCAGAGACAGTGTTCATCTGATTTTATACCTTATATTTTATATATACTTGACCCAGACTGATGCAATGAGCCCATAACTAGTTTTCTTAATGGGGAACCAAAAACGGAAGATTTAACAGTTGCTCAATTACATTAATATGTTTTTTAACGAAAGAGTTTACTACTGAACTCAACTAGTTTAGTGCTCAAGATTACAGAATATAGTAGTGTGTTGTCTATTAAATATTATTCTTGCCGTATGTACAGAATGTCGCATTTAAATATTCTTAACCTTAGATTTATGTGGCAGATGGAGATATCTACATGCCGTCAGTTGGATGATGTAAAACTGATAGTCCAGAAACTGCACAATGTCATGTTTTTCAAAGATCCTTACTCTCAAATACTTGCATACAGATAATTTAGGAATCCTGGCAATTTAGCTGGCTTGTAACCGTTTTTTAGGAGGTTGTTTGATATTTTGAGGACTAGAAAAAAACGGTCATTGGTTAATGACCTCCCAACCCAACAACTAGAATACCGCCTCACTTTGGTATGTTCGCTGAACCAACTTGAATCGGTTCATCTGATAACTGAATTAGAAGTCAGTCCAGTACTTGTTTTCGTAGACCCATCCGACTCCCTTGTCACAGCTCAAAGGGTCCTCCCCTCCTGGTGCAAGAACTCGCCACTTCCAGCTGATCAGGTCTAACCTCACTAAACTATTTGTATATCTTCTGTACTCTTCTGTCAGTTTTTCCGCTCCTGTAAAAACAAAACTTTACATCGCTCATTTATATTAAATAAAGAGTAAAAATCATAATCGCAAAATAAAAAATACAAGTTTATTTTGTATTATATTTTATTGTACAATGGATAATATACAAAGTTAAATCGAATTTCAGTTAAGTTTTTGATTAAATTAAAACTTAAACGTTTCATATTACAACCATAACCACAAATATATGTTAGGTTAGGTTGCAGTGGTAGTCCCACAAGGGAACACACGTAGGCCGAGGATTGGCCCTTTGTGATACCACACAATGAAGATTGATTCTACAGTGGGAGAACTAAATTTTGCCTAACTCGAGTGTATTTAGAGTAGGGATCTTTAATGAGTACCTGACATCGTACTCACCGACGGTTTAACGTCCTTCTCCGAAGGGTGACGTACTCAGATTTATTCACCTCCTGCATGAATAAATCGAGGGCAAGGTGGGGATCGAACTCTGGTCCTATCAGTTCAGAGCGGAGTACATTAACCACTGTGCTAACGTGGCCCTAACCACAGATATAATGAAAAAGAACACTGACTGCAACCCGATTTATTTAGAACTGAAATAAATATGAAAGTCACAGAAAAATATATAACTTTTATTTAATTAAAAAATAAATTTATAGAAAATGAATACTTCAAGATTTAATTCGAAAAATATGAATATTTCATAAAGTACAATACGACTGTTGGGGAACAAATTTCCTACTGAAATTATGATATGTGAAAGAGTAAGTAAATCTGAAACAGAAGATAAATACTTTCTTAAAAAAAAATACGCCAATCTTGTACTGCATGCCGAGTTTCTCGGACTTCATTCATTTTCAAAGCGACGTTAGTTTTCTTGAAGTTGGTTAAGTACAAACAGGTCTTACACGTACGGTTAAGATATATTCATGTACTCAAAATTCAATTTATACTAACTACTGTAGAACAATAAACTTCACTAATCCAGTTATAAGCGTCAATAGAAAGCAGATAGTTTTAAAACATATTTAAACTACACAACCTTTGATTACTACAGTTATGAGGGTTATATTTATTTTTTCACTTGTGGTATTTTTGTTTTAAGTAATAGCACATACATAACACCACAATTTCTTTACAATCTACTCGCAAAAAAGGGGGAAAAATTGATATTAATTTCTTCAAAATATCAATAAATTTTTTTTACAGCCTTTACATATATAATGCAGTATTATATATCCAATAAATTAAAAATTGTTATGGTAACAAATGTTATTATCATATATCATAATTTCAAGAAACATCCAGACTATGATTCCTATTCCTTTCTTTTGTTAGAATTCAGGTGAATCAGTAAAATAATTATAATAAAGAAATTATGCTTTACAAGTATGTTTAACATAAATATGACTAAAGGAATTGCCAACTCATAAAACTAGTAAATACTAAAAGGAATAAATCAGTGCACCTCCAAATATATACAATCCATCATCTAGAACAAGCCCAGTGCTCCCTGAATTAGCCCTTGGAATTTGACCAGATGTTTCAAAAGAATTCCTGCAAACAATTAACACAAAATTGAAGGTAACTTTGACTACATTATTGATAAATATATAAACTAAATTCACAAAAATGAATCGCGTACAAGTGAAAATCACTTCAATACTTCGACTGACACGCTTCTAACTGTTGACGCAGTAGAAATATAACCAGCAGTGACTTTTGGTATTTCTTGTACGTGTTATTTATATACATTTTTTTTTATTTTTTTCTTCCTGTACTCCTTTCTTCACCCTAACATCTCTCCCTGGACTATTGCCCTTTCCTGGACTTCATACCCTTTAAAATACCTCTCTTCCTTCCCTCCCACTCCTCTCAACCACTTACCAGATGTTTCTTCATCTTTGGTTTCAGTTTGGCATTTGACTCTGACGAAGACCATTTGTTACTGTCGAAAGATCTTGGTCTTTTTTCCTCATTTCATATTGCGGTTTGAACTTTGATTGTTATTACACGTGTTTATTGTGAAATCTTGTTATATATAATATGAGATACAGAATTAAATGAAAAGCCCACTTTTACATCTCCTAATTTTCTGACTGAACAGTCATCAGAAGAGAAGAAGACTACCTGTTTCCTAGCTGTCAACAAAGTGTTACCGTCATCAAATGACTTTTCTCCATCTTCTCTTCTTCTTCCTCTACCTCCAGCACCTTTCCTATAACCCTCACGCCTATTTTTCCTGCCGAATTCGAAGCCGAATGGAGAGCATACAGTATGTCTCAATTTCAAAATGCCAACCCTGTTAATGGTCGTCATAAGGAGATGAAGTGGCGACAGTCAAATGGAGAATTTCATAGAATGTAGACCGATGCAGGTTGGTTACAATGAAAACGAAAAAAGTACTAGGATTAGCTAAAGGAGAAGAAAAAAATGAACTAAATAAATATAAAATAAATAATTATTACAAGAATTAAAAATCATTAAGAAAAATAGCAAATAAAATTGAAATATACGACGAAAACTGGTTTAAAATGGCATAGAATACATTAGCAGTTCAGGTTAATACAATGATGGTAAGAGTGCTACTAGGAGCCAATTGTGGGTTCCTTCAATCACTTTTAATATGACGTATCTATAATGACAATGTACCCTTTTCAGAATATGTACTTCAAAGAATAAGTACTGCCTTAATATCATTAAGGCAGATACTATGGGAACTGGAATAAACAACAGCGGGAAGAATACTATCTCGACCAACTGGGGATCTATGAATTTGATATCTTAACTTTCTGATTGTTAAACCTCATTGCAATAGAATGCATTGCACTGAGAACGGTCGAAGTAAAAGGTGGACACTCTCACTAAAGGGTCAGGAGTAAGAGCTATTTAACGATAACTGTAAGGATGAAAGAAGAAGTAAAATGCAGCTGAGTTAATAATGGGACAAGTAAAACAACCATGACGTTCACATCGTTGCATTCCTGTGCATTTTATATCGATCAGAAAGAGTTTAGCATCTATGGGAGAATAAGTTGGGAAGGTTGTGAGAACTTTGCTGTTCACACATGATCATTCCAACTTCTGTCTAATATATATAAAAACAAACTATTGGATTGGTCGACTATCCTATTCACGTATACTTCGTTACAACATTTACAAGTGCATTCACAAATACCACCACACTTCAGTTTTCTAATATGGTTTTTATTATTGGAAATTATAGAAAAAGTTTTCGATAAGTAGTGGGGTGAAATTGCGACTTAATGTGGATTTTTTTATAATTTCCAAAAATGAATAAATATTACATAGTGACTGACCATACAACTACTGAGATATTTGTTCTTAAATTTATCATTCATGAGTTCTGAGGAGCAATATTGAGTGTGCATACAAACTCACCACTGGCCTTGTTTATGCCATGTTTTACACTACCCATCACAGAAATGATTAAATATATATTTTTAGGCTACCCTTTTGAGGGCTTTAAGAGTTTGATCCTCTAATTAAACAATGAAATTAAAAAAATAATTTCAATTTCATTAAAATAAAACGATGAAATACAAAAATGATTTCTATTGTGCTCACTATGTTATATTAGAAAAACTTTAAAGTGTTAAAAGAACGTTCAAGGTTTATGTCACTATATTACCAATATAGTGACATACACTTTTTTAAAATTATATGACATAGTTTTGCTATATAATTAAAGCAATTGAACCCACTTGCTAAGCTTGCTCACAATTTTGCCCTTGAAACATTTTTTTGAAATACTGAAAACGTAAGTAATACTCGTACGTTAATTACATCACTCCTACAGAAATGTAGTATATCAGTATTAATAAATGATATTATCAATCATTGATGGTGAAATATAAACGGAAAAGCCAATGAAAAATCAAACAATCATTAAAGAATGGAAATTACAAAAACCCTTTGCAGAAAAAATTCATAGTTATCCCTTTAAGCCTATCTTTAAAGTATATAGTATTATTTCCGAAAGGAATGAACATATCACATATTTTCAGTAGTGGTGGTGCTGTCGGCAAATTATTAAACAGTTGTAAACAATTGTCAGGAAAAATGTATGTAGAAGATTCCGCAATAGGATGCTGTCTAACCCAGCGTTTTCCAAAATGGGAGACGCGGGTTAGTCTAAAATTAGTCACAGTGAACGATTTTCCAAATTACTGCTAAAGTTTTCGATGTAAAAAACGATTTTCTGCCTTGGGTGCAATGAAATCCAAATATCGAGCTCGTTTAGTTGAAGAAGGAGAGCCATAGCGTCACAAACACCAAGATTTGATAAACTTTGTGCTAATAGACAACCACATGTATCTCATTAAAAACAATAGTAAAATATCGCTTTCCATTAGCTTGTATGAATAAATTTTACAAGAGTAAAAATGTTTGTGTTTTTATGTAATATTCAGGGGGGGGAGGGGGCAAATGATTAAATATTTTTAAGGGAGGCGTAGTAACATCAAGTTTGGAAACCACTGGTCTAACCTGTACTTTGTACGGAAAAAGCTTGCTGCAACGTGCCATAGAACATAATATTCAGTAAAAAACGAACCGAGTCAAGTGATTTGTTCCAAGAGATTAATGACATCAATCATGCAATAAATTGGATAGAAGCAAAAGAGTTGATTTTTTTCTCTTGCCATGTTGGAAGAAATATGTCAACTTTGTAAGAAAGTTTAATTTTGAACTTTGTCGAATAACAGCCCAGGGTATTTAGATATGCTATAAACTGGACCTGTCGGTAACGTACAACAGGGCTCATATGAACATGGATTACAGCTATATTTCTAATTCTAACCCTGTAACTTAGTTTTTTTTTCTTATAATTTGTCTTCTTAAATGTAACCATCTTTTGTTTATATTTAGTTTCTTACATCTGTTTGACTTTACTTGTCTCGTGTAAACTCTCTTTTACCAGCTGCTTTCATTACCTGCCATCTGATCTTCATAAACTTTCTGGTACCTTGTTGATTAAACATCAAGGTTTGTGGCAGCGCTCACGGGTGCCGCTGCATGGAGAGGGTTACCAAGGAAAACAACAAAGAAACAGTAACTTGCTTTGTAGTGATTCCGAGAGATTGTTGTAACATCTATTAACAAAAGTGGATTCATCATCGACCCCGTCCACAGACTACAGAACTTTCATTTATTTATTTCTTTTTCCTTTTCTACTTATTGCGTTTCCAGATATACACACACCACACATATATAAAATAATTGCAATCCCTACCATGTAAAGAAGAGTATCCCCAGATCCCTATCCATATGCTTAATCACATTTGTAACAATTTCAATGTTCGCAGCTTTAATTAAATTAACCAATTAAAAAAAAATTTCTGAGTTTATAAACATCAAGCGGAGTCTTAAGAGCCCAAACTAAATTACTTTTAAGTTTTCCTCAAAATACTTATTGAGGAAAGATTTAAAACTTTAATAGAAAAATGCTTAGACTTTACCAGTTCATTTCAAAATGGAATGTGATGTGGTTATTTATATTTATATAAGAGTAAAAAAAATGAAAAATACTTTAATAGATATGCTAACTAAATAATAAAAATGCTTTTATTTATACTATCTAAATAGAGCATTTAACATAAACTGAGCAGTTTAATGATAGAATAATTTGTTTTTACCTCATGATTAAGGTATTAAATAACAAACAATGACATCTTAAGACAGTAAATACGTACCACACTTCAGTGATGCTGTTGTAGGCCAACACTATTTCTGTACTACAATAATCATCTGCATCAACACCCTGCAATTGTGAATTATCATAACCACACTTACTACAATAAAAATAGTCCATCATAAACATTTACACAATTAAATACTGTTATTTTCACATTAATTACAAGTAGGATTTCCCTGAAAGTACCTAAATCTATGTGATTTCTTTCTTTCAAAGATTGATGTTTCCTTCCTCTAGTCTAAAAAACTGCATAAAGAATACATAAGCCTCTTAGTCTACAAATTTAGTTTGAACATAAACTTGAGAAATAGGAATCAACGAATAGCTCATTTTGGAATTTCATACATATTTTTTTCTTTCTTTGGTCGTTAAAAGATTGATCAATTATGACTACCGTACAGCTGGACGATTGTTTGTAGTACTGAATGTGTCCAAAGCACAAACGACCAATTCTCTTCAATCTTTTAATAGGAGAAAGGTTCTTTATTTGTCTTTTGAACAGAGCTCTCAGTTTATTAGACAACTAAGACATAACTTTAGCGTCTTTGGTAGGAGTCACCCTTGGCACGTAGCTAGAATACATATTTTCATAACAATAAGTTTTTAAAACTATTATTTGGAAGAATTCCTGAAGGACTATAAGCCTAACATTTTTTTTTTATTTGACCAATTCACATTAAAAATGTCTTCAGAACTATTTTGTTCTTTGGTAGACGAAAACGACCTAATACATATACATACATCGTAGAGAAAAATAGAAAATAACACCTAAAATATTCAAACAACTATGATCATCATAAAAATGGAGCCATTAATGCAATCTTAGAATTAACATGATTTTTGTTTCTTAATTACACTAAATAAAAACAAAAAAAAACGTTTTATTTTAGTGAATAATTATATCACAACAATATTTTAAATTAACACCACCATTTTAAATATTCACTATCAGTTAATTTAAAGTTAGTGAGTGCAAAAAAACAAATCAATTTTATGTAACCATTTTATGAAAACATAAGGTTTAACTTCAATAATATTTTAAAGGCTACGAGTATATTACTTGTGTGACATAGAATCTCTTAATCAACGAATTTCTCAATACGACACAAAACAGAACACAAGAGTTGTAATAATAAAAAAATCCTAAATATTTAGCCGTTCCTGACTCAAATTCAGACCAATTCCACAGGTTAACTAAACATGGGCTAAATAATATTTATATTGAATATGGTCTCAATAGAATTGATTACTTTGTAAAGAGAAAATTTGTTTTTAACTTTGTAACCGATAGTAACTCATTGCCTTAAGAAAACCATAATACAGGGATACTAAAGCAAAATTCAATAATATTTCGTTATTTAAGAAGTTTTCGATAAAATACACCTATTCCTTTTCATAAGTATATGAAAAATTATTTCTGAGTAACAAATAGAGATTCAGAATCCAGATCCCTTTAAATTCAAAACACTCATACATTTTCCGATCAGAATCAATCTAGCTGTAATCTAACCACTAGGGAAGAGTTTAGGGAAAGTCAAGTTTAGATTTGACATTCAAACAACAAAAAGGGACAAACTGTTAAGTAATACACACTTAGGGATTCTCAATACGGAATGTCATACGACCTCAATTACAACCAACTTACTAGCAATTTTGCCCATTATCGGTGTGTTTTTCAATGGATTATGAATAGAAATTGAAGTAAATATCAATATATATATATATAGTCAAAAAACAAGGACTAATGAAGGAAAACATAGTTTTTTTTAAAAAAAAGGCTAACTTCCCATTCAGGTATTGTAGCTCTTACTTAAATCAGCTAAACTTTGATTAAAATTCGTTATTATAAATTATACAAATACCTTGAATCCACCCCAGACTAAAATATAATGTTTATAGCCAACTGCAACATGACCAACTCGTTGATATATACCAACATCACGATACAATCTATGCTCATTCATAGCCAATTATAACTAACATGAACGAAATTATCAAATTCTCTATTTCTAAATAAACGGAATCAAAACATAACACCATCAGTGCAGCCAGCCAGTCCAGAGGTTATAAATGTAAACCCTGCACCAGCGGTTACAACCTGGTGGGTTTCCCGCGCCTTGGTTGTCAAATAGATTTTAATAGATGATGTGGTTCTGTTAGTGGCGGAGTTTATTGTGCCTCTAATACCAGATTATTGTCAGTGATTATTTTCTTTTCCCCTAGTATTTCTTTTCATTTCATCTTATGCTTTGAGTTTCACATAATTGTTTAGAAGTTAAAGTAGTGTACATATTTAGGCCAGTCCATATTCGTTTATTTGTGAGCTATGGTGTAAATTTTTTTAAAGATATCTTGAACTGCTAAATTAATTTTTTGGAAAGTAAATAACTTTACAATGTATTGCTTGTTTTTCTTGTAACATGAAATGTATTATAGTGTAGTTATTAATAATTTTCTGGTGACCACTTTTTTCATTATTCTTGTCAAGTTGAAAGTGATTTCATTTTTTCATTGAATATCAACCTAATTTTTATTTTAATAAGTGAAATTTTCTTGATTAGATTTTTTCTTGTATACAAGTAGTAAGTATACTTAATTTGAGCAGTATTATTGGGTAGTGAGGTTTGTTTTGGGATGGTTCACAGGAGTTTTCCGTTGGCGAACGCTTCAACAGGAGGAGGTTACTGACTGCAGGTTAGTTCGCGTGTTCTCGTGGTTTGTTACGCGTTACAATGAGTACTATTGGAAAGTCTCAGACAACAAACGCTGCACAATCGAATTTATCCAAACAAGATCTATCAACTCTCGTAAGTTTTTTGTTTTTGTTCTATTTCTGTTTCTTTAAATTTTCTTTTGCATACTTTCTTATACCTCGTCTGTTTTCATTTGATAATTGGCTGTTACAGTAAGTTCATGTTTAGTTGCTATTTAATTTAGTTATTACAAATTGAATTATGTATGTTAGCAGATATTGCCTAATAGATTATAAGTAACGTTTAGAATGGTTTCATAAGTTGATTGCACATATTTTTTTATGGTCTGCTATCATTTGAAATAAAATTAATGTGATTTGTATTATTAAAATTAATGCATTTTGATATGTGATTTAAAATTTGTGAACATGAACCCTTGAAGTTTTCACATTGAAATTATTTCATTTATCTTGTAAAACTAATTAATTATTGTCATGATAACGTTTGGTTTATGTATTTTAGGATATAACAAGACTCACTCCTCTCTCTCCCGAAGTTATTAGCCGACAAGCAACTATTAATATTGGTAAATGTTCTTACATATTTAATTTGAAGTAAACACCTTATTTCATACACTTATCATATATTGTATTTGATTTAGATTTATTACTTACAATATATTTATGAAGTATTTAATATGTAGAAGAAGGGGTCCTTGTCATGGCGTCTGGTTATCGATGTCTACTATTAGTATCGTAACTGTCTGTATAGGAAGGATATGTTTAATAAATAAGATATATATTACGTGTTAATTAGTGTTGGGACGATTAATCGGAATCGTTAATCGTAAGAAACATGTAGTTTTGGAGGAATCGGAATCCCATCGTTAAATGAATACCCCCAAGATTTCCGATTCCTTCATTACGATTCCCTTAAATTTTTAAGTTATTTGAACTGTAATAACAATACTTCTATTTGTTTGAAGTGAGATTAATACCATCATAAATTTATAATAAATACGCCCTAATACTTTTTATGGTATATATAATATGATGTAAAAGAAGTTAATTAATTACTTTAAAGATAATTTTAATGAGTTTGCTTATTCCGCCACTTACATACTTTGTTGATTCGGCCAATTATTTAAGTATAAGGGATGCTTTGACATCTTCAATTATTCCAAACATAAGAGTTATTTGTAAATTATTTTAGAAAGGTGAAGCAAAGGGATTGTTTAGTGGACTAGATTCAACTGTACCAGCTTGGAAAGCTTCTGTCACATACTTTAACAACAAAAATCTGATTATGGCAACTTATTTACACCCGCCATACAAATCAACTTTTCTGCACGATAAGCAAGACAACCAGCATGAAGAGTTAACCATTGGTTATTTTAAGGTATAAATAAAGTCAATAAATAAAAATAAAACCATCTTATTGACTACTTCAGATTCGTCACATTTAAACACTGAGGATGAAAACACGGACTTTCTTATGTAATAATATATAATGTAGTCTATACGTATTATTTTTATGATGGTTATTATTACTCATTACTTTTCCTGACGTTTGTAGACAAAATTTATTCAGATTGATTTTGATACACATTTTTCATACTTAACTGAGTCAGGCAATTTCAGACTAAATACTTTAGCTTCAACCAATGCTTGCAAGAAATCAAGAAAAAATCAGAAAAAGCATCGAAAGTTAGAAAGGTCTTCTACTTCAATAACTGAGCATGATGAAAATGAAAGATCATTGAAGAATGAAATCAAGTTTGAAATGTCGAAGTATGAAAAAGTTAAAATAATTGGACAGGGTGAAGATCCTCTTCGTTGGTGGTGTTGATACCAAAGAATTTTCCAGATTTGTCAGAATTTTAACTTGAACCCCCGTCTCAGAAGTACTTTCAGAGTGAAAGGTTTTTTAGTTTAGGAGGAACTCTTTATTCATCAAAACGAAATAGAATGACGGCAGTTACAGGGGAAATAGTGATATTTCTTCATCATGGTTTATTAATTATATAATTAGTTCAATTATAGATTAGAGAGATGACTAGTTCAATTCAAATGAGGGATGCCACGCAGATACTTCTAATCCTGTCTCTTTTCAAAAGTACAAATTTTTCATACTTTTTTATTTGAGTCAGGAAATTTCAGGGTAATAAATGGATAAGAATAATTAATGTTAACTACAGTTGAAGGAAAGTTATTTGAGCATAGTTGTGTAATTTATTAAAATGTTTACTTTACATGACATTCTCTTCTAATTATTAATTTTTTGTATTCAGTTGATTCACAAATAGTACTAAAAAATTGTTCTGTAGCTTTTTTTATGTCATCAAAAACATTTAATTTAATTAAAACCTAAATTTGTTTATCATAAAGTGGAAAGTATTTTAAATAAAATTTCACAATACCTTGAATATTAATGAAAGTATACAATTAGCCAAAGTATTAACCCAGTTGAGAAAGTAATACAATGTACAATGGTTATTATTTTTATTATGGTTATTCCAACTTACTCATTATTTTCCTGACGTTTATAGAGAAAATTTATTCAGTTTGATTTGATAATCATTTCCTAAAATATTCTGGCTACTCACTATTCATAAACTTTTGTTTAACTCATTTATTGTACAATGAATAAATAAGGTCATACAAAAATTAATTAAGATAGTTGAGTTGCTTAGCACATATAGGTAGAATCTAAGAGAGAATTGGAAAAAAAATAAGTATCGTCCCAACATTAGTGTTAATATATTATTATATAATATGCTGTTAGAAGATAAGAAGAGTCGAGTGCATTGTTTCAGCATGTCAAGAATATGAATCATTCAATAAAATGGGAGGACGCCAAGGAACTGATGTTCCTATCCCCAGACCTCAAAAGGTGTCTTCCGAACCTAGTAGAAGTATAGTTTTCCGAGCCTTGATGAAGTATAGTTTTGAAGCCCTAATTAACAGCAGCCCGGGACTCTTGAAATTAAATAATGTTTTAGTTTATGGTATAGTTAAACAAATTGGACCTCTTGATCATTTGAAACCTATTAATATGAACTCTAATCAAACTGGTGATTCTCCTCCTGTGTTTTTATTTCTTTTATATTTTTTCTTACGTAGTGCAATCAGTTATTATGTGGTATTTACTCATTGTAGGATAAAAAGCTAATGAAATGGTCTCCACATAAAAATTTAATGCTATAATAAACAATGCGTTTCGAACACGGAGTGTTCTTCCTCAGGCATTAACTAAAAAATACAATGACACCAGAGAGTTATCTGTAGTACAATGTAAATATAGTGCAAAATAAAAATAAAATGAGGAAGAGAGTACGAACCTAAGGGTGAGTGTCTGTGGTACAAATGACTGGGAAGAGGATGGACGTGTGTGAGGGTACATCTGTTTCATATCAGGAGGCAGGTACATTTCATTGTTATTTTTTTTCCCTAAAGGTTAGGCTGAGCCTTTACATTTGCTCTGAGACTAAGTGTAGGAAACATATTGAAAATATAACACAGAGAACTATAACGAAATAAAAACAAATATAGGAATAAGGATAAAACAGTACTCTCTTCCTTTTTTTATTTTGTACTATAGATAACTCTCTAGTGTTATTGTATTTTTTAGTTAATGCCTGAGGAAGAACACTACGTGTTCTAAACGCGTTGTTTATACCATTAAATTTTTATATGTGGAGACCATTTAATTAGCTTCTACAACTTTTATATTATTTTTGTTAATTCTTTTTCTTTATTTTAACACCGGTATATATTACATTTCCATATTTCGTTTCTGTAAAAAGCTGTAACCTCTTTAGTATTCAATTTGTAGTTGCTCTCTGATGACATAAATTTGAAAGGCTCAGAGCATATTTTCTCTTTTTTATTTTTCCTTGTGGCTTTTACTTTCATATTGTAAAGTTCATTCTGAACCCTGAATATGGCAAGATGGCGGGGACCCCTTGTTCTGCATATTAACGATTAAATATTTATGACTAGGCTAAAGGTTTTTTTTTCTTTTCCAGGTACTATAGGTCACGTGGCGCATGGTAAGTCCACTGTTGTCAAAGCGGTTTCTGGCGTACAGACAGTAAGATTCAAACATGAACTTGAAAGAAACATTACTATTAAACTAGGTAATTATCCATTAATATCATGCTTTGTTTATATTTATTTTGGCCTTTTATTTATGAAGTGATATCAGGTTGTGAATTTTTAGATTGATAATAAGTAATGTAATTTTATTAGTTCTTCCCCTATTCAGAAATGAGGGCATTATTCTTTTTCTATAATCACCAGTGCTGACATTATTATCCAACATTACATAGAACGCTAAAGGAAGTTAGTGTCGCTTATTAAGCTTAAGTTTAATGTTTGCATTAGTAGTCTTTACTAATATGAACATATCAATTAGTGATCAAACTTTTTTTTATATAACGTACATTAATTAATTAAAATAGTTTTATGAAATTACAAATACAAGAACATTGAAAATTAGCTTCTGTTTAAACCGTGTGATCTTTATAAGTTTTTTTTAATGAATCTCATTTTTTGGAACTCTTTTAGTGTTCTTGGTTTAAGAGCTTTGTAAGATCTATTTTTAATTTAGTATATATGATTGCGAAAGCAAATTTAAGTATAAAAACTGAAGAGTACTATCTTCGCAGCAGTGTACATGTTTAAAAGTATTTATAGTTCTTAAGTTCGAAAAAAGTTGAAAAATTGATAAATAAATATAATCGAATGGATAGTTGTTGAAATGTATGCATGATGTAGAAATAAATAGTATTATTATGAGGTGAATGGTATTACGAGGACGAACTGATAAGTCAGTGACTTTTTGAATTTCCCGCGCAGTTACTCCAAATGCTACAATGCTGCGTCAACTGTAATCTATTAGTGGACAACTATCTAATTAGGAGCCAGATACCACGTGAAGACGGTGTTTGATAGTAATTCGAAGCAAACAACCTCTGTATTTTTACGAAAATGGAAAAAAGTGAATTTCGTGTCCTGATTAAGCTGAAACTAAGGAAAGACTTGATAAATACTACGGGGACTCGGCACCATCAATTTCAATGGTTAAGGAGTGGTTTACAGAGTTCCGTTCTGGTTGTACCAGCACTAGTGACGCCGAACGTTCAGGTCGACCAAAAGAAGTGATCAAGTCGGAAATCGTCGATAAAATCCATGAAATGATATTGGATGATCGGAGAATGAAAGTGCGAGAGTTGGCTCATGCTGTAGACATCTCAACTGAACGGGTACATCATATTTTACACGAATATTTGGACATGAAAAACTATATGCGAGATGGGTGCCGCGATTACTCACACTTGACCATAACCGCAATCGTGTGATCACTTCAAAAGAGTGTTTAACGATGTTCAGCCGTAATCCGGACGAATTTTTGCGCCGGTTTGTTACTGTGGACGAAACATGGATCCAGTGGGTTGCTGTGGGTGAACGTGGGCCAAAGAAAGCCAAACAGTCTGTCAGCCAACATGGTAATGGCCACAGTTTTTTGGGATGCACGTGTTGTCATTCATATCGATTACCTCGAGAAAGGTAAAACGATCACCGGCGAATATTATTCAAAGCTTTTTGGACAGATTGGACGTTGATTTGAAGGCAAAGATTCGACGGCCGCAATTGGCAAAGAAGAAAATGCTGTCCATCAAGACAATGCACACATGTCTAGTCACGATGGCCAAAATCCACGAATTGGGATACGAACTGCTATCTCATCCAGCATATTCCCCTGATTTAGCCCCTTGCGACTATTTTCTGTTTCCAAACCTAAAGAAATGGCTGGGTGGTAAGAGATTTGAGTCGAATGAACAAGTTATTACCGAAACAAACGCGTATTTTGAGAGCTTTGAGAAAATGTATTATTTGCAGGGAATAAAAAGATTAGAAAAACGCTGGGCTAAATGTATCGAGCTAAAAGGTGACTATGTAGAAAAATAAAATTTTTCTTTGCCTAAAAAATTTTGTTTTATTCAAAAAGTCATGGACTTATCAAACTGCCTTCGTATCTAATGGTGTTATGCCTTGCTGAAAGGTGCTCCTTATGTCAGAGAATGGAACGATTATGGTGCGACTCCTACCAAGCCAGATTACGTGCTACTGATTCATTGAAAGACCCCATGTTCATATAGCTTAACAATGGATTCACCTGTAGTCTTCATACAAAGCATTTCAGTGTTGTGGATGCATTGATTATTAAGTGTTTTATCACCCGTGGACTAAAACTTACACCACGGGTGCCAAACGTTTCTGTAAGAAGGCCATATTCCAATATTCACAAATTTGAAGACCGTAATTTATTCATTAATCAATATTTACAATAACAGTTTACTAATGCAATTAACATTTTAAATACCTTAGGCTAATGTATCTTTAAAGGAAAAGAAATACAAATGATGATTAATATTTGAATATTAAAAATTTCACAGTAAGTGGTTATTTGAAAAATTCAAAACTGTATCAATCTCAAACAGACAGATTCATCCCTCTTCAGTTATTAATTTCGTAAACTTATGTGTCAGCTTACTTGGCTTATCCTTCCTTTAACACTTGTTGATTGAAGCTTAATTTTTAGTAGTTGTAATTACTGAACAAAAAATAAAGTATAGTGATAATGAACAAAAATCAATGTTGAGATGTGTAGGTTTTAATGTTCCTGCATCGTTTTGATATTTTTAGGTTGTGTTGGTGGATGTGAATCGTAAATTTTGTTATCGCGTGTGGTATTACAATCTCTAACGGATCTCCTGAAATTTCACAGATATATATATAATTAAATGAAACGGTCCAACGGACTTTTAATTGATATATATATATATATATATATATATATATATATATATATATATATATGATTAAACCACAATAAGAATGGGAAAACAAGACTAAGATCTTTCAACCGTAACAAGCGGTCTTCGTCAGAGTCAAAAACCCAACAGTTGGGTTTTTGACTCTGACGAAGACCGCTTGTTACGGTTGAAAGATCTTAGTCTTGTTTTCCCATTCTTATTGTGGTTTAATCATTGATTGTTGTTTCACGTGTTTATGTGAAATTTTTATATATATATAACAATTTATAACTCTAGAACAATTTATAACACTTCTACTCAGTAAAACTTCCAACCCTAGTTTCCTTAAATCTCTCAGTCCCCCTGACAACCTTAAGCCTCTCGAAAGAAGGGCTATCAAGACCTTGTCCAACAATCCCGACCTTCTTATTATGCCTGCCGACAAAGGATCAACAGTGGTTCTCAATTACCGTTCCATCTACCGCGGAGAGGTTATGAGACAACTCCTTGATCAAACCTTTTACCTTTCTCTTCCTTCTGATCCCACCCATAACTTCCGTTTAGAACTGGTTAATTTACTTAAGAATCACTCCGTCCGCGAGGGACTCTCGAAAAAAGATATCTCCCTACTTATTCCCAACTCACCTCGTTGCCCCGTCTTTTACCTCCTCCCTAAGATCCATAAAGATTTCAAAATGCCCTATAATCCTCCTCCAGGCCGACCAATAGTCTCCAGTTGTGGCAGTGTCACCGAGCGCATCTCTGCTTTCGTTGATGCTATTCTCCAACCTCTTGTGTCCAGTCAGCCATCTTTTTGTAAGGACACTTTTCATTTCTTACAGAAAGTTAAAAATCTTTCCCTTCCTGCTACCCCTGATCATGCCCCTCTACTGGTTACAATGGATGTAAAATCCTTATACACAGTTATTGATCACGATGAGGGTTTAAACGCCTTACGTTTCTTCCTTAATCTCAGACCCCATCCTTCATCCCCTTCCACTGATTTTATCCTACAGCTTTCCGAGTTTGTCCTCAAACACAATGCCTTCGTGTTTGATGATACATACTATCTCCAAGTCAGAGGTACAGCAATGGGAACTAGTATGGCCCCATCTTTCGCATGTCTGTTCATGGCAAAGCTAGAACAGGCCTTTCTCAATACCTTCTCTCTCTTGCCCCTTCTCTATACCCGTTACATAGATGACATCTTTTTTATATGGCCCCACGGGGAAGCCAATTTGACCTCTTTTATCAACTCATTTGAACATTTTTCCCCCTCCATCTCATTCACTCACTCCGTTTCTGATAAAGCTATAACCTTTTTAGATGTTAATATCACCATAGACAAAGGTAGTTTGGTCACCTCCATATACACAAAGCCAACCAATCCCCAACAATATCTCCATTTCAGCAGTTGTCACCCGCCACACATTATGAAGTCTATTCCACGTTCCCTTTCACATCGTATCCATAGAATTTGTAGCAATATTCAGGACAAACGACACCAGATTAGTCAACTGAAAAATAAATTTCTTGAACGTGGCTACCCCCAACATCTTCTTGACAAGCGTATCATCCCGGCTGGAATCATTCATACACCTCGAAATAATTGCATTTCCGATAATAATGGCCCCTTCCTCACCACCACATACTTTCCCACAATTAATAAGTTACGCTTAGTCATCAAGGAACTCTTCCCTCTCCTGTCATCCTCTCCGACCACTTCCATCCACTCCGACCAATATTTTCACCAAATCACCCCGGATTTCCTTCAGACGACCCCCCACTCTGGGCAATATCTTCTCCCATAGAAGTTTTAAACGTTCCAGGCCTGCATCTGACACTTTCGGCACAAAGCAATGTGGCAGAAGTAAATGCCTCACCTGTCCCATCATCAATCCTGACAGCCATTTCATTTCGACAGTGAACAATCATTCATACCCTCTCTCCTTTGCTAGTTCCTGCACTTCCAGCAATTGTGTTTATCGTCTGGACTGCACACAATGTGACTCATTCTATGTGGGCCTGACTTCCACGTCACTTAGCCTCCGTATGAATGGTCACAGGTCATCCGTTGGTCAACGCAAGCAGCTGCCTGTTGCCACCCACGCCAATCTCCATAACCTTCCCTTCAACGATTGCTTCAGGGTTAAAGTATTAAGAAAACTCTCAAATGATGACACCCAGACCACTCTAAGGGCTTCTGAGGAAGCCTTCATTTGGTTATTGGGTGCAAGAAATTCCCCTGGTCTAAATTTAATCAGATGATTTTTTTATTTTTTATTTTATTTTTAATTAATTTTTTATTTATTTATTTATTATTTTTTCCCCTCGTTTAATTTTAGTTAGTTTTATGTTTTTTTCCTTTCCTTTCTCTTTTTTACTTTTCTCCTCCCTTTTACTTAAATATCACTTTTAATATTTTATTAACTCACAGCCTACACTGGTTCACGTTGGTAAGGTGGCTGCACTGCATGTCATTGTATCGCGCCAGTTTGCATCGGCCAGTGGACGCATTTACGTCTCCGTTCCTTCATTCTTTCTCCTTTTATTTTCTTTCTTTCTACTCTCCTGAAGACGGCAAGACGCCGAAATTATCGAGATTCGTGAGTGTTCGTCCTTTTTCTTGTGTTCTCTAGCTGTAACTTTAATTATATATATATATAGTCCTTGGTATGGAAGTGAATCCGATTACTTATATGCAATATTCTATCATTAGAAACGCACATTGTTGTAGTTTATGTCCAAATAGGTGGTTTTTGTGTTAATAAAAACTTAAATTTTGCACTTCTTAGTATTTTAAGATAAAAATTTCATGAATTTTTCATTATTGTTATGGCCCATGTAAGTTGGGAATATGTTCAGTTAACTCAAATTTATACAATGTTTAATATTATCAGTTGAGATTTTGTTTGAAACTATTTGACCTAGATGACTAAAAACATTGATCTATATAAAATAGTAAAGACAATTCAATGCAAGTAGTTGTTGGACTTGTGTTTCACCGTAGTACGTGTTTTACATAGGAAATGCTGGAAGGTCATGAAGTGAAGCCTATAAGTACAATATTAAGTTCCAGTTCATTTCACTGTGATTCTTAATAATCGTAAAATTAGTATTATTATATTATACGATTATAGATATCCACTGTGATTTTTTAAAATCTCAAAAGTAAAAATAAGTAATTTATTAGATACAATTTCTTTTAAAAGTTGGATTATTGGTCAGGTCGGTTACCGACTGAAAATTTTCATATTTGAAAATAATTTATTATAAGTATTTGCATAACATTCACATAATTTATTTTCTAATACATATTTAATTAAATATTACTTGTTTAAAATGATCATATTCAAACTAAATTGTTATTTATAACAATTGGAGTTCAGTTATGGATGATCTTTTTCAGTTGCATTGTTTTTATAATAAAATCTATATCTTTATTTGCTATTAAAATATTAAATTCAGCATTTTCCATTTGAATACCAGCAACACGTTTTCTAACATCCACCAAAGAAGGTAAACAGACTGGACATGTACCGATGAACTATAAGAAGCAATTTAATCAAATTCTGATGTCTTAGGCTCCTAATTATGTTCCACTAATCGGTAACTGATGGGTTTTTTTTTTAAAATATGGATACATATGGTGAGGAATGTTCATTTTTTTATATTATATTGTTGGTTGTTTAGGGGTCTCTGCAGTCCATATCTTGCCAATAATTGTTGTATATGTATTCATGAATTTTTCACTTATTTCCACTCTTGTTAATTTTTTGGCAAGATTTTCCAGTTTTCTGATAGAATTCTTTGTAGTATGAGGTAGCGTGTGCAACAGCTGTCATATATTGATAAAAGTATCGACTGTGGAATAGAAAAAAACTAAAGTTTATCGGGAGTCGGTCAGTTTTTCAGGTTCAAATTAAACTCTCAATGCCAACGTTTCGGCTTCCACTTAAAACCTTTATTATAGTCTCTGAATTTCAACAACTGTCTAGTTTGAATGAAGACGAGACACTGTGAAGTGGCAGTTGTTGTTGAACTTCACAGACTATTTTTCTTTGTGAAATAATTTGTAATGTAATACTTAGTTTTTCTGTTTCAAAATTTATACTTTTAAGTGGAAGCCGAAACGTTGGCATTGAGAGTTTAATTTGAACCTGAAGAACTGACCGACTCACGATAAACTTTAGTTTTGTATATATATATAATAAATTCAAAACGAAGGAAACACACAGAAAGACACAGACATAATTCACATCGATATTTCGACCATCGTCGTCATCAGGAAGTGTGAAGAGCGAAGAGTCCCGCAGAAAGGCAGGGCGGCGACTGAGTCGCCGCAAAGTGTTGGGTCATGGTCCTAAGGATGATCGGTCATAACTTTTGGAATTATTTTGGTTGGTTTAACAGGTCTCGTACCATGTATAAAGAGTGTATTTATGTAGTTTATTATATCTTACTCATACTCTTATTATATGTTTCTTACTTTTTAGTTTATATAAATAGTATATTTATTTACTTTATTATATGTCACTCTGTATGTCGTAAGATATAATAAACGAAATAAATATCGATAAATAATCGATCTATATGAAGGATCTTTCAAATCTGTTAATGTCTAAATCTTTAAAATTCATAAGCAATAAGAGTTGTATAAATCGGTTGTATGTATCTACACTCAACATTACCGTAAGTTAACATAATATCAAACTTCTTGGGTATCAATTGCTCCCAAACAATAAGAGTGCATTTACATTATGAGTAATGGCAGAATAGACAGATTAAAATATTTTAATAGCAAAGGACAGAAAAAATGTTAAAAGACAATCGAAGAACATTTCAAAACACTGTTGATTATATATTTTTATTCCCTAAAAGCTTTATTTTAAACATTTTTCTTCATTATCACTAAATCGTCGAAGTCTTAAGAAACTCTAGGAGTGTCAAATTGGTTCTTGCCATTCACATTTGTTCATTGGCCCTCCATAGATGTAGGTATTCTTAAACAATCCTGGAAATTCTGATTACTACAAAAGAGAATATAGGTCTAAAAACTGAAAACTCAATATCAAAAACGGATAACCTGCTGTAATTATTTGATTTGTTTGGATTGACTTAGATATTTTTTATCAGAATCGAGTCGAACAAAATTGCTATTAAAAATATTTAATAAAAATATTTTAATGAGTTATATTCCTTACTGTAAAGTAAACACAAATCAACCACATATTTTATTATATTTTCCAGTGTGTCATGAATTTTTGTAATAAATTTAAGTCAATCTACAATTTGATTGAATTAGTGAACCTTACTGTCAGATACCATATATAGTTCTGAGTGTATTTAATTAATTTTATTAGAACTTCTTTGTTTTTTGAGTGATATTGAAGCATGGGGAAAGTTATGTTTTCGTCCTTTATCACAAACGGCTACTAATTTTAAGTCTACATAAACCAATTTATAGTTTTATAAAAATAAAACCAAACTAAATAGTTTACCAACGAGTTTGATATTTTTCTCGCTAGATGATAGTTGGTTCTATTGGATCCATATATTATATAGTAACATAACGTTAATTGTAGTTATCAATTATAAAAATGTTCCAGTTAAAGATTGTGTTTATTAGTTTTGCTGTTATGTCCTTTTTCATAGTGTCCCAACTCATAATTCGATTCATTTTTGGAAATTGAATTGATAGCCAGGAATTTTTCTCTATATAACAACGATATCTGTTCTTGTTGGAATTATTAGTTTCGTATCCTGAATTGTTTTATTTTTTATAACATGGTTCATTCATAAAAATTTCGATTGTTTGTGGATGCTGTATTAAGTAATCTGTAGAATTCGGAATCTGGTTTATGCAGATTTTTTGCTCAAATATCGCTACATAGTTTCTCTGTGTAGAGGATGTAATTGAACTTTAAACTTCAATTTTTAGCTTAAAATATTCTTGTAAAGTTAGAAAATGTAAAATTGTTTCCTTCCTTGGACTATACAAGTCTAATTCAAGTAACCGTATAAATAACAAGTTACTTGGATGAAGTATTTGAGAAAGTTTGGTTGTTCGTCATCAGAAGAAGACTTGAGAACGACAATCATCGGATATACCAACTATATATCCTTCTGTTGTGTCATGTAAGATAATCATGAAATAACTTTTTTTGATGACACTGTAAATAGAAAATTAAAATCTTGTTTTGATTTCTTATTGTGGTTTAGACAATTATCTGTCATATATATTCGTGTAAGAGGGCCGCAATTCTTCGCCTAGACACATTTCATTAAAATACACAGCAGCTACTGCGTTCACAACTTTTAAGCTGGTCTGCTCTAGTCTTCTAACGACTTTATGTGGGCTGCTATTAGCTCCCGAATCATCTGTCCAAGAGACATCCTGCATGGTCTGAGCAGAGGTAATAAAAAGAAAATAAGTTTATACAAACAAAAAATTTTGTTACAAGACAAAAAGAGTCAATAACAAAAAAACTTAGTTATATATATATCCTTAAAATTCGAAAAAACTCTCCAAACTGGACGCAAATCAGTTCAAAAACGAAGGAAAGGAACACACAGTGACCAACCATGCCGGAGACACAACGACAGGAACAACGAGCATTCGTAACAGGGTTTAGGTCTTTTATATAGAGAGCTTCAATTATGTTTAATTTGTTGATATCGTTGTTCTTCTGCAATATTCTTGTACCTTCTTCTAATATCTTGAGAGTTAGAGTTACGTTATAAGATTTTCTTGCATTCTTCCTGGGGGCTCCATTCATTAGATGCATGATTAAACGTCTTGATAATTTTGTGTTTGTCGTCCCAACATAATATGAAGGCAGGGTTGCGCCCGTGTATCATAAGTATATTGATATGTTAGGGGACATTTCTGCATAACAGGTTCATTATTTCCATACCGTTTTCTCAAGATAAGGTTGTGAGTTTTAGTGTTTTTATAGATAATTATTATAGATTATTATTTAAGAATATTAGTGTTTTAATAGATCCTTAAGTTTATTCGGAGATCCTTAAGTTAAATTAGCACTGAGGAAGGTCACCAATAATAATGTAGCCATAATAATAATATTGACATTAAGTCAATAGACTATTGACTTAATTTTGTCTTCTTTATTAACCAAGTCTTTGGTTAAAGGCGGGGTGAAAAACTTCTGCTGTACGATTAGAGCTTAAATTCGACGATTAGAGTCGAAATATGAGAGTAAGTTGTGTCATTTCTCTATATATGTTTCTTCTGTCTAATTTAACTTGTACTCGCACTCCTTTTCTTTTTTAATGTATATACATACATGTTCTGGAATAAATTGAAACAAAATGGCATCCTGTCGTAGGCCAATTAATTAGCATCCCTAATCTTCTTGTAACTGTTTTCAAAAATGTTCATACTTGGTATTATACCCATATCGCATGTCTGGCCATTAATTGAGGGATTTAAATCCTTGATATATAAAGCTACTTAAATATGGAGCCTGTGGACATCTCTTTCTTTTCTTAGGATTAACGTCCCGTCCACAAATGGTAACAAAAGTTCTCAAAAGTAAACTAAATAACTACGCACAATACATGTCCAGTTTCAAATTTTCGGTTTAGAAAGGGAGCAAAGAGATTATGTATAAATAATAATTAGGTCGTATGAGAAACGTGCGTTGAGCTATCGAACAAACGTCCTTCACCAGAGCAATAGAAAGAGTTACTAGAATAATTGGAGAATAAATAGGGTTATGACAACAACGAGGCTGATGCTATTGTGAAGTGATCACAACACTTACCCCTGATCAGGTCTCGAAAAAGGGGGTTATTCAGTATCCACTGATAACTTAGCCCCCAGTAGTAGCGCGTCCTTTCGCTGGCTCCAGAGGGGAGAACATTTAGAGGGCTTCAAAACATTTACCAATTTCAGACTATGTGAATTGGAATGAATGATGATGGGAAGTGGAGAATCAGAAGTGATGATTATCCGTATGAATGGTGTTACTTTGATCCCCCGATATATATTAAAGTCACACTGAGAGCTTCAGAAAAAGCTCTTATTTGTCTTTTGGGGGGTAGATCTGCTCCTAGGTTTAACCTCAATCGTTGGTTATTCTTTTTATTTATTTTAATGTATTTTTTGTTTACTTACTTATTTTTATTTTTGTTTGGGTTTTTTACTCTTGCTAATAGTTTTTACCGGCCAGTCGTGGTCTGCCTGCGGAGCGACTCGTTTCTATCCTCATGATGACGAGGCGTTCGAAATATAGTTGTGAGTTTCTGTTTCCTTTCCGTGTGTTTATGTTAATGTAGTTTATATACGAGTATATATATATATATATATATATAAACTCAAAAATTATTCTTGACCTCTTCTATTCTATTAAATGTTTTGTTATTGAGGGCTAGGTCAAATAAAAGAAAATAAACTCCTTTCTAGGCCGACGTTTCGATGTATTTGTACATCATCTTCAGGGCTAAAAATTAGAGTAAGACTATAATACATTTATCAAAACAATCTACAACTCACATAGAGAACTAACACACATTTTTTTAAGACCAACAGATACATACAAAAGGTTATTTTATAAACAGAGTTGTTGAGTACACATCTATTTAAAAGTATCAGACAAAAGGAAATTAGTTTTACCTTGGAAAGTGTGCTAATTAGCACACTTATTAGCACCATTAGCACACTTTCCAAGGTAAAACTAATTTCCTTTTGTCTGATACTTTTAAATAGATGTGTACTCAACAACTCTGTTTATAAAATAACCTTTTGTATGTATCTGTTGGTCTTAAAAAAATGTGTGTTAGTTCTCTATGTGAGTTGTAGATTGTTTTGATAAATGTATTATAGTCTTACTCTAATTTTTAACCCTGAAGATGATGTACAAATACATCGAAACGTCGGCCTAGAAAGGAGTTTATTTTCTTTTATTTGACCTAGCCCTCAATAACAAAACATTGAATATATATATATATATTAGTATAGGTTGGCAGCAAATCTTCATGGAGGCATATTTTGTTGAAATGTACCGCAGCTTCGGTATTAACGACTTTCAAACTAAGCTGTTCCAGTCTCCTGACAGTCTTACGAATATGAGGTGGTAATTCCCAAATGAGTTGTCCAAAAGACATTGAGACTCTTTTTTGAAACACTTTAATAGATATGAACAATTCAAATACAATTGAAAACTAACATCACATGTAAAGAATATAACATAACTTACAAGACCATTGTATACTAGCTTTCGACTATTCTATAGTCATCGTCAGGTTGGGTCTTTAAACATTTTTGAAAATTTGGAAATTTAAAATTTTTTTTAAAAAACAATCAAACAATTTAAACAGTTTTTGAAATAAACCAAAGAATATAAATAAAAGTTAGCAGGTCCAAACAAGTTACTAAATAGAAAACAGTATGTCATCCTGTCGTAGGCCAATTAATTAGCATCCCTAATCTTCTTGTAACTGTTTTCAAAAATTTTCATGCTTGGTATTATACCCATATCGCATGTCTGGCCATTAATTGAGGGATTTAAATCCTTGATATATAAAGCTACTAAAATATGGAGCCTGTGGACATCTCTTTCTTTTCTTAGGATTAACGTCCCGTCCACAAGCATTTCACGTGTCAAGGGGATATTATGTACTTCTCTGGAATGTTTTTTAGGGGCTCCTGTTGTGATGTGAAGGGTGAACCCTATGAAGGTAAACCCTATGTAACAAGTAGGAAGGGCTTCACAGTAAATTATTAAACAGATTTGTCAATAATTGTGAAAGGAAAGAAAAGAAAGGTTGTGTTTATAGGATTCCTTGTGTAGGTTGTGATTCTTCCTATGCTGGGCAAACGGGCAAAAGTTTACTTACTAGAGTGAAACAACATAAATATTCTATTAGGAGGCAAGAAGAATCAAGTGCTTTGTTTCAACATATTAATTTAAACAATCAATCCATAAAATAGGAAGATTCCAAGGAATTGATATTTCTTTCGTCTGCTGTTGAAAGAAACTTAGTAGAAAGTGCCCTAACTAAGTAACATTTTGAAAAACTAATCAATATAAGTCAGGGGCTATTTAAATTAGATGAACTCTTAATTCAAGGGATAATAAGGTAAATTGGACCTGGGAGTGATCTTGGAAATGTACGAGTATCTTTGGACATAAACTCTGACCAGATTGTTGATTCAAATAATATAGCTAAATTTTTTTCCTTCCTTCTCTTTTAATTATTATTGAATTATAATTCTCTTTCTTACTGTTGGACCTGCTTTGTTTGATTTTATAGGGTATTTCTTCTTATCAAGCTGTATTGTCATATTGGGTTTCCAGCTGTTTTGTTACCTTCCTTCTCCACTACTTTTAAGTTAGCTTCTCAGTTGTTACTTTGTTTGCTCTCTGATGACATAAATTGAAAGGCCTCAGAGCGTTTATTTCTATTGTTTTCCTTTTTCAATTGTGGTTTCAACTTCATTGATTGCATCACGTGTTTATTTTTCTACATATATATTGTATATATTTGTAAAAGTTGGGAGCAGTCCTTCTTCTCAATGCATGCTTTTAAAAACTGGATGTCTCTTTCCACTGGGTTCAATTTCGTCTTATATTTTTCCAAATCACGTATTTTTTTTTCTTTAATTCAGAGCTTAACTTAAAAATTAAATCATCATAATTTTTTAACTTATTATTGGACATGTTTCGGTGTTATATCCACAATCTTCAGCAAAAAACACAATTAAAACTACATTTAAATTAATCTAATACTTAAAATCACATTGTAATAATAAACAATTAATGAACTGGTTAACAAAAGGTTACACAGCCAGGTTTGGGGTTGTCAGTGTTGGCATAATCAGCCCTAGGTTTCCAAACAAGCGCAACTGGTTGGTAAAATTTTTTTTTTGTTCGTTCATACTTGGTGCTTTTTCCAGTATGTACAGCGCTTCTAGTATCCTGAGTCTTTTTCCGTCCTTTTCTGTTGCTATTATTCTAGTGTTATTAACCATAGTTTCCCTTGAAATTTTTGTTTTGTGTATCTTTTGGAAATGTTCTTTAGGGGCTCCTAAAACCAGATGCATCGTCAGCCTCCTAGAAAGGGTAGTAGTCGTTGATCCTATATATGAGTAATTTAGGAATTCACAGTTTTCCAGTGGACATTGAAACTCATATACTAGGTTCGTTTGATTCAGTGGCTGTTTCTTCTGATACTGTTTCCTTATAATTAGTTGTGTAGTGGTTTTGTTCTTATAGAAAATAATAAGCTGGATACTGTCTTCTTGCTTTTTGACCTTGATATTGTTCTTTAATATTGTTTTAAGTATTCTTTCGTCTGTTTTATAGCTGTCAGAAAATTGGTTTTCATAGTATATCTTGTAGGTAGTTTGATTTGTTACATCACCACCCCATTTGTTTCATTTTTCTGATTAATAGAGTTTTTAAGAGTTTTATCAAATTCACTGTTACTGTAGCCATTATTGATGAAAACCTGTTTTAAATTTTCTATTGCTCTCTTTCCCAATCGGCCGAGATTTTGAGTGCTCTGTCTATCAATGTTTTAATAGGGCCATTTTTATATCTTGAGGGACATTCACTCTATAGAGTAATTTTAAGTATTAGATTAATTTGTTAAGTGTAGTTTAATTGTGTTTTTTTGCTGAAGATGGTGGATGTAACACCGATACATGTCCAATAATAAATTAAAAAATTATGGTGATTTAATTTTTAAGTTAAGCTCTGAATTAAAGAAAAAAATTCGTAATTTGGAAAAGTATAAGACGAAATTGAACCAAGTGGAAACAGACATCCAGTTTTTAAAATCATGCATATATATATATAACAAATTCAATAATATATCAACCGTTGGATAGAATAGGTGTATAACCATAAATTACACAAAGCACGACACAGAAAAAAGAATAAAAAGAACACTTACAGAATTCAATATTTCAAACTGTTGTTCGTCATCAGGAGTAGACTAGAAGAGAGGACGAAATGGGGAGATCTCTCCCCACGTCGAAGAACGGAGCGCGAATCATATATATATTATTATATATATAAATTAATAATCAACAATAACTCTTGATATAATATATGAATTAAACAACTACAATAAACAAATATATATTAGATACAATAGTCTAAGGCCTTTCTTTACAACATCATCAGAGAGCTAAATGAACTAAACAAAAAATATAACAAGTTAACCTGGTTGATTGAAGTCTTCAGGATTGCTGGTATCCCTGTCTGAATTTAATGTTCCTAAAATTGAAGGAGTCTTGATTTGCTTACTTATTTCTTTGATCAATATTTCATCCAGTTTGTAAAGTCCCGGACTATTGTTCATTAAATTTCCGTAGAAGTTCTTCATAAATGCACTTTCAATAATATTTCTCCTTCTTTCTTTTGACGAAACGAGAAGAAACCAAAGCACGTTCGTGTCATCGAATATCGTAGAAAAGTGAGTCTATCCGTGAAATCTTTCGTTTTTAACTTAATATTCTTTGTTATATATGAATATATAGAAAAATATAATGCTTCTTTACTGAATTGTAAACTGTATATATCTTGTAACTGTTTGTTTTTCTTGATTCATAATTGCTTTTATTATTTGCAATTTAAAATGGTCTTTTTCTCTCTCAATAATTTTCGTAGAGTTGACCATCATCTCCCTTGTGGTTATGTTAGAAGTGCTCATACTCAGTGCAGTGACTTCATTGGTTTACATGAAGGACTTGACAGAACCACCCATATGATTGTCAATTACGGCTGTTCTAATTGTTGAGTAAAGAGATCGCCAAGCAAATAGACACCAACAAAAATGACCTCATGATAGTATGACAGTATAAAAAATTATAGCTGGACACGTCAAGAGACTAAAAGACGAAGGTGCATTATGATTGAATATCTAGTAGAATAGCAATACTCGCAGACCGTTGATTAGGAATGCGAGTGGAAGGGAGCTGACTCAACTTCTGCGGAGTGCAGAAGTGAATACCTTCACAAATACCTTCAGATGCAAAGAAGGTATTTGTGTAATCCTTCCTCCTAGATATGCATGACGACTACTAGACTATCGAGACTCACATTTCGCCTATGTGCTGGAGGACTGAACATTTACATGTTCAAGACATTTACATGTTCGACAAGATCTTAGAATGCCCCTCATCAACAATATGTCACCTCTGCACTGGCCACTGATGACAATCCCTACTACTCCTGTAAGTTTGAGTGATTTTCCTTCACCAAATCTAAATGCCCATTTCTAAATTCCTAAATTGGTGATTGCAACCCCAGTTCGAGGAATTTTAAACCTAGGATTAAGTTCGTGAAAATGACAGCAACTTGACCCCCTGAACGCTTAGGTGCGTTGGTGTAGTAATCATGTTTGTGCTGTTATCCTGCGCATTTATATCACCATTGTTTTCTTTGTTGGCCCATTGTTTTATTATTTTCAATATTTTGTATGTTATTGCTTAGATTTGACCTAAGGATGAAGTTCGAAGTGTCAAAAGTTTGTTTTTTGTATAATTAGAATGTAGTTTATCTTTTTGTCTGTAATCGCCCAGGGTATTTGCTATACTAGTTCCTATACCTTATATTACAAACGCTTGCAGTCCCTACTTTTTTGTTAGAACAGTCATCAATGAACAGTCATGAGATGAGAGGGAAACCAAGTCACCTGTTCAGAGTCTGTTGGAGACTCAACCAACAGGTTGGAAGCTGGATAGGTGTGACTGGTGTCACACCTCTCTCTCCTGATAAGTGTTCTACCGGAAATTAGAGATTGAAATGTTTTTTAATTTATTTGATTGAACATTGTTTATAGTTTTTTTTTCTTATCGTTTATATGAAGCCGCAAGGAAAATGAAAAAAAAAATGTGCTATGAAGGCTTTCAGTCTATGTCATCAGAGAGCAACAACAAATTAAATACAAAAGTGGTTAGAACAAGGTTACAGAGAAGAGAGAAAAACCAGTACGATTAGAGTTCATATTCATCTGTTGCAAATTACCAAGAGGTCCAGCTTGCTACTGATTATTACGAACTCTAATCGTACTGGTATTTTACTCCCAGTATTTCTAATCGTACTGGTATTTTAATCCCAGTATTTCTAATCGTACTGGTATGTAACCTAATGTTTTTTTTGTTTTTGTCCATAATAATCGCTTTTGTTTCATATATTTTCCTTTTTGTTTATTCATTCCCGAATGACGATGGATTCTATTTCAAAGTAAGTGATAGAATTGATACTCTTTATATAGGAATTAATTTTATGACTGTCTTTCAAATATTATAAAACATTTATACAACATCAGAGACACTTGACCCAGTAAAGTTACTATAAAGAGAAATATTCTCATCCTTATAACTTGATCAATTTGCTAAAATGTCCATTTAGATCAGTGTTTTCCAACCTTTTTCATTTTGCGGCTCACTTTTTGCATATACATATTTTCGTGACGCACTAACTTAATTTGTAACCCGACGTTAGCACTCACAGCTAGCTATGCCAAAACATACTGATCCATCAATAAATTTTACTAACGAATGTTTCCCAGAAATTGTTCTTCACTATTATTTCATATGATAAATCAATTGCATTTTTAAAATAAAGTAACGATTTATGTTACTTTATATGTGGAAAAATCAGGGGGAAAAATAATTGGAATATATAAACGAGGCTTCCCAATTTATAATTTTTTACTTGTAGCCGATGGTTCCTCAACATTAAAAGTTCTGCCTATTTCCTTAGTCCCAGAAACTGACACGTTATGTTCATTTGACGTGTCACTTATTCTTTTTTTAATTAAGAACTTAGCCATTTTAAGGGCAACTCAATTTAAATTTATTGATAAAAGTGAATTGAATTAATTTATATTTTGAGAGAAAACATTTATATAATAATAGTGTTTAATAGCACAATTAGAAAAGAAATCATAAGGCTATTTTGTAAAAAACAAAACTACGTCCTTACTAACGTAACAACTGACAAGATACAACTTACAAACTAACTTAAAGCAGGGATGCCGCTCGGAATGTTTCTTAAACTCAAGCATGCACGTGCAAAAAAGCCAAGTGTAGTAAAAAATCCTAGACGTGTAAAGAGGCATATTATACCGACGTATAACTGTTAATTAGCGCACAAAATAAGATCGATAACAATTGTGAAACAAACACTTTTATTTAATTCTGCACATTTAGGTACACTTAATTATTGTAGGGGTAAACCAAAAATACAAAGCACATTCAACATTTGGTATACTTGCAGTGACGTACAGTAAGAGGAGCCAGGCAAGGTCGTGCAGTAATATGTGCTTTACACTCATTTCTATTTAAGTTTACCATTTTTGGGTGTTCTTTTTTTCAAAATCTCTTTATTCCCACAATTGTCGATCAGTTACTATGGAGAGATGTGCGGTGAAGCAGTAGCACCCTGAGCCTCACTTTGGATACTTCACCTATTGAGCTTGACGTATTCTTAGCTCTTATTACAACTATCTCAGATGTCAGATAAATAGCGATTGCTATGAACTCAGGAATAACGTCTAATGTGGACCTATTGACTTACAGTAGCACCAGGAATCACTTCTAGGGTATCCACTGACAAAATGATCATCGAATAACAAGGTCAAAAGTTTTGTACCAGTTTGAGACTGTACAGATGAAATGTTATTTAGGTAAATTTATGCTTAACTCAGAAAAATTTAAATGAACTTCGTTGACAACCCTTGATGAATTGCTTTTTTTACACGTTGGCTACTCAGTCGCGAGACATCTTCATATTGCTAGTGACACACTAACGTGTCGCGACACACAGGTTGGAAAACACTGATTTAGAATATCGACAATGGAAATTTCTTCTGATAATAGGACTGGTAGAGACTTGGGCTGATTTACGAGCTTAAAAATGAATAATTCTTGGCCACTGCATTTGATTTGCATCAACCTGACTACCCTTGTGTTTAATAAGTATTTATTTAGGGCGTATGTCAATTTGAGGTTATCAAGTTTATAAGTGACTAGCTGATGTACCCATGGCTTTGCCCACGGTCACTTAGATATAATGACCCAAACTGTTTTTCTGTGCTCTAGAAGAATATCTATACATATTGAAATGAACTTCATAATACTTGTTTCTAATAAGGATGGTTATCACCATTTTTAATATTTACTAGTAAATAATTTATTCAGAAGGCATGTCGTACTCTAATGCACATTGTTGCAATTCACTTGATTTAAATGCGACAACTAGAGTAGTTAATGATAATGGTAAATTGTTTAATATCGTTTCATCAGAAAAAATAGGTAGGCTGTTTGCTGATGATTTCGAATTAACATTATAGAGCAATGCGAATAACCTAAAACTGATATTTACCACATATTCGAAGAAATATTGTCAAACCCTTCAAAAAAGAATAGAGGATCATTGAATGATGTAAGGATTTTGTCTCAGCAAAACCCATCATGGACAGAAAAAAAAAATTCATGAATTTGTAGGAATTATTTTATAATACTGAAAGGTCAGAACCGAACGTCGTTCAAAAGTATAGTGCAAAAGTATAAGTACATCGGTGAATGGAGACCTAAACTTTGCTATGTCTGACAGGTTAGATAAGAGAAAAGACTAGACTTGGAAAAGGTACAGTTTATTTTCTCTTTTCAAACGTAATAGGCACAAAAACATAAGGACAATTTTTATGGGGGGATCTCAAGTAAGCTGATATAGAAGAGAAATAATTTATGTTGCTGGTGGAATCAAGCACAACAGTTATTTTCCATTTTGTAAAAAGTAATTTTTTTTGTTGCTATAAAAAATATAGTTGGAAGACTGATTTTGATGTACTCCTTTCTCTTGCAAAATCGTTCTTCTTCCTTAGACAAAAGTAGTCCTACTAGTGACGATCACTTCGTGGCTTGATCACTGCCAGCTTGTTCGTTTTGGACATCTTTAGGTTTATTATCCTTGTAATGTTCTTTCGACTCTTCCTTCATAGGGCATTTGGAAAAATCAATGTGTATTACTTCACACATTTTTCCACTTTCATTTTTTAAAAGTTTCCTATTTAACAAGTTTGTGGTTCAGATTTCATTCCAACCTCAGATTGGAATAATAATTATCATGCCTTTGATTTTTAACGATTAATTAGTACAATTTGATAAATGTTCAAGCAAATTATAAGTCTTTTGAACTAGCAAGTAAGTTATCATAATTATCCCATTGCCGGACATATTGACAAACATTTCGATTTTTATAAATACCCTCATTTAAATAATTTGTATTTAGTTTAGATAAGCTAACATGTTTGTAGTGTTTATTGTATGTCATGTATCCCTAAAAACATTATACAATTTGATATCATTTATTTATATTTGTGTCCCTATCGTTCATATGTTGAATGCATTATCGTTTTGAATGTTAAGAAGGAGCAGATAAAATTTTCGTTTGTTCACCTCGCCTCTACTAAGTAGTGAATTAAACGTAAAAGCAATCCTAACTTGTAAAATCAGATATTTTTGGGTATTCACTGATGCATACGTAATCCGTAAATATACATGTCTCCGCATACAATATATTTTATGCAAACCTTTGTTTATTGTGACTTCTATTATTATTTTTCCTCGTTTATTAATTTAAGATCGTTGTGGTTATAGAAAATCAAAACTTGTTCAGAAGAGTACCTTTCGTTTATAATTGGTTGTAAGACGAATGTACAAACAATGTTTAGAAAACAGCTGCTAAATTAAACGTACTTTCGGGTGGATATTTAACACTTTTTTCTAATAATTGTTCCTATGTTTTCAATTATTTTTGAATGGTCATACTTCTCTGCATGCTAAAACTATATAATGTACCTTCCTACTATTTTATTTTGTCCTTAAAAGAGTGTGAGAGTTCAAAAGGTGGAGTAGAGGGTAATCTAATCATTCTACTTTTTCCTAGTTCTAAAATTTAAATTTACCCCCACATTTTTCTCTGTGAGAAAGCATTGGTTGAATTTGTATCCTCAGTTTACACTTTAAACTTTCACTTTCTAGAGTTTACTTAAATATTTATACTTTGCTTTTGAAGCCTGAAAAACTATCAGTCTTGAAGATTTTTTTTGGTTTGGTTCGAGTATGGCGCTGGTCCAAGTTCATGTAAATGCTATCTTTCTGGTCAATACATGAGTCAATTACAATAACGTATTTAGTAAGTTTATAACAATTTTTCCAAAAATTAATGTAAACTGTAAAGCTGTTGTAGATCTGTGATTGTTGTAGATCTGTAATTTAGTGATATCACTTTGTGAAATATTTATATTATTGTGGGAGGCCTTTCTGTTTTTAGATAAAAATTGTAATGGGTACCGAAGAAAATATAAAAGGTTGAAAGTAAATGGTAGTAAAAGTAATGATAAATCTATTGAGTACGAAGTTGAATCCATACTGTCGCACTCGGAGTACAACGGAAGAGCGACCAGGTACCTGGTCAAGTGGAAAGGCTGGTCCCAGGCTGACTCGACATGGGAGCCTTTTGAAAACCTCACTGGCTGCATCGATTTACTCGTTGAATACTACGAGAGAAAACTTCATCCTTTTGTGGCGAATATTAATAGTTTTGAATGTTATCAAGGCAGGTATCTCGCTTATAGGTCACGCTTGACTAATTTCGAACCAAATGAGTTGGAAGGCATGTGTCGATATGTTTTGAAAGATAAAAAGGGCGTCGAAATGCCTAATGAAGAGGAAGTTGATGACAAAGTTCAGCTGTTAGCTCGGTTGCCTCCTCAGGCAAGGGATGCAAACATGGAGAATCAAATACGGTTTTCATTACTTCTTTTGAAGTTTCAAAAAAAACGAAACAAACAATTAATAGCGTTAAAAAAGTGGGAAGATGAAATAAATAATATAATGGATCCTCGTAACGCTCCATTGAAAGTTGAAAACGAAGTGGACTTGGCTGGACCTCCCGACTTCTTCGTTTACGTAGAAAACTACATCGCAGGCCAGAATATCGTCATTCCCAGTGAACCCTTCATCGGGTGCAATTGCTCCACAGTGTGTGATAAAATAACTTGTCACACATCCCATGGTAGTTATAGAAATTATAAAAACGGTTTATTGGTTGCCCCTTCAGGAAGTCCAATATTTGAATGTAACAAATCTTGCAAATGTGATGACAATTGTGGAAATCGTGTCATTCAAAGAGGAAGGACGTTTCCTTTGATTATTTTTCGTACTTCATATGGTTGTGGATGGGGTGTGAAAACCACAGTTCCAATACCAAAAGGGTCTTTTGTTTCGACATACTCTGGAGAAGTTATTACTTTTAAAGAGGCAGAACGGAGAGGAATGATTTACGACAAGGAGGGCTCTACCTACTTATTTGACTTAGACTTCAATGATGCAACTAATTTCCCGTATACAGTTGATGCTAAATCGTATGGTAATGTGTCCCACTTTATCAACCATTCCTGCAACCCAAATTTAACCGTGTTTGCAGCTTGGATAAATTGCTTGGATCCAAATATGCCCTTACTAGTATTGTTCGCTGTGAAGAACATTAAAGCTGGAGATGAGCTAACTTTTGATTATTTGTGTCAACCAGTAAAGAAAAATACAATTCGGAACCAGTCCAAGATTAATTACTTGTGCAAATGTAGAAGTTCTAATTGTCGCAAATATCTGTTTTAATTGTAACAAAATTGTTTTTGAAGTATTAATATTTTTGATGAATACTACTTTTTTATTTTTTTGAACAGTAAAATATTTGTTTAGATATTTTGATTTCGATATCTGAATTGTTTTTTTGCACTAAATTAAGTAGATGATATGTATAATAAACTGTTCTTTTTAGAGTTGTTTAACTGAATGATGCAATTAGTTATTATCTTAGTTTGTTGATAGTTATTGGTAAAATGGAATTTAAAAATTTAATTTAATTATTTCTTGGAAAGTAAAATTGTAAAGTTTAATTATTTTTTTCCTGAAGTGTAATTATATAAGTGAAATATATTTTTTAAAATCACTGGCTTAGTTTTACATTTAGCATATTTAATAATTTTGATCATGTAATAAAGTTTTTATCCCTCATTCATCATTTTACCAAAAATTTTCCTTTTCTTATTTTAAAAACCTGTTTTAATAACAAAGTGATTAAATAAAAGGAAAAAAATGTACTTAATTATACAAACTTGACGACAGAATAAGAGCATATATGTTGTTCGGCAGAATTTTTCAATTTTCATTTAACATTTTTGAACATGTACGAAACAGTTAAGATGCTGTTTCAAAAAAGGATAAAGGTTACATTACTTGTTACCTATATTTCGCAAAGGAAGCATGTTATGAACACGTTTTTCACTGATATGCCTGAAACTGCAAATAAATACCATTATTGTCAAAGCAGAATCTCACTTCGGTTATCTCCACGTTTAGTCTCTCTCTTGTGCGTCTGTGGAGACTTTTGTATGTTCATCGATGTCATTTGTACTGGTAAAACTGTCTGCTTAATTTATCAAGAGTAGATACGATTATATTAGGTGTGTTTTTTAAGTAACAACTGTTAAAAAAATAGATTTTTAATCCTTTTTTATATGGTATCTTGTACTTTAATTTATAGGTACTTTTCTACTGAAATGCCACCATTATTGAGGCATTTATTATATCGTACATCGAGCTTTTGTATAACATCGTCAAAGAAGTCTGTCGCCTGATGTGTCAATCACTGCAACACGGCCATTTTGATCTCATCGTCGTCGTCGCAATGTTTCTTCAAATGCAGGAACAAATGGTAGTCACTGGGCTCTAGATTGAGGCTGTATTTGTTCCAATAGAAATAATGTGATGCGGTCTTGGGTTCGATTGGCCGTATATTGACAGGCACTGACGTAAAGCAAAATGATTTTCAGCATTCCACGCCTTTTGTTCTAAATTACACGGGGTAATTTTTGTAAAGTTATTGAATTGACTGTGTAACCACGGGACAAAAAGCCCACAAGTAGAAACCCCTTTCTATCCCAAAACACGGTACACATGATCTTCCGGTCTGACATTATTTGTTTAAGCTTCACTTTCTTGGGTGGAGTTGAATTGCCACTCTGTTGATTGCTGGTTTGTTTCAAAGTGTACTGTAGGCCATCCATGTTTCATCGCCTGTAACAATTAGGCTCAAAAAATCATTACCTTGTTTGTGGTAACGCTCAAAGAAACTTAAGGCACTGCCATTATGTTTGGTTTTGTGCACCTCCGTCTACATTTTCGGTACCCAGCGTGAGCACAGTTTTTGGTAATTTCATCGTTCAGCTACTATTACATAAAGATTACTTCGGCAAATTTGAGGTAAGTCATCAGATGATGTAACGACATAATAGTAAAGCATCTGCTTTCTCTCACTAATCGGTCAACTTTCTGCACCAAATCGTCAGTAATAACTGAAGCTCGCCCACACCGTTCATCATCATGCACATTCCTAAGGCCGTAAACTGCACAGATCTTACGATGAATAAATATCGATTATTTTAAACTCGGAAAACGAATAACAGACCGAATTTCACACCCGGCAGAAGTTCAATTGGCGTTGCCATTGTTAATGCTTGCTAACTTAATGTAATCACGGGCGAATATCACTGTAATGGTGTCTTAGCCTTGCCTACCAATAGACTAAGTGCCCAGCGAGCATGCGTGGGAGCGGGCCACAGCGCTGAAAGGGCGGATTATCATAACGGTACTTACTTAAAAAACATGTCTCGCACTTCACAGATAGCACATTTTTGGTAATTTTGGAAGTCTACAAATAGGTTCATCTCACTGATCAGAGGTCAACCTCTGTGATCATTATCATAAAACTTATATGAACTTGTGATAGTATCAAATCTGATTAGGTAAATCATTACTTAAGGATTACTACAGATGAAACTAGTCTTTTCTCAAGGATTTCGAAGGCGAATATGAAAAGGCCATGATTCATATTCAATATTTAGTTCATTTGTACACTATGTTTAATAATTAATTAGGCATGTTATTTATAAACATAAATTTATTTGTTTCCAGCTCCCATAATACTTCCTTCTCCCTTTGCTGGTCCAGAGTTGTAAAGGATAAATCACGTGTTGATACCACCGATTTGAGACAGGCATGCCAGTCATGTGGGTTGATTCTACTTCAGAAGGATTAGATTTCCTTTACTCAAATTATTATACTAGCAATATTTAATGAGTACCTCCCATCGAGCAGGATCGAAAGGTTAGGGTACATAACATTTTTATCAACTATAGGGAAATGTGGGATCATGATAAAGATGCCTCGGATCTGTAGTATAGTATATGAGCATGGTTACTAATTAAAAGTATAATTATTATAACAAGATTTCCCAGTATACATCTGAAATAAACATCAACGTTGAAACCAAAGTAAATTCAGAAACTTGGCTAAGATCTTTCAACCAAAACAACTGCTCTTCGTCAAAGTCAGTGAAATAGGACATCTGGTGTGGTACTCAGAAGGAGGAAGAGGTAAGAGAGGTATAAAGTATTTTTAATAATTTACCAATCTGACCTATGTATATATTATTACAAAATGTACACAGAATTTTATAAATACCAGTACTGAAGTTCCCTGGGAGAGTTTTTATTTAACAAATTACCTACATTATTACCATTAGAATAACTTTATCATTAAGTCAAAATTTTGAGCCAGGATGTGGTGAAATATATATGGTGAATAGGGGTTAGTGTGTGGTACAACTATGACATTTGCATTAAGCTGATCTCTATTACAGCATTGGAGAAAGTTTTTTTAGTAACCTCTTAAAAGCTTTTCCGTATAAGATACTGGGAGTATAAGTGAATTGTTTTGGTTGAAAGATCTTTGTCTCGTTTCTTACTTTAAGGTTAATATTTCTTGAACTTAAAATATTGAAAGAGTAATACTACACTAATTATAACCAGTATTAAGTTCTATATGTAATAATATGAGGTTTTGATAAATCAGCATCTTCATAAGTGGCAACATGCTGATTAGAAGAACCAGTCAACAGATTAACCTCTAAACATTTTGGTTAACAAAACAGAATACTCTATTTTTTAAGTTTTAATGGAATCACTCGAGGCTGCTTTTTGTATATTGAAGCAGTTTTGATAACATGGCCACGAATCCCTTGAATCAAAACTAATCGATAGATGTTTTGATCTAAGAACTATATAATGGATTACATAAATCTAATGCAGGAATAATTAGTGATAGTATAGAATCTACCACAACTATAATTGTGTACACTAAAGGTTGTCCTAAGATGGGTCTGATGACGCCCTTATACTCTAAATAATCAAGGTTTTGATACGCAAAGATATGCAGATGACCTTGGTATTATTAGTAGTGGAAATCGTGATGTCACTATTGATTTTCATGTAGCATCCTCTCCAAATTTATAAAAAAAATGGGTAAGAGAGAAAGGTCTGGATATACATCCAGCTAGGCCGGTGGTCCGAATTCCTTTCAGAAGGAGAAAAAAGTAGGTTTCAAAGAACTCTTCTTCAAAAATACGAAAAGAGAACTGTCAGAGGCATAAAAAAATATATAGTCTCTTTATGGAAGCAGTTAATCTGACCTACCTCCAGGATGGATTTATATTACTTGTCCCTCCTCCTATCTTTATCAAAGAAGAGGGAATTAGCAATCTGTTCAGATTGAGACGAGATGTCCTCAATAGAAGATAAAGTTGCTCAATGAAAGTGCAACATTGGGGTCGACCTGGTTTCTCTGTCTCAGGGATACGATTACTTAGATATGATATTATAAGACAGACCAGTTAATGGAACATTCATTATTTGGAATCATGAGTCCTCAAATATCTATTTCTATTGAAAACTCTATATCGAAATTTTGAACCGAACGCAATATTTCCATTGTTGTATAAATTATGAAGAGGGTCAATGAGAGAAAAAAACTAAAAAGCTTTGATGATTTATACCATACATGGTATAAAATACGAATTCATAAATTTGTATTGCAATATCCATATATTATAGCATTCACTTTAAAAATTCTGCATAGAGTCAATTAATTTAACAATTAGATAGAACTTCAGCAATCAGCTTTAGTATAGATGACAGTATTTTTCGTAATAAATTTAATTACCTGATCTATTCTAATGTGTTTATCTCTATTTTATGAATTGTAAGGAAAATATAAGTGCTACGAGGAAGGTTTGATAAGTCCGTGACTTTGTGAATAAAACAATATTTTTTCGGCAAAGAAACATTTTATTTTTCTACTTAGTCACCTTTTAGCTCGATACATTTAGTCCAGCGTTGTCCTAATTTTTTTATTCCCTCCAAATAATACGTTTTCTCAAAGCTCTCAAAATACGTGTTTGTTTCTGTAATAACTTGTTCATTCTACTCAAGTCTCTTACCGCCCAGCCATTTCTTTAGGTTTGGAAACAGAAAATAGTCACAGGGGGCTAAATCAGGAGAAATGCTAGATGGTGTAGCAGTTCGTATCCCAATTCGTGGATATTGGCCATCGTGACAGGACAAGTGTGCACACGTGCATTGTCTTGATGGAACAGCACTTTCTTCTTTGCCAAATGAGGCCGTTTTTGCTTCAAATCAACGTCGAATCTGTTCAAAAGCTTTGAATAATATTGCCGGTGATCGTTTTACCTTTCTCGAGGTAGTCGATGTGAATGATACCACGTGCATCCCAAAAAACTGTGCCATGACCTTGTTGACTGACAGACTCTGTTTGGTTCTCTTTGGTCCACGTTCGCCCACAGCAACCCACTGTTCGATTGGTCTCTGGCGTGTTGTGATGGATCCATGTTTCGTCCACAGTAACAAAACGGCGCAAAAATTCGTCCAGACTACGGCTGAGCATCGCTAAACATTCTTTTGAAGTGGTCAAGTGTGAGCAATCGCGGAACCCATCTCGCATAGAGTTTTTTCATGTCCAAATATTCGTGTAAAATATGATGTACTCGTTAAATTGAGATGCCTACAGCATGAGCCAACTCTCGCACTTTCATTTTCCGATAATCCAATATCATTTCATGGATTTTATCGACGATTTCCGGCGTCACTTCTTTTGTTCGACCTGAACGTTCGACGTCACTAGTGCTGGTACGACCACAACGGAACTCTGTAAACCACTTCTTAACCATTGAAATTGATGGTGCCTAGTCCCCGTAGTACTTATCAAGTCTTTCCTTAGTTTCAGTGATGGATTTTTTACGTAAAAAGTAATGCTTAATCAGCATCAGCACACGAAATCCACTTTTTTCCATTTTCGTAAAAAATACACGAGGTTGTCTGCTTTGAATGACTATCAAACACCGACTGCACGTGGTAGCTGGCTCATAATTAGATAGTTGTCCACTAATAGATTACAGATGGTGGCAGCACTGTTGCGTTTGGAGTAACTGCGCGGGAAATTCAAAAAGTCACTGACTTATCAATCTACCCTCGTATTATAAAATAGTACGACAATTGACTTCTCCCGAAACGTAATGATTCTCCTGAATCGTAAATGTAATATTTCCTCTTTAAATATTCAAAGAATATTTAAATTTAATTTTCAAATTATGCAATATTTTTATTAATATAGTATTTGACAGTGCGTTTAATGTTTATACTTTAAAGGGTAGGTTAAAATAATACCAGTTTTGTAATAGATATTGAATTAAGGTTTCGAGTTTTGTAGGTTATATAATTTTAATAATATTATTTACTTTTAAAATTGAATATGCTTGTAAGTGTTCATTTCTAACTAATTTTGTGTAGTTATGCAAGTATATAAATAATTTAATAATATATAATACTGGTACAAGTTAGAGTTTGTCTAGACAAGTTGACCAGGCTAAACGAATATGATTGTTCTATTGAGGAGACTTGATGAGAATGTAGGGGCCTTATGGGAACCTAGTGTGCTTGCCAGACCAGGGACAATGTAGGGCTGACCGTACAAAGCTGGAAACAACATCAATGCCATGTCGCTTCACTACCATTTCCTCAATCTTGTTTGACAGATATCACGAAATCAAAAAAATATTACTTTGTCTTCGTTCTCAATCTCTGCTTCCCTTCTGTATTCCCAGCATTTTGCGTAGGGTATTAACTTGAGTTAGCATCGACTCCTTGCTTGAGTACCATTAATTGCACAATAGTTGTTCCTCATCTACACGAATGTTAGACTGATGGAAGGTGGGGGGAGGGTCTTAGATCAAGCCTGGAATTCATTATATTTTGGTTGATTTATTCTTCTCTCCTATGATCTCTAGTGATCAGTGCCCTTGTCGCTAGTACTAAAGATTCCCATATGTCCATAGATAAGTCCTCAGTTGCCCCTAGAGTTTCTATGTGAACGAGAAAAAATCTAGAGTGGCCTACACTCAATTTTACTGTAAGTAAACATAATATCACACTTTTTAAGTACATATTATATAATGTCCCATTTAAGCATAATATAAATGTCTAAATGGAAGATGTGTATTAGTCTTATATTCCCAGAGGTAGTACAGATACTGATTGATCCACTTATCAATATACACATTTTTGATTATCAAACCACTGATGCATATAATATCCTCTGTGTAAGTACAGCAGTAATAACATTTTTGAAAATAGAAAGTATAAATTTCGTGTTACGAAATAATGTCTTACAGAAGAACATGACTTTTGTTTCAATAGCCAGTGGATCTCTCACATAGTTGACCAGACCTCCTTCTATATTGAAGATTTAAGACTAATTTTAACATTTAAAACTTGAAAATATTCCTATTTTGTCTGAAAAATCCAAGAAAAAATCTAAGTCGTTTTAAGATAATTTTTAATTAAAAATATAGGATAATTTCATTTATTATTTTTCAAAGAATGTTTTCAATTTTGAATTATGTTATAGATTTTTCGTTTGTTATAACGTTATTATACTGGAAATAAAGTATTAGTTTTTTTTTAAATAAATGTTTTTTTCCATTGACAAATATCATATAAATCCAATCTCTGAGTAGTCTCTTCAGAAATTAACTTGCTCGTAACATCATCTCTGTGTCTTTTGAAGTAATTACTCTGCGCTCGCATCGCCATCTCTTAATCACTTCATGATATGAATTGCGATCGCAACGCCATCTCTGAATCACTTCATGATACTAATTGCGCTCGTAACACCATCTTTGAGTCTCTTCAAGTAATAACACTACCCTAAGAATGACAACTCTTGGTAAATTCTAGAAATTAACTTTGCTCGTAACGCCATTTCTAAATCTCTTCAAGAAATTACACTACTCACAACGCTATCTTTGAGTTAATCCAAGTTATTAACTGCACTCGTAATGCAATAATCTATGAATCTCTTTAAGAAATTGCATACCTCACAACGCTATCGTTAACTCTTCAAGTCATTACAACACCTACCATTCAGTAGCTATCAACTACTATTCAGTGTTGCCGACTTATAATCAGTGTTGCCAACTACCTTCAGTGTTACCAACTACTAATCAATTAAATTGTAAAATTTCTTGTCATTCAAATCATTCATCATTAAACAAGCAAGATTGAATATGAAACATTAATTTTTTAATATTTTTGATATACTTTATACATTGAACACTTCCTCGGTCAGTGGACGCTTTCACACTCCCATTCAGTGTTTCTTCTTCCTTTCCTCTTCTCCAAAAAACGGTAAGAAAGCCGAAAAGAACGTGATATTATTACTAAAGTTAAAAGTTTGTTACTTTGAAAATTGTTTATGTTACTATTCAAAATCAATACGTACGAGACGCCAAACGTTATTTATTTACTAGTGAAATTAATTATTTCATTAGACTTTATACTCATGAAAGCATGAATCTTATTTCAATAAAAATAAAAAATTGTTTGTTTATCAGATAGCCAATTCTCCTGTTCTGAGAACAACACACACACTTTTCCCATCCAAACCACACCCACAACTTATTCGATAATATCTATATGAATAAAAAAAAGGTTTTGTTCATGTATTGCTTAGAGCTGACTCCTTTCAAGTTTTCATTATGTTTTATACATTAGAGAAACCGAATCCACATAAGTAAACTCAACCACGTAAGACAAAGCAAGCTGAAACAGGCAGTAGATTTGTGTATATCTGACTTAAAATCTAAGCTTTGAATAGATCGAAAATTCAACATAGAAGTGAAGTTATAAGCTTTTAACCCGTTTTTGCCTAGCTACATAGGCATGTTTTTTTTTTTTGAAAATATACAAGTTTAGCAAGTAGGTATTGTTAGTTGACTTTAATTTCATTTGCGTTTAAGCTTGCAACAAGAGCTTATTGACAAGGTGTTTCCCAGAGTTCAAGATGTACTATCTATTCTGAATAAATGAGTTTGTGATCTACTAATGAACAGACAGCAAAAATCTACAATCAAGTTGTTAGGCTATATCAAGTCGAAGAAAGAACTTACATGTCAGTTAACAAAGTGATTAGTGATGAAGAAGTAGTTCATTATCCAACTGAATTTCATTTGACTCCGTGACAGCTACTGGACTGTTTGCTCTTGAGTAAAAAAGTAGGGGCACCAATCAAGCAGTGATTTAGTAGCAGTAACAAATTTCATGTTACGTAACTTGAGTGCTCCAAAAATGTGCAACGGGACGCGTCTCTGAGTTCGTGCTCTGCACAGATAGCCATAGAGGTGGACATCATGACTGGGTGTTGTACTGGGCAGTCTGTGTGTATACTACGCATACCATTGATTCTGAACCACTATCCGTTTCCATTCAAACGATTGCAATGTCCGTCAGCGTCTGTTTCGCAATTATGGTAAATAAGTCACAAGGGGAAACTCTATCTACCGCAGGAATTGAAGTGAGTGAGACCAAGTTTTTCTCACATGTTCAACTGTAGTTTTGCTTGTTCAAGAGTCAGGGGTTCCAATTGTTTGTTCTTCCATGAACCTGAAGGACAGACAGCTAACGTGGTATATACAGAGGCATTTACTTAACACTGTACTAATAATGGTATTTTCTACTATTCCATAATTTCTGATGATAATTTGGAATGCAATATATCATCTCCAAATTTTTGAAAATGTAACCGTCAAAGATGGGCATGTTGTGTTGCTAGTCCTAGATATTTTCCAAGTCAATGTAAACAAATCCGACAAGTATAGGAAGTAAACCATTTGTCCAGGATGAATATTAATAGTTTATAGCTTTATTGCACTTTGCCGTAATTGAAATACAATGATTTTTTTTTATAAATTATTAATTTTCATTTCATTTTTTGGCAAAATTTCATTATTTTTTAATGAGCCTTTAGTGTCAAAAAAACATCTTCTGAAAACAAAAAATGTACTCCAACTTCCTTTTGTGAATGTAGTTTTGAAAAAACTGTATTTTTAGGTATAGTTTCATTCTGATCCGTTAAAAGGTATGGCTTGTATTACTTTCACAAGCTTTCAGATTGAACTATAAGTCAAAATTTTGTACATTAATATTGAAAATATTTCCTTTTGTAAAAATTATTTCATATATTTTTTTATTACTTGACTATAAGTGAAGAAAGTATAGTGATAGTGAAAAAATCCAATCTCGATATTTTGACGGAATTACATGTTTTCAGGTCCCAGACGACGTTTAATGAAGTTTTTTCAATGATGTCTGTGTGTGGGTGAGTATGTATCCAAAGTTTGTGGCCACGCTACAGTCCAGAATCTTTGATGGATCAAATTGATATTGTTTGGGAGCAATTATGGATGACTGTAAAGTCACTTTTTTGCCGAAGACCTTTTGTTAGACAACATTTTTTTTCTCTTCAACTACTAGAACATCAGGAATTATTTTTTTTTCAATAAAAAGTAAAAATTCTGACTTATAATTCCATATGAGAGCGATACCAGCCATACTAAAAACTGATTGTTTATCCTAGAATAGCAGATCACCTGCTATACTTCTCAAATTTTTTGAGTGAATCCTCTGAAGTAAAATTGATGTTTTAATGGAAAAATTTAAATAATTTATTAACTTATATGAGATATAAGAGGAATAATATTTTTTTACATGAAACAAACCACTGCCAATGAACATAAATTTCTGTTGCTTTCCATAGTAGAATGGATTTGTCTCAGAAAATGCCCTAATCAATCTATATATTGCAGTTTGACAAAATTTAATACCAGTTGTAAGCTATTTTTTGTTTATGAATAATAGTATCTTTCGGTAATATTGAAGTGTGAGAAATGGAGTCTTTCCTCAAGAAAGAGAAGTTATGTTTGTTGACAAATAACCAGTTTTTTCGCTATTATTGTCTAACAGTACTACAAATAGTACTACTTTTCTATTTTAAAAAATTAGAAGCTCCCAGCTATAAAAGTTTGAAATTATTCTGAATAGCCGGCTTTGACTTTGATTTGAGTATATAAAACTGGCTAATTAGAAATACATTTTTTCTCAATATACATTCACCGTAACCTTATAACAGACTACAGCACGCAGGAAAAAGATAACACTCCCTCTTAGTGAATTGGTATAGATGCTTTTTGACAAATGGAAAGAAAAGTGATTTTTATTACATACTAGGCATCCATAAAATTCCCATTATAATAATACTATAAAACACAAAAAATATAAAACATAATTCAAAATTGAAAACATTATTTGAAGAAAAATAATCTTCGCAGTTAATTTCTGGAATTGACCGGAGTTGCCATTCTTAGGGTAGTGTTGTTACTTAAAGATACACTAAAAGTTACTTAAAGAGCACAATTAATATTATGAAGTGATTCAGAGATGGCGTTGCGATCACAATTAGTATCATAAAGTGATTCAGAGATGGCGTTGCGAACGCAATTTATATCATGAAGTGATTCAGAGATGGCGTTGCGAGCGCTGAGTAATTACTTCAAAAGACACAGAGATGATGTTATGAGCACAGTTAATTTTTGAAGAGACTCAGAGATTGGATTTATATGATATTTGTCGAATGGAAACAAAAATTTATTTCATAAAGCACTAATACTTTATTTCCAGTATAATAATGTTATAACAAACCAAAAATGTAAAACACAATTCAAAATTGAAAGCATTCTTTGAAAAATAATAAATGAAATTATTATTATCCTACATCTTAAATTAAAATTATCTGAAAACAACTCAGATTTTTTCTTGGATTTTTCAGACGATATAGGAATATTTTCAAGTTTTAAATGTTCAAAATTTGTCTTAAATGTCAATGTAGATGGAGGTCTGGTCAACTATGCAAGAGATCCACGGCTATTGAAACAAAAGCCATATTCTACTGTAAGAGATTATTTGGTAACACGAAATCTACGCTTTCGCTTTTCAAAAATGTTATTACTGCTATAGTTGCACTAATGATATTTTATGTAGCAGTGGTGTGATACACAAAAACAAGCATACGAGTATGTATTGATAAGTGGATCAATCACTATCTGTACTACCTCTGGGAATATAAGACTAACACACATCTCCCATTTAGACATTTATATTATGCTTAAATGGGACATGATATGCTATATACCTAAGAAGTGTGATATTATGTTTACTTGTAGTAAAGTTGAGTGTAGGCCACTCCAGATTTTTATTTATATTTATCGTTCTTACTCAGGGAATGCTAATGCATTGCAAGTGTTTTTGCGCTGCAGTTAGGGATGCTACAGCACTAACTGTATGTTCTGCTTGATGGATTACAGGCATACAGTTACCTTCGCCTTCTCTGTTAAGAACTCCTTGAAATCAATTCCAGCCTAGTTAAGTTTAGTTTTTCTGATGTTGAGTGATATTTTTAACCTTAGTAGCGGTCACACAGTTAAATACTGCCGATCCTCCCACATATACGCACACGAACACACAGAATATTTGCTCTATGGTGTCCACAAATTATTTCCTCATGACGATGCACTGGAGAGGCAGACTGAATGCTAGGTTTAAATAGCGTTGAGATGAGAGTAGCCGTCAAAGTGTTGAAAGAGTAGCTGTGACTCTCTTTGTGTGTCAAGTATCTACAACAGTAGACACTGTTGTTGACATTCCATTATATCACTTCATGTAACTTGCGAATTATCGATGGCCTTGACGTCTGTGGAAATTAAATTCTCCCTTCAGTGGAGGTAAAAGCCTATCATGAAAATAATCCTTGGATGCCTTTTAGTGTAATTATCTCGTGATTCCAGAAAAACATTGAGAAGAGTAGAGTATAATTCAAATATTTCAGAATGCTGAAACTATATTTGACTTTAATACACGTTTACAAAGAGCATGAAATATCAATTCATACATAAAACTAATGACAGGGAGGATATACGGACAAAAACTGACTATGTTTTGACACTTCGTCGTTAGAGAAAACTAAGAGAGAAATTACTTCAAAGTTGTGGAGTGACTATCAGTGTCTTGCGTTCGTAAAAAACTGTTATACTCCAGATTCATTACAGACTGGTGGGAATGGAATGAGCCTGTTTGGAGAGTTTGAAAAGTATACCAGGGAGAACAATTATGTTGCATGGAATATACTTAAAAAAATTAAAGGAGAAAAACGAAAATCAAATTGCTTTTTGTTTAAAATTATTCTAAGATTCTTCTGCAAAGATCATTTGTGTATTAGTGGATGTGGTACAGTTTAAAGGAAAAACCTTTTTACAAGTAATTTTTTGATTTAAGGGTCTTCATATCCGTTAGAATATAATTGATGATTCTAGTATGAAGGTTTGGAGCTCTTGTAAAAATTTACGATATATCAAAACATTGTTGTAGCTTTTTTTTTTTTTTTAATACTTTCCGTTTTAAAACTAAATGAGTTATTGTGACAGGTTATGCCAACGCCAAGATCTACAAGTGCGACAACCCCAAGTGTCCACGCCCTGCCCGCTACATGTCTGGCGGCTCCTCCAAGGACGACTCGCTGCCCTGCGCAAGGATCAACTGTCCCGGATACTGTCGGCTGGTCAGACATGTCTCCTTTGTCGACTGTCCCGGTCACGACATCCTTATGGCCACTATGCTAAACGGAGCAGCCGTTATGGACGCTGCTTTGCTTCTTATTGGTAATCAATTTACTGTGCTTTTCCTTATTTATCATTCTTAGACCTTTGGGAGATGAATGGTGTTGTCTGTACACTACCCATGCTACCAATGTATCTCCAAGTATATCTTAGCATGGATTGGGTGAATTTCATTGTTGGGACCAATTTCACAATTTTATGGTGCAGCTTAATACATTTATTACAAATTCATGTTTAAAATGTTCAAGTGGAAAAAATTGTTATTTGAATATTATTTTCGTAATATTTCTAATATTTTTGCTTCTAATCATTTACTTGTTTATAAGCTTGGATTGAATTGCTGGATCCTGCATTTAACGCTTGATAGGTCTGTGTAGTGAAAGGCATTCATTTACTCTGTATTGCTCTGAAACATTCTAGATCCACAGAATTCTTGACGTCACGTAGTAACCTTTTTCGCGTTTAATAATATTTGTATCGAAATAACATGATTGCCGTAGTATTTCCCACTTTTCCCTAGAAGTTAAAATTGTTACAATTCAGGTCACTAACAGGCATCTTCATTTTCCCAATTAAAGAATCATGACATTCGTAATATAACCAGTACAGAGTGAATATCTTGAACAGTCTGTCTAATGTCATTTCCTTATGGTTTCTTTCATTTGAACCTCTTCCAAAAATGTTATTCTCTATTTCTGGTGGCATTCCTTTTCAGTGATTTCAACATTTAGTTTTCATGTTCATTGCTTCTTATAATATTTTATTTTAGTTTATAACTTTTAGTTACATACTGTTTAATTATTGAATTTATTTTAAAAATTTGATAACTGATACAGATTTCGTCATTAACAAAATCCATATTTAAAACAATGCAATCAAAGGAAAAATTAGTAGTTAAGGAAGGTTTAATTTGCCCTCGTGAGTCATTGGGATAGTGTGCTTCCTTCTTTCATCGGATTGCCAGTTTAGAGTCAAGTCGGTGGTTTGCTATTTTTGGGACCGGCAAAATTGATTCATCGTTGGTCTATTTTTTGGTCAATTACCTCCCCACTCTACCATAAAGACCTTCTACTAAGATCTCAGTGATTCCATTTTCCCTGCATCAAAATGGAAGATAATTGCACTTGTTCTAAAAGTTGATAGAAGTCAAGAATTTTTTTGTTATGCAATTTAATAATAAACTTAAACTGTATTACCTATATATACCAATGAATGGAGTCTTTTGTATTTTAGCTGGGAATGAGTCGTGTCCCCAACCACAGACCTCGGAACATTTGGCGGCCATTGAGATCATGAAGTTGAAGCACGTCATCATACTCCAGAACAAGATTGACCTCGTGAAGGAGGCCCAGGCCAAGGAACAGCATGAGCAGATATTGAAATTCGTTCAAGGTAAAACTGCTTGTCACGCCTCAAACGTTACCTAGACAAGTGTAGGTGTTTTAGACCAGTGAAATTAATTCCAGTAATGAATTGAAATTTTAATACCGTATTTGTTACGAGATTTCTTATTTATACTATAATTGATCAACTTGATACCATGTTGTTCTGCTGTAGGTACTGTTGCTGAGGGAGCTCCAGTCGTCCCAATATCCGCCCAGTTGAAATACAACATAGAAGTATTATGTGAATACATAACGAAAAAAATCCCAGTGCCGATTAGGGATTTTACGTCTAAACCAAGACTGATAGTGATCAGGTCCTTCGATGTTAACAAGCCTGGTTGTGAAGTGGAGGACCTGAAGGGTGGCGTAGCAGGAGGAAGCATTCTCCGAGGAGTGTTAAAGGCCAGTCCATTTTTACTAGTACAAGCATGATGATATTGTAGCTTTTCAATAAATATTTTTTTTCGAAATAGCTTTTTAAACAATCAGTGTTTCCAGACTTTAAGCCGGTTTTCTTGAAATCACTGATCCATGCTCCGGGTTTGTAATTACCAGTACCTATTGACAATCTGTTTGTCAAACTTGAAGCTAATGACGCAGCTGGCAACCTTACTTTATGCAAAACTCTTCAAGATCTACCATTGTGACACGATAGAAGTAGACGCAAGTATTTACTGAATGATATGGCATTTAACTGCCCAGACACTATTGACGGACGTTTGTTAAGATGATAATAACCTGGAAAATATATAATTTAGACTTCTTGAGCCCCAACCAGCTACTCACTTTGGTTTTAAATGATAGATTTATTCCTTCTCTGGAATAACATGTTATTGCATATATATATATAAATGAAAAAAGACAACAAATAGAAGAAGCGAGAAAACTTACTGCGTCGATATTTCGAACTGAAGTTCGTCGTCAGAGAGAAGAAGGGAAGAAGAAGAGGTACGTGCTACGTGCGTCCACTTGTACCGGCAGAGAGCGACTGGGGGTTCCAGGCGGTGGTCACAAGTTCAAGTAGCTCGAAGCGCTGCAGGCTGATCCCCTGTGAACGACAACATTCCACCATGAGCGAACACGCGTACCGTATAAGTCGGAATAAGGTAGAAAGGAGGACAGAAGTGGCGAAGAAGAAGAGGAGAAAGAGAGTGAGAGAAAAAAGAAAATCTTTAACGTTTGAGGTTGAGGCCAGGTGGGGAGCGGGCATTTAGTAACCAAATGTGAACCTCCTCAGAGGCTCTCAAAGTTAACCTTTTCTCATCAGCTTGGAACCCCCAGTCGCTCTCTGCCGGTACAAGTGGACGCACGTAGCACGTACCTCTTCTTCTTCCCTTCTTCTCTCTGACGACGAACTTCAGTTCGAAATATCGACCCAGTAAGTTTTCTCGCTTCTTCTATTTGTTGTCTTTTTTCATTTATATACCTCTCCGGTTTGGACCGTTTTATATTTTGATTTATATATATATATATATATAAAATAAATTCAAAACGAAGGAAACACACAGAAAGACACAGACATAACTCACATCGATATTTCGACCATAGTCGTCATCAGGAGGTGTGAAGAGCGAAGAGTCCCGCAGGAAGGCAAGGCGGCGACTCTTATATATTATATATATAACAAGGTACACAATAAACACGTGAAATAACAATCAATGATTAAACGACAATAAGATGGGAAAAAAGACTAAGTAAGATCTTTCAACCATAACAAGCGGTTTTCGTCAGAGTCAAAAACCCAACGTCAGTATCTTGGTATTTCTAAGGAAATTTAGACTGTATGTCAGCTGTGAAGAATAATAATAGCATTGGAAGTTAATAGCAGCAGTTTAATGTTACTTGTGTGCTAATCAAATATTTGAACTGTTCTTAGAGTTTAGGGTAACCTGAAGAAGGTAATAATTAGCTAAAACACTATAGCTTATTATGTTAGTAATAGTTTAATTATTAACTGAGGTCTTGTTCTTTATAGCTTGTAATAACCTCCTAAATATTCCATATCATTACAAGTTCTTTTGTGTTTTTTTTTGATGTTGTATCATATTATACGCAGAGCAAGAAGAGGTTATTGTTAATTATTAAAAACCTTAAGTAATTTAATGTGTTAATTCTAATTATACTGTCAGTAGAGGGTGTTCAAGTATTGAAGTTATTCATTCTCTCCATTAAATTCGACTAATCAAGACCTGACAACTAAAGACCAATGATCGAACAAACGTAAGTTGTTTTGGACCTGATTACCACCGTATAAGTGAGGTCCTTCACCGAGATTAGGGTATTCCTGAATTTCATAATAGGATATAAGTTTGGCATTTTGACCAATTTTTAGCTATTTTTCAAATAGTATTTAAAGCAGACCTTGTTGTTCACTATAATAGTCAGGTATATAAGCTAAGTTTTTTTGAGGCGTCACCTGACTACCAGTGAAAACAGGAAAACCAGACAACGTTTCTTGATCACAACCTTATAGTTATAAATAGTTCTTATTAGAGACTGCTCTTGTGGAGTTCTCTAAATTAACTAAATATTCTGCTCTTGCAGGTTGGAATGGAAATCGAGGTGAGACCTGGAGTGGTTTCTAAAGACATTGATGGCAAGATTACTTGTAAACCAATTTTCTCAAGAATTGTTTCTTTATGCGCTGAACAGAACGACTTGCAATATGCTGTACCTGGAGGACTTATTGGTAAACATAAGTTCATACCTTTCTTACATTATTAATATTATTATTCTTAATTTAGTTTTAGGTCAAATAATTAAGAATGTAATTATGGTAACAAATAGTATTGAATTTGCTGTCAAATGGTGCTGTAGCATTCAATGAATGTATGAAGAGCAATGTGTCTACCTACAACTTTATAAAATTCTCGTATTGACTTGTTTTAAAAAAGTTTTTTTTTTGGTTCTTTGGAGAGATAAAAAGCCCCCATTACTTGCTCATTGTGCCTTATTCTAAACGTTAACATCACTTTAATGTACAGAGTAGTGACTGTCTGCACTATTGCAATACATTTCTTTTGCCAATGTTGTGTTCGTTTATGAATTCACTTTTTTATAGCTACAATCTACATCCAATTTTTTTAATGCAAAAGCTATCTTCAGAATTCGATCGGTATTTGTAAATAAAAAACTAAAGTAAAATTTGTCGAAGATTAAGTAAATTTGTCATTCCTTTAGATTTGCATATTGACTGACCTGTTGGTGATAGCGCCATTCATTACAAACAAATTTTATAGTAATTTTACTCTTGTTTACGTTTGTATTAATAGACTTATGAGCGTTTAGTTATTCAAAAAGTTTAAGATAATTTAAAATTTTATGGTTTATTGGTATAGTTTAATTAAAGCAATTTTATTGATAGCAATCGTCAAAAATTAAGTTATACTAAATTCATTCCATAAATTCTTTGATATACATTTTTATTTTATAGACATTTCATTCCTTTTGATTGATAAGTTTAATTAGTAACATCTAAAGAAATCAAATATTGGAAAATTAAGTAAGCATTGATATTACTAGATGTTGATAGGGGTTTAACAATTTTCCTTTTATTATAAAAGTTTTATTGATAAAACAGAAATACAATGGTTTTAGTCAGAGAATTATTGAGAAATTAATTATAATAAATAATATTTTTTAAAACTGTCGAAAAAGAAGATGTAAGGAATCTGAATTAAAGTAAAAGTAATGCGTTCTTGCGTGTTGAAAAAATATGCCATGCATCAAGCTGAACTAAAAGCATTTCAAATTATATAACACGGTTAGCGAAAACTGTAGCAAGAGATTGACTAAAATAGTGTACTGAATATCAGACAGACAATGTGCGGTCTTCTGCCATTTTTGATCTGATCTAGCCACACTACCAAGTTGACTTTGAAACACCTGAAAACGTGTTTACAATGTCTTGGCTTTGAGTTCGAGTGTGAAAAAACTAGTGGAAGACATGTAATTCTGACAGAGTAATGTGATTTTGTGTGCTTAGTTCGTCCAATTTGGCCTACAGCGGAAATACTCTGTGGTGATATTCACTGTACACTCTAATGTATCTATTTATAACTGGTAATATTTGTTTTGTTTCAGGTGTCGGTACAAAAATTGAACCGACCCTTTGTCGAGCTGACAGACTCGTTGGTCAGGTATTGGGTGCTGTCGGTGCGTTACCGAAAATATTTTGTGAATTAGAAATTTCTTATTATTTACTCAAGAGGCTTTTAGGAGTCAGAATGGAGGGTGACAAGAAAGGTGCCAGAGTAAGTATTCTGTTTTTTATCAGTAATTCATATGGAATGAAACATCAAAAAGATAAAACAAATTGAGGTTCTTTAAAATATTTGGGATCAGGTGTTCATAAATAAAAATTTTATCTTGCTTCTAGGAATTGCTGGATTTTGCAATACCAAATAGGAGCTATGATTTCATTATTTTACTGGATTATCACCGGAGGCTCATGCCATATTAATATATCCAATACCATGTATCATATCAAAGCATTTCCCTCCATATGTGACCACAACATAAAAAAAACATAATTACTTCGCTGAGTGAAAATTACATGTATGCCATTTAAAATAAAACTACGTATGAAGAGGCTGTTGGAGGCTGTTTCTCCAATTCTTTCATGTTAAATGCTGCCTATGCTGTTCTTTAGCATATTAAGTTCTTTATGAATTGCTGTTCTTTATTTTATATTAATCCTCTTAAGGCATACGTAAGTAGAATGAGTGAGTGGCATTTTCTAAAAAAACTTCTTATGTTCTGCATTATAGGAAAAAAATATTTTTAAATGTCCTACAGTGACCAAAAACAATCAAAATGATTTCAAATTGTTGAAATATTAAAAGTATTTCATCACGTAGAGCTAAAACACATAATGAAGTAACGTTGATCTGTATATTCGTGTTCTCTTTACTCGTGTAGGTAAGTGATCAATCGGTGGGGAACTCCACTCTAATCACTTTTTTCAGAGCTCCTAAAATATTGCCGCAAGAAATTCTGTGAACTATTTATATTAACTAGTGGGACCTAATTGTTCCGAATGGTTGTTTTAATATGAAGTCATTTTGAAAGATTCCTCTTAAATGTTAAAGAAAATAAACTCTTTTTATGGTAGTTCCAACAGCAATAATTTGGCACTATATGAGAGCTATTTTATTTTTGTTGTTTTTTTTTGACAGGTGACCAAGTTAGTGAAAAATGAGAATCTGCTGGTGAACATAGGGTCGCTTTCAACTGGTGGACGAGTCCTTGTTACGAAACTCGACTTGGCTAAAATCTCCCTCAACAACCCAGTGTGCACTGAACTAGGAGAGAAAATTGCTCTTAGTCGAAGAGTGGAGAAACACTGGAGGTGAGTCATAACAGTCCAGAGCGTAAAACGTTTTTCGTGGAACAAACAGGGAAGCTTTCTAACCCATTGACTTTTTCATGGATATATTGCCTTCTCATAGACGAGTTAAGTTATGTTGTTGAGTAACAAAGAGCCCTGCATAACTACCCTGAAAATATATTTTCACAAACGTATTTCCTTCAAAGGCAGAGGATATGGTTAAACTCAGAGTGTACTTCGGGCAGTCAGTAACTATCAATCATAATTCCATTTTAAAATGCTTATAGTTTTTGTTTTATAGTTTTTAAATGCATTTTTACTTTGTAAGTTCAAATGAGTCTACTTTGCGTTGATCAAATAACTATTTGAAGAGGTGCCAAATGACATTCTTACGACTAAATAAGATAGTAGAAAAGGACTGTGGGCAGCAGTATAATATATTAATAAGGGTTAAATTGAGGGAGAGCATTTCTATTTTTTGTAAGCCTATTTTAATTGTATAAATTATATTATGTCATAATAACAATACTTTTTGATAATATATCAACTAAACTAAAATATAACTGTATCTTTTGGATATATTTTTCTTCCTCTATCAGATATTAGATTACTCTTTATGAACATTTAACTTATTCCAAAAGTGAGCAGTTAAATTGAAATCAAAAATATAGTAAAAAAATACTGTTTTATTCCACGTAGATAATGTTCAAGCTTATTTAGTCTAAAGTTATAGTTTTTAATTTATTATGAGTGGTATATTAATGGATTACACGTTTTAAGGAGGTTCCCTGAGTCCGATTTTAAATTGGTGTTTTTTTTTATTTAACAGTGTGGTAGGAGTAGGAATATTTCAAAAGTTTGTGGGCATTCTAGGGATCACACCGTGATGGATCATTCTGATGTTACACCCTAAAATAGCCTTCATCTTGTAAGTGAACTGTTTAGCCTTGGTTAGTACTGCCTCATAGGAGCTGGTTTATTTCCCATGATGCGTTTTTATTGACCACCTTTTCCTTAAAAATCTAGATAGTCTAATATTCTTGTTATTGCGGAGATCCTATCTTCTAACTGAAAAATTATTTATAATTTTTTTATTAAAGATAAGGTTGTTTTTTCCAAAAATTTTGTATCTTAATCCTTATAACCGTTTAAGTCTTCCAGATATTAAAATTAAACGCAAATATACCTCCTTATACTATAGCATATAGTGTAATTTTTTTGGTGATATAGCTTCGACGGAAAAGAGCATCAGATAAATGTTATTGGTATAATTGCATGTTAGAAAATCATATTCTGATACATTTGATGAATTAAGCAATTTTTTTTCTCTAAACTAAAAATACTAGAATATTAAAACTTTGCATGTATTGTCTGCTTATAATTAGTATGCTTTGGAAGTAATCGTAAGAATTTTGGTTTATTGGGAGTGGGGATATAGCCCTAAAACATGAAATCCAACTTGGAGTAAGATTAACATCTTCTCCTTACATTAATTTCGAAATGCGTTATTAAAATTCAACCAGAGAAATTTGTAAACATTTGAATTAAAAAAATTTCTCCAATGCTAAAAAAATAAGTTAATTTCATATCGAAATTTCAAAATTCTTTAAACTATTAAGACGACTACCATTGGAAGTATACATTTTAGCGTAACATTCATCATGTGTACGTTTTTTGGACAAGGGCATCACGTCATTTACTGTATTGTACCTCTTCTGTTAAATAATGGTATATATATGGTTAGAAGTTTTAAATATGGTACGTTATAATTATGGTATGATTTATAATCATGGTATAAGGAATTTTTTTTTAGTCAATTTTTTTAAAAGGCAATTTTTGGCTCCTAAAAATACACATACTTATTCCTTTTGTTGACTCTACAAAGTGTAGTGATGGTAAAAATATATACTTTGAGATTTTTACGTTTGGAGTTCAAATCACTGAATTCATAGTTGATAATGTTTACCTAGGTGTGACCGTCGATAACTTTGCAAATGCTCTCCAATTTCAACTGTTTGTTAAATCCTAATGATATTTAAGAGACGTATAGTTGTTGGTTTGGTAAAACTTTCTATTGTTTTGAGTATTATTGAAACATTATTTGGGTCCTTTATCACACTTTATGACGAAACAGGTGGTTGTTTTCTGATTACTCTTGTCTTCATTTTCACTCTGGTGAATGTTTTCGTAACATGAATATTGAATCATGGTCTTGTCAGATTGTTTTATAACAATACACACATTTTTCTTAAAATTGGTGAAAGAGATATATCAACATTAAAATTAATGAATTCATGAAATTGATTGTCTATGAGTTTCTTAATAATTTTATGATAAATTTTGTATGTCTACATTGATAGCCACATTAAAATAAATCCAAAGTTAAATTGATTATCAACGAGTTTGATAAAATGTTACTGATAGTAAAGTTGAAAGTAGACGACTCCACATTTTTTCATAAAGTGAAAAATTCGTTTATTATTACATTATTGCAGTGGTTCTTAACTCTGTAGAGAAACTGTCCCCACCAGTTTCATATACGCATGTGCCGGACCCTTCTTTAATGAAAAGTAAAATATATTTTTTTCCAAATTCAAGTCATAGGCGTATGTTTTGTTTTTACTGATGCACAAAATGAACCCAGTATGAATATCACCTTGTTCAAAGAACAAAACTAACACAATGCATGAACTCACTACCAACTATATACCTACAAATCAGTGTGACTTCTGCTGTTTACTTCCGCCGAACTCCTGAGACCGACTCATCGAACCCAGGTTAAGAACCACTGATTATTGTATCTAACGTGGTATATTGTTAGTACCACAGAGGTTAGTTCAAATCACATTAGTAGATGATTCCCGCCTTACCTCGTATCCAGGAGTAGGAGTTTTAAACACCCGTTTCGGACGTTGACCAACATCGAGTAGAATTTTTACTTGAAAATGGACAACACCCATCGTAAAGGTAGAGTTCTACTTGAAGATGGTCAACGTCCGAAACTGGTCGAAAAACCTACTCCTGTATACGAGGTATTATGTATCATTATTTATTAATGTTATGCATATCTCAGAGAGATATATTCACATAAAGTAGCCTTTGGTTTTTGAAATACATTTCTAATTACTATTATCTTTTTATTAAATACTAAGTATATTTAGTTTTTTCCTTTGTTTATATTTATAAACTACTTTCCTTCATTTATATTATTTTTTATGCAATAAGTAGAAGTCATACGCAAACTATTGAGTAGAAGTCACGGCTCAATATGAAGTCGTGAAAATGTATCAATAATGATGGACGTGCCGGACTAAACATTTTAAAATACTAAAACAATATGCTGGTGATGTTCTCAAATTTCCTGTGATAATCCAATTGAAAGCTGAATTTAAGGAAGAAATAGATGGTTGATGTCTCCCCAGACATGTGATGTGCGTCTTAATATAAATGCTTATCAATAATGAATTGACGACACAGTGGATGAATCATATTAAATATAGAAGAATGTCTGGAAGCTCAATAAGACAAAAAATATTCTCTTCTTTTATTCTTTCTTTTTAATGTGTTGTTTCTGCATTTGGTATATCCTTATTTGTTTGATTACCTACACAGATGTATTTTGCACTGTTTACAACTGTATTTTTTTGTGTCTGCTTAGCAATGATTTAATGACATGATGTCATGGACTGAATTATATTGGCAATTTTTTGCTTGAGCAAAAATTATGGAGGTTTCTTTTATCTTAATGCTGTGAATAATTTCAGAGAAAAATCGCTCTTTTAGCAGATTTAAAAAGGTTTAAAATGCATGAAAATAAGATAAACTCTTTGAGAGCTAGAGAGATCAATTTGAAATTATTTAGTTTTTTTATAAAGATTTACTTAAATCAATATTCTTATTATTGATCGAAAGCTACTACCAAAATGGAGCAATTAATGAATCTATGGTTAACATGAATTTTACACAATACTGCTTTTAAGAGAAAAAAAAAATCATGTGAAGTAATCATAAGTACTCTTTTCAGAAGCTGGTTATTCGATCCTCCTGATTTTGAAATCTTTTTTAATTTTTTGTTTACTTGCTAAGTACTGTATGGTATGGAAAATACGCTAAATGTGTTTTATATTACTTAGTTTGTTTACTAAGTATTTTATTAGTTTGTTCACTATAAATCATTTATCATAAATCTATAGTTCACTATAGATTTATCATTTATAAATCTATTAAGATTATAATGCAATATTTTTTATGCAATAAGTAGAAGATTGCATTGCCTTCAGGGAATTATTTTATATTAAGTTTGTTAATACTATTTATTCAGTTGAACATGGATATTGTTCATGATGTTATAGCATCATGGCGAGATGGTACTTGCATATTACACTTGGGTCATATTATAATTGTGTAGTTCCATATTATGATTGTCGTTTCGCAAATTTAAATTATTTCCCAAATATTGTTTTATAAAACAAAATCTATTTATCATCCTTCTTGTTTGCTACCACATAAATTATTTAATAACATTTAAAGCCACAGAAATTTTATGGAATACAAGAATTTTTATTTGGAAGTTCAATATGGTGAATTAATAATTATGTGTAGGTGAGTCAAAGAATGTTTAGACCGATCTATCATCATGGTAAATATTTGATAAGAGCAAAGAGGGAATGATAAAAATTCGCAGAGTCAGCCGCAGATTAGGGATGATCACGTGTGACCCAGTGGGTCATTTTTTTTAACTAACACCTTTAACTAAAACCTCCACTAAATGACTTTCTTTTTAATTTACTTTTACAAAAAAATACTTGGTATTTCATAGGGAATTATTTTATATTAAGTTTGTTAATACTATTTATTCTAATTGATATCTGTAGTTAATTTTCTTGAGAAAGACTATAATTTGAAGATACTGTACCGACTTTGTCATGAGAAGTATTTTATAAGCTGTAGGCTCTTAAGTAGTAACAAAGTATTGTAATACTGCATCTATTTATGTAATAATATAATTTGTTAAATTATGTTTTTTTTTCGTTACTGATAAGGCGCATCACCTTCAGCATTAACACTGAAGAATAACACGAGGGTTTGATTATACGAAATTATTAACGAAATTAGGTGGAATGATATTATTCGTAGAATTTTTACGAATTAATAAAGTGTTTTACACATGATTATTAATTGATTTGTTGGTCAGTGAATGGATATTTCTCGAACTTCAGTAACCCTTCGGAGTTACTGTATATCCATATGATCCAGAAGCCACCAGATAGGATGTATATGGTTGTTTCTCCCTAAGCCTCAATGATGAAGCGATTAGAGATGTCCTGGTTCTTAATTCTTTTTCTAGAGCTTTGAAAAGCGTATTTCACAACATTCTTTGGACGACTTCACACAAACACATGGTTACAGAGCTATTTTGTTGCAGGTTGATTGGATGGGGGCAGATTCGTGGAGGAAGCACTGTAGAACCAACCACTGGTGGCAATATGGAACCGTCTATGTAACTTTGTGACGGTTTGAAAATTATCTGATTCTTTTGGAAAAATGAAAAAGTAAACATAAAATCAAGAATTCAGATTATATGAACTTTTTTTAATACCTTTCTTATGAAATAAGTTTGTCCTAAAAATAAGATATGAATACAGACTTTATATCGCTTTTTGTATTTATTTTATTAGAATAAGTGTTGAACAGGTCAGGCCATGTTGATGAAGAAGAAACAACTGTAGAAGTACCAGGTGGTTGACCTGGAACGTTCGTTCACTAAGAGAACCATATGAAATGAGTCAGCCCCCTACCGTGTAATGTTGCAGATAATATTGATTGGATACAACTGACATTAAGTCACTTAAGATTCTTTAGGCAACTTAGAGTTAAATCTTCGAAGATTTCCTTTAGATGAAAACATTTAATATTTGACATGATTTAATTTTAAACTTGGAAAGCATTACAACAATTACTCGCAAATGCGTCAAATACTTCTATTTCTTAAATATTACAAGTATTTCAGATGTTCAGGTAATGTGTATAATTATAGTAAGTTTTACGAATTATGGTGGGTTCATATTTTTTAATAATGTATATGTATTTTATTTTTAAAAAACATCAATTTTATACTATATTACAAAGATTTTTATTAAAAAATTAACAACTAAATCAGTGAGGTTAATACCTACTGTTCGGTTCTGCATCCAAATAAATAATGTGCACCGTTATCATGTATATTAACTTCATATGACTATTTAATTATATGATATATATAAATGATCAAACCACGATATGAAATGGGAAAACAAAACTAAGATCTTTCAACCGTAACAAGCGGTCTTCGTCAAAGTCAAAAACCCAACTGACGAAGACCGCTTGTTACGGTTGAAAGATCTTAGTCTTGTTTTCTCATTTCATATTGTGGTTTGATCATTGATTATTATTTTACGTGTTTATGTGAAATCTTTATATATATATATATATATATATATATATATATACAGATTCAGAGCAAGGGTTCTCGAGGATTTTGGTCAATAACCTCGAGAACCCTTGCTCTGAATCTGTATAAATCAGTGGTCGAGAAGCTACATCAGTATATATATATATATATATATATATATATATATTATATATATATATATATATAATAAATTCAAAACAAAGGAAACACACAGAAAGACACAGACATAACTCACATCGATATTTCGACCATCGTCGTCATCAGGAGGTGTGAAGAGCGAAGAGTCCCGAAGGAAGGCAGGGCGGTGACTGAACTCGGTGACCGCAGCCAGTACCCCACCACTTACCACCAAGCGGGAAGGGAGGGAAGATGCCAAATTAAGACGTAAAAGGAACGAGTAAAAATCATAATTATTCAAATAAAAATAAGTCTAATGAAAAATTATAAAATATGTGAAAAGTATATAAATAAAATTAATAAAGTAAAAGTAAAAAAAAAAGTTTCTTTTTGACGACCTACTTCCCTGGCGCTTATAAGCTTCGTACTGTTATTAAGGAATCTTTTCCGATTCTGTCTACTTCTGCTTCTACTTCTTCCATCTTTAATCACCCCCCTTCTATTTACTACCGTAAACCTCCCAATCTGAAAAGCATTTTTTCTCATATTTCCCCTCAGCCTTCCAATCCTGTTCTTGGAATGAAACAATGTGGACGCCGTGGCTGTCAAACTTGCCTGATTGTAAATCCTAATCCTTCCTTCGATTCCCCTCTCCACCATCGTTCCTACCCCGTTCAAGTCAATTCCTCCTGTACCTCGTGCAACTGTGTTTACCGACTGGATTACACTCAGTGTGACTCTTTTTACATTGACTTAACTTCCAATAAGTTGAGCCTTCGTATGAATGGTCATAGGGCTTCAGTCGGTCAACGCAGTGACTATCCTGTAGCCATCCATGCGAACTCGCATGGTCTCATTTTCAATGACTGTTTCAGGGTTCAGATCCTGAAACAGATCCCCGAATCCAACAATAAAGTTACCCTAAGAGCTTCAGAGGAAGCATACATATGCTTACTTGATGCTCGCTCTTCCCCTGGACTCAACCTCAACCGATAATTTTTTTTTTTTACTTTTACTTTATTAATTTTAATTTGATTTATATACTTTTCACATTTTTAATAATTTTTCATTAGACTTATGTTTATTTGAATAATTATGATTTTTACTCGTTCCTTTTACGTCTTAATTTGGCTCTTCATTTCCTTCCCTCCCTTCCCGCTTGGTGGTGGTAAGTGGTGGGGTACTGGCTGCGGTCACCGAGTTCAGTCACCGCCCTGCCTTCCTGCGGGACTCTTCGCTCTTCACACCTCCTGATGACGACGATGGTCGAAATGTCGATGTGAGTTATGTCTGTGTGTTTCCTTCGTTTTGAATTTATTTTATTTAAAAAAGTCCGCTGGACTGTTTCTTTTAATTGTTATATATATATATATATAAAAGTTTAGAAATAAACTAAAGATACACACATAATAGCTAGGCATAATTACAGTCCTTACTGTTAGGTATGCCTGTCATCAGGAGAAAGAAGAGTGAGAATACAAAAGCGTGTAAAAGATAGAGAAACGACTTTTTTTTAACTTCTCTTGTTCCTTTTATACTAATTTATGCGCTATACATACCAATATCTAATGAGTCAGCAACCTTTTAAGTCAATATCTAATAGCAACTTTGTTTTAGGATAACTGTCGTATTCATCCATATGCTAGTGGAAATAGAAATATATTTCAACTATCCTTGTGGCCATCTTCAGCTTACAAACTATAACCGTTTAAATAAACTGAAATCAGTCCTAAATTATCTACAGTTAGTTAACTACTTAAAAAATAAAGCCTTTTCACTGTTAACACAACGTGTACCACAGTTGTTTACTATATTATAGAATAGATTTAAACTTAATAGGAATTGTTAAAGTTTATAATCTGATATTGGTCAGGGATTGTAGAAAAATGTATAGATAATTGAATTACTTCGTTGAAGAACTATAGTTTTATTCCTTAACTCTTATAAAATGCCTAATACTTTACATCTATTAATAAATTACGTAATTTCTTACTGACTGATTAATCTTTTGAAGATAATTAAAAGAATTTTGAGGTTAATATATAACATTTTGTTATTTCATTTATTGTAAAATATATACAATAATACAAAATAAGTATATTTTGAAGTTATATACATAAGTTCAAAAACGAAGAATAGTAACACACAGAAAAAGAGACACACTTACTAAATCAAATTGTCGGATAAACCGTCTGTAGGAGAAAAGAGAGTGGAGACCAGGCACGCCGGAAACGCATTGGCAAGAAAACGTTTTTTCGGGGTTATCCGCCGTTGCGTTTCCTGCGTGCTTCGTCTCCCACTCTCTTTTCTCATGTGGACGGATTATCCGAAATTTAAGTTAGTAAGTGTGTCTCTTTCTCTGGTTTTCTTCGTTTTTGTCCAGTTTTGATCGAGTTTCCGATTTTAATGTATATATATAACAAGATTTCACAATAAACACGTTAAATAACAATTAATGATCAAACCAGAATAAGAAATGGGAAAAAAAGACTAAGATCTCATTAAGAAGGATGAACTATTAAGAAAAGAATGTAAGTATTGAAAACAGGGCTAAATCTAAGCGCTGTCTTAACAGGTGATATAAGAAAGAAAAAACAACTCACAAGCGCTCAGTAGTTCAACTAATGGAATCACTCTTTTTAAATTTAAATCTAGGATTAACATTTCTCCAACAAACGTTATTTGACAATTCAGTGATGGGCGTTTCTCTTAGATATGTAACGCCTCCAATATTTGCAAATGAAGAAGGTTGTTATTAGTAATACGAAACTTGCTGTTATTACTGATGCTAGTGGATGGAACTTCATGCAGTATCATTTCCCTCGTCAGACGTACACTATTTTCTTTCTCCATATAAATCTTTGGTGCCCCAGAGGATAGGTGGAGTGAAAGACGCCTCGATAACTTGTTACAGTTTTCCCAATATATCGACAAGGAAGGGATTAGTAGCTCCCTTGTGCACTAGGGAACTAATAATAAATGAACACATTGTAGATCTTGCGTCACATATATTATTGTTTCTTATCAGAAGGCTTCTATTTTTTTGCTTTTATAAAATATATTCAGCTGGAGCTTATTCTTTTCTTTAATGGTCTTCATATATCCAGCTACAATCTTCCTAAGAGTCTGTTCTTCTTGTAGATATGTATGCTCTTAGAGGTATAAGGTTCATTTCGAATGGCAAAATCATATAGTTAGCCTAGCCAGAGTAGCAGTATCCCAACACGCCAACGAAGGTCAAGGGAAATGATATATTTTTTTTAATTATGAATAATTTAATTAATAAGTTTGCTCATTAAATGTTACTTCAGCAGGAAATATTCAATAATTTACCAGTAGCCACCCGTTTTAAAAAAAAAGTTAGTAAATAATTGATTACATAAACATATGTAATTAATATCAGCCTGTGTATTTTTACGGTTGAAAATTTATAAAGCTAAATTTTCCCAGTATTTGGATGTAATTTCTGATAAGAGGAAGTTGGGAAAATGTGGGATCATGCAATATTTAGTTTCGAATAGAGCAAAGTTCTGACAGAGATATTCAACATACTAGGATTTAATGGCGTTATTAACGTTTAATTGGAAATTAGCAAACTCAGTTTCTGATTCTAGGTTATTATTCCGTTTATTAATTTTTTCCTGATTTGCTTGTGGTATACCAGAGACATTAAAATTACTGAGTGTCTTGATTGTAAGATAAAATGTTGAGAGGTCATGTCAGAAAAATAAATTTATTTCAACATTGGTGTTTTTTAAATTTTCTTTTATAAATTCACAATAACCATTTTCCTCTTGGTACTAGTGATATTTTCTTTTTTTTCCTTACTTTACATGAGTTATGTTCATGCATTTGAAGTGTGCTTGACCTAGTAAATGATCTAGAGACCTTGTTTTGGCTTTTCGCTCCAACATGGGAACGCCTGCCCTCTGCTATGGAGTTAAGACTGTAGTCTGTTTCCCGTATGCTCAGTAAGATGATCCCGAGAAGATGGGTTGTTGACTGATGCAAGTACCAGTGGTCATCAGGTTGAATACCTAGCCGATCGGCGATGTTAAGTGACATTGGGCATAGAGGACTATGTATGAGTGACTCCGCCAACCGTTGGCACTCCTTGCTCAGATCTGAAACTGGGCCTGAAGCATAGTAAAGAGCTAATAGTCGTTAAGCCGCCAAAAGGTTTAACAAAAACTTGTAAATGTGTTAATAGCAGGCTATATTGACAAGGCGGTGCAATAGTAGACAAAGGTAAGGGTACGGTCATCCAACACTAGTCAACGCGAACCTACGCCACTGTTACAAGAGCGGTCAGCCGCTGTCGCGCACAATAACGGTAGTGCTAATCAACTGAGTCTGTTGAAACCCTGAGTGTCGCATATTAATATTTTAATATTCTCTGACTGTTAGCATTTTAATATTCTCCCCTACCCCTAAACACCTATTGTTATTAGTTAATTACCCAGTTGAATTTCAAGTGCTATTTTCAACAACATAATACTTAGTTGATGAAAATAGTTGTTTGATAATCATGTTCACTTATTATTTGGTCCTCCTAAATGATACTCAAGAAATCTTTACAATTTTTGTCCCCACGAAAAGGTTGGATGCTGGGTTAGAATTTTATTTTAATCAGCAAGGGAAATGTTAGAAAAGTAAACAAAAGTCGAAGTTAACTGTTCTTTCTTACTGTACTGCTCATTAAATCATAACAGTAAATAAAATTTCGAATGGTTTCACTGCAGTTGTCGGTAAGCTAACACATTGTTAACTCCATGGATAATCAATTTATTTTATTGGTTTATTAAATGTGATTAGCAGCAATGACGATGGGCATATAATAAGCTATAGTTTTTGAAGTAAGATCTAGCGTGGGTGATAAGGTAGGTATACATCGTGATAACAGGGATCTTAATATCGTTTAACAATGAAGTGTTGAAAATATCTCGCTTGTGGTAACAACACTCTCACAGTTGATGTTTTATCAAAGTAGATACAATTTGACGGTTTATACATGCCCGGTCCTACTATTTGTGTTGCGACATACACCTTTATAATATTTCTAAACTTAGAACTGAATTCTATCAACCCCATACTACCTCCACTAATAAAGCTATAAAAACAACTCTAATAATTCTAATGAACACTGTTGACATTAAATGTAGAACAGTGGTCAGAAGCTGGATATGCTGTACACGTGTTTTTCTTTGATTCTTCAGTGGTTCCCTCTAAAAAGTCATATTTGAAGTCAGTTGTCGCTTTGACAGCCCTCCCAAATGATGTTTAATACCTACGCTAGTATTTCTTAACAGTGCTCGCAGATATTATTAAATGATTTTCATGCATGATGTCCATCTTTAAAATTGTAAAATATTGTAGTAACATTTAAAGTTTGATCAAAATGTGGTCGTACAAATGCTTGCTGTAAAAATATTGGTAATAAAATAAAGGTAAATACAGCTGCATTGTTGAGAAATAATTACCTATTTAAACTCTTCTTAATATCTTAAAATTATGAACTTTTTTTTATTATGAATAATGTTATGCTCGAAATTTCAATTTTTTTACGATTACAAGAATAGCAGAAAATACAAACTACAAGAAGTAGCTTGTTATTTTCTAATGTCAAATGAAGTGCCTCATACAGCCCAAGAACTGCTGTTGTTCTCCTATGCAAAGAGAAATTATATCTTGAATTTAAAAAATTATCTATAAATGATGGTGAATATTGTGCACATGTCGGTTTAGCTAAATAACCCAACGCCCTCAGACACAGAGAGGCACCAAAAAGAGTTCAAAATGGGTTCAGAGGTTATTACATCATTTGACGTCAAAACGTGTGAAGCTGTCAAAAATCGAAATTAACTTTATCCTACATTGCTCTACTTTATTTATCAAGAAGGAAAAGAACTGACGTAAACAAATTTTACTTCGTTACTGGTAAATACAATCATAAAGTTTACAATACAATATAATACAATACAATACAATATAAAGTTTATTTTGAGGTTTTATATTTAGAGATCCCTTGGATTCATTGTGTATCGAAAATGTTGTAATAGCTCTGTAAGCAGCACCATTAGATAATGATCTTAGTGAAATGTGGCGTGCAGTAATCCTCTGTTTTGAAAAGAACCCTACCGTTTTTAAGCAATATTGCAACATGGGAAACACTGTTTTTTATTTCAAAACAGATACACATTATTTTTTCCCCGCTCTTTAGGGAACACTAAAAGAAATAAAGTTTTATATTTGGTATTTCCTAATTTGAGGATTGAACGCTAAAAATTTTATTTATTTTAGATAATTACAAGATTTTGGTTAATATAAATGAAATCCAGGTTAATAGATTTTTCATTATGAGTTTTACTGTTACTTCTGCGTTTTATAAACACTGTAAATTATTAATTAAAACAAATTGCAAATATGATAATTATTTAAACTCTACGGTACGGAATCGTGGATCGCATTGCATTACTTATTCCTAATGATTCTGTTTAATAGATATAATTGATAATTTCAAATGATAATGATTTTTTAATTATTTTAAAAATAATTAATAATTAAACCTTTTTTTAATAGCTTCAAAGAACTTTAGTTTTCCGGTATCAGGAAGAATTGGAGATGATTGAATTAATATGCATCATTAAGATAAATTAATTGTCAATGAGTTCAATAAAACTCAGCCACTTTAAATTGTTTAATTAATTCATTAACTTGATGAATATTAACAGTTGATGTTTTATTATCAGTTACTCCCATTAATTAATTAATTATTTTTTGTGCTCCCAGTAGTTTTATTGTTGAATTATCAACACTCACCGAGGTTTATTTAGAGGTGTAACAATGTGGCATATCCTGGATCACGTATACGGACATTATTGTTTTAAGAAATATCAAGCTAAACCAGATGGTCCGGTGAAATAAACTTAGATGGCTAAATTTCAAAGAATTAATTTATATCAAGCCATGGTTTCATAGATTTTAAAGTTCAGTTTATTAACATTTATACCATAACTCCACTTGAAATCTTAATCTTAGTACACGCCTTACCTTGAAGACTTTAGTTAATTTCTTTTTTTGCTCCCACATTGTACATTGATATTTAGTTGCATGAATCCTGGTTTAGCAAGTATTTTATATCTGAGAGTTGCAAGGTCCCTTGTCCGGCCACAGAGACGTGGATTCCACTCATTTCACCCATGGATGTTTGGTTGTCCAGAAAAAATTAGGGTTTACAAAAAGGGTTCGTTAGTTACCTGCTCTACAGACCTTCAGTCTCCTAATCTCCTTATATTTTTTGTCCTCAAGTTATTGCTTTGCCCTTTACTCTGCTCATTTAGAGAAAAATGGTCCCATGCAAGTTGACTAGTGAGAAGAGGTTTTTATTGTGTTTTTTGCCCTCGATATTGTAGCTTAAACTTCTTATATTTAGGTATTTTTATGCTTAGTCCAGGTTAGCTCTATTTTTTGGAATACAGCTACATTTTTTTCTGTTTAAACAAATTAGTTCTATTTCTTTTGTTTTTGATATTTGAATGATTGAAAGAATTCCATTTGCTAAAATGATACATACGACCCAGTTGATTTTTAACGATTTATTTAACTCAAAGTAGATATATATTTTTTTTTATGAAAATGACCCGAGAAGCCCAGAACAGCAGTGAAGCCGATCTATATTTTAAAACCCAACGCTGGTTAGAACTTTCGAATTCTAAAACTTTGCATTCTCCAAATCAGGCTTTCAATCTTAAGAGATCTGCAAGGAACTAGAGTCAGCTCCTTGATCAGCACCCAAATACTGCAATATTTTTATGAACAGTTTCAGTGAGTAAGATGAGGAGTTACTGAATTCTTATCTAGGACAGAAAAGCTAACTTTCCTAAGAATCAGAAGCAAAATTAAAAGTTTTTCCATTGATTCTTGCACTATGCATATGTTACTAATTTAAATACTAAATCCTTAACTAATTTTTCAGATTGCCCAACATAACTAATTTCATAATCTATTCTGACCCACAAATTTCTAGTTTTCTAGTCTATATGGTTTACACAACAGTAGTAAGTTGTGTAATATCTCAAACAGCGTCATGGTTAGCCTTGAATCTCTGTAAGTTGATTCTATAGAGAGATGAAATACTGGTAAAGCTGCAGTTTATGTGTTGGTGGTAGACGAAATATGTAAGTGGAGGTCCATAACCACGTAATGTACTAAACATATCATGGATTAATGGTAGATCACCAGTGTCATGGATACATGCTGGATCAGAACCTTATTGTTATGAAATATAACAGACGGTCTTGAAATGATGAAATGTAGCAAATGACAGATACACGATAAACTCTAGAGGTCTGGCTGGGGTCCTTGACTCATGAAAGGTAAAGGCATTTGCGCATTCATTGTTAGGCCTTCACTCTTGTCCCATTGTTGTGCTGCCGCTGTTATGTATCTTACTCCTCTGTCTATGTATTATTTCAGTGTACATCCACTGAATGGTAAACTAACGAACGTTAAAACGTTCTTTGTATTATGGTTGAGTAATGTTAACATTTTCTTTCCATAATGATGCATTGGTAATTAATAATAAACCTCTAACAACTCTTCAATATCTTTTAGAGAAATCAGTGAAAAGAACTAATTATTCGTTTAATCACAGTTTCTGTCCAAAATATGTTTTATATTAGAAGATATGACCAGTAAAAGATATTGAATTAAAACAAGTAATTATCACTAGGAATTAGCTAAGTTTCCTGTTTTAAGATCAGCCAAACATACAAATATAGTCTGCTCAGAATTGAAGCGATTCGGATAAGCTGTCAGCACGAACATATCACTATAAATATTTTACAAGCTGACTCTTGTAACAAAGAGGCTTTTTCTGAGTAAATTAGTTAGTGCTTCACAACTAATCCCATTACCATACGGTACTGATTTGGTTTGATGATGGAACCGAGCTGAGCTGCCACGAACCCACATTACTACACGGTCCTACACAAATTACCCTGAAAAAAACGCGTAAAAGCTAAACTATAATTAAGAATAGAAAAGGTTTAACTAAGCAAGAGTTTAGGACTACGTATGTCCAAAGTTTTTCAGCTACCGGGACACTCCATGGAGGACAGAAACTTACATTAGTTTCTAAGGTTTGCAGTATCCTTTTTATATTCCTTGGAGACGGTTTGTCTCCAACCGTCTCTGAACCAGTGGGCTTGGTTTCCCTCTCTTATCTCTCCTGAAGACGGTTCAAACCGAAAATTAGAGACTGTAAGTGTGTTCTTTTGAATTCTCTTTGTTTTTTTGTCTATATTGAACTATATTTGTCCGTTTTGGATCGTTTTTTCAACGAAAAAGTGTATATATAATATATATATATATATATATATATATATATATATATATATATATATATATGTATATAATGTAAACAGGAAAACGATCCAAAAGGACAAAAAACGTTTCACGGTAAATCGTTTCACAGAAATCGTAAACGTTTCACAGAACAACCGTCGCTTTGCAAGTACACTTGGTGTCCCTATCTCAACTCTCCTGATGACGGTTCAACCTAAAATTAGAGACAGTAAGTGTGTTTGTTCGTTTGTTCTGTGTTTGTGATTTACCGTGAAATGTTTATATATATATATGGTATATATATATATATATATTGATAAAAATATCGACTGTGGAATAGAAACAAACTGAAGTTTATCAAGACTCGGTCAGTTCTTCAGGTAACCTGAATATATATATAAAGCTTAAACCAGAATGGTAAAAGGAAAACAACAGAAATAAATTGAATTGAAATAGAAAGGCTCTGAGGCCTTTCAATGTATGTCATCAGAGAGCAATTGTTTTCCTTTTTCCATTGTGGTTTAAGCTTCATTGATTGCATCACGTGTTTATGTATTATGATTTTTCTATATATATATATATATAGGGGTAGTAATGGAGTGATTAAGCGCCACTAATAGCCTCTAACACTCAACTCCGACTTTCGGCCTTCACGAGGCTACCCTGTTAACCTGCTATATGCAGGGACAAACGAAAGAGGAGGAGAAGGTGTTCAGGGGCTGGGCCCGACCACCTTCGTTTCACATCCTTCCTAATCCCCAAATCCCCTCCTTTATCCCAGCTGCAATCTAAGGTGTCATGTGATCCGTGCCGAAGGATGGATGATACAGGGGTTACTGTATTATGAACGGAACATTACCAGGCGACCCTCTTAAGTAAATAGCCTTACTTCGGTATATGGTGCTCTACCGGAGCGGACAAAATAACAGCGATAGAGCTTCAGAGATTTTACCCTGTAAGGAGAAGGAAGTACGGGGACCATCCTCCGGAAGCGCAGAGGGTCCAAAAGTGCTAACTAGTGGGAGCCAACCTCCCACAAGTGCACCTGCGGACCCGAAGAAGACCGTCCCGAAGAAGGCACAAAGAAACACGTCCGAAAGACAGACACAAAAGACACAAAGACAGACACAAAAGACACAAAGACAGACACAAAAGACACAAAGACAGACACAAAAGACACAAAGACAGACACAAAAGACACAAAGACAGACACAAAAGACACAAAGACAGACACAAAAGACACAAAGACAGACACAAAAGACACAAAGACAGACACAAAAGACACAAAGACAGACACAAAAGACACAAAGACAGACACAAAAGACACAAAGACAGACACAAAAGACACAAAGACAGACACAAAAGACACAAAGACAGACACAAAAGACACAAAGACAGACACAAAAGGCACAAAGACAGACACAAAAGACACAAAGACAGACACAAAAGACACAAAGACAGACACAAAAGACACAAAGACAGACACAAAAGACACAAAGACAGCACAAAAGACACAAGGAAATTACTTTCTCCCGAAACGAAGGGAACTGAATGTATATTAAAATGATATTTTGTGCAGTTTCTGCAAAGAGGAAGGAACACCGTTGCACCTGCTGACCGACTGTAAGGCAACTTTGCTGCACAGAGGTAGGTGTTCGGGACACTCAACAAAACCGTAGAAAAACTTTTACCGCTGGACCCAGCAAAAGTGCTTAGCGAGCTTCTTGGAGGCGTTGAAGCTAACTGCTGGGGTACTTTAGTACAGAAGGGAGGAAGTACAATAGTTGTTTTTAAGACGCAGTGCTATAGTCACCCGCGGGCGGTGACTCACCAGGCGGAGTCACCGCCCTGCCTTCCTGCGGGACTCTTCGCTATTCACACTTCCTCATGACGACGATGGTCGAAATATCGATGTGAGTTATGTCTGTGTCTTTCTGTGTGTTTCCTTCGTTTTGAATTTATTTTATTTAAAAAAGTCCGCTGGACCGTTTCTTTTGATTATATATATATATATATATATATATATATATATATATACTTCGAATAAAATGAAAGGTCCGTGTGGACGATAAACACTTTAATACAGAGAAAAGAACACAGAAAGACACTACAGTACTCACTTCATAACCATAAACATAAACAATCTTTATATAACTAGGAAAATATGTTCAGTGAATAACCAGGAAAGTTAAATCAAAGATTTCAGTAGAATTCCTTATCATAAATGTGATCTCAAATAATTAGTACAACTTGTGTTATAATAAAAAAAATAATTTTACATCTAATATTCTTAACAAAACGGTATGAAAGTATGTAGTAACTGCTGAATTCTTTAAATGCACAACTCAATGGTATGACATTAATGGTGAACTTTCCTTTCTGTCCGGAGGCAAGACTGTTCTTTACGACCCAATAACTCTGAAAGGCGTGACACCATTACTCAAGATGGGATTTCCTTTCCTTGTTTACCTTCTCTGGTACCTTGTTGCGGGGTTACATCAACTTTTATATACTTTTTTTAAAATGTTATGACTAATATTCAAGTGTCTTAATTCATCCAGAATATTTGTTGTATAATTTTTAAAATTAATTTTGTGGTTAAATATGCTGTTGCGGTTAGCTTCTTTGCTATTTGTAATGAAAAGTTCTTTTGAGAGGAGATAAAATGGCTGTGTCGTGCCTTTTGATAGCAATTACTCTTTAGAATTCTGCTCTAATAAACTTGAGTAACTGAAAATTAAACTTGGGAATGTGAATTGCTCATAGCTAAAATGAGATGTCTGAACAAATGAGCTACATTTCATCCCATAGAATGGCTTGAAGATGTAAGCCAGTGAGAGTACATTTTGTGTAAATAATGATGATTTTATGGTGTTATTTCTGTGCGCAGTTATCTCACCTCTCTGTACCATTGTAGTGACATCGTCTTCAGTACTGTCAATAATGGAAGGTACAAGTTATTTTAAAACCATTCAGAGGAATGTGATACTAGACAACAGAATATCATATCTCTGAATGGAGTCAGTACGGCGGAACCCAATTTTTATTTAATGTTCCGAATTAACTCTAGTGACAACCTCTGTGAGAAATATAGTTGTTGCTTCTGGCTGTCATACATGTTTACAAAACAAAATGCTGTCTATTTATGACTGTGGCATGTTACGGATACAGACCTATCAGCATCACCTAAGCAAGAAGCTGGCTGCAGGTAAACGAATACGAAGGGCTGGAGTAGAAAATCACAGATTACTTTTATTACTTCTCTTTTTGAATGATATCACTTCCATTATAAAATTACCATTTTACTCTTAATAACCAGAGCAAATTCCAGAAATTACCTAAATCAGAGCCAACCAAGTGGTCAATCAAACTAGCGATATCCAACTAATCTACATATGCCTTCTTAGAAGGAGAAATCTACGTCTTTCTCTCTAACAATATTGTTAAACCCTTAACGTGTAGGCACGGGTGCAACTTGCTGCAAATGCTGAAGGGCTCGTGAGGCCCGAGCATAAGGATGTTCACGTCTCTTTATGATTCGGAACGAATACGTCTGGGAGAAAACTTCGCATGCAGAAAGGAGGCCTGTGTTGGTGGTAATCAGTAAGTCCTGATGTATATATATAACTGATATATATATATATATATATATATATATATATATATATATATATATCTGATATTATTTGGGAGACCCAACCGTCTCTGTACCAGTGCGCTTGGTTTCCCTCTCTTATCTCTCCTGAAGACGGTTCAACCAAAAATTAGAGACTGTAAGTTTGTGTTTTTAATTTCTCTACGTACATTGAACTGTATTTGTCCATTTCGGATCGTATTTTCATCGAAAAAGTGTATGTATATATATATATATAGATACTTTAACACATAGAAAAGAACACAGAAAGACACTACAGAACTCATTTCGATATTTCGACATCCGTCGTCATCGGGAAGAAGTGCGAAGTACTCGCGTTGAGAAGCAAACTGCTACTGGCCTCCAGAGTAACTCGTGGAACCACTGCAATGCTGCTCCCCAGCGGAGGAGAGGAAAAATAGAAATCCTTCCAATATTTATTTAGAAAACAAGATAAAAAATATATAAAATACGAAATAATAATAATAAAAAATAAATAATAATAATAAAATAATAATAATAATAATAATAATAATAATAAAATAAAAAATAATTAACGGTACAGGTTGAGACCAGGAGGAGAACGAGCCCCAAGGAGGCATATGAATGCCTCTTCGGAAGCTCTAAGGGTGACATGGGAATTAGACTCGGGGATTTGTTTGAGGATTTGTACCCTGAAACAATCATTGAAAGGGAGGTCATGGGAATATATATATAGATAGATATATATAGAGATAGATAAATGATTATAATAACTATTTATTGATAACAAAAATAAATCAGCAGAGGTGTTAACTGGATGGTTTTTGAAAAATCAGTCCAATAATGATTATCTTTACATAATTACTACATAATATATAAAAGATTCTGATTTGCTTTTTTTTTAAAAAATAAAAATGCATATTTACGTTCGAATACCTCTCTTTGTAACAATTACAATGTTTTGTAAAAAAAAAAGAACACATTAGGGTTGAATAATTAAAGCAGGGGTTTATTGTACAACTCGTGGCCCATTTAATGTTTCCCTTTTTCGTATTTTTTCAGAAAATTAAATGATATACAGACCCATCAGCATCACCTAAACTTGTAAGTAAAAGGGCAGGATGAACCTAAGGAGAAAATTATTGATTTAACTTCTTCATTGATTAATGAAATATATGTTATCCGATGCGTTATCAATTACGTGTGGCAAATTCTTGTTGATCATTATTTTTATTATTATTTGAGGGAGTTTATAAAACATTGTAACATTAATAATAAAGAAACTGTTATATGTCTTACTATATGCTACACAATGACAAGGAAACGCGTTTTTTAAACCTTTTCCTCTTTTTTTTTTAATTTAATTAATTTATTGTGTCACCTTCTGTTGCAATTTTCCAGCAGTGTGTAACTATATTTTTAATTCACTTTAAAACAATATGTATAAAACTATGAATGTGAGTTTTAGATTAATATGCGGAATGTGAAGCAACGGGCTTTGAAAGTGAAGGTAAAATAACGGTTCAAACTACTAACCTTGAATTGTGACCTTGGTGTTTCCTTTTGTGCCTTCAGGATTTTCCCCTGTTAAAATAATCAGAATTTATAATTATAAATTTATTTAGTAATAATTTAATTTACTAATTATAAACCAATTATCTAATGAAATTGAAAATACTAAGAGAAATAATAGGAATTTCTCATATCAGAAAAATGCATAACTGAAGGAAGTAAATCAGCCGAATTTTAAAGAAGGTAATTGAAAATAATGTATATACTTTAAATACTATTATTACTTAGTGTCCAGCTAATATATTTATATATAACTATTTATAGTTAAAGTTATTAGTTAGTTCAACATGGTATATAGATCTATGATTTCAAATATGATGGAAATCAAAGCTTTATAGGGACCTAGTATCCTGCGTATGTCTACGCCCTACGTAATAAACGTAAATTCATTATTTACTCATTCATTAAAATCTCAAACCATTAAATCAGATATGCAAGGTAAATAAATAAGTATGATTGTAACAATCATTCAAAAAAATAATATTAATAAAATATTAATATTTATTTATTAATAAAATAAATATTAATCAAATCATTAATGAAATAGACGTTACTGATGCGTTATCAAATAGGTGTGGCAAATTCATGTTGATCATTATTTTGATTATCATTGAGGGAGTTTATAAAAATATATTAAACATTGTAAAACTAGTAATAAAGAAACTGTTTTTATGTCTTACTAGAATTACTCTTTAGATCTACGCACGTTAGCAAGGAAACGCAATTTTCAAACTTTTTGTTGTTTTTTAAAAAAATTTGCGAGCTTAGATAATGTTAGAGAAAAAACATTTGAAAGACATATATTTTCATATTTTTTTTTTAAGTTCATCAGTCTTGAAGAAATTTTAATATAACATTTTGTTGTTATTTTTTCGAACTCAAGTGGTTACTTGTTTAATATATATAATAAAATCGTATATTGAATGAAATGCATATTATATTAATTTGTTCATAGTATGTTTTAAAATATTTTAAAATAGCTTAATACCCCTTTTTTGCCTAGGAGTCTTTAGTAAAGTTGTAAGGTTGTAAAAATAATATAAACTATAAACATCTTTATTAATATGAACATTTATATAACCTGTTTGTATACATTATTTGAAGTTTCCTACGTTGTAGTTAAAATAAATACATTATTCGGAGAATAAACTCTTGAGCCTGCAACATATAGTTAGCTGACCATGAGAAATATGTGGGATATTTATCCCGCAATAAGTTGTTAGGTGAGGTGAAGTTACAGTTGTGTCCCAAGTGAGAAATTCACCTAGGCTAAATAGTGATGCCTAGGTACAACATATTGGCTCTTTGTGATACCATATAATGAATATCCTACATTGGGAACCCTAAATTTGCCTAACTCAAGTGTATTTAGAGTAGGAATCTTTAACGAGTACCTGGCATCGTACAGGGTCGGGACAACGACTTAACAATTCGTAGCGTGTTCAAGATAGCCATGTGCGCCACCAGTCATGACTTAGTCATGATGTTGATAGGTCAGCTTCCGTCGATACAGTTTGACAGACATCTGTAGGAAATTTCCAATATCCTGCCGTCTCAAGTGGCATCCTACCTTCTCAAATTTCTAAAACTTAGGGAACGAATCTGTTCATTGTTTTACCGCTTTCATCTCGTATTGAATTTCAAAACTATTTTTTTTACCTTTCTGCTAAATGTTTAAGGCACGTGTTAATTTTATTTGATATTGCGACTTTTGATAGTATTGTTTTGAAGTCATCACATTGAACACCATAACACAACTTATCATATTTGAAACTATTTTTCCTATTATTTAAGAAACTTTTATTCTTTTCAGATCCGCAAGTATAGCATCTAATGATTTTTTCTTTTCAGTTGCAGCACACTCATCCCATCCCGAATGTTCACTTTGCTCTTCTTAAAAAGAAGGTTGACTACTGCTGATGTTATATGTGGTATTATTGATCAAACCACAATAAGAAATGGGAAAACAAGACTAAGATCTTTCAACCGTAACAAGTGGTCTTCGTCAGAGTCAAAATCCCAACTGAGTTGATTATTGATTGTTATTTCAATCAATGTGTTTATGTGAAATCTTTTTATGTGGTATTATGTTGAAGGCTATCACCTGATGGTAATCGAAGTACTGGATGCACCGTTCCTATTCATCAATCCCTGTTGATGATGTAAGTAATACTCATAAGTTATACTCATAGTATAAGTTATACTCATAACACCTATGATGCTATGGTGCTACTTCGTCAGAGGGTGCCAAATTGCCAACCGTATATTTCTGAGAAAGGTTTCCCCTGAGCTTCCAGGTGTATTTAGGAGAACGGTTCCTCCTGACCCACTTTGTATGAAGTTTGCAGTTGTCTCCTATGATTTCCATTGACATTCCTTAAACATGGACCGTTTCTCTTGGACGTGATAGATGATGATAGACATCATAATTTCCCTCTCTAATTGAATTCGTATTAAATATATTCAAGTGTTTCGTTCATGTGGTTGTAATCCCAGCGCGATAGAGCCTCACTGATCATAGCTATGCATTTATCTATAATAATAATAATAATAATGAAAACTTTGTTAAAAATTTCCTGGTTAAAATAATGGTCTTAAGCAGAATATTTTCTAGGAACTCTAGCAAGTATATCCTCACTCATAGCTTCTAGGAATCTCCCCATCTGCATCTCTCAGAGTGCAAGCCGTCAGAATGATGATGAACAAGTATTTCCACTTCAAAAGATTGCCTTGTTTTTAATAATTTCTCTGGTGAATCCTCTATACCCTGGGGGCTGTTGCCATATTTAAGGTAACAATCAATTCCTGTTCATGTCTATTTTATTAGTTTTATTTATTTTGATAGGGTAACAGTTAGGTTTACTTAAAACTATGCAAACCCCAAAGAGTATTCATACTTTGTTTTCTCAGTTAACATTTTGTTTCATAATAACCATGAAATATAATGTCGTTATTTATGTACGTTTTTCTGCTGCATAAAATTGTATACTTATTCAGTATACAAATTTGACTTTGAATTTGTAACTTTGTTTTAATTTGTAACGATTGTGACTTAACCATATCAGCCAAGTTATAACTTAAAAAAAGTTCCAGACAGTAAAGGTATATTGTTCTATTTTACTCTAAACTTTTAACAAAGGATTCATATTCCCCTTATGTTTAATATTATTGTTCATTTTAATAGTATGGATATTATTTAAATATGAATTACATGAATTTATTTTAGATTTATAATTAAGTTATTGTTAATGCTATATATAAAAGTGTAATGTTAAAGGATTTAGAGTGTTACTTTAAAACAGGTAGTTAACAAATTTCTTGCACCCTCTTAGCCTAGCAGGGTACATACAAGCCAGTGGTTAATAAAAATATTTATTTTTAAATTTCCATAAAATGTTTTAATTTTAAACTTGGCGGGGCGGAAAAGATAAATAAATGGACTTTACTTGCTAGTACTACAAGTAAAACGTAAAACTCCCAAATCTTCAGTATTCTTACGTGACCCAACACAAACGGCAGAGTGATATTGTAATAGCTTGAAAATTATATATTAATTGATATATTTATCATCAAAATTATATATTGATATAAATGGAAAACAGATGCATTAGTCAAATTCATCTGCCATCTGTATGGAGTTTTCATTTGAGTTTGTTTTCTGGTTAAAAAACTAAAGATTGGAAAGTTTGTAACTGATATAATTATTCCACTTCATTTTATTAGATCAAATTTAATAAGGAATAATTAGATTTTTTTTTTAAATTGTTATTATACAACCTCATATAATACGATCGTAGGTTTACCATAATATTTTCATTTGGAAAAGATGTTTACCAAAGTACTGAAAAATACTTTTGCCAAGCTTTAATATTAACAAAAAAAAAAGAGGGTTACTACAGAAACCTATTTACATTTCACATTTCTTGAATGTTTGCCCAGCGATGTGATCCGCAGTGTATTTAACAAAAGTTGGATACCTACTCACCATCTTATATGCACTATCTTCATAAATCCAGATATAAAACAATATCAAAAATAGATTCAGGGTCCTCAAAACTTATAAATTTGTCCACAAACAAAATATTTATTTTCAATGGTTATTGTTCTTTACATTATCGTTGAATTATTGTAAACTTTTACATATAAGTGTATATCCAAAGTAATATATATTTAAATTTGAGAGAGCCACTAAGAAGTTTGAGTTAATCGATGACAGTGAGGTTCTCAGGGAAATTAGGCTAGGATTTTAATAACGACGGTAAAACCCAATCGAAAAGTTTGATACCGTTGTTATCTTCTTGATTGATTGTGAGAGGAGTATTTGTTGCAGACGGTATATTGTTTTCATGGCTGGAGTATGCTTTGTGGTAAGGCCATATTCTATTGAATATTTTATTCTATTTTAATTAAAGTTCAGATATTCATTTTGAACAGTATTTTGGGTTATTGACAGTTCGATCTGTAATATACCACACATAACATAATGAATATTACATATGGAAAAATATTTCAATAGTTAGGAAGAACTGAAACTTAAATACGTTACGTTCCAGTCGTATATATATATATATATATATATATATATATATATATATATATATATATATTCACTGATAAAACGAAATACGATCCAAACTGGACACAATACGAGTTCGAGATTAACAAAGAGCAACACACAAAGTAGGGAAACACACTTACAGACTCAAATTTTCGGGTAATCCGTCTTCAGGAGAAAAGAGAATGGGAGACCAAGCACGTTGTAGGCGCAACGGCAAGTAACCAACCCGGCAACCGCCAGTGCTGTCAACCGTACCCGGTCTTAAAGTATAAAATTAGGAGAAGATATAAACAGAAACTCAGATAAGCAGTACTAGTTGGGTAAAACTATAAATAGGTGAAAAATATAAACAATATAAGATAAAAACAAACTATAAGAAACAAAAATAATGATAGAGAAAAGAAGAAAAAATAAATAAATAAATAAAAATAAATACAATAGAAAAAACTTGCATTGGTTGTTTTAGTAAATAAAAGATAGAGACTGAATAAAAGGGTAAGTATGGGAAACTAGTTAAGAATAAGAATTTAGAAAAATAAAATAGGATAAAACAAACTAGTAGTAAGTGAAGAAGACAAAATAGATACACACAAAATATACGAAAAAGGAAAAAAGAAATAAGTACTAAAGAATAAAGAATACTGGAAAAAGTACAAAAAAAAAAAATTATTATTATTATCTTTTAAGGTTAAGTCCAGGTGCACTGCGCGCCCCGAGCAACCAGATGTGAGCCTCCTCAGAGGCTCTAAGGGTCACGGTATTATCACCAGGGGGAATCTGACGCAGAATCTGCACACTGAAGCAGTCGTTAAAAGACAGACCGTGGGATTTGGCGTGTATGGCGACAGGTAAATTGGAGTTGTTGTTAACGGATGCTCTATGACCGTTCATACGGAGGCTGAGCTTGTTAGAAGACAGTCCTACGTCTTCTACGTCTACGTCTACGTCTACGTCTAAGAAGACAATTTGGACTGTACTCGTTGTGATGCGTTCTACGTAGGACTGTCCTCTAACAAGCTCAGCCTCCGTATGAACGGTCATAGAGCATCCGTTAACAACAACTCCAATTTACCTGTCGCCATACACGCCAAATCCCACGGTCTGTCTTTTAACGACTGCTTCAGTGTGCAGATTCTGCGTCAGATTCCCCCTGGTGATAATACCGTGACCCTTAGAGCCTCTGAGGAGGCTCACATCTGGTTGCTCGGGGCGCGCAGTGCACCTGGACTTAACCTTAAAAGATAATAATAATAATTTTTTTTTTTGTACTTTTTCCAGTATTCTTTATTCTTTAGTACTTATTTCTTTTTTCCTTTTTCGTATATTTTGTGTGTATCTATTTTGTCTTCTTCACTTACTACTAGTTTGTTTTATCCTATTTTATTTTTCTAAATTCTTATTCTTAACTAGTTTCCCATACTTACCCTTTTATTCAGTCTCTATCTTTTATTTACTAAAACAACCAATGCAAGTTTTTTGTATTGTATTTATTTTTATTTATTTATTTATTTTTTCTTCTTTTCTCTATCATTATTTTTGTTTCTTATAGTTTGTTTTTATCTTATATTGTTTATATTTTTCACCTATTTATAGTTTTACCCAACTAGTACTGCTTATCTGAGTTTCTGTTTATATCTTCTCCTAATTTTATACTTTAAGACCGGGTACGGTTGACAGCACTGGCGGTTGCCGGGTTGGTTACTTGCCGTTGCGCCTACAACGTGCTTGGTCTCCCATTCTCTTTTCTCCTGAAGACGGATTACCCGAAAATTTGAGTCTGTAAGTGTGTTTCCCTACTTTGTGTGTTGCTCTTTGTTAATCTCGAACTCGTATATATATATATATATTACGTAAGTTAAGTTTTTATGCATGTATTGAATTATTATAAATTTATTGAATTATAAATAAAATAAATTATTTATATTATAAATGTATTGAACACTTAGTAGATCGGTTGGCTATCGGTATTATAGGTCGTCGCTTTCACGTTCAGTTCGCTTTCATCTAACATGACAGTCAATCATCATCAGTCGTCACACTTGAGAACTCAGACTGAATGGAATTCGTTCTCAAAGATCTTTATTCAGGGTTGTGAACCATCACAAAGATGTGGATTCAGGGTTGTCAAAACTTATAAATCCATATAACAACAAAATTTATTTTATTTTCAAAGTTTATTTTCAAATATCAATACTTTTTCCTTATTATTAAGAAAATTTACATATAATTATATATATGTAAAGGAACATATATTTAAATATATTAATATTAATTAATTTTTTAATTAAAGTAAAAAATTCTTTAAATGTTTTTGGATAAAATTTTCGATGTTTGAAAAGTTTTCGTCACTTTCAGTGAAAGGAAAGTTGTTTTTTGCACTTAGGTTTAAAACGATCCAGTTAGAGATTGTCTGACTCCTAATTTTAAAAAAAATACAAACAAACAAAGCTTTCAGAACTGATATGAAAGTTAGATAGATCACTAAGTATGAATGAACATGTGTTAATTACAAAATGTAATTATCTAGCTAATCGTCTGATGATAAAACTTGCTGCAATGTATTAGCATTGTGACGTGCGGAGAATAATACGAGGAGCTTGTTCACAACAATATATGCATACTTTTAGTACTACAGGGATTAGTAAACATCATCCTACTATACAAATCCGCGGTACTTCGCGAATAATTGTTGCAGACGGTTTCAAGGATTCCTCCTACTTGAAGATTCACTAGTGCGAAACCAATTGGGCATTAACAACTATTCAGGAGGTATGAAGGATTTGTATGATAATATATTGGTCATGAAATTTAGCATAATTAAACAGATCGTTTAAATGATTTCTTTTTTCTTGTAAATCCTTATGAATATCATTTATTGTTCGCCTAAATCTAAAGAAAAGAGTGTAATCAGTTCATATAAAACAGTTGTGGAGATTCGCTAACTTCTTTCATATCCAAGAAGTGTTCACTTTCCGTTCTCAAATTCTAGTAAAAGCTATTTCTAAACTTAACCATGGGACATGTAATGATATTTATGATTCATTAATATGTTCTGACTATGTTATATAAAAAGTTTTAAATCACCTATTTTATAATACAATTCAAAACGGGTTTAACTATCAGCCATATGTTTAACTTTGAAAAATTTTCTATACAAATGCTGAAATCATCAAATCAAGTTATTATACAAATGCATATTTGTTTATTTCTAATGCCTACGCTAATATGATTTTTTTTCTGTTTGTCTCTTTATTGACTACTGAGGACTTCGATGAAGGGATGTGATTTTCTCTTAAAATTGAGGGAGCATTGCCATGACCGAGTCCAACTGTGGCATGCGTGTGTGAATGGGAATTCAGCTCAAAAGCATAAACCCATGCTTCCCTTTTACCGATGACGAAAGCAAAGGGCTTGAACAAGTTGTCTGAGTGTAACACTTCGCGGAAAGAGAGTAAGCCATTTGGTGCAAAACACCTTACACCCAGCCAAGAGGGTGATAGTCAGTTTTGAAACCAAACAACCAAATCTCTAAAAGTGGTGTTACGTCTGGATTCACCTAGTGGCAAACGCTTCCCACAGAGTATAAACCTGGGGTTTACCACCGATAATAGTTGTGTCATAAATACTGCTACTGCTTGGAACTACCACACCCTTCCTTTAAATGTCCAAACTGGGACAAGTATCTTCTAGCAATCAGTAGTTCAGTTCACTGAACTGTAAACTACACATGGGCTCCAAAGACTGTTGTCTTACTCTGCGTTGCGTACGAACACAGTTACTAAAGCTGTGCTCTGCGACGGAGCCACCAGTACTGGCACATTTCACTCGGTATAAGTCGTGAGAAAGCTTAACGGGATCCGAGCTGCTAGAGGCATATCTAACCTTTCACATATAATGCTGGTCTAGGGTCAAGATGTATGACTTATTTGTTATGAGGCAACTATTTAAGTTATTGCCAAACCACATTACCTAATCTTCATTCCTCATTCACTTCGCTCAATTGTATTAGAGTACCGATCTTTAACGATTCCATGATATCGTACAAGGATGTGACCTATGAGATACTCAAGATTTCCATCTTCCTATAAAAAAATTAGAGCGATGGCACAGCTCCGTTTCAAGTGCCATTGATAACTATGTGTAATTCCTAGAGCTCATTTTTGACTGGGACTTTATGTTGCTTCAATAGTATTAGCACAATATAGGCTTCATTTTTTGTAGTGCCTAATCTTTTTGGGTGTATAAGAACAACTGTTCATGCAATCTTTGAAAATATCTTGCTAAAAAATGTTTATTATAATACATAGCATTTTTTGTGCTAATGATACTAACTTTACTAATATAAAAATTGAATATTATTAAATTATTAATTATGTTTCTTAGCTTATTCTGAATTATCAGTTCTTTATTTTTCCTTCTTTTCTCTTCAGATAAATTAATATACTGTAAATATGCACTATCAAATGGCGTTTTTTCAAGTTGTCGTCTTTTTGATCTGCAATATCTTACTGATAAATTATACAAATTAGCCTAATGTGAATTTCAGTGAAAAATATTTGTTTTCCAGTCTTTACTGAAGACACAACATTCATATGTTACTTTTCCCTTTACTATTTTGATTATTGATTATTCAAAATCAATTTAGCTTTAAAAAGTTTGGCAAGTGCTTATAATCTCAAGTTGAATTATATGTACTCTGATGTATATGTTTCTCTGCTTTTTGAAAACATCTGACAGCGCAGATGTCCAAGGCGGGCTTGTACTTTCTCTATCCCCTCTTTAAAGCTGTTGACTCTAACATCCCAGTGACCTTTGTAACACATAATTAAAGGACAATAGACATGTCATCTTGGAGACCATGCGTAGTTGCATGCTTCTCTTTCTTTTATTATAAAATTAATATTTCAATCATTGTCGAAGATTATAGGTTTAGTACTTTTATATTTCCGATGATATTTCTGGGGTAATTCACATAAATTACAAGTTTTCTAAAGCGGGCGGGTTGGACGCCGCCAGGGCGTTTGCTGCGGAGTTGGCTAATCGAGACAAGATTGCCACGACTGTTTGCACAATCTCCTAGAAGTGCCTTTCACTGGTTTCAGCCACAGCTTCATTCTTGCATCTGGTCCAGTGCAATATTCAACCAGTGCCTTTTTTATCAACCCTCTCAAAACGTTGACATAGGAAACCTATGGCAAAACATAGCAATATTTTATTATTTTGCAGTACTTTTATTTGAATAAAGTATAGCAATTATTAAGAATAAGATTTTAATATTTTATGTTTTGAGAGTGTGTGCGTGTGTATATATATTTCGTGATGTGTTGTGTTACATTCAGGTGTTTAACTAATTATGATTGTTGTTTGTAGCCTCATATAATTATTTTAACCCTAAATTATGTAAATCTAATTCAGAACAATCTTCCGGTTCCTTTGTGAACATTCATAAATTTAAATAAGTTATTTTTATTATACAATTGTAATGTTTGGTGATAGACATATTTGTACACGATCACTTGTTACCTAGTTAAGATAGATTCTAACTATATGTCAACGGTCAGGTCTGATTCGGTAGCTAGTAGCTAGTGTGGGAGGGCGAATCCTAGGACATTCGTCATTTCCATTCACATACTGAATGACGTTCTAACACGGGGGTGGGCAACCTCTGGCACGCGTGCCAAACTTGGCACGCCGATGACTTGTCTCTGGCACGCAAGAGCACAGGTTACCCTTAGCACAGATGCAAGCACATGTTACCATAAGCACAGAAAAAAAAAACTACTTTCCTTGGGGTATAAGCTTTCATGCCACGACAGTATATGTACGTCCTGGTGGTGAAGAGGTTTAAGCTCTACGAAGCTAATGAGGTCGCAAGAAAAAGAAGTTGATCTTGTTGCCATATTTACCTTCTTTTTTTAAAGGTTAAATAATTTTTTTCCCTTTTTTTTATACAATGTTTTACTGCATTGAGGTAATTTATTATTTTTCCATTTCAAAAGTTCTTAAGAGATACCAAATATGTTCTAAAAAAAAAAAAATGACTGACACGTGGTTCAAGTTTGTGTCAGAGGCTTGGCTGATTTTGGCACGCACTCTCAAAAAGGTTGCCCACCCCTGGTCTAACATTTCCAACGTTTCAGACTATCATTGCATATTGCTTCATACTCAACGAGTTTCGCATACTCAATTCAAATTCAAAGCTAGCTTCTCCGTATAATTTAAAACTTTTATAGCTGGAAGCTTGAAAATTTTGAAAATAATAGATTAGACTAGACTAGCTTTTGAACTATTAGACTAGAATAGTTTCACTTTAATATGTTATCGGTATGGCTTGTATCGCCCTCACAAGCTTTCAGATTGAATTGTAAGTCAAAATTTTTACATTTCATTGAAAAAAAAATATTTTCTGTAGTTCTAAAAATCTGAGGGTATTTTTCTTGTATTGCTTTTTTAGACACACGCACGCACGCACGCACGCACACACACACACACACACACACACGCACGCACGCACACACTCACACACACACACACACACACACACGCACACGCACACATGCACACACACACACACACACACACACACACACACACACACACACACACACACACACATACACACAAACACACACACACACACACACACACACACACACACAAGCACGAACGCACGCACGCACGCTCGGTCGGACGCGCGCACACACACACGCACTCACACACGCACACACATAGATATCATCGAAAAAACTTCATAAAAGGACTTCTGGGACCTCAAAACATATAATTCCGTTAAAATCTCGTGATCGATTTTTTTTACGATCACTATGCTTTACTTATAGAAAAGTAAAAGATTATAGAAATAATCAAGAAGAAGGAAATAAAGTGATGAGTACTGTTACCCGTCTGGCGCAGCAGAGTACCGTTACTTCAAGGCTTGGGTGCGGCCTGAGAGCTTACCTTGACACTGTCTACGTCACACAGTGCTGCATTTCCCTTTTTCGGATTCTACTACTTCTAGCTATTAGTTAATAATAATACAACCCTTATTCAAATTGTTTATCATATCAACTTTAACTTTAAAGCTCTGCAAACCATAGAAGCTTTTTCTTTTGGGATTAATAAATGACGGTAATCACCATATCCTAATATTTTTTTGTAGAATAATAAATGTAATTATCCTACGTCTTAAATTAAAAATTATCTTAAAACCATTTTTTCTTAGATGTTTCTGACATTTTTCAAACAAAATAGGAATATTTCCAAGTTTTAAATGGGAAAATTTGTCTTAAATGTTCAATGTAGAAGGAGGTCAGGTAAACTATGTAAGAGATTCACTGGCTATTTAATTTATCTATTGTGGTAAGAGATCCACAAAAGCCATGTTCTTCTGTAAGAGATTATGTTGTAACACGAAATCTACACTTTCGCTTTTCAAAAATTTTATTACTGCTGTAGTTATACTAATGATATTATATGCATCATTGGTGTGATATACAAAAATAAGCGTGTATATTGATAAGTTGATGAATCACTATCTGTACTACCTCAAGGCATGAAAGATTAATAAGCAACTCCCATTTAGACATTTATTTTATACCTAAATGGAACATTATACGAGTATATTATATACCCAAGAAGTATGATATTGAATTTACTTATAGTAAAGTTGAGTGTAGGCTACTCCAGATTTTTATTCCTGCAATCATCCTACTGTTTGTTCTTTAGTTATGAGGCGATAGCATGCTTCAAAATGGAAAATATTGTTGTGGTATGACAGGTTTAAGGCATATTTACTTGATTGAAGCCTCGTATTTAACCATAATTTTATAGCCCTTCAAACCACTGAGCATTTTTTGCACAGTATAAGTAAATTATGGTAATTATAAAAATTACCAATAAACATAGCAGTATTGAATGAACGAGTTCCTGTTGTTAATCTGATTAATAAGCTAAGCTACATAGACTTTGTTGGCACTTGGATTGGTGACACTATGTGAAGTTGGCGATCCCAGCAATATGGTTCACCCATGTTTGCAATGAGTACCAAATCAAAAATCGGCCACACTTTGACCCCTGGTCAAACTCTGGAGTTCCACAATACAGTTATGATATTTTCTGAGTAATGATGCCTGAGTGTTAATCTTTCTTTCCTAAACACCCTGCGAGCATGCATCACCAATGTCTAACTTTGGTAAAATCGAGAGCCTTCCAACTAGTTTTCTCATTAAGTCAAATCTGTTCGGACATTTTTCGCACCGGCTTCATGGAGCGTATTATGTAAACATATGCTGCTGCAGTTCAAAAGCTTGTTAATTAATAACATAGGTCATTTTCTAACCTCTGTCAACATTACTATTATGAACAAAGAAACTGTTTTCTAAATATTCCATCAAATATTACTTCCATACATATTCTTTTGGAACATTGTAAAACGATTAATAGAATATATTTCAATTTTCCTTTTTTTAGAGAGAGAGAGAGAGAGAGTGAGTGAGTGACCAGAGAATATGAATATTACTTCAAAAACGTTTACGCTTTTCTGTAAGTCAAATTTTAGCAAAAACTACTGTTTTGGGACATTTTTTAGGTAAAATAAAACGTTTTGAAAAGTTATAAATTCAAATCATAAAGAATTATTATACATTAAGGTTTAATTTATTTCAAGGTAAACAATTTCAACAATGACTAAAGGTCGAACTACATATCTGTCTTTTTACTTTACTATAAGTAAATTATTGTCATAGTGAAAAAAATCGATCTCAAGATTTTGACGGAATTACATGTTTTGAAGTCTCTAAAGTTGTTTTATGAAATTTTTTTCTCCTAAGTTACTGATTCTATCGTCCTCAAATCATGGTTATCTTTGAGACTACAAAGCATTTACTAAAAAATCATCAAATTTCTAAAACAACAAAAAATATTTTTTTTCCAATAAAATGTAAAAATTTTGACTTATTAATCTGAAAGCTTCTGAGTACGATAGAAGCCATACCTTCTGACTTTTGGTGTCGTAAATCTAATTATCTAGAGTATCCAGTAGATCATTCCCACAATATTGGCGACAGAGTCCTAATGAAGAGGGCCTTTAGTAATCAATTCCAGCTGTGGTAGATCAAGACTTATATTAATTACTAAAAGATGTGCCCATTTGCCCGTCTTTGAAGGGTATTTTACATAAATTCTGAGATAATATTTCAAAACATTATTAGAAATTATACAATAGTAGAAAATATCATTATTATTATTACAGTGTTAAGTAAGTGCCTCTGTATACACCATATTAGTTGTGTGTCCTTCATGTGCATGGAAGAACAGAAAGTTGAAACCTCTGACTCTTCAGCAAGCAACATACAGTTGACAATGTGAAAAACACTTGGTCTCGCTCACTTCAATTCCTGTCGTAGATAGAGTTTGCCTTTGTGACAGATTTACAAAGCTGACAGGAAATTGCAACCTTTTAAATTGAAAGCTATAGTTGCTCCGAATCAGTAGTAACCGTGACCACTCCCAGTCAGGATGTCCGCCTCTATGACGTATTTGTGCAGAGCACAAATTCGGACTCATATCCCGTTGAACATTTTTGGGACACTCAAGTTTTGTTACAGCATGATTGGTAATATTGGTAATATTTTAATTTTTAAGTCATGAGCAGGCAGTCCAGGAGCAGTTATGGAATCAAGAAATTCAGTTAGATAATGAACTGATTCCTCATCACTAATCACTCTGTTTACCGACTTTAAGTTATTTCTTCAGCTTAATATAGCATTAAAACTTGTTTGTTGAAATTTTTCCTCCCTGTTTATTAGTAGAGGTGAGAATTACTCGTTCGCAGAGCTAGTTATTCTGAATCGATGGTAGATCTTGAACACCGGGAAATAATCTCTTGCTGGGAGCTTAAACACAAACGAAATTAAAATCAAATAACAATACCTATTTGCCACAGTATCAGGCACTTTTTAAAATAACTAGCAAACGTGCCCATCTTTAACGGGTATTTTACAGTTAAAAAAATTTCAGAGATGGTACTTTCCAAAATATTTTTAAAAATTAAAGAATAATGGAATTTATCATTATTAGTACAGTGTTAAGTAAGTACCTCTATACACACCATATTTGCTGACTGTCAATCTGTTGGAAGAACAGAGTGGAAACCTCTGACTCTTGAGTAAGCAACATACAGTTGACCCTGTGACCCTTAGTCTCACTCACTTCAATTCCTGCCGTAGATAAAGTTTCCCCTTGCGTCTTATTTACCCTCATTGCAAAACAAACGCTGACCAAAATTGCAACCGTTTGAATAGAAACGTATAGTTGCTCGGAATCAATGGTATGCGTGATATACACACAAACTCCCCAGTACCTCACCTAGTCATGATATCCACCTGTACGATGTATCTGTGCAGGGCATAAATTTCGAGTCGTGTCCCGTTGCACATTTTTGGGGCACTCAAGTTTCCTGACAACATGATTGGTGCCCCTACTTCAAGGTAGACCACCGTTTTTACCCGTGAACAGACAGTTCAGGAGCAGTTAGAGAGTCATGAAATTCAGTTGGACAATGAACTGCTTCTACATAACTAATCACTCTGTTTACTGACTTGTAACTCCTTTCTTCGGATTGATATAGCGTAAGAACTTATTTGTTGATTTTCCCTGCCTGTTCATTAGAATCGGTGAGAATTGCTAGTCACAAAGCCAGTTATTCTGAATAAAGTGCAGATCTAGCACTTTAGATGCTTTCCCAACTTTGGGAAACACGTTGTCAATAAGCTTTTGCAGGGGGCTTAAACGCAACGAAATCAAAATCAACTGACAATACCCACTTGCTACACAAAATAAAAATATCTGTTTAACTCACCAAACACGGTTTAAAAGTCCATAACTTCGCTTCTAGTTGAATTTCCAATCCATTCAAATCTTAGATTTTAAGCTAGACACACTATAATTAAAATTATATCAAAAAAGCAATTAAAATTGCAAAAAAGCAATAATGTAGCCTAATTTTTTCAAATAAAATCCATTTAATTATAATTAATTTTTAAGGTTTAATGTATGGTATTTGAAGATATTTTAAACAGTTAACATGATATAAAAAGATAATATAATTCATGAAACGATAAAAATAACGCGTAAAAACCATATTATTTGTGATGAACCCCAGGGTGGAGAATGGTTGTCTAGCGATTTTGTTGTAATAAATCTACTCTTGATGGTATCCTATGACAGACTTATAGTAATACTCGTAGCTAAGACAGCTGAGGACATGTAGTCTTAATGTGATTAAGAACTCCATTGTTTTGAGTAATGGTAGAGTGTAGGAAAGTAACTCTTCCTTTATTTATTATAATATGTCTAGTTATTTTTATATGACATTGTCCAGCGATTAAACAAACGTACATATTAAATATTATTTTACTATCAAGATTTCATAACCCTACAGTGTTGAACGAGCAATATTACCTTAAAATGACAAATGTTGTAACTATAGAAATACGAGCGTTTTAAGCAAATAAGAATCTTTATAAAGGACTGCATACTTATAATAAGGACATAACGATGATTTATCGCAAAAATTTTGTTGAACAAAATAGAGTAATCTTAAAGGAATAACTTTGGCTTTCTTTTGAATTTAGAAGGAGCTTATTATAGAAGTCTTCACATCGATATATCAATGCTAATATATAGATTAATTAATCCACAAACTATATAATATATTACAGTAAATTTTATAAGAATAATTAGTGTAATATTGGATCTATCACCGTTGTGAACACTGGAGACTGGCATAGGGAGGTGTGCCATCGGTCCTATTGATGTGAGTATTTATTGATGACCAACCGGATAATCAAAGTAGTGGAGGACATGATAGGCAAGGCTATGTAGATGGCCTTGTTCTTAAAAGAGGAGGAATGCATGATGGTACTGTCTTTCAGATTGTGCAGCGTGCTTCCCAAATTCTTGAGAGATGAGTAAAGCAAAAATGTGTTGGTATATACCCCACTTAAATCTGTACTTAATCCTTTTTGAAGGAGAAAGAAAATTAATCTGAAACTATCAAAGTTTAGAGTATACTCTTGGAAGTTCTATAGTATAGCTTAAAGAACAAATTGGAAAAGTGTAACAGATACACTGGTTAAGGGAACAAAAGCAATTTTATGGAGTCTACTGAAAGAGAGCATGGAATCTTAACATCCAATCTTCACTTTGGCTTTACAAAAGTATTATTACTGCTGTGTTAAAGCAATGATGTCATATGCATCGCTTGGTTGATGTATAAAAACAAGCCTGTTTAGGGATAACTGTATCAATCACTATCTGTACTACATCCAGGATGGAAAACTAGATAACATCTCCCACTTGGATATTTTTATCAATAATGATTAATTTTATGTCTTTTCACTAAAGAGAATGGTACTAAGTGGAAAAGAATCTGTAGAGGTAAACGTTCAACAAATTAATAGAGTAAGACATGAATGATTTAGCTAGATGTATCGTAGGAACAATACCCATTAGAGAATGTTTTACAGGAATGTCGAAGTGCACACAAATGGTAACCTGGATTGGATTCCTTCTGATTTTAACAAAAGAAGCTACAGTCTAATATGCGGAAGGAGCTAATATTTATAATGAACCATAATAAATAAGCTGAGATCCATTTGGGCACATGAAGTGAAAGGAATACTGGGGAATGGTTCGAACAGTAAAAAACATCCAGCAGTCACAAAGATTTTTCACTGCACACCCCAGCTTTCACAGGAGTGTAACTTACAAATGAACCATGAAGAGAGCAGGTAAACCTTGACTGGAACAAACAGGTTCAACTTAAGTTAAAAAGTTCATTAAAACTGAAATTACATTTGTACGAACATACTATATTTAAAGGAAGAATTTAAAAATTATGTAGAATATCTATTTAGAATTTGGTTTCTTAACTATTACTTATGCAAGCTATAATTAACACCATATAAAAAATGTATAGAGCCTTTAATTAGAAAAGGGGGAAGCCTATGAGCACATTCTATCCGTATGCGAGGCAGTCGTCTTGAGGATTAAGAGTTTGGCAAATAATGTTTGAAAACAGTATAAGTGCCCTCACTTCTCTAGGGATACGAGTCTAGGAACAATTATGAAGTTCATTAAAGGACTTCAAATTTGAAGTTGAATTAGGAAACACACTTGAAATGCACCTTCTGAGAGGTATGGTCACGAGTTTGATTAGATTCAGTTTTATAAACATTCGACATTGATCAATGATTTCAAGTTTCATGTAGCTGATGAAATGATTATTGCCACATGTAAACAGATGATATATTATTGATTATTTCATCATTTTATTTTACGTCTACACTATAGGGACATTAAAATCCAAACTTAATTGGTAGTCAACGAGTTTGTTATTATATGTATTTACTTATAGTAAAGTTGAATGTAGGCCACTTCAATTTTTTGACAGCTATATTGCGCTTTACAATAACCGGAATTTCATGAAATTTTTTTGTAGATTACTAATTTTAGGGGTTTTTTTTGGAGAAATTTCGTTGACCTATAGTCAATAGTTTTCTGTCTAAAAATATTTTGTGAAATCATAAAATCTAATAAGTTTGATGACGTAAAAAGTATACAGGTCAGCCTCACATAAGTTCTTATTTTTAGGGACAATTTCATTTTAGTCTATCAAACGGTCTGGCTTGTATTTTCCCCAGTAGCTTTCAAAGTCAATCATAAATGTTTTTACTATAATGCAAAAAAATACGTTTCAGGTTGTTTTATAAATTTGAGGTTTTCTTCAGTAATCGTTTTTGTTAGTTTCATGATAATGCCAATGCTTGATGTTTAAACAGAATTCGTAGTTTAGGAGGTCTAGAATCACATTTTGCTGAAAAAAGGAACTTTTCGAAAGTCAGTGAAAAGTATTTTTTTTTGCTAGCTCATAAAAAAAAGAACTTTTTAAATTGTGTAAAATAAGACATAGTCAAAACATATAATTCCGTCAAAAAATGCTATCATGACCATAACATATTTTCCTTATAGTAAAGTAAAAATTGATGACAAATTGGTTAATTGAAATATTTTAAAAACATAACTAGAGTAAATCTAAAGCAAGTTGTCAAATCTAAATGAAATTATTTATTATTTCTATGACAATAAATTTCACAACTTTTTTTTTGTGACATCATGTTAAGGTCTCCAAGAATCTGTAGCACTAGAATTGGAGTTTGACATTAATTTAAGATTCATTAATTTATTTCATCCTTAGTGATGAGGACGGCATTCTACATTGAATGTTTTATTTTATTTTTTCTTTTCTTAAAGATCTGACAAACGTAATGTCTCACACCTAATTTAAACTAATGACTGCAAGTTAAAGAACTGTGTTTTTTCCAATTCTTATAAGCTTTTACCTTTAGTGAGTGCTCTTTCAAAACAGAATATTTGTTCCATCTATTATCTTAAATGTAATTTAGTTATTGTCGAGATATGTAATTTAGTTATTGTCGAGATATATTACCGAGTAAATAGTAATTGTTAAAAATTATTCTTTTATAAATTCATGGGTATAGCCGTATAATCATAGATAGTCTTTTAGTATGTATTTTGTTAGTTTTTGTTTGACAATTCATCTGAAATTTTTGTTCAGATACTCTACAACAGACAAAACACTCATGCCAGTATGAATTTTAAACGAAAAATGCCTGTTAGGTTATTACTTTTCACCTGGGTGGGCTGTGAATAAACTTTTGAAATTGTAAAATCTTGAACGCACATCGTGCAGTCCATATATCTAAATTTTAATGAACACACTAAAGGTTTCAGATACTATCTGGGTGTGTAAGTTTTTGTGTGTAGTTACCACAAATACAAGTGGTAACTCTAAGAATTAACAGTCACAGTTATTTTAATTCATAGTTTAATAATAAAATGTATATGACAAGGATTATAAATCTTCTTTGAGGTGTAGAGCGCTTATACTAATTCTTCGGAGTAATATAATTTTTTCGTCTATTTAAATGTGGATGCCTAGTGACGCAAATTTAAAGGTGTAACCAATAATACATTTGAGATATTTTTAACAGTTTATTTATAAAGAAATAGTTATATATTTCATTAAAAATGTAACTAAGATATTTTCTGTTATAAAAAAATTCATTGTTATCGATTATTTTGCTCTTTATAATTTTATTTAAAATTAAATAAAAAGTTATTGCGATTAAACTTTTTTGGACAAAAGTTTTCCATTAAGTTTTTTTTTAAATAATTTAAGTTTTAGTTTGTCTATAAAAATTGTACTTGGAAATGAATATTTATTCTTTATCGTGGTCAATAATATATCTATTATTTAGAACAAATTAATCAATACTTTTTTCTTTATTTTATTCTTTCTATCATTAAAAGAAAAATCTTTCAATATTTTGAAGTCCTACAACATCTTCAATAAAGTAAAAAATTTTCATTATGACTCAGGACCAACTTTAAAAACAATACTGTACAAAAACCTAAGGTTAATTTCTAACCAAGGTCAATGAAAGTAGAGATAATTTTAAACTGAGTTATCTAATCTGCACAATACGACATATTTGTATTTCATATTGTAAAGCATAACTAAGACAGTAAGTACTTTTATTAAAACAGACAGGAAGTAAACAACATTTTTCTAAAAAATAAAATTAAAAATTATATAACTTGGTTAAATCATCAGTGAATAAGAATATTTATAACAACTCTATGGAAGACAATAAATGTACATATCATTAAATTCAATATAAATTAATTCTAATTTATTGGTATTTAATTTAACAACTTAAAATATGAAACTTTAATGTAGATTCAAGTGAGGTTCATAATAGTCAGTACTAATATTAATTGTTCTTTATTAAAAAACTTGAATAATACTGTATAAAAATATTACTTTTAAATACAAAAAAAAATGGTAATTAATAGTCAATACAAAAATACTAATACATGAGCTTGGCTCTCACAGGTCCTTTTTCAAGTAAATACAGTCTACATATCACATTTTATGTGTTGTATGATCAGTTTATGTACAATAAAAATTTAATTATGATCAAGCATACAAATTTACTTCTACTAATTTTAACATACAGTTTGTACCATGCAATTTAGATACTGTTTCATACATTTATACACCAATATTACCTATTTATACCAACACATATACAATTAAATTTATTTTATTTATAACTCATGGTAACTACAATAGTTTTAAGTATATATTAACTCGTTCATTAATGTTGGTCAAGTGATGTTAAATATGAATTGAATTTCTTTCATTTATACAAACCTAAAGGCACAGTAGCATTAAGTGGAATGCTTTAAGGGAATTATTATGTGGATATATTTTTCAAATAAAGATAAAGCAAGTGCTGATTATCAAATTTCCTTTAATTTAAGATTTTATAGTCTAGAACTGACTTCATTAGGTGATGACAGAATCACAGGCTGCTTGAAAACTTTACCTTGCACTAAATCTTTTAGTCCTTCACCTGCATAAGAAACTAACGGAGAAATTTCACAAACTGGACTTGATCCTTCTATTATACCTCCGGCTCTTTCTACATATCGCATATGTAAATTGAACAAGTCCTTCCTCGATGTAGTAGGATTATCTTTGTCCACCGAATCTGAATTTTTAAGGGCACTGAATTCGTCTTCTCGATTCACCTCCCAAACTGCGAGATTGTCAGAAAACTGGAAGACATCAAATATAAATTTTTCAATCTTAATTCCATTTGGTTTCTCAGGAGTACACCGCTTTCCTTCACTGTCCACATAAGGAATCTTCTTTTTAGCAACGTGTAATTTCAATTCAGTTTCATGCTTGTCTGCAATAAATCTGAGGAATTCAGAGGTAAAGAAGTGGTTACATATGTTTCCAGCTGAGAAAGTCAATCGACCGTCATTATTTCTCATTTCTGCTGTTTTCTGAGTTATTTCACTATATTCTACAACTTGATATTTGCCATCAACATTACAAACAACACCGAGTGGTTCAGATGGAAATGCTTTCTCAACAACTTTGGCTGCACACGATGCTCCTTTCTTCACACAATACCCTATAAAAACTGGATCAGCCACTTTCGTTAAGATATTATCAACACTGTGACAGTGAAGATACTTTATGCCTCGGGATTCAATCAAATCCAAAATTTTTTGGTCCCTGAGGGCTCTATACAAACCACCATTACCATCAGGGGCTTTAGCAATTCTGTTTGGCTTATCCATGAGAATTTTACCATCAAATGCAAAGCAGGGAAGTAGACCCTGTTCGAATAAAATGACATTATTCCTGTTTAATCCAAAGTAATTATTCTTTTCGAAGAATTCTAAAGTTGGTGCCATTGTATGCTCACTTGTCATAATAAACCAAGTTATAACACAAGGTGTACCAACTCTGTTTGCTGCTATATTCATAAGTCTCCGAATACGTTCTGCTTGGATCTGATATAGCGTTTTATGAGAAGGAAGACCTATATCAAACATTCCTTTCGGATCTGTTGAACCCAGCCTTGTTCCTTGACCACCGGCCATAAGTAAAACTCCAACTTCATTTTCTGATATCACTCTTAAACCTTCATCCTCGTAGCTTTTTATAATATCATCTGGTGTTCTGGACACAGACCCAAACCTATTTGATGGTATAGGCTGTAACCGGTCATCCAACTTTTCTTGATCGGTTGAAAAAGATTCAGTAGCTCTCTTGAAGTAAGATGTTACTTCACTAATGTCAACAGCCTTAATATCTTCAATGAGTTCTGCTCTATCATCTTCACTAAGCTTATCCCAAAACTGTAGCAAATGAGACTGGTTGTATTCCGATAGGATGTTTCGAAGATTGCAAATATCATTCATGCTCATAAGCCCTTACTCAGATACCTCTAGCTGTGAAAGTTTGACACTAACCGGAGTAGAAAGCTATCCATGTTTAAAAGTGAAGTTAGAGGGGGAAAGAAACAACAAAAACACGTTTCAAACTATCACTGGAGGGGGACACAGTCAGCTGAGAGTGACAGCTCACTGGACGCAGTGCTGCCAAAAATAAGAAATCTACATTTGTGTTTAACATTTTCTTTTATAATGTTAAAATACATAATAAAAGACTGATTATCTGAGTATTAGATTGTTAAAATACTGTATGTATTTTAAACAAACAGTTTAAAGATTGATACCTACAAAAATATAAACCTTTACGGTAATAGCACGTATTGGAAAGAAATCTTTTCATTTACAGTGTTCTTTTAAGTTTTTCATGCATTCATTTTCTCAAACATGGTAAAATGAGTTCATATAAAATTATTGTATTAAGCGCAATAAAATTTAACTGACGATCAGATTTTATTTATGACAAGCTTTCTTGTCAAGTAAATTTTCCTTCGGAGTGACAGTACTCTTGTAATTACGACATCTAAGAGATTGCGGAAAAATCTGAAGCAGAATATGTTCAACTTTGGTAAGGAAAACCTATTATAAACTCATTTAAAACAAATTATTAAATAAAATAAATCCAAGCAAATTATTGTTCCTACTGCAATGCACATTCTTTGATAATTCAAATAGAGTAAAAATACATTGAATGGTTTTGGATAACTCTTAAAATCATACCTAAAACTTCTGACTGGAGCCCCTCACCCTAAAATTTTATTTCTGAAGTTCATGTACTTGGGATTTTGAATGCCATAATAGTTATAAGTAGCTGATTTTATAATAATTCGTGCATATCAAGTTTCACAAGAAACATCTTTTTTGTAACATCATCCTTAACTAAAGCTTAGATAAAGCTGTAAACATTGTTATAATGGTATAAAAAAATGTTCTCTCATAAAGCCTAGTTGAGAAAGCAATATTAGTTTAAGTTTTATTCGTTTAATGTTGTAAAACTTTAAATCTAAAACATAGAATATTAATTGAGTTTTAAAATGAATTAACTTAATTTCACGGGCATTTCTTCGGAGCATTTATTTATTAAATAATATTTAGTATAAATTAATTATATTATCTATTTAGAAATCTCCAACATTAATTCACGTGAATTCACAAGGTGATTCCTATCGCATGTATTAAGCATATTTTTTTGCTAATAATGTTCAGTTAACTGAATCCTTAAATTATAGTATTACATTTTAACTACACTCATCCTTTCCACTTCACAATTTTGTTCAATTTCCAAGGTAGATAGGGTTCAGTAATTAGTCATCATTTTTTTTTCTTTTCAATAAAATAACAATAATTATTTTAATTATTATGAACTTTGTTTGCTCTCTGATGACATAAAATTAAAAGCCTCAGAGTATTTATTTCTTTTGTTTTTCTTTTGTTTTTTCTTGTTGTTTAGATTTCATTGATTGCATCACTTGTTTAATTATGATTTTTCTGCACATATTTCAATTATATATATATATACCATATATATCAACCATGGAATAAAAACAAAACTAAAGTTAATCGGGACTCAGTCAGGTTCAAATTAGACACTCATTGCCAACGTTTCGGTCTTTATTTAAAACCTTTTCTCTCACTAACCTATTCTCAAAATTAAGTTCTCTCACTAACATATTGTAAAAATTTCTATTGTAATTTCTTAATTGTAAATTGTAACTAATTGCACCTTTTATATATGTTTGATTTTTGAATGATTGAATTATTTCTTATATTTCCTCTGTTTTGTAGGCCTATGAAAAAGGTTTTAAATAAAAACCGAAACGTTGGCAGTGAAAGTTTAATCTGAACCTTAAGAACTGATCGAGTACCGATAAACTTTAGTTTTGTATATAAATATATATATAACTGAAAAAACAACACATAAAGAACGAGAACGCTTACTGGATCAATTTTTTTAGACTATATATATATATATATATATATACAATACCTGATACTGTAATCTTTAAAAATTTTAAAGAAATTTTTAAAGAATTTTTGGGGGGTAATAGATAACCCCCAAAAAACACGATATTATCAAAAATGGACTCTGAGAATTTCAAAACACGAAAGTTTTAAATACTCAAGATATATAATTTAATATTTTTTTCATCTCAATGTTTGCTTATGAATAAAAATTAGGTGAAACAAAAAAAATTGGAAAGTGTAATATTTTTATTTATTAAAAAATATATATACATTGTATTACATGTTCTGTTTCTAATACTGAATGAGAAAACTCATGTAAAAGCTAAATATAACAATCTATTCTGGAATTAATTGAGAATTACTTGCTATTGGAACATGTGAGTATGCAGAGTTTGATGAAAAACAGTTTTACAGAGAGTTTATTTATCAAATTATTTACAACTAATAACCAAATATCTCTGTGAGGGATAAGACGTCATTCCTATTTCACTTCATCAAATTTTATTGTGTGAAATTTTATCATGATTATGAGACCACGTAGTTGATAGAAAAATGTTAGTAAATGTTTTTCGTTAATTAAAGAAAAGGAAGTTTGTCAACTAAATACAAACTGAAGTTTTATCAACATACATTATCAAATATTTTTTATTTTCATTTAGTTAATTTATATGTATGATATAATTCTATATACGAGTGTAAGTAATCTAAAAATTTATAGTAACAAATGAAATTGGTAATTTACTAGCAATCATGTTTGTGTTTGATTGAACAATAAGTAATAAGTTCTTTCTATCAGTAAATATGAGGCTTCTTTCATGAAAGTTAGGAAAGTCAATTTTCTGAAAAGATCATTTCATCTAGATCTCATTCCAAATTAACATATACTTTGTATTTTTTTCTTAATTCACAATAATTATCAGACAATGACAGTATCACTTTGTTACTATTGATTTATTTTATGTTTATCTTAATTTGTAATAAGATTTAGCTTTAATTAATTATTTTACAAAATGTACTTGACTCACTTGCAAATCCAGGGTTTATATTATTCTTCTCTTATGCGGTTCACAATATATTTACAGTATTTATGTTTACAGTACCAATTATAAGTGGTAATAATTATTATTATCATTTAAAGTTTAATGAAAAGTAAACACATTTTATAGTATATAGCATACATTTATTTACAAACACATTAAGCTATGAAACGTTGTTTAAAGAGCTAAGGTTGTTCGACCTCAGCTACCTTTTCTTCAGAGGATAGTTTCCTGAAGTAAATCATTATTAAAGTTGGTACAGAACAACACCTTTAGGTAATCGCTTGTCTTGATTGTTCGAGGGAAGAAGGAGATGATCGGATTGTCGGTTGCTTTGCAGATCCATTGGTGGTAGTTGCTGCGTTTGTTAATGAGTTGTCCGCTGATCCGTCTGCAGGGGATTCCGACTTGGCTTGTTTCACAGGCTTCGTTGTGCCGTGACATTTCAACACAAATTTGATGTGTTCCTTCAGCTCTTCTTTGAACGATACCTTTAAAAAACTAACCTTGTAAGAACGAGTTTATACATCTCAATTTCAAACAAAAATAAATTAGTAATCAGGACAAACAATAAATATTACATAACTAAAGTTCAAAATTAATATTACTAATTTTAAAAAAACTAATTCTTTCTATAGTTAGCTTCTTTGAGTGTTTACTTTATTTTGGCTATGTATACATCGAAGTTTGTTAAGGCTACAGTGAGGTACATATTGGTATTGAACTAACTGCTAAAATCAGGAAAATCCAAACAACCAAGTTTTAAGAAATTTAAACTTTAAAACCCATCACAATTACAGCAAAATTGCCTTTTCTTGCATTATAACTTGCAAAATCGTTAGTAATATTATCTAAATTAATTTATACTGAAAAATCCTTTATCTACGCTTCATTAATTAATCTGACATAACACATTGACGATCTTAAGTGAAATTTAATATTTTTATTTTATGAAATTTCTGTTCTGGCACTTTTAAGACTAGGAAATGAAGCTATATTCCTAATGCTGCAGGCAAGTTGAACAACATTTTTAAATTAAATTGTTTCCTTTAATAAATTCTAAATTGCTCAAGTACCAGTAAAGTAGTTAGAGTCACATTAAACAATCACAAAAAATTAAACAAATAAACTTAAAAGTAATATTTCTAAAAGATATATTCAAGCTTATTCATTATTAAAAATTAAGCCACTTCATTTACTACCAATTTTAACAAATGAACTATACAAGATATTTACGCATTAATGTTCTCAATCAATCAATAATTATAGTATAATTTTCTTTCTTATTAAATTATCATATCAATTTGATTGCCTATAACATAATAAAATCCAGTAAAGAGATTGCACTAATACTTTTTTATCAACATTTTCTACATTTCGTTTCCAATAAAAGGTACTAATTTAAAGTATTGTTATTTTTCCCTTTCCTACAAGTTAAGATAACTTTGAATAAAAATACTATAAGTTAATTCACACTTTACATTCCATTTATGTTAAACGATGTAAATCGATATCTATTATTTAACTGAAGAGTTAGTACTTATCAAAGTTCTTTATATTACTTACTAAACTATAACTCCTAATTTATTGGTAAAACTACTTCCCATTTATTTTGGAAGCATTTTTATTATAAACTTTTCTTTCAAGTGATCTTACTAAATAACAGGCTCTAAAAAATTGTTATTCTTTTCCGAAATTAATTTTTTTTTTAGTTGTATTCTTCAATAAACTATGTGAACATTACAATGGTTGGAAGAGTCAAACAAATAATTTTTACTTACTTGACACCTAGCGGCGTTTTTGTAAACTAATTAGTTTAAGAAAATAAGGTTATACATACTTAACTTTGTTTTCGACGAAAAAGTGTCTATAATTTCTTTATCCATTTTGAATTAATGAAGTTCTATTGAACAAAATAATTGAAAACAGATACAAAATTAATTTACTTCATTATACTATATGTAATGAAATACGCAAATTTACACAGTGAAATATGCAAAAGTGAATGCCTCAATTTTCGTGTTAAACTAATGAAGTTTTATACTTTCTTTCTTGTGCTTAGTCCAAAAAAAAAACGAAAGAAATTCAAGACTACTTATCCTTAAGAGAAAGTGGATCAGGTATGTCTTATGCAAAATAATATATTTTCCTTGAATTTTAATGCATGAGACTTCAAATTCCATTAGCTTAAGTAAATAATTTATCCACAATTATCTCTGTGTTATGCATATTAAGACAACATCTACTCTCTTTTACTTTGTTAGTTTGTAATTTAGACTCAAGAAAGGCAAAATAGCTGAGTTCACACTAATGTAATATATCTGAAAACTAAATAGCAAAATAACCTGCGCTAAAAGTTTTCAGTCGATTAAATCAGATACCAAATTATTTAAAAAAATAATAGTAAGTAATAAAATGATAGTGTATTACGGAATTGCTCATGTATTATTTATTATTCATTATTATTTTTCTTATTAATTATTCATTTATTGTTCTTTCAATAAATAAGGATTTATTTAAAATTATTTTTAAATAATTCACTAATAATTTTACAGTAATTATACCATACCATCCACGTTTCGTATGATACCACATCATACTAAACGTTGATAGTCCCATTTTAAGAAATCACTGAATTCTAAAATTTGACTAAGAATTTTCAACTACTAATAATACACATCAGAGTCACAAATTGAATGGTTGATCATTCCGTTCGTTAAATCTTGAAGTAATAAATTGCTAAGGTATAAATTTTAACCTCATAATAATCTTGAAGTAATAAATTGCTAAGGTATAAATTTTAACCTCATAATTTCAATTTGATCATACATACCCTGGTCGATTAAAGAGAAAAATTGTAGGTATTTCTATTGAATTTCATAGAATTAGTTTAAATTAAAAAATAATAAATATTGAATTATATTAAACATAACAAATTAAACATGTAGGATAATTAAGATATAGAGTTAATTCAACAAATAATTTAATTTGTGCTTTAATAGATATATTTTAAAACATAAATATCAAGTCAACGTTAAACTGTAAAACGTTATCTTAAAGGTAGCAAAATGAATATTTTAATTAGAATGTACTGACGTTATTATATTCCTTTAATAATACTCTTACGTTTGCTTTTATGCTTTTTTCATAATGCTTGATTTTACTTGTTCATGTAACAAAAGTATGACTCTAATTTGTGAAAAATAATCAAAATTTAGGTTTTATATTTTATTTTTAATTATGAATACTTAAACAAGACGATTAACTTGTTTTATTAACTTTTTTTCTTTGAGTTAATCTAAATTATTACTGATGATGTATTGCATATAACATCCTATTAATCTGTCACAATGTTAAATTATTTAGTTAAGATTTTGAAACTGAGATGAATGTCATATTATTTAAAGTAGTGTTTATTATGGAAAAGTTAAAATGAAGATATATGATCTACAAACAAAGAAATCATTATGAAAAATAGTAAGTCTCTAAAGATGTTGGTTGTCACAGAAATTAATTCTTTAACAATGATCTATCTGGAAGGGCAGTAAAACCTTTTCACATTCCCTTTACATTGTGATGAACTTCCCCTGTTAGTAAATGACGATTAAAATTTGATTGTAACCTACATATTTAACTTATAATTGGTCAAAATATGAAGTGTTTTCGAAATTAAAGAAAGGTGCTTACTTTGTCTTTTGAATATATTTCCCAGAGGGCTTCTCCAATGGCAACAAGGACGGCGAATACGAGACCTGCCACCATCACAACGAACACTCCGCCCACGTTGTCCAGGTCTAGCTCCCTGGCTTCACTTGCCTCCGACTCCTGTAAACAACTCTGGCTGACAAACCCACTCAAGTAAACAAGCTTCTCACTTCTAATCCCACTCAAGTAAGCAAGTGTCTCACTTCTCACTTCTAATCCCACTCAAGTAAGCAAGCTTCTCACTTCTCACTTATAATCCCACTCAGGTAAGCAAGCTTCTCACTTTTCACTTATAATCCCACTCAAGTAAGCAAGCTTCTCACTTCTCACTTATAATCCCACTCAAGTAAGCAAGTGTCTCACTTCTCACTTCTAATCCCACTCAAGTAAGCAAGCTTCTCACTTCTCACTTCTAATCCCACTCAAGTAAGCAAGCTTCTCACTTCTCACTTCTAATCCCACTCAAGTAAGCAAGTGTCTCACTTCTCACTTCTAAACCCACTCAAGTAAGCAAGCTTCTCACTTCTCACTTCTAATCCCACTCAAGTAAGCAAGCTTCTCACTTTTCACTTATAATCCCACTCAAGTAAGCAAGCTTCTCACTTCTCACTTATAATCCCACTCAAGTAAGCAAGTGTCTCACTTCTCACTTAGTCTATACTACATGTCTATGTTGCAACTTAATGACTGTACTTAACTGGAAAAACCTCAAATTTTTCACATATATTGGCATTTATTCATTCTGATCAGAATGAGTAAATACCACACAATTACGGATTGCACAACTAATGATTGGCATTTATGTCAAATTTTTAAAGGTTTTAAAAATCTGACACAGTATAAAATAAATACAAAATTGGCCAATTGTTTTTCAAATACAATATTGGAATACTACTATTAGATCTATTTTTAAAACTCTCTTTATAGGTACAAGTAAAAAATTGGAGAAAAGAACGCTGTGAATTACTTACAAGTCATAATGTTCAAATAACCAATTTTATTACATATCAAATTTAAGACTCTTAGTTTAATTCAAATTAACCAGGTCTAGGCAATTTTAATTTTATTGGTTTTAAATACTTTTACTAGAAAATTTAAGTTCAACATTTCAAATTTAGTTGTTTATTTGTTATTACATTTATATGTTTTAATTCTTTTATTTATAACACAATAAAACCCTGTAGAAATTAATTTATTTAGATTTTTCTGATTAAGGAAAAATTCTAATTTAATACTAAGAGACATGTCAATTAATTTCTTATCAGTAATAAGAATTTATTTAACTAGAAATAGGTGTAAATGAATTGTTAGTCTAATCTAAAGATGAAAATTTTAATTTACATTTGACATTAACTAATTTAATTAAATTTAATTAATTAATTAAATTAACTAATTATATTTAAATAATCAAAATTGACTACAAATTCATAATCATAATCAGGGTTATATTTAAAAGAAATTAATAAAACCAAATAAGTGGAACAAGTTGTAACATTTAAATATATTAATCTAAAATATATTATAATAGTTCTGAGAAAGAAAAAAAATAAACAAACACACCTTTTTTAATTATTTAACTAGAAGTTTGAACTGATAAAAGGTACAGAAGTAAGTATTTCTTGTCAAATTTATTCACTTTTCTGATAGAAAATTTTTAACATAAAATTGTAAATAATTGGGTCATTCATAAAGTTCCATTATAATTAAAATAGCTTATTATTAACTAATGCAGCCAACAGAATATTTTGTCCAAACTTCTAGATATTCATAACTTAGAGTTTTTAATGATAGTGACTTTTTGAATGATTTTTTGGCATCTTATGATGATAAAAGATTTGTTGGATCTGAATCTACAATAGCAGCCATCAGTCAAGAAAAAACAGGATTTTATCCTAGTTATTGAAATAAAATCTTATAAACAGACTCAATAAATCACAAAATTAGTATCGAACTCAGACCGTAACGTATGAAGATACTTGAGTTGGAGAAGAAGCTTATAAAGACAAGGAGAAGATTGTGTTCGGAGTTATACAAAGGAACCTGTGATTGTCATCACAAAGTCCAACTCTTACCAGCAGTGAAGTAAAAAATAACAAGAGATGAAAAATATTGATGTTAACATGCTGAATGACTTACCATTTGTCGGATACATTTTCAGTGACTGGGACATTTATGCTTCAGAGAAAATAGTTGTACTTTGTAATCATTCTGAAAACTACCCTACAGATCAATTTCTGTCAGTTTGCACAACTTTTCTGCTAAGTTATAGGTGAATTCAATGAGTCAAAAAAAAAAACATCCGGATTGGCCTACACTCAACTTTACTATAATTAAACATAATATACTTCTTGAGAATATAATATATAATGTTCCATTTAGGTATAATATAAATGTCTAAATGGGAGATGATTATTAGTCTTTCATTCCTGGAGGTAGTACAATAGTGATTCATCCACTTATCAATATATATGCTTATTTTTGTATATCACCCCACTGATGCATATAATATCATTAGTATAACTACAGCAGTAATAACATTTTTGAAAAGGGAAAGTTTAAATTTCATGTTACGAAATAATCTCTTATAGAACATGGCTTTTGTTCCAATAGTCAATCTCTTACATAGTTAACTGACCTTCTTCTACATTGAATAGTTAAGATAAATTTTAACATTCTATTTAAACTTAAAAATATTCCTATTTTGTCTAAAAAATGTCAGAAACACGTAAGAAAAAATGTCGTTTTAAGATAATTTTTAATTTAAGATGTAGGATAATTACATTTATTATTCTTCAAAGAATGTTTTTAAATTTGAATAATGTTTTACATTTTTTGTGTTTTATAGAATTATTATACTGGGAATGCTATGGTTTCCTATTATTTAATAAAAATCACTTTTCTTTCTATTTGCCAAAAATCATATATACATACCAGTTTACTCTGAGGGAGTATCTTTTTCCTGCGTGCTGTACTCTCTTATAAGATTGCTGTGAATGCATATTGAGAAAAAATATATTAGTAATTATCCAGTTATACATCCTCATATCAAAGTCAAAGCAGGCTATTCAGCATAATTTAAAAATGTTGTAGCTAGGAGCTTTTAATTTTTGAAAATAATAGATATGAACTTATTGGACTAGAATAATGGAAAAAGTGGGTATTTACAACAAACATAAGTCCTCTTTCTTGACGAAAGAGTCCATTTCTCACACTTCAATATTACCCTAAGATATTATTATTCACAAACACAAAATAGTTTACAACTGATATCAAGTTTTGTTCAAGACTGCAATATATAGATTGATTAGACCATTTTGTGAGACAAATCCATCATACCATGGAATGTGAAGGAATTTATGTTCATTGGCAGTGATTTTTTACATGTAAAAAAAAATATTATTCCTCTTATATCTCATGTAATTCAATAAATTATTTCATTTCTTTTATTATACTTCTAAACATCAATTTTATTTTAGTAAATCCACTCAAAAAATTTCTATGTCAATGTAAATAACGTAAAAAATATCACTAAATAATGTAAAATGTAAAAATGTAAGATGTAAATAATGTAAAAAATATTTTTGCTGCGATTATAATTTCATGAATGTTTTTTTACACACTGCTAGTCCTTTTTTCATTTTTGGGTAAATTTGCATGGTTTTTAATTTACTGTAAGTAAAGTATAGTGGTCGTGAAAAAATTCGATCTCGAGATTTTGACGGAATTACATGTTTTGAGAAAGTCGTTTTATGAAGTTTTTTCGATGAGTCTGTGGGTGGGTGGGTGAGTGTGTTAGCATTGCTTGTTACCACGCTACGTTCCAGAGTCTTTAATGGATCAAGTTGATATTTTACACAAAATTGGGCCTCATAGTGTAGATGAGCCCTATTGTTTGGGAGTAGTTATGCATCATGGGAAATTCACTTTTTTTTGCCAAAAACCGGTTTTTAGAAAACATTTTTTTCTCCTAAACTGCTAACTCTAGAGTATTGAAATTTTGGCATTATCTTTGAGGTTACAAATGCAACAAAAGAAAAATATATTCAAAATTTTAAAACAACGGATATATATTTTTTTTTTAATAAAATGTAATAATTTTGACTTATAATTCAATCTCAAAGCTTGTGAGAGCGATACAAGCCATACCGTTTGAGGATCAAAATGAAACTATGCCTAGAAATAGAACATTAAGTGGAAAATGAGTTGAAATAATTTATTTTAAAATGACAGTCACCAAAAGGGCGTTAAGTACATATCTGTTTTCAGAAAATGGTTTTTTTGACTCTAATCGGCTCATTAAAAAATCATGAAAATTTGACCAATAATGGAACACAAAATTAGCAATTTATAAAAAAAAATCATGATATTTCAATCACGCCAATGAGCAATAAAGCTATAAAAACTGTTTGTTTATCCTGGACTAAGGGATCACCTGCTATACTTGTCGAATTTTTGATATTTTTTTACAATGTTTACATTGACTTAGATATTTTTTGAGCGAATTAAATACTAAGAAGCCATAAAATTCCCAGAACAATAATTCTATAAAAGGCCAAAAATGTAAAACATAAGTCAAAATTGAAATCTTTCTTTTGAAGATTAATAAATGTAATTATCGTACATCCTTAATTATAATTTATCTTAAAACGACATTGTTTCTTCGATGTTCATGATTTTTTCAGTTTTCAGAGAAAAAATAAGATTATTTTCCTGTTTTAAATTTGAAAACTTGACTTAAATATTCAATGTAGAAGGAGGTCAAGTAAACGATGTAAGAAATCCACTGGCTATTTGAACAGAAGCCATTTTCTTTTATAGGAGATTATTTTGTATCAAGAAATTTTAATCTTTGACTTTTCAAAAATATAATTACTGCTGTAACCTGGGTCGGCATCTACTTAAGGGAAGTTCACTTGATCGCGCGCTGGCTTGGGGGTTTGTCCGTCCATACCACTCTTATGTGGCTAACGCCTGTCTTTTCAAGACATTCTCTTGAGAAGTACATTGGGGCGGGCTGTATCCTGGGTCGGCATCTACTTAAGGGAAGTTCACTCGATCGCGCGCTGGCTTGGGGGTTTGTTCGTCCATACTACTCTTATGTGGCTAACGCCTGTCTTTTCAAGACATTCCTTGAGAAATACATTGGGGCGGGCTGTATCCTGGGTCGGCATCTACTTTCACTCGATCGCGCGCTGGCTTGGGGGTTTGTCCGTCCATACTACTCTTATGTGGCTAACGCCTGTCTTTTCAAGACATTCCTTGAGAAGTACATTGGGGCGGGCTGTATCCTGGGTCGGCATCTACTTAAGGGAAGTTCACTCGATCGCGCGCTGGCTTGGGGGTTTGTCCGTCCATACTACTCTTATGTGGCTAACGCCTGTCTTTTCAAGACATTCCTTGAGAAGTACATTGGGGCGGGCTGTATCCTGGGTCGGCATCTACTTAAGGGAAGTTCACTCGATCGCGCGCTGGCTTGGGGGTTTGTCCGTCCATACCACTCTTATGTGGCTAACGCCTGTCTTTTCAAGACATTCCTTGAGAAGTACATTGGGGCGGGCTGTGTCCTGGGTTGGTGTTCGTGGGTGGAAGGTTTACTAGATCGGACTCAAGCCTGGGGGGCCGCCTGTTTCTTCCGTCTTGTGCGGCTAGCGCTGTTTTCTTCAAGACTTCTCACTGCTTCAAGACTTTTTTTTCAAGACTCCCAAGCTACGAGTATTTCCTTGGGATGCTGTGTTTTTTGGCTGGTATCACTAGTGGGAAGTCTATTTGGTCTATTTGTATTAGCTTAGTGGTCGGTATGGTTAGTATTTGTACGTTCTCCTTTTCTCTTGATACCTTTTTCTTACTCACTATTCTGTTCTCCATTTCTCAACTCCCTATGATCTCTTTCAGTAAGTAACCAACATGGTTGTAGCCCTTGTGATGAAGGTTGTGGAAGCCCGCTGGTCTTTTTGAGCACTTCACGAGGACTATCTCGTTTCCCTCATTTGTGAGGATGTGGTTATATCTCGTGAGAAAAGTCTTGACGATTTATTATGGCATAATTGAAAGGTCGAAGAACATGTGTATGTCAAGAAAGGTGGCATAATAGTTTACAATAGATTGTAATTGTCATCTTGTAGTACTGATTACTTTTCTGTTTCAAGAACTTGGTTTCGTTGTCATACCTGGCAAGCACCTCCACCTCGTTTCTCCTTCCACCATTTGTTTTCAAGTTGTTTCAGTTTGCCCTTCTCTTGCAGTTTGACTACGTTAGTGATGAGCACGTCTCGATAGCTGGAATCTGAAAGGAAATACAAACTGGTTAGTTCGTCAGCTCGTTGAGCAGGCAGAGCGATTACAATAAGACTGACTCTTCCTCATGACAATGCCGTAGCCTTTGTTGTCTAGCAGCTTGCCGACTTGGTCCAGCTCGCACCTCCTCTCGATCTCGTACTGGATGCTCGACGATTCCATGAAGAAGGCGTAGTTGGGCTCGCTCATGACGCGCGCTACTCCTGCCTCGTTCGACTTCACCATTACATCCGGGTTCGATTGCATCACTTCGTACATTTTCTTGTATATAGTCACGTTAGAATCCTTCAACATTGCAACACGAAAAATGAAACATAAATAAATATTGAATCACTACAACAAAAATCAAACAGTTTCTATAATATTTATGTTACGTACATTTTAATAATAATGGAAGAATAGAAATTATTAGACAATTGCAGAAATCGAAAATTAAGATTATAAATTTTTTCTTTTCAATGACTTTAAGATAAATATATTTTTATATTATAGCATCATTGATCTCCCTGAAAAGAGATGATGTTACTGTTCTGTTTACTAACAGAATTAAATTTAAGGAATTTATCAAACATTTTATTTTTTTTAGTATTATCATAAATTTATTTCAATAATTTAATTTGGATGAAAAATGTATATCAATTTTGAACTATTAATGCCAGTACATACATAGTTTAGCTTATTTGTACTGATGACACATCTATGTACTTTGGTCAAGAATTATTACATAAATACAGTAGGACCTATAATCATGGTGTTTACAAGTGGTCTTTTTTGAACACAATACGCTTAAAAGATGTTTTTAAAAGTTTTCTTAACATATATACATAAACATTTTTTTAGACATTATTTTGTAAAAATCATTAATTTAATTTGTGCTACCTTTTGTTTATGTAATTTATATGCAGCTCTTTTATTTAAAAAAATCTGCAGAATACTATATTATGTTGTTATATTCAAAAACATAAGAAAAGTAAAATTAATTTGAAAAAGAGGTACCCTGAAGAAATTTGCAGTGGAGCCACCGCTCTTTGCTCCGTACTTGATTGTGGGATGTGCGGCAAGTTCTTCAACGTTTCTAAAAGGAGGAACTGTTAATTCAATTGTGAGAAAGGCAGCTAGATTGGCAGTATAGGACGAGACCATGATGAGAGTGAAGAACCACCAGATGGCTGCCACCATGCGAGTAGACACAGATCTGCAACGCCAGCTTTAGTCATGTTTCTTGGCTGTACAGGATGGTTTCACTGCGGTGAACAACCTCGACCATGTCATACATTAGGCTTGTATCGTGTTGTTTTTGATTTCGGCGCAATTCCACCTTCTCAGCATTAACACTATTTCCTACTTTACTAAACGCCATGGCTCACACTTAAAAAGTACTTTCTGAATGAAGAAATATTTAGTCCCTGAGTATTTAAATATTCGTTTTAGCTGAACTAATAAGTCAGGACTTGCACAAAAAAAGTTAAAATAATATTTCCTGCATTTTTTAAGGTCTTTCATAGAAAAGCATTCTGGTTAAAATGTATTTTAAGATCTTACTTTGGGAGAAAGTAAATTTTTATTATGAATTTTCAATAAAGGAAAGTTTTTTATTTTTAAACCAATCTTTTGAACCGTTTTTTAATTTTAAGAGTTCTAGTCCTTATTGAGATTAGAGCATGCTTTATCACATTAATACGCACTTTTCTGTAAATGTAGAGTTTAGTTTGACCTTCACTTCCTTTTATTTCTGTAATGTAATTAGAATATCGACATAATATATATATATAAACTATACACTTGATATAAATCAAGTAATGGTTTGCTAGAGGGTTGCTTCCCATTTTCGAATCCCAAGAGACATAAACCGATACTGAGATATCCCATTAAACATTTTTGAAATATACTGAGGAATAGGAACCACGACATCATTTATGAATCTGAGTTTAGAAAACAAATCTCTTCGACTCTAGTCATTATATAAAGCAAGTTTATAATTACTCAAACAGTAGTGGCTGTGTTTTATTGTTAAAATATCAACCAAGTCAGTCAGCGTACACTGAATATGTACTTTAATGGATATAACAAAAATACAATTTCACATTAAGAACAAAACAAAAGGTACTTGAAAAGTAACTAACTATAAAAAAACTGACATTGGTGCTACGTCAGACCCCTGTTGCATGAGAGATCCCATTGTAAACCAGAGGGAATTTGACAAACTGAACTGATTCTCTAGGGTGTCTGGTTCTTCAATGCAGGGGTAAGGATTCCTCCATTCATAGGGACTTATCCTGAAACATATTAAATATATATCCTTAATTAACTTTGTAATTAAGTTTTCTAATGTTTCATAAACTAAGTAAAGAAATGTCAAATTGAATTGGTTAGTAGTGATAGTAGTTTATCAGAACAAACAGTAAACCAATTTTTTTATGGGCTTGAAAAGAATTTTTAGAAATTAGGCTAATTTTACATCCGGAGAGTTAAAGTTTGCCTCAGTTTAGTTAGTGTAATGATTTTTGTTAAGTATCTGACTCGTAAAGAGTTCGATGTATTAGGAGATTTTTATAAGGTTGACTCTGGGCTAACCTATCACAAACTGACTTCCAAACTCTTCAACGAATCAGAAATTTAGGAGCATATCATTTTCAATTTCTCATGTGACAAAATTTAATGCTAGGGTCAGCTACGAATTGGTATCAATGTACTAGTATTGCATCAGTGTACTATCTAAACCACTAGAGGTCTCCAATTCACAATAATATTATTTTATTAATTTCATTGATGGAATACTCATTTGAAGCTATTATTAGAACGGATGTTAAAAAACAAAATACAGGTTTTCTCAAATCGAACAAAGAACCTCTAAAAATCCAATTATCGTTTGAACAATGTTTCTATCTGTTCTATACTTCTGAAATCAGAATACAAAAAAAAACTAAATTTATAGTAATACGATCTCTTCAAGTCAACTTTAGGGAAACCACATTTTGTAGAGTATATGATCGAGAAATTCGTATAGTACTGTACTCCATATACAAGTCGTCTACAATTCCCAACCTACTACACGCTGAGATTGAACTATAACCCTCATTCAATAAAGTGCTGCGCCGCCTGGCTGACAAACTTAGTCCTAAAGTGACTGCAGCAGTTCATATTAAGAAAACGTATTGGTTTGAAATAACCAATTAACATGATTCCCTCTTAATGCAATGAAATATCAATGAAACACTAAATGCAAAGTACTTTACCTGGCCATAATGAATAGAAGTAAGGAGACACCAAGGTAAGCAGACATCATATAAGCCCAGACTTCAAGACTGAAAGGAGACAGGAAGGAGAAGAGACTGGGGGGCTGCTTGCCTGCCTTTCTGTGCAGGATACTGATACCTAAGCAAAGAAAAGATATGTCATTAGATAAGCAAAGCTAGGAACACTGGCGTCTAAGCAGAAAAGGACTGTCAGTCTTGAGGCATGTAAAGCTAAGTATACTGCTATACAAGCAGAAAATAACAAGCAGTTGAAAGCAATGAAATGCTAAGAAGGGTGATACCTAAGCAAAGAAAAGATATGTCATTAGATAAGCAAAGCTAGGAACACTGGCGTCTAAGCAGAAAAGGACTGTCAGTCTTGAGGCATGTAAAGCTAAGTATACTGCTATACAAGCAGAAAATGACAAGCAGTTGAAAGCAATGAAATGCTAAGAAGGGTGATAGCTAAGCAGAGAAAAGATATGTCATGAGATAAGCAAAGCTAGGAACACTGGCGTCTAAGCAGAAAAGGACTGTCAGTCTTGAGGCATGTAAAGCTAAGTATACTGCTATACAAGCAGAAAATGACAAGCAGTTGAAAGCAATGAAATGCTAAGAAGGGTGATAGCTAAGCAGAGAAAAGATATGTCATGAGATAAGCAAAGCTAGTCACTGGCGTCTAAGCAGAAAAGGACTGTCAGTCTTGAGGCATGTAAAGCTAAGTATACTGCTATACAAGCAGAAAATGACAAGCAGTTGAAAGCAATGAAATGCTAAGAAGGGTGATAGCTAAGCAGAGAAAAGATATGTCATGAGATAAGCAAAGCTAGGAACACTGGCGTCTAAGCAGAAAAGGACTGTCAGTCTTGAGGCATGTAAAGCTAAGTATACTGCTATACAAGCAGAAAATGACAAGCAGTTGAAAGCAATGAAATGCTAAGAAGGGTGATAGCTAAGCAGAGAAAAGATATGTCATGAGATAAGCAAAGCTAGTCACTGGCGTCTAAGCAGAAAAGGACTGTCAGTCTTGAGGCATGTAAAGCTAAGTATACTGCTATACAAGCTGAAAATGACAAGCAGTTGAAAGCAATGAAATGCTAAGAAGGGTGATAGCTAAGCAGAGAAAAGATATGTCATGAGATAAGCAAAGCTAGTCACTGGCGTCTAAGAAGAAAAGGACTGTCAGTCTTGAGGCATGTAAAGCTAAGTATACTGCTATACAAGCAGAAAATGACAAGCAGTTGAAAGCAATGAAATGCTAAGAAGGGTGATAGCTAAGCAGAGAAAAGATATGTCATGAGATAAGCAAAGCTAGACACTGGCGTCTAAGCAGAAAAGGACTGTCAGTCTTGAGGCATGTAAAGCTAAGTATACTGCTATACAAGCAGAAAATGACAAGCAGTTGAAAGCAATGAAATACTAAGAAGGGTGATAGCTAAGCAGAGAAAAGATATGTCATGAGATAAGCAAAGCTAGTCACTGGCGTCCAAGCAGAAAAGGACTGTCAGTCTTGAGGCATGTAAAGCTAAGTATACTGCTATACAAGCAGAAAATGACAAGCAGTTGAAAGCAATGAAATACTAAGAAGGGTGATAGCTAAGCAGAGAAAAGATATGTCATGAGATAAGCAAAGCTAGGAACACTGGCGTCTAAGCAGAAAAGGACTGTCAGTCTTGAGGCATGTAAAGCTAAGTATACTGCTATACAAGCAGAAAATGACAAGCAGTTGAAAGCAATGAAATGCTAAGAAGGGTGATAGCTAAGCAGAGAAAAGATATGTCATGAGATAAGCAAAGCTAGTCACTGGCGTCTAAGCAGAAAAGGACTGTCAGTCTTGAGGCATGTAAAGCTAAGTATACTGCTATACAAGCAGAAAATGACAAGCAGTTGAAAGCAATGAAATGCTAAGAAGGGTGATAGCTAAGCAGAGAAAAGATATGTCATGAGATAAGCAAAGCTAGGAACACTGGCGTCTAAGCAGAAAAGGACTGTCAGTCTTGAGGCATGTAAAGCTAAGTATACTGCTATACAAGCAGAAAATGACAAGCAGTTGAAAGCAATGAAATGCTAAGAAGGGTGATAGCTAAGCAGAGAAAAGATATGTCATGAGATAAGCAAAGCTAGGAACACTGGCGTCTAAGCAGAAAAGGACTGTCAGTCTTGAGGCATGTAAAGCTAAGTATACTGCTATACAAGCAGAAAATGACAAGCAGTTGAAAGCAATGAAATGCTAAGAAGGGTGATAGCTAAGCAGAGAAAAGATATGTCATGAGATAAGCAAAGCTAGTCACTGGCGTCTAAGCAGAAAAGGACTGTCAGTCTTGAGGCATGTAAAGCTAAGTATACTGCTATACAAGCAGAAAATGACAAGCAGTTGAAAGCAATGAAATGCTAAGAAGGGTGATAGCTAAGCAGAGAAAAGATATGTCATGAGATAAGCAAAGCTAGTCACTGGCGTCTAAGCAGAAAAGGACTGTCAGTCTTGAGGCATGTAAAGCTAAGTATACTGCTATACAAGCAGAAAATGACAAGCAGTTGAAAGCAATGAAATGCTAAGAAGGGTGATAGCTAAGCAGAGAAAAGATATGTCATGAGATAAGCAAAGCTAGTCACTGGCGTCTAAGCAGAAAAGGACTGTCAGTCTTGAGGCATGTAAAGCTAAGTATACTGCTATACAAGCAGAAAATGACAAGCAGTTGAAAGCAATGAAATGCTAAGAAGGGTGATAGCTAAGCAGAGAAAAGATATGTCATGAGATAAGCAAAGCTAGTCACTGGCGTCTAAGCAGAAAAGGACTGTCAGTCTTGAGGCATGTAAAGCTAAGTATACTGCTATACAAGCAGAAAATGACAAGCAGTTGAAAGCAATGAAATGCTAAGAAGGGTGATAGCTAAGCAGAGAAAAGATATGTCATGAGATAAGCAAAGCTAGTCACTGGCGTCTAAGAAGAAAAGGACTGTCAGTCTTGAGGCATGTAAAGCTAAGTATACTGCTATACAAGCAGAAAATGACAAGCAGTTGAAAGCAATGAAATGCTAAGAAGGGTGATAGCTAAGCAGAGAAAAGATATGTCATGAGATAAGCAAAGCTAGACACTGGCGTCTAAGCAGAAAAGGACTGTCAGTCTTGAGGCATGTAAAGCTAAGTATACTGCTATACAAGCAGAAAATGACAAGCAGTTGAAAGCAATGAAATACTAAGAAGGGTGATAGCTAAGCAGAGAAAAGATATGTCATGAGATAAGCAAAGCTAGTCACTGGCGTCCAAGCAGAAAAGGACTGTCAGTCTTGAGGCATGTAAAGCTAAGTATACTGCTATACAAGCAGAAAATGACAAGCAGTTGAAAGCAATGAAATACTAAGAAGGGTGATAGCAAAGTAGGCATTATGCGAGCCCAGCAGTGAGGTGAAATTGGGGGGAGAGCGAAGTTATATTTTATTCAGAACACTAATACCTAAGAAGAGAACAAATTAAAGTTGAGAGAAGTAAACTACCCCCCCTCCCCCTCAAACTCTCTTAAGAGGAAGCTATATAAATTTAACAAACAGTAATGACCAATGTTTAGTATATTGTGAGCTGCTCTAGATCATGACGTTTACTACCTGCAAGTGAGTGTTTTAAATCCTAACTACTTCATGTGTAGCAATGCCATAAGACATTGAAGGAACATTTTTTTAAAACTTTTTTTTAAATAGAAATAAATGTCTATCATAAATAGATAGAATGTTTAAGTATAGAAGGTTTATGATCGTTAAAGTAGTTTGACTTGAAATTATAATCTAATTAAAATGAAAAAAACAAGCAGCCATGAAAAGAAAAGTCAATTGTAAAAAATCAAAGACAATTTATAACAACTGAAGATAACAAAAATTATTTAAAACTTTTAGTATTAGCGTACAGCATAAATTTAATGCCCAGGAGAGTCTTGGAATTGAATTGAACTCGTAAATCTCTCTTAGCAACTATTCTTACTTGATAGTGTGCCAGCTTTCTCTAAACTAATTGTTCTATCATTTGGCCACCTCTAAGAAAATACCATTGGCTTGAATAAAAAGCCAATTTACGAAGAGCCTTAACTCAGTGACTGTGATAGATGAATGTCTAAAGTAGTCATGTCGTAGATTATCATCGACAAAGAGATATAATATACCGATAATCTCTGAAGTCATAAAATAACATACTTTGGAAAGTCTATGTAGTTTAGCTACAGGCTGTTTGTAAAGCTATATGTATGAGTAATAACGACAATACCTAGGTTCATGAATGGCATGGTGAAATCGATCACAGCCTCCCTGCCCATGGTGATGGTGATATCTGCAATTGCCAGGTCAGCTCGCTAAACAAACATCCACTTAAATACTCTTCTTGACCAATTCAAGCATAAAATTAAATTAAAAATATATTTGTTTTATGTCCTCCTAATTTACCCCTTGTACATTCAAGCATATTAGAATTCTATTTCCTTAAAAATCAGCAGCATTTCTTTAAAGACTTCCTATACTTTAATTTCCTATGCTCCTGTGTTGGTTTGGTTATCTTTTTTGATTGGTGATATTAATTTAAACTATCATTTTTTTGTTCTTATCTCTTCCTTTCTTTACTATTATTAAAAATGTATATTTTTAAAGTACTTTTCTTTTGATTGGACGCACATATGTAGGACTGCACCGTCAGATGAGACCCTTTCCTTCTCCTAAAATATAGAACTTTTCTCTTTTTCCCTCTGATACTGATTGCAACAAAATTATGTTTTGTGTGTGTCCTGTGGCTTATTTTTGAACTTCTAATGTCTGATTTGTATCAATAGTTCATTTTTTTAAAAGAGTTTATGTAAATGTATATATATAATATATACATTCCACGGTCGATACTTTTTATCAATATATATATATATATATATATATATATATATATTAGTATAAGTGGGCAGCAAATCTTCTTGAAGACAAATGGAATTAAAGTATGCAGCAGCTTCTGCATTGACGACCTTTTTGCTGATGGCCTCGATTTTTCTCACTATCATTCGGTGATGCTGAGGCAACTTCCATATATGCTGGGCCAGAGACATTGAGAAAACCAATATCAAACAATTTTAATGAAACACAAAAACACTGGGTTGAAACAAGCTTTCGACCACACATTGGTCATCTTCAGGTTACACTACTATTTAATTAATGAATGTTAATATAATTAACTGAAAAGTAATCTTTAAAATTAAACATAACAATTTTAACAGATATAAAACAAACGATACAGCGGGTGAGAGGAAAACAAAGAGCAGGTTCCAGCAGGGTTGCAACAACATACAGGTTTGCCCCTCAATTACTGTCAACCCTACTGGGCTCTAACTCTCTAACAAATTTAAAGCTATTATCGAAAGTAGTGCTACTTGGGATCACATTGAGGTCATAATTTTGAATGTTGAGGTTGGGGTTGACATCTTTGATATAAAGGGCTTCCAAGATAGTTAATCTATCTTTGTCGTTATTATAATGAAGTACCGAAGTTCCATCCACTAACATACCCCTGGTGAGTTTAATCCCATGGGCATCTTCTGCATGTTTTTTGGGGGCTCCTGTTGAGAGATGCATGGTCAGACGCCTTGAGAGCTTCGTAGCTGTCATCCCAATATACCTCGAATTCAGGGTTGCACACTCCCCTGTTGAACAAGCGTACTGGTATACAAGGTGACTGCGTTGATGCTCCGGGGTGTCGACTTTCGGTTTATTTGAAAGCACAAGGTCACTGGTCTTCTTATTCTTATAATATATTCTTAACTGTAATCTATCTATTTCATTGGTTGGCTTTACGTTATCCTTTATTAACTTGTGGAGGGCTCTTTCATCTTGTTTGTATTCATTGTGCATATATGCACGGTAGTAGAGGGTAAGTGACTCACCAGGGGCTGGAGGCTCTACATTACTGGTATACCATTTATCCAGGAACGACTTTATTGCCTTCATTACTTCAGCGTTGGAGTATCCATTGTTAATTAGTACCTGCGTTGAGTTTTCGATCTCTTGGTGTACTAGGGTCCAATCACTGCAGTGGGTGAATGCCCTTTTTATATAAGCATTGATAGTAGACTTCCTATATTTTTCCGGGCATTCACTTCTTCCGTTCAGGCAAAGTCCAGGGTTCGACGGCTTTCTAAAAACTTTAGTGTTGAAATGCTGAGGGTTTTGTTGGATGAGGACATCTAAAAACGGCATCTGTCCTCCTACACTACTTTCCATTGTTAACTTGAGCCCTGAGACCTTTTCTATTTGAGAGTGTAGCTGTATCCATGCATCTCTCAACAGGAGCCCCCAAAAAACATGCAGAGGATGCCCATGGGATTAAACTCACCAGGGGTATGTTAGTGGATGGAACTTCGGTACTTCATTATAATAACGACAAAGATAGATTAACTATCTTGGAAGCCCTTTATATCAAAGATGTCAACCCCAACCTCAACATTCAAAATTATGACCTCAATGTGATCCCAAGTAGCACTACTTTCGATAATAGCTTTAAATTTGTTAGAGAGTTAGAGCCCAGTAGGGTTGACAGTAATTGAGGGGCAAACCTGTATGTTGTTGCAACCTGCTGGAACCTGCTCTTTGTTTTCCTCTCACCCGCTGTATCGTTTGTTTTATATCTGTTAAAATTGTTATGTTTAATTTTAAAGATTACTTTTCAGTTAATTATATTAACATTCATTAATTAAATAGTAGTGTAACCTGAAGATGACCAATGTGTGGTCGAAAGCTTGTTTCAACCCAGTGTTTTTGTGTTTCATTAAAATTGTTTGATATTGGTTTTCTCAATGTCTCTGGCCCAGCATATATGGAAGTTGCCTCAGCATCACCGAATGATAGTGAGAAAAATCGAGGCCATGAGCAAAAAGGTCGTCAATGCAGAAGCTGCTGCATACTTTAATTCCATATATATATATATGTGTATATATGTTGATATATATACGTATACATATATATATGTTGATTGCACGTACCTTATTTTATGGAGTTTTTCGAATCGCCTAGCTAATTTTTAAGGCGGAGCATTCGAAAAAAATCCATAAAAAAGGTAAGGGCAATCAAGTCAATTGATTTTAATACAACATGTATAAAAGGAGGTCTATTTCCTACCTTTACTAATATATATATATATATATATATATATATATATATCATGATTTGTTTTCTTGACTCAATATTTATATGATGTAATTTTTTTGAGGGTTGAGGTCCAAGATCTCTTCAGTTGAGGTACTGAAGAATATCATCAAGAACAATACAAAGTGTAGAAATGACAATACAAATAAAGATGACAAAGTTTCTTTTGTTATTTAGTATAAAAGCCCTACACTCAGCAGCCTATTTACGAAAAACAATCCCAAACAAAGAGCACACCTGTGAAGAAAACTAATCTAGTGCACGAACATACATGACTTGAAATCCGAAAACATTCGTACATTGGAGTAACCACCACGAGCGTGTCAAGGAGACTCAAATGCATTCGATATCTGCAGCTCTCAAGAAACACATGGAGCGAATCGCAAGACCTAATTAACAAGGAAAATTATTGTAGCAGGCACCAAAATAATGAAAAAGGAAAGAAACCACCACAGGGTTAAAATTATTGAAACAGTATGCATACAAAAATTAAAACTAGAAAATAATGATAAATTTTATAGTTTTTTGGATCAACAAAAAGCACCAATCACTGCACATATGACATTGCAACCTTCAAATATCTACAGCAAGGTGTTTGTATTCATTTATTTGTTAAAATTAATAGCCATTGTTTAAAAGTAGGCTTCAAAAGGATGAGAATATATCATAAGAAGGAACAAAAATAACCATTCAGATGATTCGATTAGCTGATTATGACGTAAAAATAAAACCTTTTTCCGAACCTGGTGTAACTCTAATGTTATATGGAAACATAGAGGACAAAAAATAGAAAAAAAAAATCGTAAATATGAGAAAACTAAACGAAACCGACATCAAAGGGTTAATAAAAACAAAAATAAATTAATGAAAAAACACTGAGAGTTTCTTATTTCTGCTTTAAACGGTCTTCAGGAAAGGAAATAGAGGGAGACCAGCCCACCTACCTAGCAACGGCTAGAGACTTAGTGTGCCTTATTAATTTATTCCTTTCTCTCATCGTATATTACACTTATAAGTATAGGAAGTGAGTTATAATGTATTTTCCATTCATGTTTTTTTGTGTGAGAAGGTGTATGTGTATGTGTAATGTGTCCGTGTGTACATGCGCATATATGTATGCAATATTTAATGGAATATAATCATCGTCCCCTTCAAGTGCCGGTGTTGCCTCTTTGCTGTTGATACTGATTTGTTAATATTTGATATTAGTATTTCAATAATGGCATTCATTCCTACTGCGAACTCCAAGGGAATGATAATCACAGTACTTACCCCATCCATGACCTCTCCTATCATACCACTCCACTTCTTGCCGTCCTCTGATATAGGGTTGCCACTAGAACCGTCCTCTTGGACATGAAACGTGTAGTTAAATCCACTCATTTGTGACAGTTCGTGAATTAAATCAATTCCGAATCCTTCAAACCTATCGTTCCCTTCTAGTTTCTGGCTTGACTCCTTGAGCATGCCGTATGGCGCTGTCTAGAAAACAGTAGCCTTATTAAGAGCAGTTTAGTTAAAGAGTAGAATAAGAGAGCAAGTTAAACGTGTCGCACCAACGCAATGAGAACAACGAATGTCATGTTACGCAAGTCTTCACCCTCGGTGCGGACCAAGCCTCCCACATCCATGGGCTCCAGCAGGAGGCCTTCGGTCGTGTTCCAGTGACCTTTCTTCCGCAGTCCATGTTCTGTTAGCTCTACAACATCGAGCTTCACATTGCTTCTGAATCCTTCATGATCGAACTTTATCAACCCAGTGAGTCCTTGCAGCTCGCTCTAGCCAGTTAAAACCAAAATTTCAGATATGGAAATGTTTTGCAATTATCATTTAGGTAACTAAAATACTTAGATTAATTTCTTTTATCATTAATTGATTGTTTTCTACATTAAGAAGTGTATGAAGCTTGATGTTCAGTGGAACTCTTTAATATCCTACTATAGATAATGCTTTCCACTTTATTCAGAAAAATACTTGAAAAGATTTCCAGAAATTTGATAACTTACATAAAAACCAATAGATTTTATATCATGCATATTTTTTAGTTGACATCAACAGCTAAAGTTATTAGATGATCCTCTTGTACTTTTGTCAAAATAAAAAGAACTATAAACAGCTATATATTAAGTAAGAAGTAATGGTTTATACAAACATAATTCATTAAATAAATAACATACTCTTAACACGACTGTTGTATAATCATATATTATTGTACGGTATCAAATTTATTCATGATATTGTACTTTTTTGATATCGTATTTATTTTTCCCTGTAGAATTGAAACTAACACTAAAGAAAAACAAGAATTTTTGTTATTATTATTTTTAGGTCTTAAGGACTGAATCGTGTTTAATTAATAATATAATAATTAAACGACAATGCCTTTGATGAAATGGAATCAAAATTACAGTTTTGGTTCTTTAACACAAAAGTACATAATAAAATTTGGTTTAGATCATTTTCTGATTAAATCAAATCTTTGGGTTCGTTTCACAATTTTTCATCATGAACAGAAGTAATATATTTCTACAAAAATTATTACGTTCTACAATTATTACGTTCAGATGGTTTAGTAATGCAAACAAATACAAACAATTTACTAAAGATTGGCAGTCTTCTTAAAAACATCATTACCACTTTAAAATTCGGCAAAGGACTGATGTGAAGCCAATGTCAATTCTTCTGTATTAACACATGAGATGCGAACTCTTTTTTGCAATTGCTTTCTTTTCTAACTTTACTAACTCTTGTTGTTAAATAACTAATTACATAAATTGCTCATGGTAGGCCGTAGTGTACCAAATTAAAGTAAAGAAGTTCAGAAAGTTACCATTTTCATGTAGTTGATAATACTGTAGCCGTGCTCCCAACTTGCGTGTGACTCGCACGAGATAGGTTTGATGGTGACGTCCAGACTGGAGTCCAGGTAGTGGAGGGCTTTCGAGAACAGCAGCACAGCGTCATGGATCAGTGCCGGGCCCATCTGTCACAAACTGCTTTAGTAGCATACATCATTCCGTTTCAGAAGCATACATCAATGCGGGTAATGTCTCAATGGAATCATACTTTCAATAAAATGCAAAGCTCTTTTCTGAGAAGCACCAGAAAAGGCCTAGTATTGTGCACTTCAAAATCTCGTTGAAGTGCTAATTTTTATATATATTATATATATAAATATATATGATAATTATATATAAAAGCACCCTAACCATGCTGTGCGTATAGCCATGTCGTTAGTAGTATAAAAAGAAATATGAAAAACTAAACACTAGCAGTATAAATTGAGACCAGGATGGAACGCGCTTTGAGGGAACTCTTTAACAACGGTGCTCAGTTTGTGACCACCGGGAAAAAAAGTTGTGAGGTATCACTGAGTACCTTCCTGGGTCCAGGCAAGTGAATTACGTCTGCAGGCATAACACACACACATACACACACACACATACACACACACACACCCATATATATATATATATTGATATGGTTATTGATATTGGCTTATAATCAGGAGTTGTATGTTTTATGACCAAAATCCTCAAGAACCCCTTGTGTGAATTTATATATACTAGTCGGCAAAAGGACTAGTTTAAAATCATTCGACCTCAAGCCTCAAAAAAAAAATTACATTATATATATATATATAATGAGCTACAGCTCATTAGTATATATATACTAATCAGCTACTTTGAGTAGCTGAAGTTAGCTTCAGCTACTCAAAGGGACTACTTCTACCCGATGACGACGACTGTCGAAATATCGTTGTGAGTCTTTTGTGTGTGTCTTTATTTGTTTTTTCTCTTTCATGTGTTAACTATATATATATATATATATATATATATATGACAATTAGATGAAACGATTCTTCGAACTGAATAAACTAGAATTTAAAAAGAACACATAGAAAAGAAATCACTGAACTCACTACTATATTTCGATGTCCTTGTCTTCAGGAAAAGATGTGAATCGCTCCACAGGCTGATAACGACTGAGTTGTTGAGTTAACGATAACTGTTGAGTCGTTATCAGCCTTTGGAGCGATTCACATCTTTTCCTGAAGACGAGGACATCGAAATATAGTAGTGAGTTCAGTGATTTCTTTTCTATGTGTTCTTTTTAAATTCTAGTTTATATATATATATATAAATGGATAAATATATTTTTATATATTAATACTGGATAAATGGTATACCAGTAATGTAGAGCCTCCAGCCCCTGGTGAGTCACTTACCCTCTACTACCGTGCATATATGCACAATGAATACAAACAAGATGAAAGAGCCCTCCACAAGTTAATAAAGGATAACGTAAAGCCAACCAATGAAATAGATAGATTACAGTTAAGAATATATTATAAGAATAAGAAGACCAGTGACCTTGTGCTTTCAAATAAACCGAAAGTCGACACCCCGGAACATCAACGCAGTCACCTTGTATACCAGTACGCTTGTTCAACAGGGGAGTGTGCAACCCTGAATTCGAGGTATATTGGGATGACGGCTACGAAGCTCTCAAGGCGTCTGACCATGCATCTCTCAACAGGAGCCCCCAAAAAACATTCAGAGGATGCCCATGGGATTAAACTCACCAGGGGCATGTTAGTGGATGGAACTTCGGTACTTCATTATAATAACGACAAAGATAGATTAACTATCCTGGAAGCCCTTTATATCATAGATGTCAACCCCAACCTCAACATTCAAAATTATGACCTCAATGTGATCCCAAGTAGCACTACTTTCGATAATAGCTTTAAATTTGTTAGAGTTAGAGCCCAGTAGGGTTGACAGCAATTGAGGGGCAAACCTGTATGTTGTTGCAACCCTGCTGGAACCTGCTCTTTGTTTTCCTCTCACCCGCTGTATCCTTTGTTTTATATCTGTTAAAATTGTTATGTTTAATTTTAAAGATTACTTTTCAGTTAATTATATTAACATTCATTAATTAAATAGTAGTGTAACCTGAAGATGACCAATGTGTGGTCGAGAGCTTGTTTCCACCCAGTGTTTTTGTGTTTCATTAAAGTTGTTTGATATTGGTTTCCTCAATGTCTCTGGCCCAGCAAATATGGAAGTTGCCTCAGCATCACCGAATGATAGTGAGAAAAATCGAGGCCATCAGCAAAAAGGTCGTCAATGCAGAAGCTGCTGCATACTTTAATTCCATTTGTCTTCAAGAAGATTTGCTGCCCACTTATACTAATATATATATATATATATATATATATATATATATATAGAATTATAAAATACTTTCGTGCTCTGTAAAAACTTCTTTGTTGAGCGTTGGAGAGCTCTGTATGAACGTCACATTTTACATAAAGGTCCAAGTTGTTTATGGTTATTCTATTACTCCGAACAGATGTTTATATGTATCAATATACTTATAAAACTCTGTTACCCGCGTTTATATGTTTGCACGCGCTCGAAATTGAATGAAATATTAGAAATTTTGGAACCCACAACGTTGGCATTGGAGATCCGGTGCGCTACCTATTGTGCCAGAGAGACGGTTGAACACTAGTATTTAAGAATTGATTGAGGCTGAGCCTCTCAGAAATTGACAAATTCATCCAGTTGTCAAGAGAGAAACTGATGCTGATATCTATAGTGCTTGAATCAGTCTTACTTGTGACGCAAATTTACTAAATTACATTTAACTAGCAGTAGAAGAAAATGAGGAATACTCTAAATTTCTGATAAATATTGGTGAAGACAGAGTTGAAAAGAATGAAAATAAAAAGATTATTACTGCCCGAAGACATGTTTATCCGTACATATAATGTTGATAAGTGTATTGAATACATTTGTTCTTCATTTGCCAGCCAACAAATATTGTTCACAAAAATTCGACATATGTTCTATTTAATGAAACAGACAGTGAAATTATACAGGCTCATTGAATAATTTCCAGGATAAATTAAACAATATCACACAACTCGGTTTGTGTAGGAACAGAACCGACAAATTACCTTCAAGAATTTCCTGACTCACTAGAGTTGTCTGTATTGCTCGAATATAAGCTAGAACTCAAAAAGAAAGCTGATGTGATGTGTATGTGTAAGAAACATTGATCCACCGAGCTTATGTAATGGAACAAGCGAACTGAGGAGCTTTATGATAATGTTATTGTTTGTAAAATTATTGCATCACGGTGTCAAGGGGAAATAGTTTTAATTCCAAAATTTAAAATTGTTTTATCTGAATAGGACATCATTCCTTTTTTAAGGATTCAATTTCTAATCAGTTGGCATTTGCCATGACTATTCATAAGTCTCAAGGAGAGACTCTACAGAATGTTTTAGCACATTTATGTAAAACAGCATTTTTCAGGATGGCAAATTACATGTGAAACAGAAAGAAGACATTAAAGTTTTTTTTGGAAAAATCAATTTGTACAAAAAATGTAAATAAAGAGAACTGTCTTAAAAATATGTTCATTATCGTCCTTCTTAGAAATGAATTAATGTAGAGTTTATTTGCATTTATTTGAACAAGTTTGCATGCAAAAGGAAGGTGTTGAATGACCCAACGGGTCACGGGTAGTCTAGTAATTTATAAAGTCCTGGACTGATGTTAATAAAACTTTCTTAGTAATTTTTGATACTTGTCATTCACCAATAATTAAAATAACAAATTTTCTACAAATATGGTGAATTATTAAAGAAAAGTAAAGGAGATGGATATGTTAGTGAGAGGAGGGTGTCAACTATTAAATGGAGATGTTGTTAAGTGCTGGTGGGTTCAGTGAAGATAGAAGTGTTAAAAGTACCATTGATTACTCATTCATTGTCTTGGAAAGTTCTGGAATTTAATGCTGCAGTTAAAAAGTGTCATTTAGATAAGTAATGGTGGAACTATAATCCATTTTTTACTCACTCTGTGAAGAGAAGACTGCTCCACGGGCTGTCCCAAGTATTCTGCCCACGAGTTGACAACTTGCATCACTTGACTGTCCTCGGGGTCTATCATCCGCAGACCCGTGATGTTTGTACCTGCCCACTTGAAAGGCTCCAGGTCTATCGACTGTAAGTCCTAAACAATTTACACATGTTTTTCATCCTTAGTATTAAATCAACATGAACTCCTTAGTGTATCTTTAAATAAGGGCAACTAATAACAGGTTATTATTAGGTTTCATTGGCTATCCCGTAAATTAATATAGTAGCAATCATATCTAGCAGCTTGCCTCAGTTCGCCACCGTTTTATATTAATTGCTTTCCTAAGAGCCTTCTCATATTTAAGAGGGTTCTTTTTAAATAATAATTTCATCTTAATGCAGTAGGCATTAGGGTTTTCTTTTTATTATTAGCTTAATGTAATAACAGTTGCAATGAATATAAATAAAACTAATAAAAAGATTTCACATAAACACGTGAAACAACAATCAATGATCAAACCACAATAAGAAATGGGAAAACAAGACTAAGATCTTTCAACCGTAACAAGCGGTCTTCGTCAGAGTCAAAAACCCAACTGAACACTAGATGCAGAAAACATCTGGTGAGGAGTTGAGAAGAGTGGGAGGGAAGAGTGGTATTTTAAAAGGGTGAAAGCACAGGAAAGGACTAATGTCCAGAAAGGGATGTTTGGGGAAACAAAGGAGTACAGTAAGAAAAAGTAAAAAAACTATCCGCTAGCTGTCAACCCTCTTTGAAGAGGCTATTGCCCTCGTGACGAAAGTATCAAGTTTGAAGAGACCGTTACTAATGTTTATAATATTAGATCTATTAAATTTAATTAGAGACGATTCAATAATATTTCTTAACAACATTGATTTTTCATAGGTAATAAATTTAGCTCCTGTCCAATCAATATGATGATTTTCATTTTTTATATGCAAGAATAAGGCACTACTGTTTTCCTGTCTACTTACGTTATATTGGTGTTGTTTTACACGTGTTTTTAATGATTTACCAGTTTGACCAATATAAATTTTATGGCAATTTTTGCACGGAATTTTATAAATACCAGCGGACTCCAATTCGCTGGGAGAGTTTTTTATTAACATATTACCCACGTTATTACGATTAGAAAACACTATATTAAAATCAAGTTGTTTGGCTAATCTTGGAAGGGGGTCCAATGATTCGTGGTATGGCAAAACTATAGAATTTGATAATAAAAAGGGCTCTTTTGAAGTATTAGAGAAAGTTTTTTTAGCACCCTTCAAAGCTAAATCGATATAAGAAGAGGGGTATTTTAATGAAAGGGCAATTGACCTAAGTTATTAATCTCTTCATTAAGAAATTCTGGAGAGGAAACTCCCCTTCTTTGCCATATATGTACGGGTTGATCAAGACACATAAAGATAATTACCCAATACGTTTAATTGTGAGTTCGGTTGGTTCGGCATCATATGGCTTGTCCAAATGGTTAGTAAGTATTTTAAGCCCCTTAATTGGAAAAATTTCAGGCAGCCATATAAAAAACAATGTAGATTTAATTAAAAAATTAAAAAGCGTCAACATGAACAAAAATTATAGATTAATCAGTTTCGATGTGAAGTCTCTTTTTACGAATGTACCAGTAACTGATCTGTTGAGCTTACTCCAGGAGGAATTAATTAATTATTCCCTTCCCCTTCCATCTACCACTATAATAGAGTTAATTAAGTTATGTGTGGTAGATTGTCATTTTCAATTTGAAAATAATTATTATATACAAAAATTTGGTCTTGCTATGGGTAACTGTTTATCCCCCCTCCTAAGTAATTTATATATGGAGTTTTTTGAGAGTACAATGTTAAGCTCAATTTTGCCCAAAAATGTTAAATGGTATAGATATGTTGACGATATTCTTTGCATTTGTCCCAATTCTTTAAATAAAGTTGATTTCCTAACAAAATTGAATTCATTAGTGCCGACAATCAAATTCACAATGGAAGAAGAAATAAGTGGTAATTTGCCCTTCTTAGATGTCCTGATCCATAGGTTACCTAATGAGTTACGCTTTAGTGTATATAGAAAACCTACGAATGTACTTGCATACGTTCATTTTTATTCATCGCATCCAAAAAATGTTAAAATTTCTGTTTTTAGAAATATGTTTTTGAGAGCCTTAAGAGTTTCCTCTCCAGAATTTCTTAATGAAGAGATTAATAACATTAGGTCAATTGCCCTTTCATTATAATACCCCTCTTCTTATATCGATTTAGCTTTGAAGGGTGCTAAAAAAATTTCTCTAATACTTCAAAAGAGCCCCTTTTATTATCAAATTCTATAGTTTTGCCATACCACGAATCATTGGACCCCCTTCCAAGATTAGCCAAACAACTTGATTTTAATATAGTGTTTTCTAATCGTAATAACGTGGGTAATATGTTAATAAAAAACTCTCCCAGCGAATTGGAGTCCGCTGGTATTTATAAAATTCCGTGCAAAAATTGCCATAAAATTTATATTGGTCAAACTGGTAAATCATTAAAAACACGTGTAAAACAACACCAATATAACGTAAGTAGACAGGAAAACAGTAGTGCCTTATTCTTGCATATAAAAAATGAAAATCATCATATTGATTGGACAGGAGCTAAATTTATTACCTATGAAAAATCAATGTTGTTAAGAAATATTATTGAATCGTCTCTAATTAAATTTAATAGATCTAATATTATAAACATTAGTAACGGTCTCTTCAAACTTGATACTTTCGTCACGAGGGCAATAGCCTCTTCAAAGAGGGTTGACAGCTAGCGGATAGTTTTTTTTACTTTTTCTTACTGTACTCCTTTGTTTCCCCAAACATCCCTTTCTGGACATTAGTCCTTTCCTGTGCTTTCACCCTTTTAAAATACCACTCTTCCCTCCCACTCTTCTCAACTCCTCACCAGATGTTTTCTGCATCTAGTGTTCAGTTGGGTTTTTGACTCTGACGAAGACCGCTTGTTACGGTTGAAAGATCTTAGTCTTGTTTTCCCATTTCTTATTGTGGTTTGATCATAAATAAAACTAAATAAATAATTGTAATTATGTATAACATAAAATAAGCAAGGTACTGTTTATTCTCTGGTACTAACAATATCAATATTATGTGTAATGCTTTATTCATTTATCCGTGTCTCGATTTCCATTTAACTACAACAGCTTTTAAAATGGTTCATTTAATGGCAATGTTTATAAAGTTGCCACAGTAGACAATATTGTCATTTTCTTTCTCCCATTGATTGTGTGGGATAGTCTGTCTACCTGTGAATGTGGCACAGTCAACACTGCTTCACAATCAGAACGAATTTCACTTCTACTCCTCGTTAGCGAAAAACTAATCACTGCCATTGATTGAATCAGTTATGCCCAATCCTAGGGTAGTTCAGAATTATGGTTTTTCTCCGGGAATGGTACACAAATTATAACTGCCGCCCTAACTAGCTCTTAAATCAACGTTTTTAACTCGTCAGAAAAAAAAATGGTCTACAGGCGATATAGCTAATTACTGTAATCCTAATGGTACTGTTGACAGAGGCTTATATGAAAATTAGCTCAGATGTGTAAACTTTACTTAAAAGGACTAAGGACTTCATAAGCTAGTCGAAACTATTAAACTTCAACTTATTGTTCTAAATATGTTTAAAATTTGTTTTATAATTAATTTAAAATCGAGATGATAAAAAAATGTTGACTTTTATATTCAAATTATTGCTCATTACATTCTGTTACTTAACTGTTTAAAAGTTTTGAAACTTAAGATCATGAAACAAGTTTGTCATTAACAAAAACTAAATTTGCTCTTCTATATTAAAATGTGACCTTAGCCCAACTTCCTTCAGACAGTATTAACCGTAATAATTTAATCAAACATCATTTAATATTTATTATTATTTTCCTTTCTATATTATTGTTAATGAAAACATTCACTCTACACATAGATATTTTATTTGTTTAAAAATAGCTGTTTTGTTTACTAAATAATATCTATGAGATTATTGAATTCTTATTAACAAAACGTCCAGTGGTTTTGATGATAAGAAAGTGGCTCAAGTTACTTTAAGAGTAAGATCTACTGGTTTGGAGTTTTCCTTCTCACGTCACAGTTCACACTCTGGCAACGCTTGTCAAATGGGTTTTCCTTGACTGAAGAGAAAGTCACGCTAAAAACTGATATCAATGATTTTGTCTAGCCAAAATAGCTCAACAGTTAAGGATAAACTTGAGCCAAAAAGAGGAGAATGTATTGTTACTAAGCTTATTATTCACGCAGAAATGTGAAGAAACTTTCAGCAGTAGAAAACGCTGTGATTGTGTAGAAAGCAATGTAAATGACAGGCATTGCAATCGCCTAAAGATAAATTCATTTCAAAGCAATTAAGTTAGTAATACTTCTTTCAGCTGCCAATTGGGAATAAGAGTGAATGAACCTTCTAATGTTGAAGGTTCATTGTAGATTTCACCATTACCATGAATAAAGTTAAAACCTAATGCCATGGCATAAGATGATGATGGATTAGTTTGTTTATTGAACTATGTGACAGTCTAATAATGATGATATAAAGTTTAGAATACAGTTACGTATTTAACGACACCATGATCAGTCCGTTAAATATGATGGAGCTTTTCTTCGAGGTGCAAAGTTCGAAGCACCTTCATTCTCTCTCTTCTACTCTTCCCGCCTTCCTCTGTATTTATATTAACTTGTAATAGACGTACCTAATGGGTGGTTCGACTTCTATACACATGGATTGTAAAATATCTACAAGAACATACACTTTGATACATTCAAAATAATTGTTATTACTATATGGTTACATTATTTAGTAAGATACTAAGCTGCGGAAACGCTATACCATGTCATAATCATCACGATATAGGATTTTTTCATGCACTAATATGGCGATGGTGATCATTATGATGATTGAAGTGATGATGATGGTAATAATATAATGATTTTTATCATCGTGAGTTTCACTTCGATATCGTGTACAAGCAGGTAATGAAAGTAAATGATGGTGTCCGTCAGAGAAGGGTGCAGATTAGAAGCTAATAATGAAGTCTAACCAGTGATGTGATGATGTAGCTGTGCTCTGAACTCATGATTCCCACTTGCTGGGCTTGCAGTAACACCTCGTGCAGCCTTTCCAGGGAGCACTCCACGACGATGTTCTTCTCCCCAGAGGCCTTAACTTCCTTCAGCATGGGCCTTGAATCAAACGTTCAACTTGCATTGTCTCATCAATGAAATATGTTGTTTCATATGGACTAACAACAATGGCTCCTTAATATGTGATTTGAATGTCTGGATTTTGAACTTCTAGTTAACTTTCACATCAAAACATTTTTTGGCATATTCGTCATAACATCCGTGATTGAATGAACAACTAAATTTTTATTACAGCGTCAAGGCTATTTTTTGTCATAATATCAATTTAATCTACGAAACTGTATGATCTATAGTATAACAAACCATAGATTGTTACATATAAAATCAATCTATTGTAATTGTTCAACAAACTTAGAAGAAAACATTTCACATACGTAAACATTGACATTGTTAAGAAAACTTCAAAATTAACTTAAGATACTTCAAAATATAACTTTGTTAACATTTCGACGACAGTTTATTTTAAAATTACTATAATTTAATTATAGTAAAGTTAACACAATTATCAATTTTGTCATAAGACATTTTTAATTATTTTTCATATGTGTATGTTTTTTTCTGTCATTACATGGGCAGTGGATCTGTTACATTTGGTATCGTTTATCTGACCTTCTGTATGGAATATATAAGCCAATATTTTCCCTTTAATACTTCAAAATATTCCTATTTTGTTTAAAAAATCTCAGAATCATATAAGAAAAAATCTGGAGTGGCCTACACTCTACTTTACTATAAGTAACTTAATGTCAAATTTCTTGAGTATATAAAACATAACGTCTCATTTAAGCATAACGTAAACATCTAAATGGGATATAATTATTAGCCTTTCAATCCTGAGGTAGTACAGATAGTGATTGAAGGACATATCAATTTATAAGCATATTTTTGTACATCACACAGCTAATGCAAATAATTTCATTAGTATAACTACAGCAGTAATAACATTTTTGAAAAACCAAAGTGAACATTTCTTGAAACGAAATATTCTCCTACAAGAGAACATGGCTTTTGTTCAAAAAGCCAGTGAATTTCTTTACATCGTTTACTTGACATCCTTCTACATTGATTATTAAAGTAAAATTTTCAAATTTAAAAAAGGAAAATACCCTTTTTTCTTCTGAAAAACATCATAAACAGCGAAGAAAAGTTGTTTTAAGATGATTTATAATTAAAGATGTACGATAATTACATTTATTAATCTCTGAACGAAATATTTCAATTTTGAAATATCTTTTATATTTTTGGTTTTTTACAGAATTATTATACTGGGAATTTTATGGTTTCTTAGTATTTAATAAGATCATTTTCGTTCCCCTTTGTCAAGTAACATATATACGATTTTTTTCTGAGTGAGTGTTATCATTTTCCTGCACAATATTATTCCTCTTACATCTCTTATAAGTCAATAAACATTTTAAATTGTTCCTTTATAAATATCAATTTTATCTCAGTGGATTCGCTCAAAAAATTTCTAAGTCAATGTAAACAATGTCAAAAAATATAAAAAATTCGACAAGTATAGCAGGTGATCTCTTAGTCTAGGATAAACAAACATTTTTTATAGCGTTATTGCTCTTTTCCGTAATTGAAACTTCATGAATTTTTTTTTTGAGTTGCTACTTTTTTGTTCCATTTTTGGTCAAATTTTCATTATTTTTTAATGAGCCGTTTAGCGTCAAAAAATCATTTTCTGAAAACAGAAATCGTACTGTAACGCCTCTTTAGCGAATGTAATTTTGAAAAAAAATATCTCAACTCATTCTCCACATAATGTTCTATTTTTAGGCATAGTTTCATTGTAATCCGTCTAACAGTATCGTTTGTATCGCTCTCACAAGGTTTGAGATTGAATTAAAAGTCAAAATTTTTACATTTTAGTGAAAAAAAAATATGTCCCGTTGTTTTAAAATTCTGAATATATTTTTCGTTTGTTGCGTTTGTAACCTCAAAGATAATGTCAAAATTTCAAAACTGTAGAATTACCAGTTTAGGAGAAATAAATGTTTTAAAAAAAACGGTTTTTGGCAAAAAAAGTGACTTTCCCATGATGCATAATTCTTCCCAAACAATAGGGATCTTCGTCTTTATGGGGCCCATTTTCGTGTAAAATATCAACTTGATCCATCAAAGATTCTGGACTGTAGCGTGGTAACAAGCAATGCTAACACACGCACCCACCCACCCACCCACACACACACAGACATCATCGTAAAAACGTCATAAAACGACTTCTGGGACCTCAAAACATGTAATTCCGTCAAAATCTCGAGATCGAATTTTTTCACGATCACTATACTTTACTTATAGTAAAGTAAAAATAGAGACACTAGGTAAAGAATATTATTTCGAATATAATTAATAAATATCCTTATTACTTAGTAGCTTTAAGAAAGTAATATTATATAACAATTTAAAATGTGTGAAAGATTGTTAAGACATTGGTAGTAGTACTTGATTGCGAATTTAAAACTTAAGTTTGAAGGTACTCCTTTTAAGTATCATCTGAAAGGCAGATATTTTGGTGTGTTACTTTAGTTACGCAGCACCACTGTCGTTTAGAGCAGCTATTAAATGCTGTCGTTGTGATTTGGATTATAGAAATATAATCTGGCTTTTTCCCTGGTTATGAGGTTTCCTTTGGTACCTTACATCAAAGGTTAATCGCCTTGAAGCGGAGAACTGTGTCACACACATGTACTACGTCTCTCTATAATTAGATTTGCAGTTGCTACAAATGATGAAAAGCTCACTGCAAAGTAATTTCTTTTCCCAACAATATACTATATTAGTTTTATTTTGTTTTAAATCTTGGTATGTTTACTTCGTGTTAAAATAATCAAAGAATATTTCTTAAATAATTCTATTAATAGTGAAGATGATATATGATTTTACCCCAGTTTGAAAAACTGGGGTAAAATATCTACCTTTCAGATGGTACTTAAAAGGAGTACCTTCAAACTTAATTTTTAAATTCACAATCAACTATAACTACTTTTTACTAGTGGAGCCTTGCTAACAAAAATGAATGTACAACAATTAAATGTTTATCATACTATTTATATCCGGCTATCTGATCAACGTGCAGCTACCTACGACGTACCTAAGTTGTCCAGCATTGTCAGCAGGTTTAGTACCCGGTTTATCTTCAAGAGTAACTCGCTTCATGTTACCTTTGAAGATTAGTCCGAACCATACGAAGTAAGATGAATTTAAGTAGTTGTCGTGTGTTTTGTAATAACCTTTGTGGTTATAGTAACAAATATTTATTCAGAATGAAACCGTTCGTCCATATTTTCTGACTGAAAGCATATCTACTGAGTTTGAAGAGTCGAAGCGAAACAATGTCACATGTACGAACATTTGTACTTTCTAGACCAACTCGAAATTGAGAATTAAGCAACATTTATAAAAAAAAATTCAATTTATTTGATTATTACTATATTGGAAGTTATGTTTGGTATATATAGTTTATTTATTTGTTGGAATAATATAATATAGTTATAATAATATAATATAATATAGAATATTATATAATAATAATAATATAGAATAATATAATATAATAAAAGGAAACTGTAAAATACTTGCCAACCTGTAATTATTTTGTGGATCTGATATGTTGAGCTGCCTCACGGCCACCATGTAGCCTCGTGAGTCAGCTAGTTTGAGGAGCTCACTAATTCGCATAAGACCGTAGTCGTCGTCGTAGATGACTGTGAAGCCTTTCCATTGCCAGGCTCGAACCAAATCTGCCAGAGCCTGCCAAATACAATAAATGTTTTTATTTGAATGGCTTTCTCTCCAATATACATAAAATAATTTCATAATCATTTATAATAGACATTGATCCAGCAAGTATTTGATCCAAAATGAGATAGTGACAAAGGTTTCAGCATGCCTGCGAAGTATGCTTATACTGTGGCTTTGTCACTGTGCTTGTCCCTCACCTTGGCAAGCGTGGTGGAGTGGGGGTAGAGGTTGACAAGACAGGAGCCCCTGCGTTGAGAGTGGTCCCAGTTGTTCTCCACATGAGGTACCTCCATCGTGTCACACACAGACTGCACGAAGTCCCACGTGTCTCTTGAAAGTGGCCCAAACACTCCTGCCACCCCTTCTTCCAGCATATCGCACACTTACAAACCAAACAAGACGAAAACGTCAAGGACTATGAATATACATTTAAATAACATTCCCTAACGGCTAAAACAATCCATCTCAAGTCTTCATAATTCTTGAAATGATAAAGATCTAAAATTGAGTAAAAAAATCTTTATATCTGACGAAGAATAAGATTGAAGTTTAGATCTGATTTAATATTTCAAAAAAATATCAGTCCGAATTATTATTCCATTTCTATATTTTTTTTCCAATTTGCATGTTCCGGTTTTTTGTTTTTATAAAACAAAAATATTTTTATTATTAATTCAGATTCTTATAAGTTCAATTTCAGCCGGTATTTTAACTGATCAAATCTGTTACTTTGGAATTCTATACTTATATTTCCCGTATAATACTCGTATAATTAGTAACCCGGTAACTTATAAAACTTTTTCTTTCACACAGTTTTCTTAAATAAACTTATGTTTCAGTGGTACTCCAGAGAATAAGCTATCTCTTTTTAAACATATACGAACCGCTATAAGTATAATATTAAACACGAAAAATTAAATATTAATAAATGTAGGCAACAAAGTATATATCTTTATCAAATAATATAGGATATAACATCATATTGGCTTTTAAATCTATCATCTGGTGTCCATAAACGTAAAATCGTATAAAATACTAGTCTCTATTCTTAAAAGGACAAACTCTTTTCTTTTCTAAGTCGACCTAATTTTCCAGACGTGACTGACTCTCTGATACATGACCACAGACCATCAGTGAACAACTAACTGACCAATATAAACTGACCTCTACTGTTAATGCTGGACAAACTGACAGTTTGATTTGATGATAACATCTATTCAGCTAATACAGGGTCACAGTACAGTCTACCATTTGGCATGGTTACATTAAGTGCTCAACATTAGTCGAATATTGGTCTTTCGACTGTTTAATCCAAAGTCCAGCATACACAGATGATGCATTTGGACTTTTTTTTTAATGATTGCTTGGTAACTCTGTTTTTACATCAATCTCTAGACCTATATTTGTGAATTTTCCTTTTGACATTACAAACATTTGCCGTTATTACTATAATGTGTTAGCTCTTGTGAATGTGAGCATAACAATTAGTTTAGGATTCCTCTGTTATAGTGAGTATGTTATAAGTTGACACTCATGTCGGTAGCAGTTAGGACAGCGCACGTGTAGTAGCACTGTGTGAAGTTACCTGGAGACTCACGGATACTTGTTCTACACGTTAAAGTGACTACCGGATATAAGGCTACAAGTTCAAATTTATTTGAAATATTTCATGTAAGCACTGAATTATCGTATATCATATCAAAATGATAAATATAGTAAAGTATACTCACAGCGCACTGTGTCGTAGTGCCACAGTGCAGTCTAACACTTAGCATGGTTACTTTAAGTGCTCAAGATTAGTGGAATCTTAGCCATGTTCATAAACTTTTCATGCGAGATATGAACAATGTTGTATACACGTTCTCTCGGATAGGGCGTAAAGCTGTTAAACCCAAGTCTTAATAATGTCACGCAATCGTTACAGATCTCTGACTGACGTGAAAGATTGTATTTCAGTAGTTGAATGACCCAGCCACTGATAATGCAAAGCATTTCTAAACGTTAACTTTCCTTTATTTTATGGCTAGATTATTTGGTAGCCAGACGTTGAACAGTATTAGTTGTATCATAATGCACTGTATACTGTGTTACTGTATAACACAGTGCATATAATGACCTAATTGTGGATAAGACATTACCACTTTTCCCCATCCGTTCATGCTTAGCATGTCATAGGTGTACTCCAAAGTGTAGAGGACAGTTATTACTAATATTACTTAATAATATAACTAATGTACTGAGTGGAGTCACATTATAGACCAGCAGTTTTTTCTACTTGAACAACAAGTAATAGTTATTAATTTTAACAATTAATTTTTTTGCTTCAAATACTGGAATACGTTGGCCATTTATGTATTGTACCGTATAGGTGCAATATTTCAAGAGAATTTGAATTTGTTAGAATTAAACTGACAATAAAAAAATAATAATTTATATTAATAGACTGAAGCTGTCTTTGAATAAAATGAGATCAAAGATTAATTTAATGAATTCAAATTAGTAATTTATATTAATAGCAAGATGATAATATACTATATGTCATATAATACTATATGTCAAAGACTGAAGGTGTCTTTGAATTTAGTTACTTTATAAAATGATCATTTCTTCACCACTACGATTCATTAACTTCCAGTTCTTGATTGCATCGATTGAATGAAGTGTAAACCAATGAAATGTTTTTAGAAAAATGTAATATAAAACTAGTCGGCTAGAATATGTTTATAAGTAACAGTGGACACCAAATGCAAACAACTGAAATACCCTACTTTTACAGGTTTTTAGCATTTCGAGGGCTTGGATGAAGCCACAGAGAATAATTTTCAAATGAAAATTGTAAGAATAAAATCTGTAGCAACTGTACGTTTCCAGATTTAACATTTGTTTTTAAAATATTTCATTTTGAAAATTTACTATTAATTTGTTTTTATCTTATATCTGTTACAAATTTAGACATAAAGATGTTCTAACATGTCTTTATAGGCTCTTTGAGATGTAATTCACTTTTTAGTCTAGTTAATTAGTAGCATACACAGTAGGAGTAAAGTCTGTTTAAATGACCAAAAGTAGTGAAAAACTTGGTAATTATTACAAAAAAAAATCTTTTGTATGACGTCATCATTCAACGCACGTATAAAATGCATGAATGAAATATACATTTTAAAATAGTCTGTCTTATTCAGTTTTAAAATATGGTCATGTAAGGTCGAACTCTAAAAGCTTTAGATGAGTTTGACAACAAATAAACAGGTAGACGCTACAATTTTATTATATTAGATACACTTCTAATATGGGAGACAGCAAAGAGATGTGCAGATTTAGTCAATATGGTGCACAGCCAAACTGTTTGGGTGGTTAAATAAAATAACACTATGCTTTCAGAGGCTGTAACTTTGTGAACACCTGAACATGTTATCATGTTCATTATATACAGGGAAGAAATTACAGTTTCTTAAGGTACGTTTCTTTATTATGCAAGGTTTATTTGCAATGTTTGAAGAGATTCGCAAATGATTTATGATGGTGATATTATGTGTTGTATTGAAGAGGGAAGTGTTCGCTTACCTGTTTTGCCCACTTGAAAGCTGTCATAGTGGGGCACTTGCTGCACCAGCGTCTTGAGCTCCGAGTCCGGCAAAATGAAAGGATCCTTGTTGACGAGCTCTGCTGCTTTGATGAAAGCGATTTCCCCAAGCTGCTCGTCTGACTCGAACAGTCCCCCTGATTCCAACAAAAGCCGTTACCAAAACACACTTGCCACCCTCAATTAATGTTTGTTTAAATCTTTAAGCTGACCAATTCTGATTATCTCTGGTAAAGCTTCATTTAGTGGAATGTGTGATGAAATGAATAAGTATACGATGAACAAAATCATTTTAAATATGCCTTTATCCGACATCGGGTTACATAATTGTTAGAAAAAATAATAGTGCTATTGCGAGGAAATCTGAGTATTGACTAAACGGTAGCGTACTGTTGACACAGAGAACTGAGAACTATTTTAGCCCTGGCACTGGGTCAACTAGGATCAGCTCAAGCGTCCACCCCCACCCCTTGAGTCAGCAAACACTTGGAATACTTTTCAGTGATAACTAAACGGAGGAGGTTATAATGAGCTAACTCAGTATCAATAAAATTTTTTAAAAAATGAAACCAGTAGACGTACAAATCTGGGAAACTGAATTGGAATAAAGTTATTTCGATAAGCAATATATTATTTACTTACCATAACAGTCTTTGTTGAATCTACATAAAATTAAATATCAATGATCAATCCACAATATGAAATGGGAAATAAAGACTAAGAGCTTTCAAGCGTAACAAGCGATCTTCGTCAGAGTCAAAAACCCAACTGTTTGGGTTTTTTTAATTTGGTTTTCATCAAATTGAAAAATTAAATATATGAATGATTATATTATTAGTTTACTGTATTTTCTAAAATACTTGGTAAACATGAGCACTTAATGATTTTTTGCTGGTGTCTGATGAGATCTGCACTTATGCGCTTCCCGTTCCTGTTGACAGGAGTTCAATGCTAGCCCTTTCATTCCTTATCAACTTTGGCAAACAATGCAAAGCTAAGAGTAACGAGCCTTTAACTGTCTGGCACTTGCTACCGATTATACTGATATTTGTTATTATATCTTTAATGATATTTAATGAGAAATTTCGTTTGTTAATTAAACAAAGTTTATTTGGTTTAAAAATGAAATAACATTAGTTAATTCTTTTGTTAATTACAAGACAGTGATGCCAAAAAATAAAAAAATAGAAATACTCAATAAATAAGTAATTAAAATAAGGGCTTTATTCAACACCTCCCTCACTGGTTGACTTTACAAATTTGCAACTTTCTGCAAAGTATTGAATACTTCGTTTAGAAAGTGCCTTGTCTGCATATCAGCTATCTGATTATCTGTGTCCTTCTGATGTCTCCTTCACTGACTGGCATATCAAATTGTTACATGTGAGTGGGGTCTCTAATTCACTTGTTTTTGAGAAAAGTAACTTAAACTGATAAATGAAAGGGTCCTGTAAAAAAGCACACTGTAATGAAATTTATTTCATATAATTGAGTAGTGCTTGTGCAGTTGTCCCCTCCTGAGGTTGGCTGCGACGGCCAGGTTGACTACGTTGGTCTCCAGGAAGAAGTCGGTGGCGACGATGTTGAGGGCGCCCGCGGGGGCGTTGGCGACGCCGGAGGTGACGGTGGAGCTGGCCGCGTGGGCGAGGTGGCGCAGGCCGCCCCCGGGCTTGAAGACCAGGTCGAGGGGCGAGGGCGTCAGGTGTGCCATCAGGGCCCACACGTGCCCCCCGCCCGCGCTCCCCGACGACACCACTGCCTCTATGAACTCCTTCAGCTCCTCCTCCTTTTGTTTGTTGCCCCATACTTGCCGCACTGCTGGCCACAACCATTCGTTTCCTAAATGTCAACAACAAGGTTTATATGCTTAACTACAGCAGCCGTAGTCATGTTGAATACAACGGTTTCTATAAGATCACCGAAGTTAAGAAACATTGGTTATGGATACCATTATTATGGGGTCACCATGCGGTAATGTGACTCACCCATAGTATTAGTGGTGCCGTTAAAAAAAAATGACTTTCTACGACCCGAAAGGTCAAGCCTGCCTAAGAGTGGGTGTTAGAAAGAAAAATGTCTTCTACTACTACTATGCTTCTGCAATATGGGCTTAGAACATTTACTGCCGATATATCTTTAAACAATGACTGTCAGGAATTGTCTGAAGTAATAAATTTCTCATCATAGTTTTCAACGAAGGAAGCCTTGATAACAAATGCTCCTCGTATCTGAGTTGACAGGAGTTACACCGAGCACTTTCTACGAATGCACTTTAGCGGCCATAGACTGTGTGTTGGCTAGTAAATACTTGAGGTTAATGAACTAAAGCTAAATTCTTTAGTCCATTTTAGTAGATTTAGTAGATAAATGAAATATCTACTCGAAATATAAAGAACAACAAGCTTTTCCAAGGTATTGTTCTCGGAGATGGAATTTAATTACCTCCCTCCTTGCTCCCTAGAAGGTTTAACCAGCTGGTAATAAGCAACCAATAAAAGATGTCCTTAATGTGCTTAGAAAATTATTTCTAATAATTTATCAATAACCATTCATAAAATGTATAAAAAAAGCTTTGATTATTTATAAAAATAACTTGTTTGTTAAAAAAAATTAAAAAAATTGTTGTACTATACTTTCATATGTCGTTGAGTTAGCAAACACATTATAGCTAAAAAAAAATAATTCTTAAAGTAGTAATCTCAAAATATATATGTAAGAGTTTTTGAAACGAAATTATTTCATCGTAGAGCTGTTAGATATGAAACAACAAATACTAGAAGAAAGAGCATTTGAGTAATTATTGTTTAATTAATATAAACATAAATGAAAAATATCCCTAAGACATCTGATACAATGATATAGTTTTATAAGTGGTTTCTAATAATTCTATCTATCTAATTTCTATCTAATAAATAAATATGTTCTAATAATCGAGAAATCATTGTTATTCAAATGACCAAAGACTCTTACCAAAAATAGGGTACACCACATTGTCAGTCCATAGGAAGCATTAATGTTTAAAGCCTACTTGCATTCAGTTCAAGTACTACATTGAGTGAACTCCCTACTACATAGCTGTGATGGAAGTAGAATCACCATTTTACGGAGAATTTATGTGAGCAATCAAAGAATGATTTTTTAACTAGAAAAACGACCCGATATTTCAAGATTTAACTTCTTAAAAGATCCATTATTTAGAAAGTTTCGTCTTTTACACCTTATTCACTGATGAAAGTGCGGATACAGTGGCACCTCTGCGTTCAAACGACTTAGACCTCGAACAAATCAGAATTCGAACTGAGATGTAGAGAGAATTATACCTTTATAATTTGAACATAATTTTGGAACTCCAACAGTCATTCAAATACGATTGCAGCCGTTAATTAACTAACAAAATAAGCTTAAAAATATTGGTAAGCAAAACAGAGAACTTCGGGCTGTTTTTTTGGATATTATAGTAGTGTTTATAAGATGTCTTCGAGCCCAGTGAATAAGAACTAATGTATAGATGATTCAATCTAAGAACTATAGAATGAATTACAACAATTAAATGCAAGAATAATTAGTGTTGGTACAGAATCTAGCACAACTGAAATTATGACCACTGGAGACTGCTCTCAGAAAGGTGTGCTACCGCACCATCATAAGTTGTGAATACGCAATAATAGGCGATGACTTTGTTATTACATATCAGCAGATGAATGCTTGAGGTACTGAATTTGAACATATGAAGAATGCTTTCCACATTAGTGAATGATGGGTAAAGGAGAATTGTCTAGAAATAGATTCAGTTAAAACAGTCCTTATTCCTTCCTCAAGTAGAAAGAGAAGACTTGTTACAGCTATTCATTTGAAATACTATAGTAGCTCTCATATGTATATAGAAACATTGAAATTCCTTTAGATAAAAAACTAAACTGAAGAAGCTTTGTTCCAAGATACATTCCAAGGCTATAAAAAGTATTTTTCTACATGGAATTCTTTAGTCGATGGTATGATCTTGACCACAAATCTACATTTTTGGCTATAATAATAACATGTCAAATTGTTCTAGATCGATAATTTCCAGTTTTTGACAACCGATTAAATAGATTTAGCGACATTAAAAGAAAATAAATTATTATCAATTATATATGAATTTGATATAACCCAAATTAAAATAAAACCAAAACTAAATAGATAGTCAACGATATAATATATAATAATATAACGATAAGACTTTGATATTACATTAACTTATAGCAATCTCGAGTATCATCCAGATTTTGTTTTCATAAGCCAAAATTTGTTGTTATTGTATATCAAGAAAATTGATATACACAAAAAAATCACACTCTAGTTACAGAGAATTCAATGTTCTTATATCATTTCCCTGGACATTTCCCATTATGTTTGTACGGTTTTAATTCCTTATTAAAGTGTTGATAGAAACCCATGGGAATATTCAATATAGGTGTATCTACATTAAGAGTGAAAGAAAAAAATCTTGTGTATTTGGACAAAAAAGAAGTGAAAGAGTGGTGAATGTGTCTATCAAGTTTTTAAGAATCACTTGTTCAAACTAGTTATATCCATATGCATATTCATTGATTTACTAATATATTTATAGAAAATTACTCATTCATTGAAATTACGGATATTACCATGAACTGTTTCGTTGTGGCCATAGGAGATTATGAGTCGCTTATCTTGTTCCCATATCTCATCCAGAGTAATGTCTGCATCTCCTTGATTCGGCAAAATGAAGTCCTTGAATTCTTGGTAGAGAAGCTCTGTGAGAAGAACGTGCCTTGCAGGACGTCCATTAAAGCCGACGGGAAATCGGTGCAGGTCAAGAAAAATAACTTCACCTGGCGATCTCTTCAGGAACTGTTTGAGTTCGTTCAACATTGGGAAGAGTGGTCTCACTTTAATCAAGTCGTGATTTACCCAAAAGCTATCAACATTCACAAAGTCTTAATCAATAAATGAATAACAACTTTGGATATCACTAACAACAATCACAATTGTTGTTAGTGATATGAAAAAAATCAAATGAAAATAAATAATCTGTCAAATGTTTATGCACATTAGTGATGTAAATGTGAATATTAACATCACATTATATATAACAGTAGAATATTATATATATTAGAGAATGAATTCGCTCTCTTGAATAAATAAATAAATATAATTAAAGTTAAAAATATATAATGAGATTTCATAATAAACAAGTGAAATGAAAATCAACGTCTAATCCACAATTTGTAATTCAGAAATGAAACTAATATATTTCAAACACAAAACAGGTCTTGATGAGATCGAGTGTAACTCCCTAACGAAGACCAGGTGTTTTGGTTGACGGATCTTAGGTCCATTTCTGAATGTATTAATATTGTTTAACAGCTAATCTCTATAACACCTCTTTCTTACCTTCTGTAATATTAATATTGTTGCTAGAGTGTGTTTTTACCATTGGTGCATGCAAGGTAGTTCTGAGCCGTTTTTCCTTATGGGGTAGTAACCCACTCTTAAATCAAAGTATCTAATGCCGTAGACAAGCTGGTTCCACAATGTCTGGTCTTGCGTCAAGATGTATTTGTTAGAGATGTCTTTCTGAGTCAGTTGTCGACCACGCTTGTAGCAGCCAGAGTTGTGGGTGCCGGGAATTAACAGTGATCTCAAACCAAGATTCCCTATAGTCAACCTGCAATGAACAATCACTCCTAGCAAATAATACTTTTCTTAGTATTGTTCTATAAACATTTAATTTTTAATCATTTTTTTTGCTAGAAAATTACAAAGAATAACATTGAACTTTCCCAAGTTAGATTTAAATTGTAAATAATGATTAATATGACTAGGTAGGCGTCCTAAGAGAGTACTAAAAGTCAACACTGTTTTTAAGCGACAATCTAATAAGGCTCTAAGCCCATTTCTTTCCTAATAAGGCTGTAATGACTCTGCTTTCATTCTTTCCGGCAATATCGGATCAGAGGTACCTGAATTTTTGGATTTCCCAGTTCTCTGGACTCCTTAATAAATATTAAACAATATAATAAAACGTTAAAAACGCATTGAAAATTAATAAGCGAAGATAGATATTACTACACTTCTATAAGAGTGTATAATATAATTATATTAATAGACTAGCAGACGTGCCCGTCTTTGACAGTTATTTAACGAAAATTCAGAGCTGATACGTGGTATTCCAAAATATTATTAAAAATGATAGAATAGTAGAAATATCATTACTAGTGTAGCCCATTACTGCTATTAGATCTGGAGTTTCTTTTACATTTTGCAGCTTTGGATACTGAACTCAAATTTGATTTTATTCTAGGCATACTTTTTATTTAGTACGATAGGTAGGACTCACTGTTTTAAAAAAGCAAATTATAATAAACACCAACGATATTAAAATCAACCAACAATATCTACTTGCTACAGAATCAGGCTTCTAAAAATATTTTGTGTATTTTTTTTTTAGCTGTATACCTGTGTAGCTAGACAAACACAGTTTAAAAGTCCATAACTTTGCTTCTACCTTATTTCCAATTTCCAGTATATTCAAATCTTAGTTAGACATACACAAATTTTCTATCAAAGTTTCATCTCACTATAACTTATGGAGTCTGAGTTTGCTTGTGACAAAATTTGGACAAACAAACAGACAGACATTTTTCTCAGGTTCATTCGGTTTCTGTAAGTTATAAAATGTAAAGGAAACTTGAAATAAGTTAGTCCTAAGCAAAGTTTAATGCTTAAGTTCCAAAAACGATTGTTAAATAAAAATGCTGGCTTTGGAAGTTTGATTTGAGCCTGGAAAATCGGAAAAATACATTATATATATATATATATATATATATATAACGAGTTAACAGTAAATATGTGAAATAAAAAAAACTTCGTATAAACAACAATAAAATTTCCAAAAATGAGACAGAGATCTTTCGTAGAAAAACTTGTTAAGTTTATTCTATAACACAATTCTGGAGTCATTAATTTTACCTGACTTATATTGAGAGAATTTATTTTTCATTCTTCTCTCTTTTTAATGCCATAATTTGTAAAGTAATATATTATTTACTGTTTCCTTTAATATTTATTTGAATAATTCGTCATGAACTGAAATTAACAGGTATTCCAATTTTCACATGTGTGCAAATATTTAAACAAGAACATCAGAGTTTTATAAGTATATAGTTTAATACTGATACATTGTGTTAAACTACCTGTTATCGTACATCCAAGTAGGTCTTATTTTGATGCAATCTAAGAAATGGTTTTCCTTGTTGCGGAATGTTGCAACCCAGAAAGGAAGGCAGTGGTCACCCTGACTTACGTTCGATCCATCATCCTTCAGTTCCCAGCCACCAGGAAATTCAGGGTTTCCCAGGCTTACGTTAGTTGTAATTCTTTTGCCCATGTTTTCAGTAGAGGGCACTCGAAAAACTGAAAAAAATAGGAAAAAATCACAGAGTTAGGTTACTTATGTTTGTGTAAATACCCACTGAGCAGCAGGAGGTACAGAGACAAATTCAAGATATGTTTCTGTTATTTCCAAATTGTCAGGTATACATTAATAGAATATTTTAGTGTTGTAACTTTGGTAATCATTAATTACCTTACTACCTACTCCTATAGAATTTTTGGTTTTTTTAATTAAAGTTCATATTCCAATTTTAAATCATTTACTAATGATATATTATTATGTGATAAACTTGTTTTTTTTATTTTTGTATAGCATCATCAGGATTGTACGAATAATCAAGTCATATAATATGTCAACAGGTAGTTACCAATCGAACAAGAAATAATTTACAACTATTACAATATGGCCTCAGACGACAGAATCTGATAGAACTTCAAGGATAATGTTAATTATTGTAATAATTGTATATAATGTTTTGTTTGTTTTGTCACTATTAGTTGACGTATGTCTTGATTTTAGTAGAGCCTTGATAATATTAGAGAAATATAGCCGATCATTCATCGAAGTAAATTATGTTTTTGTTTTGTTTGTGTTTTTTCCTGATTTTTTTGTGGTTACAAAAATTGTATAAGTTATATTAAAGTATATATAAATATATTATATATTATAAAGCGTATTTCCGCGACCTCAAAAAAATCATGAAAGATTGAAACACAGACAAAACAAAGACACACTTCACCTAGATCAGGGATCAATGAATATACTGGAGATCGATAAGTTCAATCAAGATGTGAAAGAGAGGTCAGTAAATATTAAGTCTTCATAGTTTAGTTTTTAAAACCATAAATACACGAAACGATTTTGAAATGGTGTTGATAAGTAGTAGGCACATGACTGAAGCTGGTTTATTGTATGCTAACGCAATTTTGACATAACAGAACAACAGAGTAAATTTAGAAAAAAGTTTGATTTCTAGCAAAAATTCTCTGTTTTTGAACCCAACATGAACACTCTTACTGCTGCTCACCAAGGGCATTCTTCTGATTAATGTCACTCGTTTTAGAAAAATTCAAATTTTGTGCTATTCTGTAGTAGTAAACTATTAGGTAAGACCTTCAGAGTTTACCTTAGAGCAAGTGAATACTAATCAATTGCCAATAAACTACAAAACATCAAGGCAATGAATCTTTTAAAAAAATGAGCAACAAACATCAGTCAAAACAAATTACTAACAAATTTGGTATCACATGTTTTTATTATATACATCTCTTTAGATTAATTAACCACAGATTATAATTGTGTGTAATCCATTAGTAGTAATACACTATATAACATATTTCAATGCTTCTTTAAACTATTTATTTGAGTGTATTAAATAAAAGTAATTGTGGTGAAAGGGCAGAAAATAGATTAAAACACATGGAATGTAACACCCAAAGAAAGGTCCTTCAGATTTCATCCGGAACGTGACGCTGAAAGAAAGAGAGGAATGCAACACTCACACCAAGAAAGGTCCTTCAAATTGCGACAGAAATGGGTAAGAGGAGCAGTAAAGTATTCAAAGAACCCTCTCTGAACACTCCAATAGACAGCTCAACAGTGCGGAAGGCAAAGATTACAATGGCTACATTTAAGTCATGAAAGTAATAAAACCCTTGTAGTCTAACCGCATAATGAGCTTTGTGTACAGCAAAAACTACCAGGTCAAACAAGTAAACAATGCAAATATACATTGTAAACAAACACGCTATTGTATGAAAAAACCAACAGATGGCGGATTTAATTCAAGTTGCCTGGTATCTATTTGTGACAACGTTAGTGTCGTACACACTATATAATTACAAACTTTACTCATTAACAAACAGGACATTTAAAACATTCTAAGAACTCTTATGTTTTTATAATAGTGGCTTAACCCTTCAAAAGATTACATCAACTTGATAAAAAAATGGACAAAGTCCAAATTGCAAAAACATATGTGGTGAATTATATCATAAAATACCAACTTTATATCCTACAAATGGTAAAATATAAAAAAAAATGCTGAATTTAGCGTAGTTTGGTATATACTAGTCAGAATACACATCATTGAAGTGTATTAATCTGGGTTATCAAACTAGGTTTGATACACAGTTTACAGTTAAATACCAAAACTACACGAATGGAAATATAGATATATATTATGGGACAAAAACGGTCAGGAATTTGAAAAAAAACCTTTTTTTTTACTCATAGTGGGTTGGGAAAAAATATGTGTATTAAATTATTCAATTTTAACCAGTAAAAGGCTTGAATCAGTTTTGTTTCTCTTGCGCAATCAGTCATCGAAATCATCATTGATAAGTCTGATTTTGTTTTACGTTTAAGATAGCATGGAATGTTTCTTCAGTTATAATCTATTTTTTAACACTATTTCCATTCCCTTTTTACATTCAAAATAGCTATGCTTCTACTGTGGTCAAAGTTTACCCTAGAGCAAGTCACAACTAATCAATTACCAATAAACTACAGAACATCAAAGTAATGAATTCTTTTTAAAGAAATGAGCAATAAATAAATATCAATCAAAACAAAAGACTCAGTTTCATCGATTGTTATGACCAAATTTTACCGATAATCAAAAGATCAAAAAAAATACCTTAATATTTTTTCACCTTAATGGATGATACAGAAAAAATCAGTAAGCTGTAGCAGAGTTCTCACGATACTATGTGCTCAACTCAGTGCCTCAGTTCCATAACAACCTCTATGTTCTGGTTAAAATAAATGATATATTGGTTAATACCTGGAATTAAGGTTGCAGTGGAGTTAGAAGTGAAGAGAGCAACGTTGGAAACTTCTTCATTCCAGTTGATTTGAATCTCTCGGTCAACAAAGCAACACACGTCATCGTCTCTGTAGAGGGATGAGACTGTCAGAAAAGATTCCGGTACCTTCAGCTCATCGCAGTCACTTCTGCCTGTCCATACATGCTTAACTTAAAGAGGTGTAAAAATCAAATAATAATGAATGTGCAGTATTCTGATTTAAGGAAGAATATTGAATTCAATAGTGAAGTGAACAGAACTGATGCAATATCTAAAATCTCATTTGAGAGGTGTCAAACTCATTATGGTCTGGGAACCGAAGACAGCTTAATCTAGTCTCAAGCGGGTTAGAGCAATAGGTCATTCCAAAATTACATAAAACTAGCAGTAAGTGACTTTTTTCTCTAAATTAGTACTAAACTAAAAATTAGTGCAGAGGAGAATAAGTCAGTTATAAAATTATTTATTAAATGAATTTTCATTTTAGTAAATTAAATACATTATGAGCAACCTAATACCTTAAAAAAGTAAGTGCAACTTGAACAACTTTTTTCAATTTAACATTTATTTAAGTGCGTTATGCACAAAACAGATCAGAGTAATAGTAATATTGTTGCATATCATTTAGTCACAGCTTTGTGGAACGAAATACACTGTTTTTTCAACATGTGGAAAGTTTGAAGGAATGAATATCAATACTCTCATTATTCGGAACAGAAAATGCCAAAAATGGCTTCACTTAGCTTTTTAGTTTGTGATCTAAATCTGCCGATATTTACGAAGTCCTCTTTACCACTGTATTTCTTGTCAAGCTAGTACTGGTAAAAGCATGTCGCTTCTCGGAGCTCACAATTTCGACAGCCATAAGCTTGCAGTTTTTGACGAACTCTCCATCGCAGTACGACTTTGATGTTAATGCTATTTGACTCGCAATTACGTAGTTGACTTTCATCACTGGCTTCTCGACTACGGGTAAAAAACAGATTGTAGTTTCCTTAGATACACCATCTCTTCATTTACCTTCTGTTATCTCAGTTCTCCGTGTTATCTGTTGTATTTTTCACCATGCTGAGTTTCATAATGGTGCCGAATATTATATTCTTTAAACACCGAACTTATTGCTGGCACACGGGTTTTCCATTCACTTCCGTGAACATTTCATTCACCTCCATTTTTCTTGAAAAATCAGACACTCTGTATCCACCTCTCTCCTTTTTGACTGAGATATTCCACAGGCGAAGGTGCAAGGATAATATAATAATGCAGATTTATTCCCCGGGCCTTGCCAAACTCCCGGGTGGCCGGATCCTGCCCGGGGACCGTATGTTGAACCCCTCGTGTAGAACATCTACAATTAATTTTACTGTTTAGGCGGAAATTATGAATGCAGAACTTACTCTAATAGCATATATCCTATAATTGTAACTAATCAAAAGAGGTTGTGATATTGGTTTCATGCAAGAATGTCAACAAAAACTTGAAAAATTATTTACATTCTATTTACGTAAAAATTTATTATAATAAATATTTATGAAAAAAATAACACTTATTAAATCCTTTTTGACATTTTTTCCAGTTTTTTAAGGTGGATAAATTAAGTAGATTTTTAATAAAATTGATTGTAGCTTAATTGAGAATATTTCAACGATGGAATACAGTAGCAGAAGTATGTAAGTAATGGTCATGGACTAATAATTAGGACCAACTTCGTTACATAGTAGTTCTCTACCAGGCAGACGTCTTTTAATTCCCAGATTAAGACTTGCTCCAAGTGAATCTAACTTGTCATTCACCTTAGAGAGAATTAAGTGTCCTATTCGTTTATATATGCTATGGCACTATAAATAAATTCGCTGTAGTCAAATAGGGGCAAATATGTATGTAGGTGGAACTTACCTCTACCAGTGTTCGGTCACGGTCAAGTATGCATCCTTTTCAAGAACTCGCAAATTATGAGATGTAAGCGTTAGTTTATGGACAAGACAGACAAGGAAAGATAAAAGGATTTAACTTAAGCCAGGAACATTGCCTACCGAGAAGTGCGAACCTGAAGGAGTAGATACATGGACGTAACACTGTAGCACAAATGAACACAGGGCTATCGTATGACTAAAAATCAGATTAGCTGTCTTTCTGTACTAAAACGTTTTTCTGTTATAAATATAGTGAACAGATAAATTTCCAGTTACAGATTACAAATATCAATTACTATACTATTTCAGAATTTCTAGCATTAACTACCCTTCAATTCAATAGAATGTGAAAAACTTTGATAAACATACTTGAGTGTTAAAACTCATAATTTTTTTTATTATTTTGTTTTAATTACTTTTATAAATTAGTTATTATTTTAAGAGACTACTTCATAGCTCTCCAACTTAAACACAATTATATATCTAATGTTCATTTTAAACTATTTCAGGTACCGTAATTATTGACTTAATGAATATTTTTGGCGTATTCTTTGGTTTTAGAATTAATTGTTACTTATTAAATATCTTTCTGTTTTAGGGATGAGGTTTTTAATGGACTGGGTGGCAGGAAGGCTGACTGCTTGGCGAGGCATGTACTATGCTACAAGGATAAAGTGTGTTCTGACCTGAGAAGACAGCGAGACTCAGGAGCAACACAAGCAAGGCCATGGACGCGAGCTGCACTGAGGCTGCCACTAACCACCGCCTCCAAGTAAGTGGCAGCTTCCTTATTCATGCCAATGCGTCGCTTATTAACAACGGCCTTCTATTTATGGCTAGCGTCTTCAGTTGAGTCTTTAAATATCTCAAGTCAACTTCAGGCTTCTCCCAAAGAAAATGTCAACATATAAAGATGTATACACTTAATCATTTTGAGTAAGCCAGAATTTAAGAATTTCTAGGTAAACTTATCAACAAAGTAGTGTGCTCTAATTTAAATAAAAAATGTGATAATTATCAAATGAACTACACTTTTAAATCTTCACAAAATGGGAGGTTTTATGTGTTGACATTATTGTTAGCTTCATCGTGAAACAAATATTACTGGTACCACTAATATTTTTCATACTACCCCAGCAAGAAGTAAAAATCTCTGATATACAGTGGATTATTTATTTACTGAATTATATTACTATATTAAGACATAAATTAATCACAAACAATTAATCATAAGCTATTTTGAAAACAAATCTTCCTACCTCTGCTATTAAACATTCCCACACCTTCTTATTGTTATTACCTTCTTTCAAGAGCTTTCATAAAACATTGAAACATTTCGATACACAGAGGTAAAATTAGGCTAGGTTTAACTGTTTACAGACTATATTACATGTTTATTACAGTGAAAAAAATCCATTAGTCTACTGTAGGAATGTGTGGAAAAAGTTATTGTTTATCCAAAAAAAAAAGCAATGTCACATAAAAGGAAATGGTTGGAAATGAAGCCATGGTTCTGTGAGTTAGTCAGATCCATGGAGGATAGCATTAGTTGTCTACATTCTATTCAGCAGTAGTGGACCATGCCTTATCTCATATAAGTAACTCACATTGGTTCTTTCAAACGTGGATCCCGTTCAGAATGTATATCATTTCTTTTAGCACGTTTTGTTATAGGGGTTTCATTTTCACTATGTTTGATTTTTTATTTTGTTAAGCCAGAAAATATTTATTTTAATGCCTAAACAGGCATTGAAAATGAATCATTATTCACTTTTAACATTTCACTATTATCTCGAGATACAGTGAAAAATCTGTGATACAAAAATACAATGCCTGTTAAGAAAACCCAAAAAATAATGAAGTCACGAAAACTAACCGGCATGTATTGAGGGTATATGTTAAACTGTTATTATATATTTTATTTTGTGTGATATCATTTATAATGATCATTCTAATTTTAACTACGTACAGTTACTCCAAGTCAAAAACTCGTTGCATCTCCAACTGAAACTCTTTCCTAGAACTGTTTTATAATAAAGCGCTGTCGAGATCTAATATTTCTAACAAAAACTAAGAGTTTTACACTTATTTATCAGGATATGAGACCTCCTCATTTTCTCACAAATATTTTAATTCGTATTTTAAAACAAGCCATAACATTTAATCAAAGTCCTTTCATTTATCACCGTTAGTATTTTAACAAGATAAAATTTGCTTACCCAGAATTGTAGTATATATCATTTTTTTACGAATAACGGGTTAATAAAACAACTCATTGTGTCAAACACTTTTATGTTTTTTTACTTTCTGTAGAAAAAAATATTAAACATCATTAAATATATATAATACAAGAATGCAGAGGTAGATACGGTTCATTAAAATCTAAATTATTCCATTAGTGTACACTTAGTAATATCAATTATATGTTAACTAACTTTACATACTGAACTGCCTTTTTACTTTTACCATCGTTTAACAATACATTGAATTGTCTGAAAATAGAAATATTGACACCTTGATTTTACTCCAGTAGTTTGAATTTGTTAAAAAAGTTATGAATACACAAATGATTGACAATATCTTTTGACTAAAAGAATGGAGAAGACAGTCATGATCAGCACAAGGAATAAAGAGAGTAACATCAAGTGACTATGCGAATTGCCTGACCATTAGTTCAACTAACTTACCAAAACACTGGTCACATTAAAAAACAAACATCACAGACAAGTTGGTACTTACTATATAATATATAAATACAAATACTCCTTAAAATAATACCTTATAAATATCAAAAACACGACATATATATATAAATAATTAAAATTAAATTTGTACTATAAGTCTAACAGTCAATGTACAGGTTGTAACCATATTTACAACAACAGTACAAAAATAACAATGTAAAAAATCTTTTAAGTTTTTCATCATAAAAGAGGTGTAGAAGTTATATTTAATGTTATTACGATTCACAAAATGGAAAGTATAATGAAGACAATCAGAAATTGTATATAGTGAGAACACAGATCTAAACTCATATACTGAAAAATGAAAATAAACTGTTGGACGCTTAAAGGATTTTGCAGTTCTACTTCTCTATTTTAAAATAAATTACAATATCTTTTATGTAGCTGGGAAACTGATCATAGTTTAAAAGGTTATTAACTGAAGTTCAAAATATGATCAAAGTAGAAATTTATTTGAGTAAAACAAAATTCAAGTCATTTGTTGCATCCGTGTTGATTGTGTTGTAGAAAATGAAACAAAATGATTGCTTACACTTTACATCTGTTTAGAGCATATTGAAAGTAGCCATAAAATTACTTCAAGAAATATGTTATAATCCGTGAAATATTTTTCTTATTTTCGGAAGACATATTGTGGTGAATTCTTTATTTTTCGTATTTATTAGTTCATAATTTAAGTTTTGATAAATTACAGAGGGATTTTGTATATTTCATTTTCTAAATATCTTAATATAGTATGTGGATTAGGTGGTAGTCTGACGTGAGTAGTCACCGAGTGAAGTGTTGTCTACCGGGAGAGGAGTGTATTTACAGCAGGATAGCTATGGCGTGTTCAGCTCGCCCCCTGAGTGAGCAGGTTCAGCAGTTCATCGTGGTCCATGTTGTTGAGCGTGTTTATGTCCACACCCAAAGCGTTTGCCACACTCGACATGTCCAGCCCGAACGACTTCAGCAACTCAATGAAATCCATTTCTTCACCTAAAATCATCTAATGTTAAATCAACTAACGCTGAAAGCATAATTTAAGATGATACTAGCAAAGTAAGCGGGACTTGCCTGTGAAGGGATTGTGTAATTTGGGACAGGAGTTGTTGCACTGGGGCCAAGAGCAGCGCTCGACCAGTTTGTGTCTGCACAGATGAGCTTGCCTCTGAGGTCTTGCTTGCAGAGCCAGGGCTCCGCTGGCCCCGACTTGGGACGTCCAGCCTGACTTGTGTCTCGTCCTGCGTCTCCTCTCTTCAACACAAACCTCACAGTCACATCTTATTTTAAGCAAGGAAACTCTGCTATCATTTAATCTAGTGCAAAGCTTTGTTCTGTCACAGGAAATCTAGTTGTAACCTATAAATAGTAGTGATGTGTATTCAGGGGAGGCAGGGGGCAGAGGCTCCCTCCCCAGAATCATTCCTGTCATCATGAGAGGAAAAAGAAACAAAATAATAAAATAACATAATTATTAACATTTGTCCTCTGAACTATGATTTTAGTGGGGTTGTTAATGAATTTGGACCATTTTTATAGTAAAAATCACGGAAAATTCTGTATTTCCTGATAAAATAAACGGAACTCCTTCGGAGACGAGAGTGAGGCATGGACAGCCCGAGCCTCCCTTCAGATTGCGCAATCACTCACAAACTCGATTGCAAATGTCTCCTGCTTGTTCCTATTTCTGTGTAAGTTTTCAATATGATGGTTGAACACATTTTCATGTTATAAAAATATACGTCTTCTTTTCCATGGTTTTCGGTAATATATTACACAATGTGTGTAATATTTACATATATCTCATTGATATGACATAAATCCACAGCGAAAATGCTTGAATTGAGGCAGGCAGTACTTTCTGGCTCAGGAAAGCATCTCGTTTGCTCCTATTTTCTCATCTTATTCCATTGGCATCCTACTGTATATCTGTAAATGGGACTTGTGAGTCAGTGTTTCCCCAACCACAACTCTCGCTCCATGCCACTGATAAATACCTTACATGAAAGCAAGGCACTTCCTTAGCCGCCCAATAGAGTGCATGCATCTACACTGGCTTCCCTAATTAGAATTACTAGCACTAATAAGCAGTAACTGGGACAAAATAAACTTACTTAGCCCTTCTTCAGTTTAATTACTTTAATTGATCAATTTGTTTTAACATAGCTAATACATTTTGTCATTTGTTAAAAACAAAGCTAATTTACATTAAATCGTTTGTTTAGAGCTATTGATAAACGCTTGAAAGGTGTATTGCTTGTGAATAACTAATTCAATAGTGAAAGGAGATAACATTGACATTAATTAAATCCTATGATTCAGCAATTCAAACTGCCAGTTATAAAATCTGAAAGGATAACGATTGGAAACTCGACTGACGTATGTTATTAATCAAATCATTAAATGGCATGAAAGTAATTAGCATTGCTAATTCATTTATAGCTACTCTTTGAACTGCTGCCGGCTAAAGCTTTATCCCTCACAGAATGCTTTATCACAGCTTTGGTCAATTCAACTGGTGGATTATCGAGTAGATCAACTATTATGTATTAGTTAAATAAACTTCAATTTGTTTAAACATAAAATATTTTTTCCATATCGAATATTTTCAATTTGTCTGATTAGATGAAATATAATGTAAAATGTTGCTTTTGTTATTTCAATAGTAACACAGAGAAAATTCCAAGTTTCAGTCTAAGAATGATCTTTGAAGGATTTATGATAAATTAACATCTAATATTATATGCAATTATTTCATTTAACTTTATTTATTTTTCAATGTTTTATTCTAATGGTTTGTAACATGGTTTGATGTAAATGGGTTTGTTATTTCTTATACTTAATAATCATCAAATATTTTTTTTAGTTAATTATTGGTTGTGATCCTGATTTAAGAAGGAAATTTATGAATGCATTATTTACACCTCAAGAGACAATTTAAGGTGAAAAAATTCAACAAGTGACATCAGCTGGATTTTGCTACATATTAGTTATCATTGTTTAGAGAAAAATCCAAAGTTTACGAAATTTCTTTCAGGCAATAGACATATTAAATTAAACAGGAAATTTCAAATTTGAAGAGTGACCACTGAAGCCGAGGGTCCCTTGGCGGGAGGGGGGGAGGAAACGAAACCTTTCATGTAATTTATTATTATTGTTTGTAATTATCATCATTCTTTGTTGACTTTTTCTCCTACAGAGTGTGGGGGGGATTAGCTTATTTGAGTAAAATCTGGAGGGAAATTAAAGAAGTCCTTTTGATCTTAAAAACAAGGTACTTATAAAGCAACGCACCGTAGGTTGTTGCAGTGATATAACATCCAAGAAACCTTCTATGTAAAATCATATTGCAGTTATCAACCTGTGGTCTAACTTGTTCTGATTTACTATCATTGTTAGTTCCCTCGGAATGTTTATTGGCATCACCTCACAGTTATCTCACCTTCTTCTCCTTCACCACCTCTCCGTCGGATTATTCACCTTCTCTGTTTCTCAACTTGCACCTCACTTTCAATTCAAAAATGAATCACATCATCATCTATAAGGTTTTGCGTCCAAATTTTTTCCTTAAAGTCTAACACTAATAAATATCATACTGTTATTTTTCCATCATATCGCTTTCCCAGTTCATCACTAAATCGTTACTTTCTGAGTCTAGGAGAATGTCCTATATCCTGAATTCTGCTTATTTTAACTTTTGCCTTTTTGCCTACAAAAGAAACAGCTTAGTTTTGAAGCCAGTAATATCTTTACTATTGAGGAGACGTCGCGAAGAGACTAGTTGACTCTGTTCACTGAGAATTCCTTTCCTTTTCTTCTTTAATAATCCTCTTCTTTTTACAATCGCCAATGTTTTTTTTTTGTTTAGGGTTTGGTATTTTTAGTTTAATTTCAATAAAATTTTAAGAGAAATAAGCTAAGAAACAAGTTACTCATTTAACTAACACAGCGCAGGGTAGTTGCAATACTCACTGCAGAGGTTATAATAAATGATGTTATACATACTACTTTTTAATTCTATTATTAATTTCGTCTACTCTTGACAATAATATTTCTAATAAACTCAGGGAATGTGCCAATCATGGAGGGAAGATGGCCATTCTCCTGTTCCTTTACTCTTACTTAAACTATACAACTTTATAGAGGATGTTCACAATACAGCTGATTCTTAACTTATTATGACTAGTAGTTTTAATATACATCTACAAACAAACCAGTTCAAACAATTCACAACTCTATGTTTGTTCAACATACGGCAGAAAACTCAAAGCAACATGTTGGCATCCGTGATTTTAACATGCCAAGCAATATGCAAATCCGTGATTTTGGAAGGTAACGTTAGTCCCATTGGTGATCCAGCCATTGCGAAACCGATCGGGCGACTTCACCAGCGATAGACGAGGTATGACGGTTAATAATAATATCTTATTAATATTTATGTCAAGTTATTCTCGAAAACACCAACAGGAACATATACAAAAAATAAAACGGAATAATAATAATAATCACCCAAAGCCATATGCTTCCTTCTGTTTTTAGTTTTCTGTTTTCTTCTCCTCATTTTAGGTCTATTCCCTGTCACTGTATCTTTTCTGATTGAATTTTTCAACAACTTGCGATTAGTGCCAGGTGAATCAGATAACATACCAGGTATTCTGAAACAAGCCAGGTATAATTTTGATGAATTTTAAACCTTAATTACACTTAGGGGATAAATTAATATAATTAACTCATTAAAGACCCCAACTCTGAATACATTGAGTTAGGAAAAATTTAGGATTCCCAATGTAGAATTTTCATTGTGTGATATCACAAAGGGCCAGTCATTGGCCTATGTGTGTCCTCTGATGGGGTAAAGCAGATAATTCATAAATAAAAATGTACAAAAAGTGGAAAAGATTTAGTAAACAGAAGGAGATGAAAGTAAGAAATCGCACAAAAGATGCTCTTCTGCAGAAGCAATGAATTTGTTACTCCAAAAAATGGAATTAAACATTAAATGTTTTAGCATGTATCCTTTTTTTTTTATTTCAAATAACATAGAGGATGCGCCTGAATAAAGAATAACAAATAAAAATCATCCTGAAGACCATTTGATCAGCATTCGTACGGTTACAATGGTAATTAAAAAAATGCAACGACAATGAGACTCAGCAGAACTTAAATCAAACTGTTAGGAAAAAAATGTGATTGATAGCCAGCGGTGAGGTAGAACATGAAAGTGTTTAAAATTTAACTTCATTAGCCATTTTTGATTTTTCTTTGTGGGTATTCGTTTCTTATATATATATATATATATATATATATATATCAGTTCACAAATGAAGAAAAGTAACACACAGAGAAAGAGACACACTTACAAACTCAAATTTTCGGATGGTTGGTTTCCTGCCGTTGTGTTCTGGCGTGCTTGGTCGCCCATTCTCTTTTCTCCTGAAGACGGATCATCCGAAAATTTGAGTTTGTAAGTGTGTCTCTTTCTCTGTGTGTTGCTTTTCTTCATTTGTGAACTGATTTGCGTCCAGTTTGGATCGTTTTTTTCGAATTTTAAGTGGATTTATATATAAACGTCTAAACCACAGTAAGAAATCAGAAAATGACAAAGATCCTTCAACCAAAAACTAGTGATCTTCGTCAGAGTCCAACTACTTCTATGGCTAAGACTACTTGTTTGGTTGAAAGACCTTAATCATTTTTATGATGTCTTACTGTGGCTTAGACATTGACTTTTATTTTACATTTATTGTGAAATCTTATTATATATATATATATATATATCTTAAAAGATTTTTCTATAGTAGGCAAAAGTTTTGAAATAAACATCAGGAGTCACAATATATCACAATATTGCAGTCATCAGGAGGGCAAAGGTTAAAAAGACAAAAGATGAGGCGATGACTTGTTGGCCAAAGCTTCACATCTTAATCCTTGCCTTCTGATGATAGTTAAATTGAATATTTGAAACTCTAAATTTGATTACCTGTCGTGCGTGATCCCCGACACGTGCTATTAAATTTGTATTATCCATTTCAGATCAATATTTGATGATCCTTGTATACGTTAATTCTATGTATATATAAAACTGAATATTGAAATCTGTAATCATTACCTATTGCTTCGAGACAAGTTGTGTCTCATTCTTGGTCTCCCTTGCAGCTCCCAACATTTTAATGCTTGAGGAAGTGAAATTTCATCAATTTTGAGAAGATGCCAATCTTTCTTTGTTAAAACAGAATGCGAAATACATGAAGGTGCAAATACAGATCTGTAACAATAAATTTTTGTTTGTCAATTTACATAATTTGCAAAGCCAAATTTTATTATTTTTAAAACAATTAAAACGTACAATTGTTAGTAGTTCATATTTAAAAGAGTTTGTTTATTTATAAGAAACATTTGACAGATGAAACATTCTCCACATAAGTACCTGCGAAAATGTAAACCTCCACTCTGCAGTACTAAGTACGAGCATATTGGTGCCAGGTTAGCTCAGTGGTTAACTACTCGCCTATGGGCTGGTAGTGCGGGGTTCGATCCCCAAAAAAAAATAGTACAAGCATGACTAAACCTCAACTTACTCCGAATTTAATCTCCGCTCAAAAATCTATGCACTCAGAAATAGATAAATAATGTAATAAAACATTTTATAGTGACTCACTAAAAAGATGTTCTGGTATGTAAACGTATCACTCATCTTAATTACATTTAAAGGAAGTGCATGATTTAAATATTGACTAGTGACTAGTCACTAGTCCTTCAGAATAATACATTAGATATAGTCATTATTGTGTTACAGGTTAAAAATTAATGATAGCAAACAAATTAGTATACATGGTTTTATAAGGATAAAATATATATTGCTGCTAATTCAGGACTAACTATTAGCAGCTAAAAGGAGAACCTTTTCTAATATACAATCAACAAATTGTTTCAATAATATTAATATAGTAGTAGTATGGTCTTAGGGTATCATAGATATTATTTCTAGATGTTCCATCAGATTTTTAATGAATCGTGAAAGATTTCATTGACCGAATCCAATAAGTCTGTTTATTAACTGACCTTTCAAGTGAAAATTGACTTCTTTGATAAAGTTATTTTTAAAAAGCACTCAGTCTGAGTTCACCAAACTATATTTCCTCATTTAAGAAAGGTTTATGATTTGTTACACTCAGTTTTATGGGTAGAGAGATATTTTCTAAAAATTATTTCTAACAGGTTTTCCTAATATTCAATGGTTAAGAACGACGAGCGACTGATTTCCTGGAAAACTGCCACCAAATTTGCACTATGTCCAAGCAATATAAATCATTGTTGTTTTATTAAGTTATCTATTTTTAATGTACTCATTAACTGCAGATAACAAATGTAAGTGGTTTAACATCAATATAACAAATTTAAATCCCGTAAAGCAATGGGAACCGCATTGTAACCAAGTTAAATGTCATAATGTTTCAACTTCTGGCAGTCCCTAATAACCCAACTCCTCATTTTAAATTTGAACTTTAATAAACATTATTTATTAATGACATACCGTCTTGTTGTAAAAAAATGTTGATTTTTTTAATTGTGAAGATTAAATAGTATATATATTGAGTTTTTCAAAAGTGTACTTTTGCTGTTAACGTCTGATTCTGTGGAATGGTTATAATTTGTTTATTGTATTTAAAGCAATATTTATTAAGGTTGCTGTTTTTTCTATCATATACTTCAATTATTATATAGATACACTTTAACATAAGTACAAATACACAAATAAGGAATGGCCAGCACTTACAGTCTCAATTTCTTTATTTCAACCGTCATCAGGAGCAAAAATAGGGAGAGACTAAGTTTACAAAATCAGAGGGAGTTTTGTAGTACAAAATCAACCTATTTTGATTTGTAGTCATGTTCTCAGCCTTTCAGCACAATCCATGTTGGAAGCCCAAACCGTTGGGTTTGCAACCGTCTCTGTATCAGCTGCATGATAAAGGTCTCCCTTTATTTATTCTCTTCATGTCAGTTAAAACAATCCCGCCCCTCCATCCCTCATTGAGCCTTCACCTTATCGTGGTGGTGAAGCTTAACCAGCCTGCGTGTTTTTTTCTGACAGGAAGTAAGAAGGATACAAGGGGATGATATACCTCCTTGGGTTAGCACTCCTGGGTGAAAAGTTCTCTCGATCATGCCCTGGTTTGGGAGGCTATCAATCATTATCACTGTCCTTTTAAAAACTTGTTCACTTCTCATTATGAGACGTAATGGTAGCTGAATACCTATTGCTGTTCTAGGGGTCATAATGCATTCCACATCCCACCATGCTATTCTTCCCACATGGTGGTCCACTCTGACACTAGTATTTCTCATTACATACTGCTTGTATTTCTTAAGTTTCTACGCTAAAGCAATTTTTGTCAATTTACAAGTTCTTTCGACATCTAAAACTAAAACAATATGATATTATTATAAAGACTCTAATGTCACGACGCTCGGCTTTTCTAAATGAACAGAATACTTTTAAAACACATTATTTATTTTGTAATTAACATATAAAATTATACTTCTTTTCTTTCATTAGTTTATTTTACAAAAATATTATTTTTAAAATTGTAAGAAACATTTGAAGTTAAAAAGGCAACTAAAATGTAGAGCAAACAGTTATGGAAGTAAGGAAGTACCACTCAGCCGAGTCCCATTCGTCAACCTCAGATATAATCTTACTGAACAAGAGATGTCAACAGAAACTCTAGAAGAGATTCTCCCGGTATACACCTAATCCATATACACTCTCAACCAAGTATGACTGAAGATACTAGGGACTATAGGTCAAAGCCATGTTGGACAGTGTAGACACGTGACACCCTCATGCAACCTGCAGATGATTTCTCAGGGTTTTCTGCCACGGTCAAAAAACTAGCTAACCTTTATAAACAGTATCAACGGTTCTATAATAAGGCTATAAACACTGCTTGGTCATTGTAAGAACTTTATAGGTACTGAACAGTAAATACGACATTAACAATTTCGAATTGTATCTTGATCAACAGGTTTTGCCCAGACACTGACTTTCTACAAAGTACCTCTCCAATTATGACGATCTTCTAACCCAATTCTGTTTTTTTCAATAACCAGCAGGATATATTCATCAATATTTATTGAAATGTGGTAGTTATAACATATGATGTCAGAAATTTAGTACCAAGTACAAAAGGGATTTTCCAACTAACAAGTTTAGAAACCAATTTCTAAGAGTGTTCTATTAAATTTATAAAAATTAATTTAAAAGTAAGATGTTCTTACGATACATTGCGGAACGTGTTTCTCAGACTGTCACCAATCTTGTGAATGTAGTCCCACTGCTGCTTAGTGACAGGGGTGCCAACATTGTCGGCCGTCATCTGCGCCTCGTCGAACAGCCACTGGAATATGAAGAGAGGAACTGCAACCAAGCCATGGATATGTTAATGATGGCGTGTCCTGTCTTTATCAAACTAAATTGAGCAACCAATGACATATCAAGAGAACAAATTTATCCATACAAAATATTTTTTTAAACACAATCACTATAAAATTAAGAAACCATTTATATATTTAAAATGTTCAAATTTTATATATTTGAAATGAAGGTTTAAGTATGGGCGTTGTTATACTTGAATTAGCAATTTAAATGTATTAATTAAATTGAAAACTTAATAAGGGTTTCACCTTTGATTGTGGGATAAAGTCTGTAACCAAAATAGCAGCGCCAAGGTTGGAGAGGGTAGAGGTGTCGACAGGTGGAAGGCACTTGACCCTTCCACAAGGGCATGCCCTTTTTGATAGCGTCAACAGAGGAGAGGGAAGTGGTGTGCAGAGAGTAGGGCGGGTGGTCCAGAAACCAGCCGGAGTCGGATATGCCTCTGACGGTGAGGCCTCTGACGTGGTGTAGCTGGTCTCTGACTCTTTCCAGATTGAGCATCACTCCAGCACCCCCTGCACTGCAATCAAGTAAAGACTTCAGTCTTTTAGCAGAAGCACTAGTCGAACAACACTGGAGGTAACCGACTAATGCAAACCCTAGAACAACTGACATGGTCACAGCACTAAAACATCTAGTCATTCCTGGCGAAGCTCACGACTGTATAACGCCTAATTAAAAACAATACTCCTATTATTCCTACTAATTTTAAGGAGGGACAGCACAGAAATAGGGTGGGCAAATAACATCTGATAATTCCCTCCAGTGAAATTTATGTCATATTTGGTCTGAATTTTTTCAATTTTATAATTTTTACAACTTCTGTTTTCTAATGTTCTGTAACAATTCTATGTGTAGTCTAGAAGTTCAAGAACCTAGTGCTTGTTCATGAAAAATATATATATTATATAGACACCTAGCACATAACTTATAATCCTGAAGACGATGGACATCCACTGAAATATAGAAGCAATTTGTATCTGTTTTTTTTTTTTCTAATTTAACAGTTGTCCTTGTAGACCATTTTAATTTATAAATACAATACTTGCCTATACAGCAGAAACACTACAATCATAAAATAAATATGAAAATCTCAAGCAAGATCATATCTTTTCAGCTTATAGTGGTTTCCTCGACTGTAGAAATATATTTTTATTCTGATTTTCCTGAAAGTATACTGCTCGAAATCACAATAAACAATAAAATTGTCTGTCATTTCTTCCATACCCTACTGATTTTGCCAGTGATGAATAATATGTCCCAAGGACATAAAAAACTGTCAAGCGAATACTATAATTAATTTTCTGTTGGTGTTTCTTTTCTTATTTATTGGTACACACATATTTAAGAAATAAATTCAAAATCAAAGAAAAAACAAATTGAGTTATTGTTTTTCTATGTAACTCGTTGTCAAAGAACTAAATAATGAATGCAGTGAAAAAAAAGTCAATATCTTTTCTCTCTTTCTTGATCCCACTATTTTCAGTCTTCTTTCCCTAGAAATAAAGTACAGTTATCACGAAGAAATTTTATTTCAAAATTGTGACTGATTTACATGTTTTAAGGTTCCCTAAGTCGATACCTAAGTCGAAGTGTAGAAATGGTAATTTAATATTGATTCTAAAAGATTGTGAACGTGATACTAGCACACTTTTGTCGAATCATGATATAATTGAACATGAGAACGGATTGATATAAGAGTATTAACTTTGCAGTTTTTTGCCAAAATTTTAATGAGAGGTGCATTACAGTAGATGTTTAAAGTACTTATTTTAGGTAGTATGTAGATATGTAATATAACTATAATTTTTAAATTTTTCAAAGCGGAAGAGTTTAATTCAAATTTAAAATTCTATGCGAAGAATATTTCAATGAATTACACCTGATTGTATGTGCTCTTTAGACTGTAATATTGCATTACACTCGACTCCTTCATACTATTTTTGTTAAGTAATAGTAGAATAACACAAATACTTATGATCGAGCTATTTAGTAATTTGAACTATAAGTATGTTGCAAATATGGTATCATCTATAATCAGAATATTGTATTCTTATATACATATAACTTCTTTTGTATAATAGGCTATATAACTTAGTTATATTTTACAAACAAATGCATTTTCGTATAGTCTATAGAATTGAGAAAGCCACATAAAATAAACTAGTTTCTTTCATTGTCAATAGTGTTAAAATATGTTTACTTATAGTAAGGTTGAATGTAGTCCATTTCAGATTTTTTTTCAGCTCTCTTACTACAAGTTCCTTAGAAAGCTAATTGAACAAATTATTCTTTTCTATTGTTTTTTTTATTTTATTGTAATAAAGCACTCCAAAAGTTTATTACATTCTTAGAGCCTCGTTCAACGTTATGGCTTTATACTACTTTACAACTTTAGAGGCATATCAATTATTATATTAACTAGAAAAGTCGTAATTCAATTTTACAAGAATAGAATAAACAAAGTACCTGCTACCAGCAAAGAGTAGGGAAGAAGCATTTCTCAATCCGAGAGAGAGCAACTCTCCAATGACTTCGTCAATAATGACGGAGCCGAGGAAACTGAATCTGGTCTCAGTAGATGGAGTGAACCTCCTACCACTCCAGGAGTCACTGGTGCAGTAGGGGACGAATCTGTGGGCAACATGTATTGTTGAAGTGGCATATCGAGAAAATAATAGGGACGAAAACCTGTATTCAAACAAAGAAGGGACCCATCAGTGCGTAAACATATTGAAGGGATAATATTGTCTTATTAAAGAAAATACAGTAAAAGGGATGCATTTCAGAACAACGAACAATTAACAAGAAATAATCTCTCAATAAAAAAAGATGTAAAAGGGACATATTCCTGGATCTAGAAGACATTGATGAGTTCAATCTGTCAATAACAAGAAGAAAGACTAAAGGGAGAAATCTCTTGACAATTCATGTCGCGAAAAAGTTTGCGGACACAAATATTATTGAAATGACTAAAATGAGACCAGAAGCTGTCTTTAAGGAAAAAAATTATGACAAACCAAGAAGTGACATAATGAAAAACAAAACAAAAAAGATTATTGACAAATAGAGGGGTGGTTTAGGAATAAGTAGTCCCATTTCAGACCAATCTGTCAATAAAAGTTAGCTTTTAATTTAAATGGTAAAGTAGACCGACATTCAATGAATTCATCTCAGGTAGCAACCACATTCTTTCTCCATCTCTGCTAAATTTGTGCAGTTCTATTTGCTTAAGGCTTTATTATAAAACCCATGTAGGCTTACATGGCCTCTTTGTTCAATCTGTTTTACATGTGTGTGAGCCTGTAGAACTGTCCAGTCTATTAATAAAGCTAGTCAACATAGGAGATACTCACACGTGATTAGAATTCCACCAGAAGGGATTTTCTTCAGAGTTTGGGGACAGGATACCTCCCACTGAAACAAACATCATAACATCATAAGAAACACCAAACAAATCATAACATCTCACTGAAATCGCACCCTGTCTTAAAATAATAGAATTAAGATTAGGTACAAAGAGAAATTCAGATAAGCAATACAAGTTGGGTAAATATAAAAGAATGAAAGAGAATTGGAGAGAAATTTAAAAGAAAAAAAATATATATATAGAAAAAGGAGATTAGTGTAAAATGAAGTATCGTAAAATATAGACAAAATATATAAATTAAATAAAAAAATACACATAATATACAGTATGTATTTTATTATCTTTTTTAATTTATTGTTTATTATTTACTGGTATATTTAAAGTTAATAGTCAACAAATGTTGTATTAACTCTAGTCATCTAAATTTAGCATTTAATTATTAACAAAATAGCTGACCCGACAGGCGTTGTCCAATAAGCACACTTGGATGAATGCTATATTATAATTAGCATTATAATGGAATGCACTGAGATTCAAACCAGCGTGAGTGGTTCATCTAGATCGAGCAGTGCTCACTCGAATGGCCTGCAGTCTGGATTCTCGTCGCATGTTAGTTCAGATGAACGGCCTCGGTTCTCGGTCGGTTTTCAATCTTACTTCTTGTTGCTCGTTTGTTTCCGATAAACAGGCTCGAACACTACGTTCTTGATTGGATTCGAATCTTGCTTCTCGTTCCTCATTTTCATTTTAGGCTTGTGTTAACTTTTTGTTTGTCTAAGACGTAGAACGACCGATAGCTCATTTTTTGGAGGTACAACTGCATAGAAAGACGCTGAATTGCTATTAATTGCTCCATAAACACTGTGAAAATAATTCAGAATGAAGTTGCAACATAAGAGATGATCTGATTGTGTTCGAAACCCTGAAAATGTTTTGGAGGATCCCAGAATCGGAATTCGTGCTTTGTCGCGAGAATTGAATGTCTCATGTCATTGAGCGTCAAAAAGGTCAATTGATCTTAAAAAGGAAAGCGAAAACAGATTGGTAGAAGCAAATAAACATGTATATTAAAATTATAGTAATCCGTCTTACCTCGTACCCTGCTGCTGAAGTTCTTAGATCGGTTTCGGGCGTCACCCATCTTCAACAAGAACTGATCAACTAGAACTACGGAGTCCTACCTTTCTGTTTATATAACCTACCTACTTCCCAATGCTGCCTAGATTTTAATATTTAATTATTTTGACTTTACTTTTATTTTTATTTTATTTTACTTTTATTTAATTATTATTATTTAGTTTAATTCTTTTCTTATTATTTTCGTCATTGTCAAGTCTGTCAAGTCGTCGCTTCAATTTCTTTAACGGTTTAAATAGTGTATCGCTTTGGTGATTTATTTGTTCATTTATTAGCTTACCCGATTCTTTATTTTTAAATATCTCTAATTCTTCGGTCTAAGAACTTCAGCAGCAGGGTACGAGGTAAGACGGATTACTATAATTTTAATATTAATGATACTAACCTCTGTGGTAATGAAAAAATGCATGAAATAAACATTTGCTGAAATATCGTGCCGAAACAAAGAAATCTTATTTTGTGACAAGAAAAACTTTTTACAAGATCAAAAGCATAAGTCTCAGAATAACAGATGGCATGACACTCCTCCAGTCATGCAGACTAAATTTCCCCAAAATGTTATGGTTTTCGGATATGTGTCTTCTGAGGGAGATTTGATGCCTTCCCATGTTTTCGAAGAGGGTCTCAGGTTGAATTTAGACGGCTGCATAGGAATGCTGACAACTGTTGTTAAACCTTGGATAATGAGTGTAGCCAATAACAGGTCATATGAATGGCAGCAAGACTCAGCACTTATCACACCTACGGAAAAAGTCAAAAATGCTTATCAGCTAATTTTTATGACTTTATCACCAGTCCCAATGTTTGTCCTCCAAATTCTTCAGATCTTAATCCAATGGAATACTACGTATGGGGCACTGTCGAAAAAGACTCTAATAGTTGTACCAGCACTACAAAATTCTAGTTAATGGAAAGTAGCGTTTGAAGCACTTCCCTTGGAAATTGTGAAATTTCCTCCAGATATAGAAGTCGGATTGAACATCATCAGAAAATAGTGTACTCTTTATGAGTATTAATTTTTTACAAAAATCAATAAATTTGTACTTGCATTTGGAGTATCCGAGCACTTTTTATTATTCCTAATAAACTGTCAAATTTACTCAGAACACGCTATATATATGCAGATGTTACAATAAACACACACCAGTATACGTTTAAAGAATTCTCCTCAATATTAATAGGAAAATGATAATAATGAACGAACTGACATTGGAGTTAATTCTTTGAAAGGTGATAGAATAGTGTGTTATTGAGGCATTTCTTCACTGTCTGCTCTTGATGAATTTGTTGTAGAATTTTGTTTATACTGATGAAGAACTTTTCTGTAAGAAACATTGATCGGGTACTTTTATTTTTGTTATTTTACCTTTCTGTTATATTATATATATATATTTGTCATATCTGTTGATGAATATCTGATCTTTGTTTAAATATTAATCCAATACTTCTTATTCAGTTGTTTTCTGTAGCATCTTGTTGCACAAGTGCTTCAAAATTAAAGAAAATTTAGTTTAGTTCAATTGAACATAACTACTAAAATTCAGAGGAAAACATTTACTGAGATAGTATTTAAAAAACAGTTTGTCTTGAAAATGTAACTCTCCTGTGCGTCCGCTTTCTGTTAGGAGTTTAACCTGCAATGGTGATTGGATGCTTGGCAAAAGAACGACTCATGGGTGTAGCGGCTGCTTTTGGATGTGACGTGGACTTCCTTGGATTGGCGCCCGCAGGCGGAGAATCTACTACAGGGATGCCTAGTGTTACTTATGTTTCTTCCCTTCATCTTTCTTCTTTTTTCCCTTTCGTTATTGGTTCATTCTTTTCACTTTTTTTGTTCCCTATTTTTGTACACATTTTTTTTCACAGATGCGACCTAGTACTTTCTTTAGAAATGCTTTTGTTTAATGCAAGCGTGAAGAAGTAGATCTCTTCGAGATCTATTGTGAACACATGTAGGTGTGTTTGTTTATTCATTTATAGCGTTTGCTTGGTCTTTTGAGATTGCTAAAGTCTTGTAGAGTCGAAAGGCTTAGGCACCTGACGAATGAAAGAAAGCAAACCAGATTACAGAAATATACTCAAGTAAACTTATCTTCTCTGTTCTCTGTTATTTCTCTCTATACATATATACTATAACTACTTTAGAAGATCTACTTGGAAATGACATCTTGAGAAACTCATTTCAATCTCTTTCAATAGGTAAAAATGAACAGTAGTATCCTGTCTCTTTATTTAGCATTATTTAATTTCCCACTTAGACGAGGATGACTAAGGTTCGAAGGATACAATCAATGAGTTATCACCTCACTAACCCCTAGGAGTCGGAGATTTGACAGCCGATTCTGGAGTTTTGCCGGAGGATTGTCCGGCTTAACTGCAGAGCCATCCTGGTCACCCGATTCTCTCTCGTGAGATTCAGGTGTGGTGTATTCTTCCAGTGACTAAGAGTACGAGTAGCTGCATAAAGCCACAATAAATTTTAATTTACACCAGATGGTTTGTTTGAAACTAAAACCATATTTTACATATTGACATATTCAATATGTTTAAGGCTAAACAAACATCACTACTTTCCACATAAGTGGACTTGTAGTATGACGAATCATTCAATAACAAAGTGAAAGCTCTACTGGTTGGTGAATTCATATTAATAGTAAACTGGAGTGAAAATTAGCCTAAATGAATCTGTATGTGAATGAATTCTAGTTCATTGAAATACTTTCATACTTTCCATGGAGTAAATTAATTATTAAATTATCCTGCTCACTGTAAAGAGAAAGCAAAAAATTATTTATTTTTATAGTTCTTAGTATGTAGGGTGAAAGTGTTGGGCTGTTATTAATATTCGTAATTTTGTTCATAGTCCCTGAATTATTTATTTTTATAGTTCTTAGTATGTAGGGTGAAAGTGTTGGGCTGTTATTAATATTCGTAATTTTGTTCATAGTCCCTGAATTATTTATTTTTATAGTTCTTAGTATGTAGGGTGAAAGTGTTGGGCTGTTATTAATATTCGTAATTTTGTTCATAGTCCCTGAATTATTTATTTTTATAGTTCTTAGTATGTAGGGTGAAAGTGTTGGGCTGTTATTAATATTCGTAATTTTGTTCATAGTCCCTGAATTATTTATTTTTTAACTAGCGTGATTATGTCTTTGAAAAGAATGAGTTGTAGAAAGTTATATAGTAAATATAAATGAAATTCACATTAAGAATTTATTTAAGTTTATTCTCACCACATGAACCTTATAAGTATGTAAAAGGAACATTCAGAATGTGAACTTATTGCCAAGGACATATCAGGAAATATTTAATTAAATAACATTTTTAATTAAAGGAGTGGTGACATAAAGTCATGAAGCTACTTGATTTCCTAGTTTAAACTTTGCTCTACAGATATTTATAAATAAATATGTTAGTAACTTTAAGAGAATAGAAATATTTAAGTTTTAGCATCTAAGTTCTGTTTGATATCTTTAAAGAATATTACTTCTATCAACAAGATAAATGGGATCATATAGAAACACATACAAAGTAACCATATTACAGGTATTGGAATTAATTTAAAAGGAATACATTGTTATTGGAGTAATTGATCATAAGAAGTTGTACTTGGTCTTCTCGTCGGACCGGTTTCTACTCACGTCTTCCTTCGGCAACCTACTCTCAAGAAACGGCAGTCGGCTAGTTCTCTAAGATGTACGTGATGCAAAACTGGTTGAGTGAGCAGACAAATGTACCTGTCTAACAGTTTATAACTTCAATGATAATGAATGCAATATTTTCCCTGCTTCAAATAACACCTTATAATAACTCAAGGAATAGATGAAGATGCAGTTCTCAAAGGAATCTATAAAAAAATATACAAAGTTAAAGAATCAGAAACTGCTTGATAATAGCATAAAGCATTGATAAACTCGAGGATAGACCTGCGTGATACGAAATCAATTTGAAAGAAACAAGGGATTTTCACCCATGGGCTCGGAGAGTGTCTACTTAATAAAGTCCCATTGGTGAATGAACAATGAACACTATCAATGAGAAATGCCTTTGAACATGAATAAATTTACTTTAACAAGGAAAATTAAAATGAGAGGACATAATCAATCGCAAGAAATAGTGAAGATTTAATTAAAGGGTACGAAGGAGAGGTATTATCAACAAAAACTGAATGGCAATGAGAGGGAAGATGTACCTAGTTAGGCGCTAATGAACACAAGAGATGCCGGTCTGTTAATTAAACCCTTCTCGGCTTTGGGTCACCCAGGTATTCAATATTGAAGCTGACGTCATTTTTCATCACTCCTTGTAACGTTAGAAAATATAATCTCAAAGAGAAAATGAGAGTATATATAAAAGCAAAGCATTAGTCGTTAATTAACAGCCAATGAATCAAATACTTTATGAAACAACGCTGATAGAAGGAACAACAACTCTTTGTAGATCAGTGTTCCCTAAGCATTAAATTATTTGACTCCAATCAGAGGAGCATGGCCCATGGCATATTGTTTTAAACTTTAAAAGAATAACAAAAGTATAAAAAACAGTAGCTAAATAAATTTACTGAGTTAATTTAATATTTATAAAAGAGGGTTGCTTGAATAATAAATTTCAAGGAGAGGCATGTGTTTTATAAGCAAATGCACATACAATACGACCCTCTGCGATCCCAGAAAAAAACCTAACTACTCTGCAAAGGAAGCATGACCCGCATTTTTCAACGAGTATTTATGTCCTATAATTACAGAAACTCATTGCCACGCATCAGGGAATTTATCCTTATTGTATAATTTCAACAAGAAGTATTTACAATAAATCTTTACAATAATCCAATGAAATAATCGTAAACGAAGTTTGGAGAATTGTAGAGAGAAACCCTTTTCTACAAAGAGCGGCCAGTAGTAGAGTATATCTAACATATATATATCCTCTACAGGCATAACTATGAGTAGTAGTGTATGTCTTCATGTCCATGTTAGAAATCTCGGAGATTAGCAGAGTGTATCAAAGTGTATACATGCATTTACAGAAGTCACATACATGCATTTACAGAAGTCACTGACTTGATATGCATGTTTTTACAGAAATAACAGAAGACAGTAGAGTATGCAGTATTTATACTGCAGAGATCCCGAAGAGTACTGAAGTACATGAGTACTTATGAAAATATATTTGTATTATATTTTATTTTTTCAATCTATTTGCAAAAATCACAGTGAATAGAGGATATATCTGAATTTATGAATATATTTACCTAAAGTACGGGAAACAGTAGAGTTCATCTGCAGTTAAGAATGTCCATTCGAGAATCCCGGTTTGGTAAAGTGTATCTACTTGTCTTTATATGGAGGGAAGTAACTGTACAGGTATGTATTCATTAAATTACAGGTAACTGTCATAATTAAAGTTTGTGATTGAATTAGCTTTCTATTAATGCGAGAAGATTATTAGAAAGTTCCATTACGAAAACTTTTCTGCTTAAGACTTCTTGAAATATAAAGTATTCTGCTATGGTACTTTTGGATTTCTTTTACTTCCCCCTGCATCACTTATTTATATAGTGCTCATGTAACTATCAATCACGTATGATTAATTAAAAGCATAAAGAGGTTTTTTGGGTCAAGGGGATTTATAATAACAATAATTTGAATTGTTTGAAAAGAAATGAGATAAGAGTAATTTTATAATAAAACATATTAATAAAACAAATTCGCTCGTACCAAAAATAAATATCATCATATTAAACAAATTTTTATAAAGTAATCACCAAATTTCAAATGAAAATTTTATTTTAAAATTCATAAAATTTAATTGGTATCCTTTGGGTCTAAATTTTAAAATTTGATTTTTTTTCAATCATTGTTACGTATTAGTTTCGTTTGTAAAAAAACATCTAAACTAGTTTGTAGAAAGTTTGGCTCTGAATTCTACAAGTGACATTAATTAAATTAAATCGACTGCATCCAGTCGAGCTTCTTGAAATGATTTATTCAATCTCTTTGTAAACAATAGTCTCTCAGCTGATTCTTCATTTTCTTATTTGTTAAATTTTCCACTTCTAGTAATTCATTATTTGTGATGTATCATTGTCTGTATGGTGAATTTCATCGCATAATCAAATGAAATTGGAAACAGTTACATTTCATCGCAACACTCATGACCACTTCAACTACTTTTTGAAGGAGACGGAGATTATTAAATCATTATAAAATTTTGGTAATTATTAATACTATATTACAACCCAACAAACTTTTATGGGTCTATTTATACTTTTGATTGCCTAAGTGTTTTTTAGTAATATTAGATTAAATTGAACAGCGCCGTCAATATTATGGGTCCAAAAATGTACATCATGAGAAAAAACATTATTTAATCAAGTAATAAAATGGTTTACAATATGTGAATAATTTTTCAGTTATTAATTGAATTAAAACTTTTTAATAAATACTTATTATTTAAATATATATATTTGTTGATACATATGTTATATAACTTTATCAATCCTTCCATCAATCTTAAGCACATCATGAACAAAACATGCGCGTCTGCTATGTTGCGTGTAATGTTCAGGATAACGGCACCGAGTTTGTGGGGGATATGTGATGAATGTTCTTCACGACAACGATGATTCTGATCATTATCAATAGACGTCATCTAATGTACTATTATTAGTTATTGAAAATGCGACAAATAGCTCTGCTCATTTGGAGCGGTGTCTTACCTCAAGTGAAACTATGTTTTATCGCCACTGTCTTTTAATAATAAAGCAATGGTCAATTCAATGCAGTACCAAGTGTCTTAAATTGATGTTGAATTTATAAATGAAATGTTTACGCCAATTAACTGTTGATATGGGGGGCCAGCTTAACTCAGTGGTTAACGTACTCACCTCTGAACTGCTAGGTCCGCGGTTCGATACCCACCTGGCCATCGATTTATTCACGTGGGAGGTGAATAAAACTGAGCACGTCGTCTCTCGGAGAGGACGTTAAGCCGTCGGTCCCGAGCCTGTACAATGTCAGGTACTCGTTAAAGATCCCTACTCTAAATATACTTGAGTTAGGCAAAATTTTGAACTCCCAATGTAAAATCAATCTTCATTGTGTGGTATCACAAAGAACCCAATGTTCGGCCTATATGTGTTGTCTTGTGAGATAGCCACTACAACCTAAATAATAGGGTTGCCTATTACTACTACTAACTACTAACCGTTGATATGATTTAACTAGTAATTATTTACTAATCTTGCATAACGACAATAATAATATTTTTAATGTTTTAATTATATTTTTATAACTTAAAACTTCTATATATTTAGTATCAGAGTAACTATTTTAGGTATAACTATATTTTTAAACAATAAGTTATCCCTTCTTAGTCCAGCGAACTTCCAGTTTGTGCTCTTAGGTATAAAACACCTTAAATAAACCTGAGATAAAGAGGACTAGTTCCTAACAGTTATCAGTAACTCACTGTTATACTCTTATAGCTCTGAAAATGTTTTTAAAGTCATTGGCTTGCAGTTAGAGTTAATAAATCCAGCTACATATAGAAAAAAAAACGGTACTAATAAATGTTATTGGTATCTTGGTGTTAGTGTTGTTTAGAGGGTTTGGAGCCCTAACAAAGAATAAATGTACGTGTATTAAGAGTGTATCTATGTTGGTTGGAATATGAGTACAATACTCAAGTTTGCAATCAGTCATTTCTATCTCAGAAACAATCATCTCTCATTCATCCCAACACTTATTTAATATCAACAAGAACACTATGCATTCCACAGGTATCTATATAAATAAAATAATTATTTTGTCTTTTCATTGCTTAGAACTGACTCATTTCAAGTTTTCTTTACGTTTCATACATTGGAGAAACCGAATCTACCCTTAGAAAAATTTCTGTCGGTTTGTCGGTTTGTCCTCAAAATTTTGTCCCAAGTAAACTCAGTCACCATAAGATATATCAAGCTGAAACTTGCAGTAGATTTGTGTAGGTCTAACTTAAAATATAGGCTCTGAATTGATTGGAAATTCAACGTAGAAGTGAAGTTATGGACGTTTAATGAAAAAACGTTTGTCACAAGTAAACTCAACCACCATGAGACATAGCGAGCTGAAACTTTGACACTAGATTTGTGTATGTGTAGCTTAAAATATAGACTCAGAATAGATTGATAATTCAGTGCAAAAGCGAAGTTATGGAGCTTTAAACTGTATTTTGTTAACTTCACAGACATGATTGTTTTGAAAATATGCAGGTGTAGCAACTAGGTATTGTTAGTTGATTTTAATTTCATTTGAGCATATGAATATATTGCATATTTGACATCATTTTAAAGGTGTTTCCCAGAGTTGAGACTGCACTATCTATTTAGAATAAATATATTTGTAAACGAGCAATTCTCAACCCTTAATATGAACAGGCAGGAAAAATGAACAAACAAGTTCTTACGCTATATCAAGCCGAGGAAAGAACTTATAAGTCAGTAAAGAGAGTGATTTGTGATGAGGAAGCAGTTCATTATCTAACTGAATTTCTTGACTCTAAATTTCTTTCTCCTGGACATCCCGCTCATAATTAAAAACTTAAAGTTGGAGCACCAATCATGCTGCAATTTAGTAGCTGTAACAAATTTCATGTTACGAAACGTGAGTGACTGGGACATCATGACTGGGAGTGGAATGAGGAATCTGTGTGTATACCACCCATACCATTGATTCCGAGCCACTATCTGTTCCCATTGAAACGATTACAAAGTCCCGTCAGAGTCTATTTCGCAATGACGTTAACTAAGTCGCAAGGGGAGACTTTATCTCACGCAGGAATTCAAGTTTTTCTCACATGGTCAACTGTAGTTTACATGCTCCAAGAGTCTGAGGTTCCAACGGTTTGTTTTTCCATGAACCTGTAGGACAGACAGCTAATAATGGTGTATACAGTGGCATTTGCTTAACAATGTACTAGTAATAGTATTTTCTACTATTCTATAATTTCTAATGGTATTTTGGAATACCAAGTATAATAGAATTTATGATTCCGTCAAAGACGGCGGGTACGTTTGCTAGTGTATTTATAAAACACTTCTAAGTGAGAGACTGAATTTTCCTAACATGGATATAATGTTATAATAAAAAATCATTTTTCAAAAAAAGTTTTTGAAACAATATTCCTCATAGGACTGTAATTTCAAGGGAACTTGATCCGGCTTTAATCCCGAAACCGTGACTGTTAAAATTAAGTTCTGTTTATAAAGATATAAACAAAATGTTGCGATATTGCGTACAAATTTAGTTTTATAGCAATTGTTTACGTAGAGGGAAATGATTATATAGGGTTGGAAGAAGTAATTTACAAGCTTGCTCTCCTAAATATCAGGCGTTTAACTTTTAATATATGGATGAATAAAAATGGCAACAGAGCAGAAGATTCCTGCACCATAGGGCCTTGATTATAACATTCACTCTAATTATTCACATAATTAATTACACCAAGAACTTTATTCACATACCCAGACTCTCTGAGTTATGCGAGTTGTTTCAACAAGTATGTGTAGTTGATTATAATATGCACCTAATGAGTACTTAAGCGCTCCTCAAGCACTTGATTATAACCATTATCTTATCATATCACCTTCATGTCAGAAAAAATCCCGTATAATAACTATTTATATTTAAATTTTGTTGCTGCTTAAAGCACAAAAGTGATGAGAAATTTCTGACATTAACTTTTTTTTTAGGACATGTTTTTTTTATCCATCGAATAAACATTTAATCATATTTTGTTTTCTATTAATCATAACGTCCTTATTTATGTTTAATAAATGTTGTCTAAAAAAAATATAAAACATATTATTTGGATTCCTGCTAAAGTTATTTCAGACAGAGTTGTACCTATAAGAACTAAAATGTTATTTTTCTGAAGCTAATATGTTCTTGTTTTTAGAAAGTTAGTATTATGTCAGTTTTCACTTTTCTATTTTTTAACGACTTGAAGAGGTAACGTAAAAACAACAGAATCACATTATTACATTTGTAGTAAATTTTATTGTTAAAGATGAGAAAGCTTAGGCAATATTTTCTGTTAGCACCAGACATGCAGTGGAGTTATGGGAAGCGTAAACCATCTTCCCTCGTATACTTCACCACCCGTCCTCACCCCGTCTTGTCAATCCATCAGAGTATCTGAGTGACCCCTTTATTTATAAAACAGGAACAGATCGAATGAGTTCGTAACCAACTTAAAGTTCTCTCTCTCTCTCTCTCTTAAGTGTGTTCTTTCTGTAAATTTAGTATATATATATATATATATATATATATATATATATATAGTTTTCTTATCTTGACCATATATATTTAACACTATTTTCTTTTTTATCGAGGTTTGGTCTAGCTTCAAACAATACAACACCTTTAAGCCGACGTTTCATCTATATTGGTAGACATCTTAAAGGGCTACATCAATATAGAATTTAATTACATTAACATAAAAAATTGCATTATTTAATTAATTTACATAACTACCTCGGTACTTTCTTATTGCGATATGTAGAAATGTGAAGAAATTTTGTTCATGTCACTGCAATCAAATTCTGTATTGATGTAGACCTAAAGATGTCTACAAATATAGACGAAACGTCGTCTATATTCGTCTATACATCGTCTTCAAACAATAAATGATGTATTGTTTGAAATTAAACCTAAGCTCGATAAAAAAATAGTGTTCGATTCAGTTGGCTGAGTTGGCTTTTGCCTCTCGCCACTCAACTTCCTTTCCTGAGGACGACCGTTAAAAGGGTCGAAATATTGAATGTGAGTCCTAGTTTCTGTTTTTCATTCGTGTTTCTCAAAGTTTTCAAAGTATATATATATATATATATATATATATATATATATATATGGATATATATATACAGATATATATATATTTCATTATAATTAAAATATTAAAGTTTAAATATGAGGGATGTTTCCAAAGTTCAGGGAATTCAGCTATACCTTCTGTTATTTTGTTAATATTGGCCAATATACAATGTATTTTTTTAATATATTTAACTGAATACATTTATCCGTCCTCAAAGAACTTTTCCAGTGACTCCTCAAACCATCTATTTATGGCAGTTTTACGACAGTTAAACTTTCAAATCGACCACTCAGTAAGGGTACAGATGATAATTACTGGATGCAAAATCAGGAAAATAGGAAGGAGGGTTGGGAAGTAACTCCCATGGTAAATTGTTCAAAACATACTTTGATTTTCTTGCGGTGTGTAGTCTTGAATTGTCCTGTTGCAATAACGAACGCTTAAGCAATTTCCAGGTCGATTTTTGACAAGTGCCTGTCGCTGTGGTCCGGATAATAAATTGGAATAATATTCTGCGTCAATTGTAGTGCATTTCACCAGGTAAAAAATAATCCCTTCGGAATCCTAGAATGCACTAAGCATTACCTTTCCAACACAGGACTGCACGTGCCTAAAGTGGAGCCCTGCTTCAGGCTTGTTCCATTCTTTGGGTTGACCTTTTGTCTCAGGATTGAAATAAGGAATCCACGTTTTATCGGTGGCGATTATTCGTTGCTGAAATTCATCACCGTAACGGGCTAACAGCTCTTGAGTTAACAACGAGGATCAAACCTATTGTATTTCTGTTCTGGTTACTGCGGCTTTAGCACCCAGCGCGCCGAATACTTTTGAAAGCTTCAGAAGAAGTACTTATTTGAGGTAGATCTGCTCCTTAGCTTAACTTGAACGTTGATTGTTCTTTATTATTATTTAGTCTTTGTTAACAACTTAGGTTATTTATTTACATTTTATTTATAGTTCTTTCTTTACTAATTTTGAATACTTGTCTTTATTTATTAATTCTTGTTATTATTTAAACTTGCTTAAATAAACTTGTTATTATTTAATCTTATTAAACTCTTAGCATCAACCTGTATATATTTAATGCGTTACTTCCACTGAGGTTAGAGTATTAGAATTAATTTAACAATATCCGTCTCTCCTCATATATGGAGAGCTGAACAGGTTTTGGGTCCTTCTGCTTCCCATCTTCAAGAGCAACTGATTGTGAATCTGATTTTTCTGATAACCTGCCTAAACATGCTATCTAGATTATGTGTAGGTAGGTTATCAGATGAATTTAATCAACGTTGATTAAAACAATCAGTTGATCTTGAAGATGGGAACCACAAGGACCCAAAACAGGTCCAGCTCTCTTGACATTATATGAGGTATGCCGGATATTGTTACTATTAATTCTAATATCAATCTTTAAATTTTCATGTAATTTTAATAAATTATGGAGGCATTGTTAGGAACCAATGGTAACTAAGTGTGAACTATTAAACAGAAAACAAAGAGAGCCGCTTACCATTTCTGTACTCAGGCCACTGCTTTGAGGACATCAAGTGTTTCATCTTGATCCACCGGCTGTGACAGCTCCTCTCGTCGTAGCAGTACCATCCCCCTAAAACAAAATGAGTTATCATACGTATGCCCGACCATAATGAGATAATCAAACCGTATAAAACACAGGTGTGTTGGTACTTCCTATCAAACCAATAAAAACTCACATTCAGGTTGTTTCAAGTTTTATGGTTTATCATGTACTTTCAATATGTATGTATAGAATTGTGTAAAAATAAGTTATAAAAGTCTTTTTTTCAATATTGTTATTGATTTTGGGCCCTTACTTTTTTCCTTTTGTTTAGCTACTTTTAGATTAAAGCCTTCAATCATTAAAACATATTTTTATATCCTTTAACTGTTTTTAATTCTCTTGCAGTTTTTTTACGTAAATTATAATAAACAAATATTTATTTTTATAGAAAAAGAAAAACATCGGAATAATAGTGCTGTGTGTAAATTTTACCTTTTTTTTTTAATAGTATAATTAAAGAGTCCAAGGAAAACTATATAAATATACCTTATAAATTGATTGTGTACTTTTATTCTTTTTATGAAGTTATTTCAGGATTTTAATCTCTGATTTTATTTCTGGGTTAAAGAAATATATGTATTCCTCCACAGTTCATGGAGTAATTGTAACATATTTCGTCATAACGACAATCATCCGGATAGTTTTATAGTTGAAAAGCAATTTACTTTAATTGGAAACCAATCAGCAATAACATTTAGTACGTTTGAGTAGTTAAGTGCCCTAATTTTCTATGCACAGATGTAATTTATCACTAATGGGAAAGGCACTAATAAAGATAAATTATAATTTAGCCAAGACCATCTTCTTCTATCTTTAGGATTCACAGCAGCCCCTATTTTGACAATTAGTAATATAGAAAAATTTAACACCATGAATAAACGAGCCGTTTTCTTGGATAGAACACCAATATCAACATAGTTATTTAATAAGGAAACTAAAATTAATGCAACTTCTCTTGCATTTCAGGTATTAAGTGAACGTCACATACTTGAGTAGTTAAAGAAAGGCATGAACAGAGAAGATACATTAGAAATATTAAAAAAGAACAAACCAATAATTATTAAAGTGTCACAGCCAATTTGAATAGCATATATTCAGGTGCATTAAGTTTCTCAAGGTGATTTCTCAAGAGGTTTACATAAAAGTATAGCTACAAATCATTTATTAATTTAAATTAGTGTAAAATTTTTGTGATTCTAGTAAAAAATAATCTTTGGGTGTTCAGTAAAATTCGTGTCTTGGTCGTTTATGTTTTGCCAATATGAAAACTTGTCATCAATAAACTTATGAATCGCTTATGTAAACACTGTTGTTTTACATTGATATTCAATCCTCTTTTAATAAAAGATCAACAGTATTTTATTTTCAAATATTCTAACTTTGGTACATTTGGCTACATTCTTACAATTTACTTATGACTATTTCTTCAACCGCGATGTAATTATCAATATGATTTTGATATACCTGTTGGTTAAATTTTTAATTATTTTTTTACTTAAATTATTTATATCTGTGAAAAAAACTTTTAATACAATCTGAGAGTTTAATTTCAATGTAGAAGACTGATAGAATCCAGATTTATGTTAGTTCTGAATGAAATCGAGTGAAGCACAGTAAGGGTTTCAGAAATGTGACTAATATCTTTAATCTAAAACAAGTAGTCTCCTTCAGAGTCTCAACTCAAACTGACAAAGATCAGTTCTTTTGTTTGAAAAATCCTAATCACATTTCTGACTTTTTTACTGATTAGAAAATAAGGCCATAATCACCTTTCATAATCAAATTTTGCACAAACATTTAAAAATGTATGCACACAGACTTAGACAAGAATTGTTTTAAAAGACTTCATTTGCAGTGTGCTATTTACACTGTCAGTTCAAAATGTTTAAAACATTTGATCAGTATGTCGATTGTAAAATATGTTCAGTGGTTAGTTTTTTTAAACAAGGAGTATTTCAGCATCGGTAAGTTATTAACTGATAAGTAAAGTGCACGACTATAATATGCTGAGTAACAGCGAAGTTTGTACGAGTATTTGGGTGAGAGCTTTCTAGGACGGAAGAGAAAATGTTCATGATGAACCGCAATCAGGACAACCATCAGTGATCACAGGAGTTTGGTCAATACCCTTGAAGAAAAGATTTCTGAAGACTAGCGATTTACAATTTCAACTTTATCATTACAATTTTCGAATTTGGCTAGAACAGTTTTGTGAAAAATCGTCTCTAAAAATGATAAATTCCCTAAATAGGTCTCATAAACATCAGTTAGTCAAATTGATTGACACAACACCAGTCAAAATCAAGATCAACCAAATTATCTCAACATGCAAGATTGCGACCATCTGTCTGTCAAGATTTCATGGGATTATGACCGACCATCTGTCAAAATCCCATTCTATCTTTCAAACCTAAAATCTAATCAGACCTTTTGGATTGATCGGTGACCCAAAGGATAGACTTAGCGCCAAGTGATTTTCACTTCTTAAGTACCTATAGAAGTTTCTTGATAGCAAGCACAAAAGATGACAAGGTGAAACAAATAGTTGAAGACTAGTTACTCTTACAGGTGTTAGACTTATATGACTATTACGTATGAAGAGCTGTAGAACGTTATCAAAAATGTTTAAACAAAAATGGGGACTAGGCGGAACAGCAGAGAAACGTGAAGAATGAAATAAAAAAAGTTTCTTTTTGAGAAATATCTGTGGTAACTTATTTTTTAACACGATTCAGACTTTACTGTATATATATAATCATCATCGAAACGACTTAAACAACTTTGAACTGGGACTAAAATCTTCAGACTTGGTGTATTTCTTGACATATCACAAAATTATTAGTTTTTCTTTCTCATGTTTGTTGTGAAATCTGTATATAAATAAATATATATATGTAAGCTTTAAGTAAAAATACATCAACATAAAAACTTTAGCACAAACGAAAAAGGAATTTGAAATTCATTAAAGCACCTCTACAAGAGAGATTTTCAAACTTTTTAAAATTTCAACTAGTCTCAATGCTATGGTTTCTTTAGATTTTCAAAAATGGTTCGTATAAAACAACGATGGTGATAATACAAAATATGTTCATAAACTTATTAACTTCTGTTCTTATCAAAGAATTAATAATGTTTTCGATTTAACTCGAAGTGCCATGCGTCAAAACAAAAAAAAATCAATTAATTGTGATTCAATAGTTTGTTATAGAAACAAAACGAATGATATGCAAGTAGTGACGTGCTGAATTTATAACAGCACTGGGTAAAAGCATGAAATAATACCTTCTAGAAAAAGTATCCAACGTCTGCTTCCATTAGACTTTCGGATGTAATATCTGAAATAACATACAGTAAAGTTAATTTGATTTGGCTTGAAATGCATAACAATAATGGAATAATATCTCAATATTCACTATCAATCTTTGGAATCAATGAATGAATCATAATAAATATAGTTGTAACATTATCTACTTCTCTAATATTCAAGTACCATAGTGCATTATTAACTGGTAGTTAAAGAATAATTGAGTGTCCGTTAATCAAGAAATGAGTCTTGGTGGTGAACTACGCGGCTGAAAACAGAACTGACCTGATTGACCATAAAAATAAGTTGTAATTTTATATTTATCAACGAAATGAAATAATGTTTCCTATCAATTCTGTATTATAATTGTTTACATTACCTCTTAATAAATTTCTTAAACTTTGTTATTTGATAACTGATAGATGCCTTATAGAAGTGAAACTACTTATTATTTCAAATGTAGTTTATTTTATAAAAGATTCATCCAGTTCTTGTTTATGAAATTAAATTATGAATGTTAAATACGCAATTTTATTAATTTATATGCATATTTAAGAAAAAGAAACAGTTATGTTGTTTAATATGACAAATAAGATACAATGGATTATGGACGTACATGTATAATTGTGTATCAATTTTAATTAAGAGGGTCAATTACATTCATGTGCGTGGCTTTCTATAAAGACCAAGCTTCATCAATGTTGCATGTCAGTGAAATACAACTGAATGGTTTGCAAGAGCTTTGATATGAATGAATAAGGAGTGGACTTGACCTACCCCGCAGGCGAGCCGTCATTGCAGGTCGCGTTTCCGGACAGCATGTGCTTGCGCAGTCCCCTGTCTGAGTCGGAGCCACTGCACTTGTCGAGCAACTGCAACAAAACAAGACTCGGTCATAGCATAAGCTGTGTAAAGACTCGACATGTAGCCCAACCCATATCGAGCAACTGCAACAAAATAAGACTCGGTCATAGCATAGGCTGTGTAAAGACTCGTCATGTAGCCCAACCCATGTCGAGCAACTGCAACAAAAAAGACTCGGTCATAGCATAGGCTGTGTAAAGATTCGACATGTAGCCCAACCCATGTCGAGCAACTGCAACAAAACAAGACTCGGTCATAGCATAGGCTGTGTAAAGACTCGTCATGTAGCCCAACCCATATCGAGCAACTGCAACAAAACAAGACTCGGTCATAGCATAGGCTGTGTAAAGACTCGTCATGTAGCCCAACCCATGTCGAGCAACTGCAACAAAACAAGACTCGGTCATAGCATAAGCTGTGTAAAGACTCGACATGTAGCCCAACCCATATCGAGCAACTGCAACAAAACAAGACTCGGTCATAGCATAGGCTGTGTAAAGACTCGTCATGTAGCCCAACCCATGTCGAGCAACTGCAACAAAAAAGACTCGGTCATAGCATAGGCTGTGTAAAGACTCGTCATGTATCCCAACCCATGTCGAGCAACTGCAACAAAACAAGACTCGGTCATAGCATAGGCTGTGTAAAGACTCGTCATGTAGCCCAACCCATGTCTAGCAACTGCAACAAAACAAGACTCGGTCATAGCATAGGCTGTGTAAAGACTCGTCATGTATCCCAACCCATGTCGAGCAACTGCAACAAAACAAGACTCGGTCATAGCATAGGCTGTGTAAAGACTCGTCATGTAGCCCAACCCATGTCTAGCAACTGCAACAAAACAAGACTCGGTCATAGCATAGGCTGTGTAAAGACTCGTCATGTAGCCCAACCCATGTCGAGCAACTGCAACAAAACAAGACTCGGTCATAGCATAGGCTGTGTAAAGACTCGTCATGTAGCCCAACCCATGTCGAGCAACTGCAACAAAACAAGACTCGGTCATAGCATAGGCTGTGTAAAGACTCGTCATTAATTGAAAGTTGAAATGTCTCTTACTTCATATAATTTTTGAGTTTCCCCCTGATGATGGTCTCTCTTTCAAAACACTCATCGTTGTATTTTCTGTGTTCTGTACATTGCTGTTTTGTACAACAAAGTTCTTTCACAAAGCAAAAAAGGTCATTAGTTTTCATGAGTCGTGGGACGGCCAATTTTAAGCAAGCCGTGGAAATTGGAATATTTGCAAAGAAATCTAGTGTAAGGCGCTATACTATTTTCATTTATTTAATTATAGACAGTCGAGGATTTGTTACGGCAGTAGTTGAATTATACTAGTGCTGTTAATGTTTGGTACTTATTATTAGCCAAACAAACATGTCCACTCATTTCTCTCCATCTCGGTCTAATATAGAGGGATCGAATTCAAATTAACAGCACTACGGATGTTTAATATCCCTGTCTATGCAAACAAGAGTCTTAACTCTGAATGACAATTTCTGAGCTGTTCATAGTCTGTCATATTAAACCTCAATTAAAAGTAAGAACCAAAGAGATATTAACAGAAATTGTGTGGACAGATTTTCAGCAAATTAAATAATATTTTTTTTTACAATGTGCCCAGAAAAGCACAGTTGTGGTATAAAACTAGGTATTCCGTCCTACAGAAAGCACAAACATGAAGTTCATATAGGTCATTTCGGTTTTGGGAGGCAGTGTGCGCTACAAGGATCTTATACTGTATTTTTATTATTAACATCATAGTGCAATGACGAAATATTCACGCGTTTTTTTATGATAAATAGGTAATAAATTATATTTATAAATATATAGTGGATTATTCACTGTTTATTAAAAGAAATATCATTTTAAAATACTGAATGGCCAGAAATGTAATTTTCTAATTCAATGTATTCTTACTTCTGCCTGTAAAAAAAAATTATAATAAAAATAACAATAAGTTGATTTGAACCTGAGAACTGACTCAATGCCCATCTAAGTTAATAGTATATATGTATATAAGTAACCAAGCACAAGGAGAACACCGATGACGACTCAGTTTAGTCATTGGATACCATCGTCATGAGAACCATGTTCATGATTTGAGAGGCAAATGAAAAAAAATATATAAAATAAGATTTCACAATAATCACGTAAAATAACAATCAATGTTAAACCACATTAAGAAACGAAAAAAAGAGACTAAGATCTATAAACCGTAACAAGCGGTCTTCGTCAGAGTCCAAGGCCATGTAACTGACGAAGATCGCTTACTAAGGGTGAAAAATCTTAGTGTTTTTCTCATTTCTTATTGTGGCTTGGACATTGATTGTTATTTCACGTGTTGTTCACACAGTTGGGTTTGGACTCTGACAAAGACCATTTGTTACGGTTGTAAGATCTTAGTCTTTTTTTTTTCATTTGTGGTTTAAACATTGATATATATATATATATATATATTGTAAACAGGAAAACGATCCAAAAGGACAACAAACGTTTCACGATGAATCACAAACATAGAAATAAGGAACAAACAGACTCACCGTCTCTAATTTTCGACTGAACCGTCATCAGGAGAGTTGAGATAGGGACACCAAGCACACTTGTGAAGCACACGGTGAAGACCAAGGTCTCCTGATGACGGTTCAGTGGAAAATTAGAGACGGTAAGTCTGTTTGTTCCTTAGTTCTGTGTTTGTGATTCATCGTGAAACGTATATATATATATATATATATATTACAGATATACATATTGATATATTTCTTCAAGATTTTTTAAGTAATGATAATAAAAATGAATTATCTAGATAAAAGAATGAAATAGTAGAAAAGGGGAGTTAAAGGTGAACAAATTATTATCAACCGTTTTAAGAATAACATTAGTAATTCAAGGCAACTAGAATGATTCTCGACAAGAGAAGACAGATATGAATACAGTTTAAGAGAAAAGCGCTACCAAGAGTTGAAACATGAAGGTCGGCTGTCAACTTAGTATCGACTCAGGTTACTCTTTCACTTTCACCCTGTGAAATAATAAACATATCAAATATAATGAAACTTGCAATCAAGTTTCTTAAGAAAGTTAACTTCACAAAGTTTCTACACCGAGTAATAGATCTTCAGTAACTTGAGACTGAAGATCATGTCTACTGTTATTCCCTTCTCTTTTAAACACTTGTTACTCTTGTCACCGTTTCGATGATGAGGAAGCATTAGTTAATCAAGTCAAATGAGCATTTCAAACAACATATTTATAAAGACTAGCTGAACTATTTGCCTTAAAATGAAGTTTTCTATTTTGCTTCGTAGTATCGTGATTCATTTATTTTTTTTAAAAAAAAAATATACGTTTTAGCCTTATAAGTAATTTTCCTAGGCTTCAGCTCATATTATCAGTTTATCACTGATAAGTATCACTTTTACATCCGATTACAATTGACTGAACTAGCAAAAGTGGAGGATATCAATCTCCATTACATTAAAAAATGATGACTCAATATATCCAAACAACCAAAACAGCGTTCAAGCCTGTAACAATGACTTGTTACATACAACTTAAGAGAATACAGTACAATGCCATTTAAAATTCAATACTAATTTAACTCTAACGGATGATGGAGGAGGTTTAAGATCAGAATGGCACTTAAAATCATTCAGGTTAATACATTCTGCAACTCATTTCACAAATGAATGACCTCACAAAATACATTCTGTAACTCCATCCAAAACGGAAATCTCATGTGGTCCATCGTATATAATCAGCATTCGACAATGTGGCGCCTCTTTGAGTTTATTCTATCATTAAAAAATTCATTTAGACAGCTGGTCCCAGCGCAATCGTTAACTGAGGTGTAAAGTAAATTAACTTATAAACTTTGCAAACTACTTTCATTATGAATTATTTTTAATTCATTAATTGTGCAGTTTGTTATGGTACTCATATTGGGGAAAGTATTATGTCTCCAAACAAAAAAGTTTATTATAAAAAACTAAAAAAGCGTTTCGAACACTTATTCTTCTTCAAGCTACATCTGCTCTGCTGGGGTGGTTATCAAGAACATAATGTGTTCGAAAAGCGTTGTTAGTTTTTTATAATAAACTTTTTTGTGTGGAGGATAATACTTTGCCCAATATGAATTAATTTTACGTGAAAAATTATGACAGGTCTACAAAAAATTTACTTTTCATATCCATTGTTACTCAAATATAGCCTTTTAAAATTTTTAGTTGAAAGGTTCTTAAGTGAGACTACTGATATAGGTCAAAATAGTCCTCCCCCTTTAGATGCACCTTGGGTACTTAGTGGGTACAGTTCATCATTCATCATTCTGGGATAATATTTGTCTCATGATGTGACTAAAGATATCCACTTAAAAACGTCTAACTGGCTCGCTTTAAGCCAAAAACTGAGACACATACCAAATGAAAACCGCTTGCTACGTATAACCAGAAAACATTCACCCTCACTAAAACTGTGTTTCTGACTTCCTCTTGTTAATACAAACCCTACCAAAAATCGCAATAATTAAAATACTATTATTTTTAAAATTTTATGAAGAAAAAGGTGCGTAACCCAGAATAATTTTGACAAGATTTTGTGTATATAACTCCGGTCTATCCTTAAACTCTTATATCTTTATTCCTTCAAAATGTTGTTTGTGCAACAGTAACAAAAACAGTAAGAGGAAATTCTCACTAATCATACTACAATTACTTTTTTACAGAGCCACTTCATTGAGAAAAAGACTGTTGTATCCGATATTTAGATTACTTTCTTCAGTATTGCCTCAAGCAAACAGTTTATGCTAACCAGCCTTAAAAGCCTGACAGTCATGCAGGAGTCAACCAACTGCGCCTTGAAACATTAAAACTGTTGTGGAAACTCTTTCGTGGGAGGTCGCGTTGTAACATTTGAAAGACAAATCTCCAGTTTTAATTTTTTTTAGAACATATATATTATAATAATAATTTTTATGTATACGTCATCAATACTTAGAATTGTCAAGCTTCTTTTTTATATTAAAGGGAGTCTATCATTTTTGTTTCCGTACCCGTTAGCCCCATTACATATTGTGCTCAAGGGGGGGGGGGGGGGGGGAGGCACCTACAATTTGTCTTACCTTCTGGTAATGTAGTAAAAACCGGTATGTTTAACATTTTTGTCATAACTGTAAAATTTTAAAAATGAAATAAACAAATTATTAAACTTGGCTAGAGTTAGATTACCCTAGGTAATTGAAAAACTAGCACAGCTGGTTTATCTTTTTATTCTTTTTACCAATAATTTTTAATCAAAATTTATAAAAGTTTTGGTTTTATGGTTCTAGAAGATCAATACTAAAATTACTTTTAATTATTACAATATACGACAATATTAAATGGTCAAAGACATATTATTCATCTCAAATGAAAGAATTTAAGACGATCAAACACAAAACAGTGTGAGAAGAGCCTTTGAAGTGAATTTTGAAGATAATATCGGAGACAGTGTAAGAGATAACTCTGAAATGTCTTAAACTCATGGTCTTATCACTCCGTATGAATATGGAGGTTTGCCTGGTGTCACCACTTTGATATCAAAGGTTTGCCTTTGATATCACTTCAGATGCTACACTTGACAAAGAGTAGGTAACTAATTCATTACTTGTGCAATCTTATAGTGTGCTTTTTACTCATATTGAGGGATTTCAAGGACTACGTCTCCACATAATAAAGGCTTAATATGAAACTACAACGCGTTTCGAACACTTAGTGTTATTCTTCAGGTTGACATCTGCACTATTTAGCATCAGTCCTTTCTCTTGTCATTCCCGTAGATTAACTCTCAGGAGTTCAGATGTTAACCTGAATAAGAACAATAAGTGTTCGAAATGTGTTGTTAGCGTCATATTAAAGTCTTTTTGTGTGGAGACGTAATTCTTGATATCCCCTAAGTAGGTAATTACTTTGATATCCTTATTATGGTCACAGTAACATAGTTTGAGAAGTGTCATTAATATCACTTGAGAGCGACACAGTAATTTAGGTATGAGAGAAGTGCTTGAATTACTTCAGATGACCAGATTAAGACATTGTCGGAAGTGTCGTAGAAATGAGTCAAATATTCACTCTTGGGACAGTGTGGGATGTCATATCAGTTCAGAGAGTCACGGTTATTACAAGTTTGGGAGGTTTTCTTGGCACTATTTCAGGTGGCCATAATAACTAAGATCCTTAAAATCTCTACAGATGGTCACTCTTTGGAGGGCTGTTCAAATAATTTACTAATAATTTTTAATAATTAGCATTCAACACTACATATTTTACTGACTTGATTGAGATATAGATTCCACTTATGGGCAAACTCATCACCTTTACCTTGGTTTTAAAAAAAATAAATTTAGTAGCTTGAGATAAAACTAACGATTTATGATGAAAGTTCTGGCAGGTTGATTAATCCAAAGGAGTTAAAGGTAGTCGTGTTTGACTTGACCTGTGTTAACTTCGCTCGTTAACTTTAACTACAAACTCTTCCTATATTCGGGTGAAGGAAAACCTAATCAGGAGAGAGAATTAGAGAGTGATAGAAAGCTATAAAATAACTTTGTAGTTCATGTCACAAAATATATAACACTGTTTGGAAATTTATAAATAAACTTAGTCAATCTCTGGGAGAAATAAATTTTGTTACTATTTTAATAAGTAAATAAAAATGAGGTTTAGGTTTGTCATGAATATAAATAACTATTACACTGTATAAACAAAATATTGTTTTGTCCCCGAATGTTTTTGAAAATATTGTTTTTGTTCCCGAATGTTTAAATGATAATGAATGTTTATAAGAACATATAAATACAAGAAATCTAGAGCACACTGACTACCGATCGAGATGTTTGAGTTAAGTTTCTATTTGCATCTTTTAGCAGAATAGATTTTTTTTTTCGTTTCCACATCTTACTGATAATTTATAATGAAAATACCAAGCAACTATAATTACTGTATTAACCGATTCTAAATTTGGTTCCTACATCGATTTCGTCAAGAATGTTAATAAGTCCATCTATGATGTCCTTCACACTTTCACATTACGAATTTCATGAAATTGTTCATGGAGGAATTATATAATTAAAGATTTAAAGAAAAGAACACGTAGAAATAATATACATCACTCAGGGCAATATTCTGATATCGTCATCGTCTTGATGACAACGAGGTCGATTGCGGGGGTTTTCCAATATCAACTTTTCACATAGGCCCTGGCTATGAGTAATTAAGATCGATGTTGTAAGGTTATATAAAAACCATTTCTATTATTATCATTGTATATAATTTATTACATCATATTCACCCTTACTAGCTGATTTCCTATACGATATGATGGAAACCACTGCACTAGAAAATTTAATCACTATTTCAAAGGTTAACACTTTAACATCAGCAAAACTGGTAAGCCATGCGGTCAAATGCAACTTATGTTTGATTGTATTTCATTATATTTCAAAAAAGTCAGCTAGCAAATTTAAAATGATTTAGCAATCAAAGTTTGAGTATTCTCACTGTAAGGTTTTGGTTGTGTGAGTCAGCAGATTTTTGATTTCTGACTTCAAAGGTCAATAAAAACTATATTTTCTATGAAAGAAACGTTCAACCATTTTTAATAATTTACTATTTCAAAGAGCCTACAGTTAACTAAATGACGAGTTCATTGTGGCTTCAATTTAAATCTTGAGATGGGGAAGTTACAACAGTTTTGACAATAACGAGCCTTATTCTGACAGATTAGATAAGCTAGCAAACTTCGGAATTTGCAAGGCTTACAAAGAGAAAGTCTTATGAAGGATTTTCAAACTCTCACGTCAGAAATCTATGAGAGTAACCAAGGTTAGAATTAAAAAACCTTTAATCCTAATGCCAATAACGCTGCCAGTAGACAGCATCTTTACCAATTCAATCTACACACCGTGGGTGTTTCTCTTCCCCTTCTAAACTTATAACACCATTGTATCTCTTTGTTCTGTAATGTAATGGTCATAATAAAAACAAAAAAACTGAATACATGCACAACACTATGTGCAAATAAGCCAAGCTAAGAAGAATAAAGTGTATATAAAAGAAGAGCTTTACCTTGAAGAGGGTGTGGAGGGATGGGGTGGCAGGTGGGGGGTAGGCCAGGCAGACGAACCTGTTGAGAACCACTGCCATCACCAGCAGCTTCCATCTGGCCATCTGCAACACCCACTCGCATAACCAACTGACCACAGCTTTCTTTACCATTCTCATCACATCCTTCATCTGGGTATTTATTTTATAGGTTTTTTCTAATTTTAATATTTTTTTATTCATTAAAATGTTTTCCTTTATTTATTTTTGTTATTACCTATCTTATTTATCCTTGTCTCCCCTGCCTCCGTAAATTGACCACAGTGATTGAGTGTCCTTTAATTACATTTCACTTCAGTAGTCACTTGTCTTCGGACTGACTAACATCTTTCTACCTGATCACAAAGCAATCGAAATATGGTAGTTACTTCTTGTGATCTCTTTTATATGTGTTCTTTCTGTGAATTTAATTTATATACTTCGTGAAATAATTTTATTTAATTACTGATACATATAATCAACCATTAAATTAAGTTGATATGTACTGCTAAATATAATTAGTATTGATTCCAAGTAAATTAATGCCACATATATAACTAAATACATTATTTCTGAAATGATGTTGGATACCAATATGACAAAAATACCTGAAAGACAATCTTTATGTTTTCAGGTATTATGTTAGGTTTTCAAAAAATTATGAAAACCCTAAAACTAGACAAAAAAATTTCATTTATGATGAACTATTGTAGTTTATTATTTATATGCAACAAGAAATTTGTAAAAACATAATCTTTTTAATAAAAAAGAAAATGTGATGCATAAAGAAAATGTAGATGGAAAATTAATAAATGATAACTGATCTTTCAGTTGTGTGCACGAATCTTACAACGTCTTTAATGAAGATGTATTTCACATTTAATTACAGCACACATTTTACATATATAGTGCTCTAAGTTAAAGGAAATTAGTAAACATTGTACTTTTTTCATGGGTTGATTCCCGTCCATAGAAACATCATGAATTAAGAGAAATGTTAAAAATTGGGAAACTATAAAAAGATGTGATTGGAGCTGGATTCTTTTGAAGGAAAGAACGGCTAATTGGAGGAAGGATAGAGAAAGACTGCGCATGCGCGAGGGTGTGATTGTGGAGGAGGCGGTCGGCTACTGACTCAAAGAGAGCCGATGATAACCGTGGGGCAGCGAGCCTGCAAGCTAAACAAATTGAAGCCGACTCTAGTTATCTCCAGGATTTATGGGGCAGCGGTTCAGGTTTCAAGCTATCCAACAAAGAAAAAAACTCTGGTAGCCTTCCGGAGAGCTTTGGGCCGAGCTTTTGAACAGAACCGAAACAGCAGGAAAAAATTCCTCGAGTTTATTTATGTGGGCGAGGCCGGGTGTCGGCAGAGACTTGTATAAAGGAAGTTAATGGTGGGGAAGGATTGGGACGTGGATATGAGGAGATAAGTGTGGGGCCGGCGGCATGCATTCCTGAGGCCGCTAACGACCGCTCCGGTGACGACCTCGCTGTCAGCCCTGTCGCGACCTAACGCTCTTGTGGCTGCCTTTTAATTGCCCTCACCTTGCCACCTCGGGCCCACTCTCTTTCAAAAGCAGTGACCACCGAATCGTGTAATACCATCATGTTACCCCCACGTTCTCAACACAATTAATTAGGCACATCAGTACTGGCACAATAAACTGAAGAAATTCATTAAAGTTGCAATTTCAAATAAGTTCCGGTATTAATTGTTTCAATGGAAGAAAAATCTTACCATCATTACAACAAACAGCCTCAAATAAATCTTTTTCATCCCTTGAATGGGAAATCTAAAGTCACCTGTTCAATTTTCGACACTAAACAAAAGATTCTAATAATTTGAAAGTAATTTTAATTGGTAATCTCGAGGATTGAACAAATTACGCATGTTTGATCAGTACATAGAATTTAGATCAGAGTAAAACTTTTGTTTTTTATTCAAGAAAAATTCTTGAGTTGTGTAACCATTTATTATGTTATATTTACTCACAGTAGGAATGCAAAAAAAAGGTTATATAACAAGTATATATACAAATTCAGTTAAACTAAGTTTTTCAAACCCCTGTGTTCATCTTCAGGGGTTATCTTCCCGTTAAGGCAGATCCCGTTCATTCTCTGCCTTAACAGGAATATATAACCTGAGGATGAAGGCAAGGAGTAAATATCACTTATTTTAATATAAACAGAAATTGTATAGGGACTTGTTACCTAACCTCCTATTTTTGTTTTGCTATCTAGAAAAATTATCCACTTAATCAGTAATTTATGGTACTGCAATGTCTGCTAACTGGTATTTGCACAGGAAAATAGAGTATAGTAGGTTAGTTTAGGTTAGAGTATGTAGGTTCTCACTTATAGATTATGTAGATGGTAAACTCAGAGAGTAGTCTTGTTAGACTGTGTGGGTCAAATGGCCGCCCTCTTTTGTAGTAATAAATGGTTTTAGGTTTTCCCTGAAGTCTCTTCCACTTGGAATTTACTACGAAGGTGAGATTGAGTCTCAAGGAGCAGGTATTGATTCCGACCATATAATCTGAGATTCAGTCGCTGTTGTCAGATATCTATATTACGTTAACAGTGAAGGCCTAAACACTTTCAGTTTCTGTTTACCTCAAATTCAGAAACATCACAGGATTTCCTTTTGAAAGTAGCACATAGGAAAAAATAATGAAATCTGCAACAAGTGCTATATTAATTACTTGGTTCATATTCTAAAATAAAATGCTGCTTAAGTCATAAGTAAATCATTTTATACTATAATAAATTTAAAGCCTTTTTCTTTCATATACGTTATATTCTCGCACATATGATTGCCGCAGTTAAAACAGGAATATGATATTGATGCTTCATTAATAATTGGTTTATTATTTATCAAACAAATATTTATGTCTGATTTCTCTCTGTCCCAGTTTATTCAAGTGTACATTTCACTTACTGTCTTTTGTTTAATATCTTATCGTCAAACCAAACAACAGTCTTTTCAGCTTCAAAAACAGTTTTTCGTACTTGAAGATAATTGGTCGCGGATTGTATCTTATGCCTATTAAAAATCAATCCTAAAAAGGATGTTAATCAACATTTCTATATTTGGTGAACAGTAGCTATTTTCTTGTTTCAGATATTCTGCTCACTCAGTCATACATACATACGTACACACACACACACACACACACATACACACACACACTTAATCGCCTCCGCACACACGCATACACCAACACAGACCGATTTGCAAACCCAATTTTAATGAACCCAGAGGACATCAAAATATGTTTACCGTTAACAATTCCATTTTCGATGTTGAACAGAATATAATACATCCAGAACTTTATCTATCATGTAGATGGTAAATGAAAGAAAAATTAAGTTTTATTCTATACCTACATGTTTAGCGAGAAAAAAATATTTTCTCAAAAAAAAAACAACAAATATTTTCTAACAAAACAAAATTTGCTATAAATGCATCTTTTTTCTAAAATAATTTCACCAAAAAATTATCGCTTTTCACTAATAAAGTTTTATTTATGTGATCAATTTTATTACGACCCATTAAATGGTACGACCACCATCCTTTTCACAAGGTTTTAGAATTAATCATAACTTAAATTTAAAGTTTTTACAGATAATTCACTTGTTATCTGTGAATCTGTTATCTGAATCTTGTTATCAGAATTTGTGTTGTTATAACCAGAATCATAGCCAAGTTTAATTGAAATCGTGTGGACAGATTTTTAACAATACGAAAAAAACAATGTTCATACAAAGTCCCCTTAAAAGAAATGTAAAATTTGGTGCTGTGCTTGTTGTTTTGTCTCCGGCATAGCAGTAGCATGAACATGAAATTTGGCAATTATTGATCTTATATTTTGCGATAAGTTGGTCACACATAAAAAAAGATCAGATCGTACAACTTATTTTTTAAACTCACGGTGCCTCAAAACGTGTGTTACCATTCGAAACTTTATTTCAAACTCGAATGTAATACTCTTCTCTATTTTTCATAGAGAGAATAAATTACTGTAGAAATGAAAGGTAAGCTTTTAAAACTAAATGAAAACAGTTTCGTTGTTTTGGAAACATAAAATGTAAATGTTGTTGATTAATAAAGATTATTAGATGCTCTAACGAAGGAAGAGCTGACTAATGCAAAGGCCATTTCAGCCTATAACAATTAAAACTAATCTAGAGTTTAATAGATTTAGCTGTTAAAGATGATCTAATGGCTATTAAAAAAAAGGGAAACAAGATTTAAAGTCACTTTGATTCAGTTAGTCAAATTTGTGACAGACAGGTAGGAATAGTGAGTAGATTTTATTGATGAAATTGACTTCAATATACGATACACTGCCTTGATGAATGTATAATTATGTACATAAGGTTCCAGTTTGTTGACTACATGCATTGACTTTTACGAAGACCACTTGTTACGGTTGAAAGACCTTAGTCTTTCTTCTGATTTCTTACTGTGTTTTGGACGTTGATTTTTTTTTACCTGCTTACTATGAAATCTTGTTATTCTTGAAAACTATGTACTGTATAACAGAGGCTTGACCAACTGCTATGCCAAATATGACGTGAATTATGGTGCTAATGTTTTTGACAGTACAAATAAATTGATACAAATTATTGGGATATATGAAACTGTAATTTATGGAAAACAGGGTTTGGATCTAAGAGTAGAAATTTTCTAGGCTCCAATACTCTACTAATGTTTATTTAACATTTATAACAGAAAACACTCAGATTCTATGTCAGAAAATGCCCAATTCGTCTGCAGACTACAAAATCTCTTTGAATATTTGAAACAGAACAAACCTCAACCAACAGACAATATCCAACAGACAACATGGTTTTTCCATGACCTTAAAACTGTACGGAAGAGCAATGCAGAAGAGTAACCAAGAGAAACCAAGCAGTTAATTTAGATAAAATGCTGACTAGTCCACTTTTGGGCGACACTGTCATAGAAAACTAAAACATACATCTTGTACGAGCATAGTTTATAGTCTAAAATGTAATTTATAATAATTTTTATATTGATTTTAAATATATAGTTGTTATTCTTATCTTTATAGTTGTACTTACTGAGTTCTCTCAGAAGAGGTCTTTGTTAGTGATAACATGTCCGTGTTTAATGATACTATTTATTTTTTTCACAAAATGTTAGAAATTATTTGGTCATTTAATTTATTTAGTTCAGTAATCAAATATTTAATCAAGCATTTATAATATATATATATATATATATATATTCGTATTTTAGGGAGCAGGACTTCATTCATACAAGGTCTATTTAAACAAATGCCAATTTCCAGTTTTACACATTTTCTAATTAATATATCTATTTTTTTCACTATAACTTACATAAATTTTGAAGAATATATACTAGTTCATCAAAGTTTTTATTTTTATAATCCGACATCTTTTGGTCTCCTTCGACCATTTTCAAGGATTTAACACATTAAAACACAACAATATCTAAAATTGAACAACTAATTAAATAAACCTTTACATAAGCTCCTTTACATCGCCGTGACGGGTATGTCTTCGGACTACCTTCATGTAATTTTAAAATTCGTGTGGATCCTCCACCCTGACTGTTAATACTGGGTTCTTTTTCTAAGATAAAAATATATTCCAGAATTTGAAACCTGATGTGGTATGCACTTGTTCTAACACCACAGAATTGTCTGTTAACATTTCTCTTGTTAATTTTATTCCATGTGTAGTTGATACATATCTTTGGGTCCTCCTAATGCAAGATGCATCATGAGACTTCTCGAAAGCGTGGTTGTGGTGGAAGCAACGTAGGTAGAGCGTGAGGACTTGCAGATTTCTCAAATAACAGGTTTTAGAACTTTTTCTTTTTTACCTATATTTGCGGTTTTGATTAATTTATTGATTTCAACTTATAGTTTATTTTTAGGATTTTTTGAGATCTTTTCAAATTTTGACGTGTCACTAAGTATGAGATTTAACCTCTGTTTGTATTCTTCCTTGCCCCTAATCACATAAGTATTTGACTTACCTGCTCTTCTTACTACTATATTTGGATTTGTGTTATTCCTTTTTGCGGTTTCCTTGAGCTCCCTTGAGAGCAAACCTGCTGTTATTAAAGTCCCTTCTTTTGGTAGCTTCAGATCTCAGTTGGTGCTGTAAGTCTGGTTTAATTGTAATGTAGTTTTTTCTTGAGGTTTTAGGATTGAGTTGTATAATATTTCCAATTCTGTCTTTTTGAAAAAGAAATAGTTAGTTCCCTTTATACGTCGATTGATCACTTAGAGGTTTTAATGCACATCTTTATTTCCTTGATTTGAGAACCCCTTCTCTCACTTGTTTTACCAATATCTTAATTTCGTGGCTGATTTGTCCTACAGCAAATACTTTTCTATTCGATGGTACCTTCAAACTAAGGCACTACAGCTCCCTCTATTGAACAATTCTCCCAAGTCAAAGTAAGAAAAATGTTTCCTTCGCAGTTATCAATTTATTTATTTCCTTAATACTTATCGATTACCCTTCCATACACAAATTAAATTACCGACATTTTTTTCTTTTGACATCTTAGTAAACATGATATAGATATTTTTCTGAAATTTTTCAAACTTTCTTCTATTTTTTTTATTTTTCTTATACTCACCATTCGTTCAACAAATTATTTCACTCTTCAATGTTGATGTCAGCCTCTTCTTTACCTCAGTTTATATTAAATCTACTCATAAACTATAATAGTTATTATCCTCTAATATTATGAAAGCCCTCCTGAGTTCTCTATCAATAAGTATTCACCATTTTTTAACCATCTCTAACCTTCACCAATTGAAATGTACATTTTCAAAACGGATGATTTAATCCAGCCAAAGTACTGCAACTAGGAAGGATTGTGGTTATTGAATATTCTTCAGTAATACTTTTTTCCTTAATCTTAGCAGAGTTATTAAGATATTCTATGCCTTTATTCTTCATCCTCTTCAGTCTCCTCTATTTCCTTTAAACCTCCTGCTCTAGCATGCAATAAGACTTAACAATAACAAAGTTTTATTTTTCTTTTATCTTCAAAGATTCCTCTTGGTACTAAAAAATGAAATGTAAGTGCCCCACATATGTGAAACTTGTATAAATTCTAATACTATTCTCATTTCACTTTATTCTTAGCAATTTACCCACCTAAACTTCCAGGTCTATTATCTTCCCTTATAATCATTATGGTATTTTTGTCCATCAATGCTTTTAGTTAGACTGTTTAAATTAGGTATTATATATATATATATATAATACAAAATTATAGGGTTTCAAAATAAACGAGTGAAGTAAAAAAATATCTAAACCACACAATTAAATGTGAGTATGATATTTTGATATATATATATAGTTCAATGTACATAAAGAAACGTAGAGAAATTAAAAACACACACTTACAGTCTCTAATTTTCGGTTGAACCGTCTTCAGGAGAGATAAGAAAGGGAAACCAAGCGCACTGGTACAGAGACGGTTGGAGACCAACAATGCTGCCACATACGAGCCCGGTCACAGAGAATAAGGTAGACAAGAATAAATTTAAGATTAAATTAAAATAGGAATATGAAAAAAAAATAATAATAAACACAAAAACAAATAAAATAACAAAAACTGAAGGATGAACAGAAGAAATGATACATAATAAAAATTACCAGTGCGCTTGGTTTCCCTTTCTTATCTCTCCTGAAGACAGTTCAACCGAAAATTAGAGACTGTAAGTGTGTGTTTTTAATTTCTCTACGTTTCTTTATGTACATTGAACTGTATTTGTCCATTTCGGATCGTATTTTCATCAAAAAAGTGTATATATAACAAGATTTCATACAAACACGTGAAATAACAATCAATGATCAAACCACAATATAAAATGGGAAGCATAAGATCTTTCAACTACAACTAGCGGTCTTCGTCAGAGTCAAGACAGCTTGGTTGTTGTGGTTGAAAGATCTTAGCTTTTTTTCCCATTTCATATTGTGGTTTGATATATATATTTAAAATCGTATTATACTATAATATCAAATATTTATCACAGGTGAAAAAATGTATATGCATTGTAGTTGTGTAATTGAGCGCAAACAGGTTAAAATGTTTCAGAAATGCATGCAGACTACAGTTGGGTTAGCAAGGGATGAGAACGCTTTCATTTAAATAAGCTAAATTGAGCGAATCTTTTGTCTGGTTCAACAATAAAAGGTTGCTTTGTGAGTGTCTCGCAAAGCGAGTTTCAGCGAAGGATTAACGGCTTGGTTTTATCAAATCGCTTCCTGCATTAACACAAAACAATTGAGTAATTCTTTCCCTTCAAACGATAAACCTGGCAGACTATTTTCATTTTTGTTAATAATTTATCCATTTAAAATTTGTTCTGAATAATCAGGAAAATGTTACAAAGGAATCCTTGTTCATTTATATAAACTAATGATTATAAAGTATGTTTTAAATAGCGTTGCGTAATTATTTAAAACAATACGTTAAATATTGCATGCAGACATAATAAATGAGACGTTATTGTGAGCACACGTATTAACAGAAATAATGAACAATTAATTTCATTCATACATTTATATGAATGTGCTAGCTAAATGTTGCCAAATATTATGAAAATATAATTGGCATTATGACGTAGAATATTGCATGTAGATTAATGAGTAATGTAGATTAATGTGGAATAATAAGTGGTGAACCCTTGGATGGTATGACGCTTCGGAATCTTGAGTTCTGATTCAATATAAACAATATAACATTCAGACCAATCGAAATCTTACGATACGCATATAAAGTAGCTAATAATAAATCAGTCTAAAGTTATAACTAAGAAGTAAGATTTGTAATGATTTGGACAGATATTACTAACCGGGCTAGGTTTCGGTATGTGGAGGTCCCAGAGCTGCTTTCTGAGGAAGCCCTCAGTACTTCAAGGAAATATAGTTTAATGGCCAGGAATGCCGTTATCAGTTAACTGTAAATATATATTCATAAGTAAAGTAGTACATTAATATATTAGTAGTATATTAATATCAGGGTTAGTTGCACATTAAATTAGCCAATATCTTAATAGTCATGATCTTCTCATGCGACACATTCCTGATATGACCTTCTCTTTGGAGTAATACGTTAAAAAAGTTACTTTTCTGATATCTATCCCGCTCATTTCTGCAATGAAATAGATTATAGATTAAATTTGGAAGGCCCATCACAAAAATTTAAAAATAAAGCAAATTTAGATAAACCAATATATGTGTTGTATATTACCATCATTAAATTTGTTTTTCTATAAGTTTTATTATGGTTTAAGTTTCACCTAAATAATGCTTTCATTCTGTTGGATTTAGTTTTCCATCAGCGAATAAAATGACAATAATTTCAGTAAATATAAATGTTTCTTTGTTTCATAAGAGTACTGTCTATTTTTATGATTATTCACATTAAATAATGTCAAGCTAGCCTTAATCTGGGGACTACCGCTTCACTACTGCAGGACCCTGAGTAGCAGCTCACTGGACCCTCCCTTATTCCGACCCTGATTGTCAGTCAAATCACTACATGCAAGGGCAGAAATCAGCAACATTATTAGATGGATTCACAATAGGTCAAGAAGAGTTTAGGTTGTTAATTGTATAGTAGATTTATATTGGTAATAATGGAGAGAAAGAGGGAGGATGGACATAGAGACGTGGAGAGGGAGTGAGAGAAATAAAACTGATAAATTAGAAGAAAATATTACAAAAATTATTTAATTTAAATTATGTATAGAATACTTTGTTTTAAATAATGTAAATATTTATAAATATTTCTCAACTAAATCATAAAATATTATTTCAATTGATAGATGGTTGATAATTTCTCTAATTTTATTTTAAAAATTCGTAAAATTTCAATATTCGTAAACAGTAATACATTTATAAAAACGGAATATTCATCTGGACTAGTATTGGATTTGTCTGCTTTACTTCTAGGATTTTTTACAATTATTTACATTGCTTACATTGAATTAGAGATTTTTTAAGTGAATCAACTAAAATAAATTTGATGTTTAGACGGTTAATGGAAAATTTGACATAATTTATTAGGTTCATATGAGATGTAAGAAGAATAAAATTCTTACATGTAAATAATAAACGCCAATCAGACATATAATTTCAGTTGCTTTCCATGGAATGATGGATATGCTTTAATCAATATACGAGTATACGTTCTGCTCTTGAACAAAGCTTAATATGTTTATTCACTTGTATGTAACTTTGGGTAATATTTGTATTAATATTTGGTAATATTATTGAGATATGAGGAATGGACTCTTTTGCTGTATATCACAAAACGGATAATAATTTTAAAACTAATTCTTCAAGTTGTTAAGATGTTTGATATTATGTTTCCTTATAGTAAAATTGAATGTAGGCCATTTAGAAAATTTTGCAGTAGCCTATACTCAACTTTACTGTAAGTAAACCTAATGGTGATCTCAAACTAAATGGCATTAATTAAGATTTAGTTTTCTTTCAATATGATTATCGTCATGTGCTGTGTTGCGTGTCAGAACGAGAGTGTTGACTGAGAGATGTTCGTCAGTTTGACACATCATACCCTCCAAAATTTACAGACTAAGTAGTGACTGATAATTTAATTGCATCTATATACTATTATATATGAGTATTTGATATATTGCATCTAATTGTTGATTACTTCTCTAAGCGAGAAAATATAATTTACCATATTTTAGTTTAGTTTTGTACTAAATTAACTTTTGTATGGCATTTAAATAATTGTTATTTTTGTACAAAAAATCACTTATTTAAAAAAATGCTTAAATCCACTCATTATTCGAAATTAATCAAAAAATTTGGGAATGTCAAATCTATATCTTTCGCGTTGCCCTTAAATTTGGATTCATTATGATAAATTAATTAAAATAATTAAACAGAAAACCTTAAACAACTAATTAAAATCTTCAAAAACATTTTTTACTGAAAAATAAACTAAATAGAATAACTTTTATGCCACTCTGGATTTTTGAAGTTTTTTATTCCTAAAATGTAAAGCTTAAAAGATTCCATAACTATTATATGTAAGTATATCTAGTTGTGATTTGTTAATTCAAAATTCAATATCATTATGAAAACTAATAACTTATACTAGCTTCATCTGGGGAAAAAATACTAATCATAGTTACTTGGACAATTTCTTTTTAAAAAATACTAACATGCATATTTTGTCATGTTGTATTGGAACGTATGCAAGATTAGGTTAAGTGAATCATATGATTTAAAATTATAGTATCAAAATGAAAACTAATATAGTTCGAGTTCATACAAAAAAGCTATCTATAAATTTATGGTTATATGCATTAATTAAGAATCATAGTAGTATTAGCAATTGCTATTAATTTGCTTTTCCTACTCACATTTTGGAGTAAACAACACGAAAATGAGTTTGTATACAATTAATTAATTAATCTGTCTTAATATTTTATTCTGCCTGAAGATGACCAACGAGGTCGAAAGCTTGTGTTTAAAAAGTAGTGAATAAAAAAATTTTAGTAGTTATTTGACTATGTTTTTTGTCTGAAAATGTCGCTGAGAAATCTGCTATTTGCATTGCCTCTGCAACATAGAAGTGTAATTAGGAAAAAAGAACAGCTACTTAAAAAAGTCGTGAATGCAGAATCTGCTCTGCTTTTCAACAATGTATGCTTGGATGAACATCTGCTGCCAACTTATATATATATATATACTCAAATTGTTCTTAACCTCTGAATTCAATACAGTATTAAATATGTCTTTTGAGGGTTAGATATTGGAAATGAACTTCTCCTATTTATGCAAACGTTTCGATGTTTATACATCTTCATCAGGGCTAAAAAAACATGATAAGGCCATAATATTTTCAACAAAACATCAAATTCAATTTGAACTACTATGTTAACAGTAACAATTTAAAAATGGTTTATTACTCCTAACCATTTTGTTTGGACTCAAGTATTTTTAAGTTATTGGTAACATAGTAGTTCACATTGAATTTGTTGTTGTTGTTGAAAATATTATAAGCATATCATGTTTTGCAGCCCTGATGAAGATGTATAAATACATCAAAACGTTGGCGTAAATAAGAGAAGTTCATTTCCAAGACCTAGCCCAAAAAAAAAATATCAAATACTGTATATATGGTATAACAAGATTTCACATAAATACGTGAAATAACAATCAATGATCAAACCACAATATGAATGATATTAGTTTTTTTTCCCCATTTCATATTGTGGTTTGACTGTTGTTTCACATGTTTATTGTGAAATCTTGTTTTACATACACATATATTGTTTTGCTATTAAATAATATTGCCAATAACAAAACTTACCTATGTTATCACCAAACGAGTTCAAACTTTTAATAAATTAAAACTAAGTAGGATGAAGTTACTTAGTATTAAGAGGAAGAGAAAGGTTAACGGGTAGAGAAAGTGAAAAATCCTGAAGCACAAATTAGTATGATTTGTTTGAAGAAGTTTGAACTTGTAGATTGAAATGGTATGAAGTTATTCTTACGAATACTATTTTATTAGAATATACCCTTTCTTTTTGAAATAAATAGAATTATTTGACCTAGAAAATTTTATTGATTTAACAGATCATTGTAGCATAACATACCTACAACACAGCTTTATTAAGTTGGAGAAAATTCCCAGCAGACGACTGCAGAATAAACGTGTTTCAACGATAGAATTATTAGTTTGAAAACTACAATGTTACGATAGTGAAAGTTTGGTCTCTAGGCTCCCGAATGACCTAGATTTTACAGAACTTTCCTACATTTTACTTACTATTTGGTTAACTTCAAATAAACATTAAGGATTAAATCATTACATTGTATTTAATTTAACACTAAATAAAGTAATAAATTCTTTTTTGTTTAACATTGTTAATATAGGGCAACATGCATATAATTTTGTACAAAAGTCCTATTCCTAAATAGAACCGAAAAGTATACATACACAAATGAGCTGTTGGCAGTGGGTGGAAGAAAATGGGTGCGAGCTAGGCATTAGCCAGGAGTGATTTGCATCCTGACAATGTTTGAGATGGCAATGAAGAGAGGAGAGTAATGAGGAGAAGTGAATTCTGCTGGATGCAATAAAGAACATCTTACAAGCTTGCCCCCACGATGCACAGTTCAAATGGAAGCCTTAGTCAGAGCCGTGCCGCAAATTACCTCCGGCAAATGGGGATATGGAGAACTAGCTCGTAGTAATGGTGTGAAACCGTAACTAGATTAAGGAGTGATTTAGCGAGGTCGGATGTTTTTGGGGCTGACTGTAGGTGTGCGTGTCGGCTTTGATCTCGCCGCCGTCGCCCCTCCTGCACGCGCTGCAGAGCGCCCGTACGGCTCCTGGCCATCTGTATCACTCGCTCCGTGCGGCCTCGCTCATCTGCTGGAATTCACACCCCCTCCCCAGACCACTAATACGTGACCCACTCAAAAGCAAGGCCTACCCTCTTCCGCCTCCGGCTAGCCTGCACGCCTTCTGCCTGTCTCCGTAGCGCACCACTCCATCCCCGCATAATTACTTCACTTGTTCTATAGTATCAATTCCGCCAATGTTGGAATACAACAAATCAACAAACAACAATCTCGAGAAAACATAGAATTTATATATTTAAAATACTAAAAAACAGTAGCTAAAACACTTTCCACACATTTCATATATATATTAAATGACCATTGCCTAAAATTAGAATTATTAATTTTAGAATTGTTAAATTTTATAACAGGAAAAAAGTAATGATTTAGATCAGTGGTTCACAAACTATGGTTCACCGAGACGTTTAGGGCGGTCACAGCATGGTAAATAAAAAATAGCTATTATATGAAATAACATTTCGAATAAAATTTGAATAAACAAATATATAAATAATCTATAAATTATGCACCAAAGCTAGACTTCACTAAAAGTTTCTAGAAAATTCTGGAACATTCTATATTACGAAAAAACATACCTATAGAAACAATTTAACTTCTAAATATCTACATTCATAAAAATAAATCTATAAATTATAAATCACAATAGGATTAAGTAGAAAATTAAGTAATGAATAAATTAAAATTGCAAATTACAATTTTTGTGGGAGGTTATAGAAAATTTTTGAACATTCTAATACAACTTAAAATAAGAAGCCAATCAGCTGATGCATCAGTAAACGATCTGGTAAGACGTGAGAGACGTAATTATTTTCACGAACTTCTCATTTCTTATAATATTCTTATAAACTTTTCAATTTACATCGTATCAGTGACATGAGTTCGTAACTTAAAACCGGAAACCTGAGTATGAGGAAGACGACAGATTCAAATATCAGACCAGTGGAAGTATTAAGAAATCAAAACAGTCGGTTACTGATATGATTCATGATAACTGAACAATGATCATGATCAAGTTGTCATGAACAACTCATGTGAATTGAGCATGAACAGTTATCGTGATCAATCTGTCACTGGCATGTTGATGCTCTATATGAGACTGTTAACACAAATGCCTCCGTCCTTAGTGGGAGGCATAACGAATTAACCCTCAAAACGGAGCTCCTCATACAAGTCATGAGAAATTGATTCACAGTAAGAGGTAAAGAATATGTGAGAAGGCTGTAAGAAAGATATCTGGGATTTCACTGTCAAATTACACTGTCCAGCGCCGAATCAGAATTTTCAGCGAAACATGGTAGAAAATGTTATAGAAAATTTAATCCACAGAATAAAAAACTCAACGTTTTTGGCCTTAAAGCTTAATGAAAGCAAGGACTTAGCTGTTAATGTTAATCTCCTTGTATTCTTAAGAAGAGGACTTTCTTTCTTGTGCACAGTTGCAAAAAACTACCATTACCCATGTGATTTTTACTCTCCTTGGCACATTTATTACGATACTTAACATTGACGGGACAAAATGGGTTGGTATTACAAGAGATGGGGTTAGCACTGTGTCAGGGGAATGCATATAATGGGGTAAAAGCCAGAATAAGAACTGTTGCTCCTTTAGCTGCTGAATGGACTCACTGTAGCATTCCCAGAGTCACTGGCAACAAAAGCAATCACGGACAGTTTAACAAATGCGTTTCAATAGACCATTACAGCAGTAAATTTAATAACATCTGTTTTATAAATTTATAATGCAAAATGAGAGAATAAAATGTATTCTCTCTGTTATGTGAAGAGATGGATAGCTGTCACACAACTCTTACTATACACTCGAGTACCGTGGCTGCCAAGGAGTAGGGTTTTGAACAGACTGTTTCAGCTCTGATACTATTTTATTGTTTAGTAAAAATAAAATATTTTTATTACGGGATATTTTTGGATTAACAACATAATCTATATAAAGAGCTGGAAGGAAAATACACCAATAAATTCATTGTCCAGAACAATATTGAAGCAACTATACAAGAACTTCAAAAATGGTCCCAACGAGAAAATACAGACAATTTGAATCATGATCAACTTAAACGATTTCCTTTAATCATCAGATGAACTAGTCATCAGTCGTAACCGTGCAAGAACACCTCTTATTATTGGCTTCGCATCTGAGAAAATACTTCCCCGGGGGAGGTAATGAAAAGCAGTGAGTCAGAAATCCATTCTAAAGAATACCTTAAAATGATGGATCTACAAGCAAGAAAAGAAGATGCACTAATTGAGCTTTCGTGCGTCTCTGCTCTAAACATGTCCTCTCACAATGCTAGCTTGGCAGAGTTCGGGTTACAAGATAAATCAGAATATCCTGTTTACATCCTAGTGTACATTTTTCAGAATAACTACTATCATAATATACCTAAGTGTTTAAATCATATAAGTATATCACTATTTTTAAAATGTTAATATGAGTGGCAATAGATAGATCGCGCAGTGCCAAAGCGTGGGAACCACTGATTCAGATAATTTACGTTTTTTTTTTACGTCCGCTAATATGTGAACGTTAAATAGCCGAAAATCTTCCATAAATACCTTCGAATTATTGTTACAATGGTAATTTATATTAACTATTATATAATTTTTATGAGCATTTTACTTCTGATAACTCCTTTATTTTTCCCTCTCTGTTTTAGAAAAATAAGGTATACAAATCCACTGAATCAAATGCACTGAAGCAATATTCTTGAATTTTTATCGAGTAGTATAGTATCGTATGACGAAAATAGTATATATGAAATTTCATGTTTCTAGAATAACGAGAAGAGCGGAAAATATAATACTCTTTTTGATAAAGAGTGAAATCTTAAATCTTCTAACGAGGATGAAACGTTGAAGGCATCTCGTTTTTGAGAATAACAATAACGTTAACGTTAGTTGTAAAACGCGAAGTGCTGTTTTAACGCTTGTTGAAGCTGTACTTTTTCTGGCATATGCAAAGCTTATTTTATTTGTGTAGGTAAAATTAGACTTTATTCATTAAACTCCAAACTTATTCTAATACCATAAATACAAACAATTCCACAAATATATGGAGGGTAAGTCAGTTTTTCACATTTTCCTGCTTTTCACGTGATGTTTTTTTGCAATTTAAGTAATGGCATGTTAGATAATGTGTTTAAAACACATTTTATACGCAGTGGTATACCTTAAAAAACCTGGAAAAATTTGTATTAATCACTCATCAACTTTACTATTTACAATGTACTAAACAACTCTTTCTTTAATATCACATCGGATTCTTTATTCAAACAGTTTGATTTCAATCTGAACGTTATGAAAAAAACAGAAAAATTTGACTATTACAGGGACTTTGAATTGACTTGAAATTGAAATGGCAACTTGTAAACAGAGGAAAATAAGATAAAACTGTAAAAATAAAGAAAAAAGTAAGCAAAAATAATAAATACAAAAAATGATTTATGAAATAAATATTAGAAACTGACGATTTAAGCTTAGACCAGGTTGTGAGATTTTTCCGAGGAGCCAGATATGTTGGTTAACAATCAAATAACACTGGTAATTTCAAGTGAAAACAGTCATTGGAAATGGAGGAAGAAGGATTTTTCATAAGTGTGTATTGTGATAGCAAGATGAAGTATAAGAGGCTTAGGGTTAACTACTGGAGAGGTGAGACAGCAAGGCATCGGCAATGTAGAGCACTGGACCTATTCAACCACTCTATAGTTTGAAAATAGAGGAAGTGAACGATTAAGAAGAAAGGATAGGATAAAGATCCTTGAAAAATGTAATTAACTAGTGAACGCTGGGGAAATAGTGATGAGGCAAACATTGTTGTAGGGCACTCCTAATCCTGAATGTAAATCTGACCCGCGGTGAACCCACTTTATTGAGAGCCCTATCGTCCCTGCTAATGCCAATTACTCTTCTAGTGCTATAAGAGAATATTACATGCAACACATGCTTTAAACTTAAAGAGTTAGTTATTAGTTTTTTTTTTTTATTAACTCATGGCAAGAATTGTTAAACTTACTATTGATTTTCTTCAGTATACAAGTTACTACTATTAATTCAGATTGTTATTATTATAGTCGAAATTGGTTGTATTTTTAAAATGCACGCATTTAGTTGTATTTAGTGGGAAAAAATTAGATGGCACTTATAGAGACTCCTCGAGTAACATGGATATATATAGACCACACTAATTTGGCTCTAAGAACTTAGAAAAGCCTGATAAACAGTTTTCTAACAAAACCCCCAAGGACTAATACATACTTCGTATTAGAGATGCCAAAGCTCTAACTCTTATTGTTAATAACTAGGGAAACCACAGAAGCCTATGACTTACCACCAACTCCTGAGTGAATTCTGATATCAATAAAGCCACCCACACCTTGAGTCTGCAACCACGAATAGGTCATTATCATGTGAAGGGTTGACGCAAAAGTGGGTCGAACAATATTCGTCTTCAAGGTACAGGGCCATATTTAATGTGTGCTTGGCTGACCCTTGAATGTACAAGAACCCCACTAAATCTACCTGTGGAAAATAATAGTTTACTGGCCCATCTCTGCGCATTTTTACGTTCCCCAAAAGAACGGCAAGAACAACACTTATGTGGAGGGTCTCTGACTCCTTTTCCATTAAGGTCCAATTAATAATGTATTTGTGATCAGTTTAAAAAGATGGAGGGGCACACATAGTTTCAACAATCATGGCCTTCGCTGCTCGAGGTAGATGACTTACGTCAACATAATACTCAATAATATTTCTATGATACTCGATAATAACATTGTAACTCAACATTAAGGTAACAGTTGGCATGTAACTTGAGTTCACTTCGTCCCGAATCAGATCTATATGGACTAGGTAATAATGCAACTCAGCTGTTCCAAACCTGTGAGTAGTCAGCCATAATGTAATACGAAACCATTTGCAATAGGTCGCTCATAGTTATAAATAAAACATTAATAACATGCATAATTTAAGCGAAACAGGGTTAGGTAAGTTTTTATAGTATTTTTAGGTATTATTTTAAAATAATAAAAATATTTTAACATTCAGAAGAAGTACCAACATTTTAATAAATAATTTAAGAAAAGCAAATACTTTTCTCTTACCAACAGCATTTTTGGTGACAAAGTATCTGACTTACCAGAGGGCTTTCAGGAAAATTTATTGAACTGATTAATAAATTTGGAGAATAAACTTTGTTTAACTTCCAGCAGAGGATACTCGTGTTTAATCGAATGTTAAATCTCTGATAGATATTGTTCTGAGAGATTTTTCCGGACTACCAATTAAACTTGGGGTAAATAGCATTTTACAGCCTTCCTCTTTAAGAATTAAGTACAAATTTAACTTTGTTGATGATTTTAAATGTACAGTATTAACTACAATTTTCACAATATATTTTTTATCAGGAAAAATAACACAATAGCCATCACATAACAATACGGATCAAAACTAAATTTTAATTACATTTAAAAATGTTAATCATTTTTAATAACAGATTAAAAAAATAATTATATTTCCACCTGGAAGGATGAGTAATTATACTTAATTTTAAATTTCTAAGAAACTTGTTTACTTCTTACAAATTATTGAAGAAAATTCTATATTATATTTCAAAACTAGCCATTGGTACAGGGTTGGGAACCACTTAGCTTTCAGATTTTTGACTGACAGAAATAATTGCAAATGTTCTTTTATTTGAAACCACTAACCACTTGGTGTAGTGAAAAGGCAATAGGCAATGCTGCAAGTTAAGACGACATCCACTTGTTAAGGTTGATGTTGAAACAATAACAGTTTCGAGGACTCCCCAATGAAAGCTACGATTTGTCGACCTATAAGTGTCGGTTTCGATGGTACTCAGAAAACCTGAGTACCAGTATTCTAGTTCAGACGCTACTAAAATTGATCGATGTCTACTGAGCAGAGGCTGTAGTGACTTCACATGTCGCAAAGCTGGCACCACGGAGATGTACCTGCGTCTCAAACAGCAACAAGAAAATTGTTGACAATATAAGAACATGATCCAACCGTCTACCTAATGCTGGGTTTGAAACCACAGCCACCGGGGGTCCAAAACTATACGATGGACCCAGTGTAAATTTACGTAATATACTTAGCCCTCTCATCATCAACTAGCAGGTCTTAACTGGTTTCTACTTATTGGAACAATATCGTTTCATAAACTATCAATCAATTGTAAGGAATTATCGGTTTTATACAATTTTCGTATTAGTTTTCCAGCTGCACGGTGCGGACCTAGCGGACAGGCTTTTGAAAATCAGAAGGTCTACAACACTAAGTAGGGGACCCTGAGCCACCATTATCAAATAATAGTGTCATTCTAGATCAGCTCTAATCATCAAGTAAAAGGAAAAGTAAAACTCTAATTCATATATCTTCAATTAAAAGTGACATCATTAATTGTCACATAATACCATAACAGATCAAAATAACAGAGCAAACGATAGCTCGAGATGAGTTCCAATTTTAAGGCAAACGATTAATGAAACTAAAGTGTACTTAAACACCACTTACACTAGTCATATGTACGGACAGATAATAGTGTACCTACAAATCAGTTGAAAAGTCAACAGATTTAGAGCGAGTAACAAAAAACAGTATTCACATGCTTTGTTTTGTGAAAATTACTTCGACTATTTGGGACATTAACTTGTAGTTAAAATTTTTTTTAGGCATTCTTGCTTCCTGTAGTTTCTTAATTTTCTTTAAGGTGCAGATGAAATTAACTTAATTTGACGGATACACAATTGGCTATTCATAGTCCCTACTAAATTTTTCGACAACTTCAAATGGTAATGAACTAGCGTTGTAATATTACTTTTGACTATATTTAAACTCCATTAGTAGTGGTTGAACATAGGATGAACTAAGACAAGCTTATTTTTAGAATCAGATATATTATTGGACTCGTTAGCTGTGGTGGTAAGCTCTAAGGTATCGTTTCCGCAACTGGACTTCGACACCAGAATCACCACCGTAGTAGACGGTGTCGGCTCTAATCAACATAGTTGTGGTTGCACATTCACTGTCCTGTGCTAAACTGTATTTCGAAGGCTCCGTCAGTCACAAAGGTGTTGTTGACTGTGGCAGCCCCTGTGATTACTCCTTGGCCGCTGCCAGATGATCCCCACACAGGTAATTACCAGTATTGTCTTCTCAGGCGAGCACGGCGGTGGTTGTCATGGCCTGCACTGAGGCACGGCTTATTTCGACGCCTCAGACAGATGGTGGGGCGGGAGAGGGTTGTTGACTGCGGCGGCCTGCTCTGATGTCTCGTTAGCCGCCGCCGGATCATCCCCACACAGGTAATTACCAGCCCGGTAATCCTGCCTACTAGTCCCAGTCATTTCTTAATTACGATAACCATCAGATAGCTCTTGTTAATTGCTAATCACCTGGTTAGTCAGAAGGATGAAGGGTCACTGCTGCTCCGTAATTACGTCTGCCCCAGCTATGGCCATCTTCCTTAACTTCTACCCATTACAACTTCCAGCTTCTTTTTATCAATTAATGCGAGTATAGCAGCGCCTATAAAACCAAGTAAATTACTTCCTTTCGTCATAAGTTGCCTACTGTATAGAAGGGCAGAATTCTTCAAAAACAGATGCCGACTTTGCGTATGTGTAAGGCTCAAAGTTCAGTTAATAGCAGTTAATATGTTACAGTTATGACACTGAGGAGCTAGAGAACAAAATAGTATTTGGTTCATCTTTTGAATTAATTTACCTAATCATATGAGCAGTCTAAGGTATTATGTGATTCATCTAATGTGTTTAGGAGCAGCATAACGAATAATATGGCTCACATAGTGACCTGATGTCCTCAGCCTAAAAGTTCAATTGTCCCGATGTAATCAAGTTCTGAAACCCTTGTTAACATAAAAACTGAAAGTTGTAAGTAAACTTGAGAAAAAAACACTATGAAGCAGCATACAATACTGTTAATGAATTAACATAGCCCCTAGAAAAATGTTTGCCACTCCACTATTAAATGAGCAATATCACACAGCAGCGATTCACTCTGGCTTCCGGACTTGTCAGGTGTTCAAGAGTTAAACCTTAGCTGTTCTATATAACCAAACTTTTATTAACAAATAAAAAACTTGGAGTGATGTACATTCAACTTCAGATAAGTAAACCTATTGTCATATATCTTGAAGAAAACATTTTAGATTTGTAGGAATCATTTCGCTAATAACAGTCAAGGTATGTAAAGTTCTGACTCTGCAGTTTAGTATCCAATATTGGGAAATTTCAAAAATTATGTCTCCATACAAAAAATAGTTTAATATCAAAACTCTGATTTGTATGGAGACGTAATTTTTGAAATTTTCCAATCTGAGTAAATCCACACTATAACAGATTGCTCAAGTAATGAATTTAAGATCTAAGTATCTTACTGTAAACAAACTAAAGTAAACATAGAATAAATAAATTTTGAAGGATTTCGCTTATTGATATCTGCTTGATATCATTTTTTTATATATATTTTTACGATGTTTTCTGGATACGTATGGGTAAGTGTGTCTAAAATATTGTAATACTCTCCAAATCACACTGTTTGGCGAATCTGAATAAAATTCGTCAGATGTAGTCTCTGTAGAAATCTGACCTATTGTTTTTTGGTAAATAAAATAAGTAACTATGTTTTTGTAAAATAACAAAATGATTGTTTTTCGCTCTTCTTTTTATTCTGAAAATTTTATTTGTTATATTTAGTATTACACTTATGTAAGTGTAACATGAAATATGTTCTCCACCGAAGGATTGTGGGAGGCAGTTATGTAATATTTTTGATCCTACTTATAATTAACCTGAAAGTACTTTTGATTTAATTGAACTTAAAGAACAATTAGATAAAGATTAATTTGACTAACAATTAATACTAAGAATTGTTCTTGATTTGCAGACAATCACCAGTTAAATGTTTCCTGAATTTTTTTTGTTCTTGGCTACATTCAAAGGTAATGTTTAAACACAAACAAATGCGTATATTTTATAATATAAAAATACTTGTCCTCCCAGAAAATGTCAACATTTTGAAGACATTACGAGAAGGATTCTTTAAGCCATTGGTATTGAATGTATCTGTATCATTCTTATGGGCATTGCTCTCCACTACTTACTAAAATTATTTTATTTAATGAAAATGACTTTTTAAAAGAAGTTTATATCTTAAAAAAGAATAAGTAAATGTATTTTTAATGTTATTTAGCTTATTTTTTGTCTGCTTCTGGCTAGGAACAGTATGAGTATTAGGTGCGGTTAGGCGTAGAAAGCTTGCTGTTAGTACTGAAGATTCAGATCTCAGCCACCACACCAGAGACACAAGCAAGAGCTAATGCGGCATGTATCATGAGCGAAGAAAACCCAAGCAGCTCCTGACATCAGCGTACTCTGAATATCCCAGAACATTTGTAGAATTACAAAACTGCAGAAAACAGTTACTTCTGACTACTAATATTTGTTCATTTCTTAAAAGTTACTGTACATCTTTTCTTGGGCAAGATTTTTGAGTACCTAAAACTAGTATCTGTTTTAGTATAATTCATTTCTAGGTTGTTCTCTGTATTTGGAACTAACTTTTGAATACTTGCGCGCATTATATTATTTACTTTAAATATATTAAGCCCCATTTACATCTAGGATGAAGTGTAAATGATTCAATTTATAAATGCAAGAGAGCTACATGATATCCCTCCCACCCCTTTGTTTGCCTCTTAGTAATTGTGGTAGACGAATATAGAGGTCGCAGAGAAGGTAAGACGCGGTGCCGAGACTGTGGGATGCTAAGTAGGTACTCCTTGAAGAATCATACCCTCGAAGTGGGCAGGGTTCTTTTTATAACTGAAGTAGTTGACAATTAACAAATGAGCTATATTTTCCTCCAAGAATATCAGTAAAGGTGAAAGCAGTTTATTAGAGTGAGTTTATAGGTAACAACAAAGGTTTAGAGTTACGTGCTGTCTCCCAAAAGTCAAAGAAAGGCTCTGACGGAAGACCTCTTCATGGACATTTATTGTCTTCGGTGCCTCATTCTCTTCACACATGTTAAACTTATGTCCTTTGTTTTACTCTTGTCAGATCACTCGTTAATATTCAGTCCCTACATGTAAACTTCATCTCAATCCTTTGTATCTTCCATCTTCTATCTACAAGTTTAGTCATTTTTCTTTCAACATTTCGCTCTTGAATTTGACACTTCTCAGTTTTTATACTTCATATCTTGTTTCTTATGTTTTCTTTAATCTAATTTGTTTTCTCCTAACTTGTTACTCATTACTTTTTTCTGTACTAAAAATTTTCTATAGAATTAATTAAAATGAAAAATGATAAAATTAGTGATAAGTTGAACAATTTAACGACAATCTTAGATTCGAGAATTTCAAAAATTACGTCTCCACATACAAAAGAGTTTAGTATCCAAACGAACATCTACAAAGGACTGAGGTCATTCCTGTGCCAACAGCATCTCATAGTGGAGCTCTAAATCTGAAGAACACTAAATGTTCCTAACGCGTTGTTTGTTTTGATATTCTTCAACTCTTTTTTTGTGTGGAGATAAAATTTTTGAAACTAAACAGTATGAGTAAATACCACACTATAAGAGATTGCACAAGTAACGAGCAATCTTAGAATCTACAATACAATCCTCAAAGTTCAGAGTCAGTGAATGTGAGTTTCCTACTTACAATATCACAAGTTACATCAAAATTTCACAAACTTATCAGAATACTTAAAATAAAAAATAAGGTAAACTCAAACAAAAATTGCTTCGGTAGTAAAAATTAAAATGAAAAAATACGAAAACTTATTACTTTGAAATTTGAAAAGTAAATATATAAATAAAAATTTTATATGATAAATACGTATATTTACCTACATAAATATTTTTATATTTGTTAGAACAAAAGGAAGACAATTAAATTTACTGAAAGTTTTATAAATGTGCCATTTGTTTACATTTCACCTGTAATGTGTGAAGCCTGCATCACGAATAAATTTTAAATTAAATGAATTATTTAGGTTCAACTTTCTTAAACAAAAAAAATATAGACTTCTTATTTTGTTAATAATATTAATAAACATATTGAACATTCTCAGGGTTCTAATATTTAGTCTTTTCTTTTACAGTTATACAACGAGTTATAACAATGAAACTGTAGTAAATGCATTGCAAAGGATTGTATTGCCAAAATCTTCCTAAAAGAATGTGATGTAAAATATTTTAATTAAATAAATCATTTCAGAACAATCAATATTCAATAAAAAATATTTTTAAATTTATTTTACCAACCTGGATACGTGAAAGTCATACCTATATTTGTTAATTATTTTTATGAACATTAAACATTGATTGATAGATCCATTACTAACGACTGTACTAAAGGCTTTAACCTTTAGATTCTATATTGAGACATAACTTTTGACTAACTAAAGTGTATTTAAAGTAAAGTAAGCTTATCTTAAAATTTTAAATTTAAATTTTAATTTAATTTTATTTAATTTTATTTTAAATTTTTAATTTTTACTTTACATTAAGAACAGTATCGTAAGAATGAACATATTTTTTGTCGTGATTCTGACGGATTTACACGTTTTCAGGTCTCCTAAGTTAATTTTAAAAAAATTTGATGATAGTCGCTATGCATTTGGATGAATCATATTGATATTACCCCAAAAATAGTTTTTGGGTAATATTGCTTGATGAAGCATATTTTCCAGCCATTTAACGTGATCTCTCGAATTCTTTCGACAGGGACATCTTTCTTCCTCTATCATCCTCATTCAATTAAAACTTGTAAATATATATCAAATAAATAGTCATAAGTTTGCATTAAGAGTAAACTAACAAACGTTTGTATAATGTTTGTAAATCAGTGGCATTTTGATCTCATGAGTATAGTCCGTACTTTTTTTCGCGATCTAAAACTATTTGTGATCAGTTTGGAATATAAAAACAGCCAATCACAGATAACTGACAGTTTGCGTTACGTGGTATCGTATAATACCTCTGTGCCATATGGAAAACCCAGAATAAAGTAAAATAATATCTCATAATTCGTCAAAGGTTAATTCACAATGTACTCAAGAATTTAAATCAGTGAAATAAAAAAAAATTGTTTGGAATAGAACCCATACAAATGATGTTTGGAATCTATCTTGCAACAGATAACTATGTAATGTTAATTCATGTTGCATATTTATTCTCTGGACATTTTTGATTTTTTTTATCACAAGGGTGAGAGAATTCTAATTTCTTAATAAATAAACCATGTCTTGTCAAAATGTTAGTAATTTTCATTTACTTTAGTAATTTCAGTCATTTTCGTAGTGAAGCTCCTTAACCACATTGTGATGGGTTTCTCACAATATGTGGTAATAGAATCATTTTCATGAGATTTTTTTCTTAAATAGATCTTTTTGATACAGATTAAGACGTTCATAAAAAAATATTAAGTTCATACCAGATTAAGATAAAATCAGATTATACTTAGGCAGGATCAGCTCTTAGCGAGTTACATCTCGAAGTAGTCTGTGACATCAGAGCGCATATCAAAGTGGCGCCTGATAAACTAAACTGTAACTTATACTGCTAATGAAAAAAAATGGATTTCACAGATTTACAAAGCATGAAGTGCTCTAAATACATTTCTCATGGTGTTACACTGCATGTACCTGGGTGGCCGACTACGGAGGCCATTCGACCACTCCACAAGCCGCACCATTCAACAGATCGTAATGACATTTGACAGCCATGTAGTTCTACATGTGAAAAGAACTTTATTTTATTCGGATACTATTGGAATATAGTACAGGTATATTATCGTTGTTTATGCTAAATCAGTTACTAAGTCAAACTACTACTCTGTTTTGTAATAAGTATTGCCTCATTACTTGCATGATTATTACAAGACTTAAATTATATGGACTTGGAAAATGGATGAGATTCTATGACACTAAAATGAGAGCCATTAAGTTCCATCTCCACGATACCTTGTCAGAATTCTTTGCAAAAATGACCCATTTCGTTATAACATTTGATGTATAGAGCTACATAAAAATAAATGAAGTCATAACATTTTTCAACTCAACGAGTTTGATAATGTATATACAGTAAAGTTGACTGTAGTCCACTAGAGATTTTTTAATATTATTGCGTTTTTGAACGAACATGTTCAACCATTTCATAAATGATGACTTTCTAAACAACTGGTTTAATTTTGGTTATTTAATGGCAGTGATATTATAGGCTTAAACTGCCAATTATTATGAACACTATAATATACGGTAGTATTTGTTGCAATGTATTGTATTATAAATGTGGTTGGTAACTGCATTATAAAAACAAAGTTAAAGCAAATTTCGCATTATAAAAAAAACTAACCTTTGTGTGAAAGCAATTAAAAACACGGACATTTTTATTCAAGAAAATGCATCAACAATCGAGTCATTTAAATTATTTTTCTACAAGGCTTAAATTACTTAATATCTAAATTTAAACCTCTTATTTGACTGTAATAGTTAAAAAAAAAACTACTTTTTAAATTAACTTGTAAAATAGAAACATAATATTTCTGATTCTTAGGAATAAATATTATTAATAAGATCTAAATAGGTCTTTGTAAACTGCAATTAAAATATGTTACTATATTACATGTACTTATACTTGTTCTAAAAAGTAACGCAGTGGTTAGTTCATTGATACTTTACAATAAAGCCGTTAACTTTAAATGAGTCCTCTTCCAATTATATTACTGGAATGCAGTATTAAAGTTCACTAACCAGGCATCCTTTGGATAAAAACTGTGCATAATATTACATTGAATAGATCGAAAAAACTCAAAGAAATTGATCCACATTCATCCTTTCTAAAACTAAAAAAAAATAATCGTATTGTAAATAACAGGTTGACTGATGGACATAACCGACCGGCATTGACAACTCGATCGTCACAATGTGTGAAGAATAAAGGGACTTTCTATTTCAAAGAGACCAAATAAAACTAATAGAATAACACGAAGTCATAATAAGTGGGCAGAATAATAAAGAAACAGAAAGGAATTCAAAATATAGTATAGGATGAAAGAAAACGATTACACGTTTTTACAATCTTTTGTACAATAGACTAGCGATGTCAGTACATTGGTAGGTAAGCAGTTAGGTATGGTAGATAGAGAGGTAGGTAAGCAGTTCGGTGTATTAGGTAAGTAAGTAGGTAAGAGTAGTAAAGCGTGGAGAAAAACAGAACTACACACTCGGATGTTCTGGAAGACGGACAAGTTGTGGTAGAGGTGGAAAAGAGAATGTCAGTGGTGAGACGATTTATTTATCTTAAAATGTTGCTAACAACACCTGTAGCGCAAATAATAATAGTAATAATAATAATAATGTATTTTATAATAACAATAATAAAAAATATACATTTGGTAGAAACCAACGAGTATAAAACCTATTTTTATATGAACATAACAATGGTTGGTAGCTAGTGTACCTACATCAATTAAAAACAACTTAAACTTCTATGATATTAGACTTTCTTGTTCCTTACCTCTCATGCTTTTTAAGTATATTTGTGACAGATAACAGTAAAACTGAAAATGCATGATCACGTATATGCATTTTTTATTATATGTTCGAATCATTTGGGGTAGTATACAGGGTGTAAACATTCAAAAATGACCACTTGTTTTGCATCTGGAATTGTTTTTTTTTTTTACTTCAATAAGACCACATGTAGTAGGTGTGATTCACAGGTGTTATGGCCATTTCAGACACGGCTTAGGTGTAGTCGACTTGAGGGTGATCTGGTCGCACCAATGTAGGAGGCTTTCTTAGAGCACCTGTCCAGGGAGGACGGAGAGAGGTAGGTCGGGAGTGCGTGGTCAATCGGCCACCATGAGTGACTAACGCAATTGGTCGCACAAGCTGCCTTTTGTTGGCTTAACATGGCCACGCGTGACCTCCTTCCTGGCGTTCGACACGCTTCTCCTACCGGCTTATTTACTTTCTCCTCGAAACATTCAATATTTTATCGAATTCGACCCCAGGGCCCCGTCAGCATATCAGCTTTGTACCTCTCTTAGACCAACATCTACCAGCTGCGCAAGGTCTCAAAGAGTGTGTGACTCGGGGATTGTAGCAGTGTGATTGAATTCCAGACACCGGTCGTAACAACTGCATCGATTCGATTCACGGGTGCAATTGCTCTGGTACATGTTCATTATACCTCATTATAAAGTAATTAAACGTTTAAATCAAGAAACGTTGGACATTTTTTTAAACACAATTTAAATATCACCTGACAAACATTTTATCAAGTTATCTGATTGCAAGAGTTTTTTTTCAGTTTTATTTGAACCTTTAATTTGAATACAAACTTCTCACATTTTATTGCACATAACTTTATGATTTTTTTTCAGTAAAAAACCAAACGGTTCATTGAAAAAGTAAATTAAATAAGAAATAATAAAAAAAGAGTTGCTCGTAAACTTGAAGAAGGAAAAAGTACAAAAGGTCTAGTTAAACTTTTTTTAAGCAAGTGTTAATAAGATTTATGCCAATAAATTTTATTTGACTCATGTTGCACTAAGTTTCTCAATCTTTCTCACATAGGTTCTCCATGTTTGTGGAACAAGATAGATTAATTCTCTAAAATTTGTATTTTCATGTGGCATGTTAGAAACCTCGTTGACCATTTTCAATGATTATTAAAACTACACTCAAAAAAAATAGCTAGTTCTAAATAGAAAACATTAACAAAAATAAATAAACACTAAAAATGAAATTCAAACATTATATTTGGTATGAAGTTGTAAGAAGGTAATTGGAGATGATGAGGTTTCACGATAATACTGCTTCCATTATAAGAAGACCATGAGAGACTAACATAACATACAAATCATGAAGGCGATATTTATAACAGAAAAACAATCAGTCATCAATGCTCAAGGTGGAGGGCTCACATGAATGCTGAAACAATATGAAGGAAATACAACAACCCAGGCAGGAAAGCACAAAGAAGCCAGCCTGCCCTTTGTGATCAACACTGATGACGGAACCACGGCCGATGTGAAACCCCACCAACTACCTTCTTACAACCTCCTACAAAATATCAAGTTTGAAGTTTACTTTTACTGTTTAGCTATTTGTGTTAATGTTATATATTTAGATTTGAGCTATGTTTTTCGAGTAAGGTTTAGCAATCCTTGAAAATGGTCAACGAGGATCAAAACATGCCATACGAAAATACAAATTTTAGAGAACTAATCTATCTTGTTCCACAAACATGGAGAACCCGTGTGAGAAAGTTGAAAAACTTAGTGGAAAATGTATCAAATTAAATATGTATATTTATTCATCATTAACTGTATGAATTATTTAAAACAATAATTATGTCTTACTCATTGAATTTGCTAAATGTAATATGGGATCAATGAAGGGGAAAATGATGGATTCGTCACTTGATTTTCTCAGATGCAGGAACTGGGGTTCAAATCCTTTAACCGAAGGATAGGTATCTGCAAGGGAAAGTTTGTAGGGTAACTTCCTTGTATTAGTCGTAGGGTTTAATAGTTTTGACTTAAAGTGTGCCTCCGGGACTTTATCATTAATATTGCTTGCTGTCTCAACTAAAGCGACATGGTTAGTTCTCTTGTCACTTAAAAAGGTCGTTATCATATTTTGTAGAACTAACTTTATATGATCATAACTACATTAAAGTACGAGTACATTAGAAAAAAACTATGAATGAAGCTGAAAGTAACATCCATATAAAAAAAAAAAAGATTTTGTCAGAACATTGCTTAGGCATAACTTAGACTCATTTCAAGAAACCGAATCCACCCTAAGCAAAATTCCTGTCTGTCGGTTTGTCATTTTGTGGTTTTTCCGCAAAATTTTGTCACAAGTAAACTCATCCACCATAAGACATAGCATGCTGAAACTTTGACAGTACACTTGTGTATGTCCAATTAAAATATAAGCTTTGAATGGATTGGAAATACAACGTAAAAGCGAAGTTATGAACTTTTAAGCTGTCTTTGGCTAACTTCACAGACATGTTTATTTTGTAAATACACGGTATAGCAAGTAGGTATTGCTAGTTGATTTCAACTTCATTTGAATTTAAGCTCCCAGCAAGGGATAATTGACAAGATGTTTCCCGAAGTTCAAGACCTGCTATCTATTCAGAATAACTGGCTTTGTGAATGTGCAATTCTCACCCCTACAAATGAGCAGGCAGGAAAAATCAATAAACAAGTTCTTGCACTATATCAAGCTGAGGAAAGAACTTTCAAGTAAACAGAGTGATTAGTGATGAGGAAGCAGTTCATTATCCAATTGAATTTCTTAACTCCGTGACTGCTCCTGGACTACCTGCTCATGACTTAAAACTTAAAGTGGTGGCTCCAATCATGCTGTTACGAAAATGAGTGCCCCAAAAATGTGCAACGGGACACGACTACGAATTCGTGCTTTGGGCAGATACGTCACAGAGGGTCTCTCAGGAGGGTCATTTAAAGTTTATCTGCATTTACGTGAACATGATTGCATTAAAAAGGAAGGTGATCGATGACCCAACAGATTACGAGTAGTTTAGTTATAAATAAGATTTTATCAAAAACAACATTAACCATATAGATAACAAAACTAATGAAAACAATATTCCGTGCAATATTGTATTTATATTTATGGTACATAACCAAGAATTGAAAGGTCTTAAAGTGGGTCCTTCAATTGAGGGTGCCATGGTGGAATGAGTCCCTAACAAGGATTAAAAAAGACGTCGTCCGTCTTAGACGGAAATTCCAAAGAAGTAGGGACCATTCAGCAAGGAAAGAAAACTACAAAATGTTCATAACCTCCAGGAAGAAATTCCGAAAAGAATGCGAAAAACATAAGCGGGAATCATGGCAAAATTTCGTATCTGGTCTGGAGTCCAACTTGTGGGGACTGGCCTATAAGATCGCATACGGAAAGGTGAGCGTAGAGAGAGCGGCTAGAGACCTGAAGTGCGGAGAACATCATATATACGACTTGAGGGAAAGGGCAGCCATGCTACTTGAGGAATGCTACCCCATTGATGATATAAACAGTGAACGAGAAAGCCATCGGTCTACAAGGGCTATATGTGAAGAGCCCCCCAGAACGGGGGAGGTATGCGAATGGGGCTCGCAGGACGTGAAGGTTGCCCTTAGCAGACAGGGCAATTTCAAGGCTCCTGGTACTGACGAGCTCCAGCCCATACATGTCAAGAAAGCGTTCCCAGTCATTGAGGATGGCCTCGTGCAGATTTACCGGGACTGCTTCAAACTGGGGTACTTCCCGGTAGCATGGAAGAAGGCTGATGTCGTCATGCTGGTCAAAGGAGGCGATAAAGACCCATCCAGGGCGTCATCATACAGGCCCATATGTTTGCTACCGTCAATGGGCAAGTGTCTTGAGACATTGATGCTGGGCCAGTTAGCGAGTCACCTGGAGGCTAACGAAAGCGGATGCCAATTCGGTTCCTTGTGTGGCAAGTCCGTTGATGATGCCCTGTGGAGACTCAGCAGTTTGGTCGCTGAAGCTGAGTCCAAGTACGTAGTGGGTTTATTTCTAGACATAAAAGGCGCTTTTGACCACGCATGGCGACCGGCAATTCTTAGGCAGGTAATAGAGTCGAGGGTTTCGGGCAATGTGAAAGAGCTTCTACGAAGCTACTTCGAAAATAGAACTGTGTTTGTCAGGACTGAGAACTGCGCCGTTGGGAGAGTGGTTGAGAGAGGATGCCCACAGGGGTCGGTCTTGGGTCCAGTATTGTGGGCTTACCTGTTTGAAATCCTATTAGTTGAACTGCTGGACGCCGGCCATACGCCTATCGCATACGTGGATGATTTGGTCCTGGTAGTGCGAGCCGGGTCCAGGAGGGAAATTGAGGAGAAGGCCAACCACTCACTGACAATAGTGAACAAATGGTGCGCATATGCAAAGGTGCAGCTATCCCTTGGTAAGTGCTCTGGATTAATGCTAAAAGGGACTCTCAACAGAGGAAGCATGCCTCGGGTTTTTTCTGAGGGCACCAGAATCGGTTTCAAGTCAGACGTCAAGTATTTGGGAGTCACGATTGGTGAGAGGTTCAATTTTATAAAGCACATAAACGAAATGGCAGGGAGAGCCTTAGTAAAGTTCATGTGCGTTGGTAGGCTCTCCGGGCCGAGTTGGGGTATCGGAGGACGATCCCGGGGTCTTTTGTATGGTGCCATTTTTGAAGCCATAATGCTCCATGGAGCACCAATTTGGGCACCGTGCTTGAACTCAGGACATTGGAAGGCCCTGATCTCTCACCAACGCAGGGCACTTTTGGCAGTCACCAAGGGATATAGAACGACGTCTGCCCTGGCAACACAGGTGTTGGCGGGACGCATGCCCATTGACATCAGGGTGAAACTCAGAGTTGAGCTGTTCTTCCTGAAGAGAGGGTACAGGCCGAAATGGATTACCTACTCTCCGGAAGAGGTCGGGGACAGGAAGATACAGCTTAGGCAATGGGCAATGCGTTTGTGGCAGGCAAGATGGGACGAGGGCGAAGTTGGTAGGTGGACCTACCGATTCCTACCAAGCGTGGAGGCCAGGATGAGTATGCCTGTCCTCCCAATTGAGCATTGGCTGGCGCAAGTCCTCAGTGGGCATGGAGATTTCGGGGCTTACTTAGCTAAGTTCAAGAAACGAGATAGCCCGGCTTGTTGCTGTGGAGCACCGCAGGAGACAGTAGCCCATATCCTGGAGGAGTGTCCCAGATATGCGAAGGAGCGATTTACCTATGAAATGTCAACTGGGAGGTTTGTTGCCGAGACCTACAGAAGAGCGCTCACCCAGGATAGAAAGGAATTCTTTAAGTATGTTTACATAGTAAGGAGACGACGTAATACGCCGGGAGCTACACCGCCCAATGTGAGATAGGGTTGGTCCCCCCCCCCCCCCCGTTGACCGAGTGATTGCGCAGTCTCACACAGAGGGTTTTTCTTTCTTTTCTTTTTCTTTTAAGTTTTTCTACTTACAGGAGTTATGTTATTTTTGGCTTTAGTTTTTAAGGAATAATGTGGTTATGGCTTTATTGGTGGTTTGTTTCATTATGTTATCTTTTCAGGTTTTTGGACTGAAGTTCTTTGGCTTGCCTTGGTTATGGTATTATGTCTTTTATGGTTTTTTGGTTGTGAGTGATGTAGGGTCGTGGAAGCTCGCCTCCGTGTGGTCCACCTCGGGCGTATCTCGGAGGCTTAGATAGTTTCCATTCCTTGGATGGAGCTTGGTGCCTCCGAGATGCGGCGAAAGAGCTTTCACGCTAAAAAGCATCGATCTGTTCTGCTATTATCCGTGATATGGCCGAAAGGCTGGGTACACGTTTAAATATCAAAACAGGGTCCTTCAATTAAAAACGACAAGAAGGAGAACTCTAACCCTTAAAGCACTGACAGAATATAAAATCGACCTACTGCTAGATTAACGTACTTTCACTTAGTTCCACAAGTCCAATATGATTCATCTGGAAATTATTGCTCCAAATATTTATTTTACATGGCATGTTTCAATCCTCGTTGACCATTTTCAAGTATTATTAAAACTACACTGAAAAACATAACTAACATCTAAATACAAAACATTAACAAAAGTAAGCACTTAAAGTATTTAACACCTTAATTTATAATATATCCAGTCAAACTAAATACAAACTGGAGAACTTGTTTTTTGTTTTATACCTTTGTTAAGATGAATACTTTTTTATTGGAGACTAATATGAAAACTGGGTTATTTCAAACAACCACAGTTGGCTTTCATGTTGTTTATTCAAAGATTCTGTTCCAATGAATGTCAAAAAAAGAAAATAGTACAATATATTTTGCTTCTGCAATTCAGCACAGTTTTACAAAAAACCTCTTGGTGAAAAGCGTTTATGGAATTTGTAAATTTGTTTAATTATATTTATAAAAAATAAGTAATCATAACTGAATGAGATTTTGGTTTGATTAATGATTTTGAAACAGTTGGAGTGCTCAATCAAATCGTTCAATTAATCAATTATAGTAGGATAAAAAAATAAACTTAATAGCGTAACACATCTTTTTCAGGGATTTGCGAACATAAAGCGGGGGTTATTTTACTATAAAAAGAATGTTCTTTTAGTTACGGTTTAATATTTGCACTTTCTACTCCCTCGAGGGGCATAAAGTCATCTGTTATGTGGGTTTCCAAAGTCAATATGTGGGAAAAAAGAAAATTGTTTATGAGAAGTTTACTTTGGTTATTTATTGAGCGTAACATCGATAACCAGTAAGCTTGCAAAATGATTTGAACAAACATTTTAAGTCGGAGAATATGAGTTCAGCAATGCATTAATTTACAATGAATGAAATTAGAAGCATAGATTACCGGTATAAATTAAAAGTGTAAAATGCATTAAATTGGACACCAGAGTGATGACGTGACTGGTTTGCAAAGCCCAATAACCCCGTTTTAATTAGGTTCGTATTCAAATTTGATTGGTCCGTGGAGTGGAGGTGATAAAGCCTGATCTGAAGCAGCCGGGGAAAGCGACCCGCGTGGCCTGCTCTCAAAGAGTATGCACTGCTTTCATTACGCAATTCAAATGACGGCTCAAACGTCCTCTTCCAAGCCCAATCAAGTTTTCTCGGCCTGGTCAATCGCATTCCCTTCATATCCCTTGTACTCCTCTGAAGAAACTACACACCTCCTCTAACTCATTACTTCTCACCAATACATCTATTATCAACAAACATGAAGTTTACATTTTCGCGCAAAGTGGCCTTAGCTTCAGTGAAATGCTGAGTTAGAAGGTTATTCTGGAGTTCAGAAGGTTATTTTGTTCTCTTTAACCTAAGTAACGCGTCACCACGGTCATTTCATTTTAAAGTAATATAATTTAAAAATTACTAAGATGAATATGGATATTATATGGATTATGACTAACATTCACATGAATAATGAGTATTTTTTGATATTCAGGAAGTTAATATAGTTACTGATAATATCTAATCAAACTAAATACAAAGTGGAAAACATATTTTTTTAATATGTAGCTCTGTTAAAGTGGATATTTTTTTTCTCTATGAGACTAATATGAAAACTGGACCCCAAAACCATGAAAATCATGAAATGATATGTATACATGTAGTAAGAAAAACAATAAAAACCTGTTGATTTATCTTAGGAGAACAATAAAAGTTTCTACATACAAATTTTGTTTTAAAACGTGGTGTTCTTCTTCACGTTTCAGGACTATCCTTAAGTCCGTACAAATACAATAGAATGGCCAATAAAACCTGTAGAACAACACTAACTACTTGAAACGCATTGTTTGTATAAACATTGTAAGTGGATACTTTTATGATTTTTTCTAAAATGAGCAAATACCATATAGGAACTGATTGAACAACTTTTGAAATTGAACTAAGCTTTATTTAGAATGAGGTACAACTTGTACATCCAACGGTGTTTCGAAACCTGTACAGAATGTTAATAAATCATGATAGGTACTGCAAAGACCCTAGCCTCGGTCAAAATGGAATAGGCTTTATTCTTTGAAAGGTAGACGCGTATAAGTTTAAAGAATTGTGTAATGTTGTTAAGAACAATAGGTAATTGTAATTTTTTTTGGACTAGGCAGAGGTAATAAGAAAGGTGGCGATTGTTGAGGACGGTTTCTCAGGCAGGTGCTGAGGGCTGTATCGAGCAGGCGCTTCTCAATGCTCCATTCATCAGTTCGATTTAACCAACAATTGATTCTCAATATTCTTTGTCGGCCTTCCGCCCGCTTCAAACAAACTCGCCGGCATACCCTGCCTGCCGGCCCACCAACACCTGTACTGCTCTTAATGGAAAACCCATCTCTTACAGGATACCTCTCTAGAACTAAACCTCTTTCCTCTCCAATGCTTTGATTTAAATTAAGAATACGTTTTAACTGATATTTTGTAATTTTTGCTTGAGGCATGCGAATGAGCCACTCAACTAAACCCAAATGCAGTCACTTTCTATTTCTGCAAAGCGCTGGAGTAACACATCAAGTGGTAAATGTCCACCACGGTGGTATGTGTCTCTTCGATCTAGCTGTACATATTAGATATTATATTTTTTTTTATTGCTTAAACCGATACCCTAGCGGGTAATAACGTAAGCCGTTTACCGGCTTTTTGTTTTTTCGGTGATTCTACAGATTCTACATTGGGAGCCATACATTTTTCCTAATTCAAGTGCATTTCGAGTAGGGATCTTTAACGAGTACCTGACATCGTACCTACGGCTAAGGTCCCGAGCCTCTACAAATCACTTAAACATCAGGGAATAAATCATCTTCGCAATAGAGCTGTCTCAGGAATATCTTGGAAGTCGAATTATCTATATCTGGAAAAGATCATCTTATGCTGTTCAAATGGCTTGTTTTATAATCCAGTAATCGTTACCAAATAAACTCAAGAACAAAAGTAATGAATTAAACAATATCTGAGACTTCTGGAGGTCAGTGGCTAAACTTGGTTACTTATCTGACACTGTGCTCTGCCACTTTGTTTCGAACATTGCTGTGAACTGGCTGCACATATGCAGGATAGTTTGAGCTGTACATTGTGTCACTGAGTAGCAGCGCCTCATACCTTCTTCTGTCAGAATAAAATATAGTGGGTGTACTTATCCAGACTCAGGAGCTGGAGATTGGCTTCTAGCAGTCGTGGCCAGGTGAGAGGCCGTCACTCACACCAGCTAGCTAGCGTGTTGGGAAGAGGATGCTGCTATACTTCTCAATCGTCTGTCTTGCGTGCTTAGACACCACACCCCCATTTTGTCGGCCGCTTCAAGTATTCTCCTGGTTGTATTAAAGAATGATTGAACCTCAGTCTGGAATAGTGCTAATCCAGTCTTAACTTTCTCAACAGACAATTGCAATCGAACAACCAAAACCCTCTAATATTTTATGTACTCTTATTCATCTTGTCAACACTTGTGATGTTATCAAAGTTTCCGTAATATCGAAACCTGAGCTTATTCTAACTCCCTTTAGAGTTTTAACGATATAATTAATCCTATTTCTGTTTGAATTTTTTCAACAAACCCAAATATTAGGTTATCATATTACATATTATATGTATTATTATGAACTTTTTTAATATCTTGCTTATCTATAAACAAATCATAACAATTATAAAAGAAATCTGTTTCGAGATTTTGAAGGACCTACACGTTTCGAGGACCCCGGAGGCAATTTTTGCGTTTTCCTGATATCTGTGTGTGTGAGAGATGGGGTGGGGGTGAATCCAAAACATTGAGGAGTCAAATTCGCATTTTACCAAAAATGGACTCTTGATTCGACTTATTGTTTTTGAAAATTATTACATCATGGACCTGCTAGACTTGTTGGATTTGTATATAGTTATGTACTTCGGAATTGTTGATCAATGTTTATCGTTTATCCAGTCACAAAGAATTAAAAAAAAATAAAGAAATTTTAATATTATTTAAAATCAAAATTATAGTATTAATATTTACCAATAAAAGAAATTTTAAGATATTCTAAAGAGTTAATGTGATGTGTAAGAAGACCGAATTCTGAAAACTATAAAAAGTAGACGCAAATAAACCATATATTTTCTGATATTTTCCAATTTTGTGTTCTTTATGACAAAATGGCTAGTAATTTAAAACAATATCCCATGTTTCAAAAAGCATAAAATTTCGTATTCGGTATTGTCTTACTACAGTTATTTCATGAACTTATAAAATTAGAAGTGATTTCTTACAAGATAAATTAGAATACTTGGAATTTATCTGTGGTAATATTAAAAGTTTTTGATGAAGAAGCATTTTTACATAGAACAACACACGTATAAGGAAAAACATAAATTTTGTTATCAAAATAGAATACTCTTAATGTCATAAAGGGCTGACATTAAGGGATAACTCTGGGCTGATTCTGGAATATTGAAGGGGCTATTGATGACAGACCCTCAAATACATTCAATTAAAGCTAATATATAGATGTTTTAATCCATGAACTATAGAATAGATTACAAAAATCTAACGCGATGAAATTGCTACCACTAAAGGCTACCCTCAAGGAGGTGTGATACCACCCCTATTATAATGATTAACTGTTGATGGTCCTGTGGAGACTCCAAATAGTCAAGGTTACAATGCGCATGATAAACAGTTGACCTTGCTATTTCTCATGAAAAGAGGAATGCTTGATAATACTGGCCTTTAGCTTATGCGGCATGCTCTTCAATTAGTGAAAGATGGGTGAAGGAGAAACTATACAAATTCTGCTAAAACAGTTGTTACATCTTTGTTAGGTAGCAAGAAAGTAGGTCTCAAAGACCTCTATTATAAATACTAAACTAGAACTTTCAACTATATGTAAAAACCTTGGAGTCTCTTTAGATTAAAACTAACTAGAAAACTATATAAAGGACTCAATGGTAATGCCAAGAAAGCAATATTCTATTATGGTAGATTTTTTGGTAGAACAAATACATATTTTGGTCTTTAGCCAAAACTGATATTTTTGACTCAACGAAATTAGTTTTACAATTGATAAAACCAATGATATCATATCCATCGGTTGTAAAATGGAAAAATACCCAAATGAGTCTTAAACTACAAAGATATGCCTGTATAGAGATAACAGCAGCAGTGTTGACCTACTTTACCTCCAGTATAGAGAAGTACTAAACGTTCCCTCTTTAGATATTTTTATCAAGGAAATTTGGAGTTTTAATAGAATTCTCAATAGAAATGGGAAACAATGCCTCAATAAGAAACAAATTCTTAAAAATGAAATAGAACGAAATATTAATAGTTTGACCTATATGTCGCTGGATTCAATGCCCCTCACAGATATATTACAAGGAGTGTCCTATTGATCACAAATGATCAATTGGATTTGAAGATTTCTATTTCTAGGGAAGAGACTCTTTTCTAGTATACTGACGGGTCAAAAGCAAAAATAAAATCAATAAAAATAAGTGAACTCTCATGTGTATACCTGGATACGTGTATTCCCTGTGTACTGAAAGAACACAGGGACTGAGGGAGTGGACAGTTTGCAAATGGTTGGAGCCAAACAACCCTTCTGAGGTCTCGAGCCTATTTACTCAACAAACCTCAGCTTTCTTGAGAATGCAATGGATGAAGTCACAGAGAATGGAGCACATAAAAATAGGTTAGAGCCATTGACCTAGATTAGTCTAAAAAGCTTATTCCATGAACTTAAATTTTTAAAGAAAATAAGAAATCTTTGAAGAAAGGCTTTAATTTAAAAGAAACTTTATTTCCGCGGTGAGCACGAGTCCGATGTAACGCAAGCTCTTAGTTTAATTATAATAATCATATATCAGACTGATATAGATCAATAATTTTAAGTTTGTTATAGTTGGTGAAATTGAAGTATCTATCGAAAGAAATGTAATAAGTTGGTTAACTATGAGTTTGTTACTACTTAGCAAGACAGTTTGATATTATGTTTACACGGTAGCCAAATTAAAATAAAATGAGAACTCAATTGATTATCAGCGAGTATGATGAGTATTATTATAATTAATTCCAGTAGAAACTTTCCAAATTTTTCTTATCATCTTAGATTATTTGTTATGCTTTCTTTTTTATTTAGTTAATCATATTAACTGCAAGTTATAAATTGATTTGTAAATATGTTGGCATTCTACAACATAAAGATTGAAAAACACAGACAAAACTTCCTCTGACAATAGTGTCTAATTATACATATATATACTTCACTATAATAGTATATACGACTATAAAATAACTGGTGACTGAGTGCTACTCTGTCGAAGACTAATTGTCTAGGTTAGAAAAGAGCCTAGTCCCATTTCTGAATTGTTAGTGTTGTTTAGACATTGATACATGCATTTATTCGAATACAGAAATTATAGTAAGTGTCTTTTTCTGTATTGTGAACCGAGTTACGTCCAGGTCATGTATAATTATATATTGAATTTAAAAATTGAGGTCTTAAACTGATAAAAAATTTAGAGATAAAAGCTTTCTATTTATACTGATTATGCTAATGAAGGATTTTGGTTAGTAGATAAATGCTCACGTTGATGAGAAAAGTTTAAGATTTGATAATATTCAAAACAAAAATAACGGCACTCACATTGAATGTAAAGCTTGACACTTGTAGGTATTTATGTATTAATGCACAGTAATTATGAAAGAACAGAACTGTGAAGTGTGAGTAACCGAGGTGTAGTTGATTTTGCAGGGTAGCATTTACGAATTGAATTGATGTTTGGCAATGTTCAGGGTTTACTGCAATCAGAGTGAAGTCTGATCCCTTTGAAAACTTTCATAATACTCCAGCTGCGCCAAAGTGCTCCAGAAAAATTTACTCTTCAAAGCACCATTATTTACTCACATTACAATCTCAGTTTTATCCTCCCTTTATTAAAAAGAAAACATTATCTTTCATCACCTGCTTTTGCTAGTAACTTATGTTGCGGTTATTAATATTAAAATAACAAAAACCTACTGTCAGTAATAGCATTTGGCGGATAGTAATGAGATTTTGCCGATGTTGCTGACGCTAGGAAACATAAAGGATGTGCTGCATTTGAATTTCTTCATAATCCAAGACAAAGTCCTGCAGTTATAAATGTAAAACCTTTTGATTACCTTTGTATGAAGTACTTATTTCTTCCAAAAGGTTCCCCTATAATGCAGCGTAGAGACGGGTAATGATACGCCATTAATCTTTGGTGCCTACTTTAGTTGAGGGCCACCAGTCTCCCTACCAGTTTGATTCTCTATCCGCAGACTTATGCTTTTCCCGATACAAATTCATTAAAAAAGAAATAATTAATGAGCACTTGAAAACATTAAAGACTCAAGACACTCTAAACATTTCCGTGTCTCAAATAAAAAATCTAGGTCCTTGACCAATATTCAATCCTTGAACATTTTGTACTAACGGCAAGCAGACGAACCAATAGATGACACCAGACCCCTCATACTGAATTTGTCACAGGACTTGTAGATTCACTTGATTATAAGCTGATGTAAACTAGGAACTCTTTAATTAAGTATGTCTAATGTTGTCATATGGCTTTATTAAAATACATGTATTAATAATCATTAATATTATGTGCTAAGAATAATTTTCCGAGTCATTTACACATAATTCAATATTACAAATGCTACTTATATGTATTTTCTAAAAGGATTCAGAATCTGAAAAAAAAATCAAATAAATACGTACTAGTGCATAAATAAATCACAAACATTTAGTTTCATTACCCGTCTTTTTATAGTTTGCTAAAATTATTTTAATTATCTGTATTTTAAAAATCACATGCTAAAACCAATGAATTACCGTCATATTAACATCACTAATGTGTGATAAAATTGTGTGTACGTAAACAATATTCATTTCCCTCTGAAAGAAGATAAAATTAAAGTTAAACTGCCGTATATTATCTAACTACGTATTTATAAATATTAAATATAATAAGTCAATATACCAACTAAAAATAGCCATTCGTAAAGGTGTGACGAACAGGATGAGAGGCGTCCAGATTTGTGATACACTGAGGATTTGGTCAAGGATTTATTCATATTCATATTGTTTCTGCGACGGACACAAGACTAGGTCAGTACGAGGAGCACAGTTGTAAATAGCCTGGAAGCTTAAAAATTACTTGTTACTTCGTTGAAAGGATGGGACTGGACATTGTATACGATGGGTGCATCCTAGAAAGACTTAGTGAATCTGAAAACTGATTAGAGCGAGGCTCTAACAAAAGAGCTGCATGCGCTGGTTACAACGCAGAAAGAGTCTCAGAATCATATACGTTGAGGATAGTTTAAAGAGACAGGATGTGCTTAACATGAGGTCTGTACCATAGGAAGCGGCTACAAATCGTACATGAGCGAATCACTTTAATCAGGGACCAGAGTTACTGAATCATGGATATAATGGAAGCCTATTACAGAGAGACCATAAGGGATATAACACAAGGGCTGCACTGGTTGCATCGTCAGAAGGGACTCGGAATCGTATATGATGGAAGTAGTTTAAATAGGGACCAGGAGGGGCTTAACACAAGGGCTGCACTGGTTGCATCGTCGGAAGGGGCCGCTAATAACAAGCTGTTTGAACGGAGGGGAGAAATTATTCAGATATAACAAGGGAACGATTACATTGGCAAAGGATAATTAGAGGGAAGAGGAGCCGGTGTCTGTTATAAGAATAGCGCTGCAGACCGCTCCTGAACACTGTCCCGGATCAAAACGCCGGCCCGCCTCCTCCTGTCAACTACCTCGCCCATCTGTCCTTCATCTTAACTTTTATAATGCGCCTTTGCTTTCTACACCTAGCTTTAAACTAACTGTTGTCTATCTCATTAAACCTTTCAAGCAATAGCCATTCTTTTTCACCAGAATGCTAATCCTGTGTAAACAAATCCATAAGACACCATCTTGCCATAATTCGTTTGTATATTCTCTATCTATCTATCCGTGCCTATCTAAAAAAAAGGTCCTTCCAAGGAACGAATTTTGGATGACTAAAAGGATCCTAAAGTCTTTCGATGGTTTCTTCTCAAAAAACAGTTTATGCATAATATGTATGTATACTCAGAAAAGACACAATAAAAATTACATGGTCTACAATAAATGAATGGTTCACTGAATAAATCTTACAACAATGTTGTCGCTATAATGAGGTTGCTACAAACTTGTTCACGATCACGATCAAGCCAACAAGGATTTTATCATATTTAATATAGCATTGTATTGTTTTTTGTTTCAATGTAGAACCATATGTTTTTATTGTAATATGTTTGCATGTTTATGTCTAAGATTGAAGAGAACTTCTAAGAGTCTGAACGGTGGGCCTGCAAGTCTGAGGGATAACAACATTCCACAACAGACAGGATGAAAGATCCATTGGTGGACCACGTAAGAAAGAGATGGCAACATTACTCATACTTTCACAAATCAATTAAACTACGAGCTTTCGAAAAATATATCTTTTAGATATCGAGGAGATCTCACGAAAGTGTCACAGAAATTTCCAACTCTCAACTTTATTTTGGAAATACAGTTTTAAGTTGTTGAATGTACCACATGACAAAAGTTTAGTACAAAATATTCATTAAAAAAAAATTTTTTTTTAAAAATAATATATAACTTAGGATTTCCAATCAAACATTATTTTAGTCAACATAACTTAGGCGCTAACATCATTTTCCTTACTTCTTATTAAATGAAGAGTTCATTAATTACAAACTATTAAAATAAATCTTCCATTTGTATAAGTTGATGACGTGAATAGACCAAACATTCTTAACGAGTATTAACTGATCAAAATGAAATGAAATGTTCAAATAATGTGTCACACACCTGCTAAACTTCAAGGATAATTTCGTTATTTTTCCAAATTTTGACAATATATAAATTAAATTAATCCCAGCTACAATTATGCATCATATTGGGAAAAAATTGGCGTAGTTTTGAAAAGTACTTCTTTTCTTTCATCATAAAATCTAATTTGGGGAAAATTTTTGAAAAGTGTGTGTGTGTGTGTGTGTGTGTGTGTGTGGAGAGAGAGAGAGAGAGAGAGAGTGAGAGAGAGTATGTGTGGCGCGCCTATGTGATATTGCACCTACAAACAAATAAAAAGATGGCGCACCAAAATCCAGAATTACTCTGTATACCCTACAAAATTTCTTATATTCCCCCCACCGTGTAAACAGAAAGAATATACACTCCACAACAAATTTTGTTAACCTTTCCTCATTAAAAACATTTTCTTTATTTCATCAAGGATCAATCAAGGATATTTCCATTTCCATGTTTTATGGTGTCCATCGTAATTTACAGTACTACTTCTGATTTATTGTACTAAAGAATTATTTCTGAAGGTCGGAAACTTTGATCAGAAACATTCTTGAAATTGTTTTCATAAAATGATTTTTACTTTACTCTAACTGAAGTATAGTTATCGTGAATAAATTCCATCTCGACATTTTGACGGAATTACATGTTTTGAGATCTCAGAAGTCATTTTATGAAATTTTTTCAAAGACATCTGTGTGTGAGTGGGTGGGTGGGTGAGTATGTATCCAAAGTCTGTGGCCACGCAACGGTCCAGAATCTTTGATGTATAAAATAGATATTTTACTCAAAACTGGCCTCACAGTATGTTTGTACTGTATAGTTTCGGAGCAATTATGCATGATGTGAAAGTCACTTTTTTAGCCAAAAACCTGTTTTCAAACTACATTTTTTCTCCTCTCTCTACTACACTACTCACTCTCTCTCTCACCCTCTCTCTCTCTCTCTCTCTCTCTCTCTCTCAATCTCTCTCTCTCTCTCTCTCACACACACACACACACACACACACACACACACACACACACACACACACACACACACACACACACAGACACATACACACACACAAACACACACATACGCACACACACTTTTCAAAAATTTTCCCCAAATTAGAGTCTTGAAATTTTGGCATTGTCAAAGGCTATAAACAAAAAACATCCTCCGATTTTCAAAACAACAGGAAATACTTTTTCAATAAAATGTAAAAATAATGACTTATAATTCAATCTGAAAGCTTGTGGGAGCAATACAAGACCATACCGTTTAACGGGTCAAAATGAAAACCTAAAAGTAGAACTTTATTTGGAGGAGGAGTTGAGATTTCTTTTTTTAAATATACATTTACCAAAGGGGCGTTTGAGTACATTTTGTGTTTTTAGGAATGTTTTTTTGACTCTAAATGGCTCATTGAAAAACCATTGGAAATTTTTCCAAAAAATTGAACAGAAAATTAACACTTTATAAAAAAAATGTATGAAATTTCAATCATGGAAAAGAGGAATAAAACATAAAAACTAAATATTAATCCTGGACTAACGGTTTACTTGCTATACTTATCTGTTTACTTTCACTTACATTCTTTACATTGACTTGGAAATTTTTGAGTGAATCATTGAAATAAAATTGATGTTTTGAGATTTAATGAACAACTTTTAAATAATTTAAGCCAATCAAACATAGAATTTCTGATGCTCTCTATAGTATGGTGAATTTGTATCACAAAATGCTCTTATCAATATATATGTTGCATCACTGAACAAAACTCAATATCAGATGTAAATGTTTTTGTGCACATGAATCTTTGGGTAACATTGAAGTTTGAGGGATTGACTATCCTATTATGTTATTGACAAATATCAATTTTTTTTCTGTTCTAGTCTAATAGTTCATATCTATTATTTTTCAGTTATAAAACTTTTATATTATACTGAAAAGCCGGCATTGAATTTGATTTGAGTATGCAAACCTGGATAATTACTAGATTGCTTTTTTCTCAATATACATTTACAGCAACCTTATAACAGAGTGCAGCACACAGGAAAAAAATAACACTCGCTCAGAGTAAATTGGATTTTTGACAAATAGAATGGAAAGTGATTTTTTAAAAGCACTAGCTTGCCATAAAATTCCCAGTATAATAATTTTTATAAAAGACCAGAAACATTCTTTGAAAAAGAATGAATATAATTATCCTACATATTAAATTAAAAATTATCTTAACGACTATTTTTATTACATGTTTTGGACATTTTTCAGACAAAATAGGAATATTTTCAAGTTTTAAATGAGAAACTTTTTCTTAAATCTTCAATGTAGAAGGAGATTAGATAAACTATATAAGCGATCCACCTGCTATTGGAACAAAAGGTCTATTCTCCTGTAACAGATTATTTCGTACACGATTCACCAATTTTGCTTTTCAAAAATGTAGTAATAATACTTCTGTATAACTTCTGCATAACTTCTGTAGTTATGCTAATGATATTCTATGCATCAGTGGTGTGATATACAAAAATAAGCATATCTTTTTGTATATCAAAATTGATCCACTTATTGATAAGTGGATCAATTACTACCTGTACTCCCTACAGGAATAAGAGACTAAAAAACCTTTTCCATTTAGATATTTATATCATCCCTAAATGGGACTTATATATTGTATACCCAAGAAGTTTGACGTTAAGTTTCGCTTATAGTAAAAGTAAAAAAAGTTGAGTGTAGGCCACTCCAGACTTTTATTTATAAAATGATTATAATAACATTCAATTATCTTTAACTAACTCACTTTAAAACAAATAAAAGGAGCAACCAGCATGAAACAGATATACTTACTGACATTATATATAATTTATAATGATTATTATTATAAATTATTATTTTATTTATAATAATAATTATTATAAATATTATTATTATTATTATTAATATTATTTTAACATACAAAAAAGTGTTTTAATATACGTTTTTAGCAACTTATAATCACACTTACGCATAATTAATTTGGGTATTACCAAATTGATACAATGTGACTGTAATCATTACGATGGAGATATATGGAATGGATGTTTTTGACCTCGAAAGAAATGTTGGATATTTGAAATGTAATACATTTATCTGCAGTTTTTGTATATTGTTATTGCACTAGTACACACAGAGAGAGGGGGAAAATCTGGGTGAGATTAAAACCACGGGAATGGTGATACCTTTTACATTTTTCAGCCTTTAGCTGGGGTGATTGTCCAGTACCACGGTAAGGACGAAGCAAATTGGCTCTAGGGAAGTGTTAGAGCGAGGAAGGCAGCCTTGCCAAATGTAAATCTCTTAATAATAATAGATTTTGGAGAAAATAATGCTAAAAAAAATATATCATACCAAAATAAATGCTTTACAGTATTTTATCTCGCAAAACTTGTATTAACTCTAAAACTTGTATTATATTTCGAGCAGTACTTCATAAATATTTGAAATTGGATATACTTCTTGTTATGGAGCCTCTTTAGGATCATTAAGTTCTATGGTCCCAATTTTTTTGATTACAGCATTTGGAAATTCGAAACTGTTACATTTGTTGTACCTTTTCCTGCCGTGTCTAACAGTAAGAGTAACTGAAAGCATTGGAAGCATCATATTATTTCGTTATATATTCTTGACTATGTTTATACTGCTGAATGACAGTTACAATGGCATCCGCCTCACATTTTTCGAGATGTATCATGCCAAGGTATGTATGCACTACTTTCTTATGTATGCCAACTGTAGTAAACGACAATGATTCCCAATAGCTTGTCAATGATAATATCATTAGACTCCTCTAGTAATACACTGAATTTTCTCCGCCCGATATCAGAAATCAAATCTTCATTGAAAAAAAGGGCCAATCACATTTTCACAATATTTCCACACTGAGTAAGGTGCATTATGGCTTTATTCACAGTTTCACTGTCGGATATAGAATTTTTGCACATGTCCACCAGATCATCACATAAATTAAATGATGAGTCTTAACATAGAAACAATGCAAAAGCCTCAACGTAGATGTTTTATCATTTTTCTTCACAACAAAGTTTTCAAGAGAAGCACTTCTACATCAATTAGAAAGCTTATGTTTCTTGATTACACAATTGGTTCGTAAAAGAGAATATTTTGCTAAGATATCACATTTACAAAACTTACAGTGAGCTTTAGAAGGGTCAGTAGGTACTTCACCAATCTACTTCTTGAATATACGTAAATTCAACCCTCCTTACGAAATTTTTGGGTATATGGCACTTTAGTCTTACTCATGATTTTAATGGAGGTTGTTATCTTTTTTTTTTTTTTTTACAAAATTTTGATTATCAGATCTGATGAGCACAGAAATTTCACTAAATAAACTACCACTCAAATATAAGAAGCCAGATTCATAATATCACTGATCAATAGGCGATGGAGCATTAAGGACAAGAGTAGTAACTAATGAGTAGACACCACTATCTTGTTTGAAATTCGAAACGTATTTTAATACATGCTGGAAACACCGCAGCACCGTTAACCACTGTGCAATAATTGCGACCATAACAATGGAATAATGAAATAACAATGAATAATAAAAATAACAAAATACAATAAAAATAATGAAATAATGGAATACTTCTTTCAGAAATGTAAGAAATGTAAGTGCAACGATTTATTGTTATTCATAAATTAATTTCATAAAAACAATATTCATTTTAGAAATTCCAAAAAGTGCCAAAAAAGAGGCTAGGTACTTTATGAGGCTGTTTCTCCTGCTAGATGTTAGATGAACATTTTTTTTAGTACCAAATGACATTAAAAAATGCTAAATTTAGCATTAAAAACGCTAAATTGGCAACACTGGAAGCAGGTCTACCCCATATAAGTAGGGCTCTTAAGTTTTTCAACATCTTAAAAATTCGTATTCCAGTAAATTTGATGAATTAGTCACAACTAAAATGAATGCTAAATAAAAAAAGTTACACTTTACGTCCCTAGAGCACAATTGAAGCAAATTTTGTTGATCATGATGTCCAAAAAAAAAATAAAACCCATATTTACTGTACATCAAATTTTGTATTAAATACTGTCTAATACTAATACTGCATGGTCAAAATTCATGAATTTTTTTAATATTAAAAGGAATAATTAGCTAAAACTGACAACTATTATTTCATAGTTTGATAGTAATTTTACATAAAGTAATATTAAGTATAGTGTCACTTGAGATTTTTCCACTTTACTACAAATTATAGTAATACCAAAAAAATTTCATATCAAGATTTTGACGGATTTACACGTTTTGAAGCCCACTGAATGTATTATTGAAAGTTTTTTTTACATGATGTATACATTAGTGTGTGTGGGTGTGTATCCAAAAGTTTGTGGATGGGCTACATGCCAACCATTTGATGAATCAAGATGGCATTGTACACAAAAATATCTCTTATTGTGTCGATCCCTTGCGTTTATGGTCAGTATTGTCCCATTAAAACTACGCTCTATTGGCCATTAAGTGTTTTTTAAACACCATTTTTTTCTTGAACTCTAATTTTTAGAGTTTTGTATTTTTAGAATTAAACAAACCATGCTAATAACTGAAATAATATTTAGATATATCTGTATGCAGGAAAGGTGAGTTTGGACAACATTTTAGAAATATTGACTTATGATGGAATCTGAATGCTTGAGGCCATAACACAATGGCCAGAACACTACGGTCATACCGTTTAAAGTATAATAATGAAATTGAACTCAGAAATGGCTTCTTATACTTCCCATGAACTGTATACCTCTGCATTAATATTGCTTTAACAAAAAGGGTCATTATGGAAGATTTTTTAAAATCTGAAAATATATCTAAAATATTTGTCATGAAATCAAAAATTTTTATAATTTATACAAGGTGGAAGTATCAAGTTGAATGTATTATTTCTGATGTTGTTTAAACAGGGACATTACATCGTTCTTTATCGTATAGTGACAACATAGTTAAATGATTATATAATAAGTATAAATATGAATGAATAAAAGTTTAAAATTGCAAATCCTGGTATGTTAAATATGGTATGATCTAAAATCACAGTTCATACAAGTTGTATTTTCTGAATCTCCAGTTATAAAGGGTCTATTTTTCACGTTATTTGTTAACATTAAAATGACCATTTTTTAGTTGATTAGACCAGCAAAGTGACAGGAATGAAACTTATATCTTATGTTTAATGATTTGTTTCTGTCTGTGGATGGGTGAGTTCTTATCAAATGTGTTGTAATAAATCCACATATCTCCGTTAACACATCCCTATCACATTTGACAGGCATCATTGTCCTTTGATTACTATTGACTTATTGAAAGGTAGATTACCGTATTTTTTATTAAAACATTTGCTAACATTAACCCATTCACCGCTGATTAAATACTTGTACTGAATACATACCAATTATTGTCTCAGGAATGAATATTGCTTAAGAATAATTATACCATTTTGAATACTAGATGAGGAAATCATCTAATATGACGAAAAAGGACAACTATTATCTTCTGTGTTGAGAAGTTCTTGTTATTGTTCTGTTCTGAGAAGAATATGTATGTTTCTAAATTTTTGTCATTGTAACAAATAATGGCATGGATATAAAAATATCTATTCCTAAATAAAACAATGCAACACAATATCTCGTAATAATTCTGCTTGTTGCGGGCTGATATAAATGCCGCCCGCATGCAAAGCAGTGCTGCATGAAATGCAGTTGTTTCCATTACAATGAAATCCTCTTCATTGAGAGAAACTGTAAACATCATTAAGTAAAAGAGAAAAACAGCAGTATATTTTTTTTGAGTTTTTCTAAATTAAAAATAATGACAAAAATATGAAAAATCATATTATTTCTTAGTTTCTCTAGATGAGAAAAAATGATTAAAATAATAATAAAATAACTTTTCCTTACAAAACAAGTTTTATTATCTCAATTTTTCTAAAAAAAAATACTTTCATTGCGTACATGAAGCATGCATGAGAAGAGTGGTGAGAAGCATGCTTTACAGGCAGTGCAAGAGATCAGAGGAAAGACAAATTTCACCAGGAAATATGAACAAGGATCAATGGACACACAACTGCAAGTATCAGGGAATGTATTAATTTCACCAGCATTTATATGCTCTACTCTCCTTTGATGTATTATTGTTTTCGTTTTTGCTTTTCTTGGAAACTGTTCCCTCTTCATAATGTATGCTTGTTATTCTTTATTGAATCTGTTTTTCTCTTGCTCATATTAATGTGCTTGCCGGTCACCTTATATTGTCAAAAGTCTTGCGAGGTTTCATTAGCATTGATGTGGTAGGAAGTAAAGTTTTGATCACGGAGGAAACATGAATCAACTCGTCTCAACATCGCTGAAAGGAATCCGTGAATCAACCATACAATTCTGTGTTGGAAATTCTCCTTCTTAGTAGAATTTTATCAAATGCATATTAAGGCAAAACATCAGGTAAACAGAAGATCAAAGGGACTTACTTAGCAGAGAGAGTCTTGACTTTTGGTAATGTAACATCATCAGCTAGGAAAACTTTTAATCTTGCTTTCTTAACATAGAAGAGATAAATGACGAATTTCATGAACTGGGAGCCCCTGGGGGATGATTTATTCAACAAGACTTCTGAGGTAGAGAACAGAGATATTTTTACTCCACAGAGCTCTGACTACTTCTTGACCAATGGAAAAGTTCACTATCTTCTAGTTAAACTTCCAGGTTACTATCGCAACTTTTAAAGCACAGGTACATTTACAGATGATCTATCCTAATGTCTAAATGCACTTAAATTTTATATGATTTCTCAGCATGAGATATGTATTTTATATAATTGGGTTTGAAACCAGGTTGATTAATGGCAAAAAGACATGGAAAGAGGAAAAACTTTAAGAAGAAAAAATATGTATAAAAATAAAATAAAAGTTAAATAAAAATAAAAAATAATAAAAAACTGTTATAAGAAACATTATCTTTTGAGAAGTGCTGATCTGAAAAAGTAGAGACATTTAAATAAAATTATGATGCAGTGAATATAAGAGTATATTAATAATCCATCTTCATTAGTTTACCATGACAGTTTGCAAATACTGAATTACAATTTCAGTCGTTCTGATATATTGAATGAATGTTAAATTTAAGAATATATTTTCCAGTACAAAGGTTAAAACTTTGGATCTTTGTCAAAACACTAATAACTCTACAGTTTATTTGTTAAAAAAAATGTTACATTAATTTTGTAAAATCTTAATTAACATAAGAGGCCAGGTTAGCTCAGTGGTTAACGTACTCGTACTTGGGGTAACGCAGATAGTCTGGGGTTCGATCCTCACCTGGCCCTCGATTTATTCACGCGGGATGTGAATAAATCTGAGCACGTCGTCCTTCGGAGAGGGAGTTAAGCCATCGGTCCCGAGCCTGTACGATGTCAGGTTAAAGATCCCTACTCGAAATAGACTTGAGTTTCGGCAAAATTTAGGACGCCCAATCTAGAATCTGTAGAATCACCGATCAAAAGCCGGTAAACAGCTGACGTTATCACACGCTGGGGGACCGGTTTTAATAAAAAAAAATATATGTACTTTAAAAGCAGTATACAAATTGTTGAAAATATTTTTTTTGGGAAACAACCTACGAAATTTCAAAATTAAAGATAAAATTAATTTGTAATTAAAATAGATTATTTTTTTGAGATCATGCGTTACCATTCTGGGAATCACTGATAAGATATACTGAAAGTTCAGAGCATTTCGTTGGACATTATCAGTTGTACTCACTCAGCAGAATGATTCGTTCGCAGGGATTCCCAGTTCTCAAAGCAATGCTATAGTGCGGGCGATAACCGAAGCTAGCAGTTTCTGACATGTAAGCACTTTTCGCCTCATATCGAAGACTATAGCGGTGTCTCAAAAAAGATGAATATGCGCAACGAACATTAACTACCAAACCAAGGAGACATAGCCTTGTTTCTTTTATAACCGATTTTCAGAGTCAGGGTACTTTCATTTCTAATTCATCCCAATAAAAAATTAGTTTATAAAAAATATACACGACATCCAGGTCTAAGATGTTATGACTCTGCTTCGATCGAATATGACTCTGAATCGAAGCTAATGCAGAAGTTATGTTATCTAGGTAAAAAATAAATAAAATGTCAATATAATAATCAGTTATTTACAGGAGTATTCAAAACTATGAAGTAAACTAGAGATTTTTGATTTCAAAGGAAGAGGTCAGCTATTAAACCTTGATTGAGACAAAAGTAGTAAGAAATGAAGTATTGAGCAAGAAGAGAGATTAACTAAACATTAATCATTTCAATAAATGTATCATAGTAATAAATGTTCTGCGTACTCCAGTTCTGAATTCTTCAAAACACTTGTAGCCAACTTTTGACATATAAATAAGCATAGAAGAATTAGAAGTGTTTTTTTACAGAAAAATTATCTAATTAAAATTGAAAGAACGCTTTCAATTTTAAAAGACTGAAGTACTTCTGTTCCCTGATACTTTAAAACTAACTATAATAAATGTCACAAATCACAGTCCATGTGGTATGACAAAACATATTATTAAGAGATTATTGATTACATTGGAAATAACGAAATATGGTACAAATGTCTTCATTTAGAATTATTTCGATAAAATAATGCTTGACGAGAGGGCAAGCTTATTGAGTTTCAGTTTTACTTATTCACATTGGCAAGTCTTTGTGATGGTTTCGATGACCTGTCAGCCAACTAAACAGAGATGCTTAGGCCTGTATACAGCAGTTTCCTGTACGTATAATATCAACATTAAAAAAAAAAACTCAATGAGAGCAGTCATATCAATCTGATATAAACTTTTAATTTTTAAATGTGGAAGCGGACATTTTACTTTAAGGCAAAAATATAGAATTTTCTTTCCATGTTCAGTGTAGCAACAAGGTTAATACATATCAAACTGAATTTGACTACTCATTTCAGTACTCTGGCACTTACTTTTCTATCTCTGACTGCTCTTCAACTAAATTTTCTTGGACTATATACCTTCGCTGACTTCTCTCACTCTGACAGCTCTCATTCTTTCTGCAACAGAGAATAAGGTATGTATAACCTTAAAAACTTCTCGCAGTCAGACTGTTATTCTTTCTGCAGCACTCTGGCTAACCTTACACTAACTGTTCTTATGCCTGTTATTCAAATAAATTTTGTGGAACATAAAATTTTCTCACGCTGTCATTCTGACTGTCAACTAGATTCTCTGAGCCGGATAACACTCCACTGACTATTATACACTAACTGCTCCCATTCCGACTGCTCATTTGTAACTATCTCACACTACCTCCTCTCATGTTCACTACTTTTACTCTAACTGCTCCCATTCCGACTGCTCATCTGTAACTATTCTCACACTTCCTCCTCTCATGTTCACTACTTTTACTCTAACTGCTCCCATTCCGACTGTTCATCTGTAACTATTCTCACACTACCTCCTCTCATGTTCACTACTTCTACTCTATCTGCTCCTATTCCGACTGCTCATCTGTAACTATTCTCACACTACCTCCTCTCATGTTCACTACTTTTACTCTAACTGCTCCCATTCCGACTGCTCATCTGTAACTATTCTCACACTACCTCCTCTCATGTTCACTACTTCTACTCTAACTGCTCCCATTCCGACTGCTCATCTGTAACTATTCTCACACTACCTCCTCTGATGTTCACTACTTTTACTCTAACTGCTCCTATTCCGACTGCTCATCTGCAACTATTCTCACACTACCTCCTCTCATGTTCACTACTTCTACTCTAACTGCTCCCATTCTGACTGCTCATCTGTAACTATTCTCACACTACCTCCTCTCATGTTCACTACTTTTACTCTAACTGCTCCCATTCCGACTGCTCATCTGTAACTATTCTCACACTACCTCCTCTCATGTTCACTACTTCTACTCTAACTGCTCCCATTCCGACTGCTCATCTGTAACTATTCTCACACTACCTCCTCTCATGTTCACTACTTCTACTCTAACTGCTCCTATTCCGACTGCTCATCTGTAACTATTCTCACACTACTTCCTCTCATGTTCACTACTTCTACTCTAACTGCTCCCATTCCGACTGCTCATCTGTAACTATTCTCACACTACCTCCTCTCATGTTCACTACTTTTACTCTAACTGCTCCCATTCCGACTGCTCATCTGCAACTATTCTCACACTACCTCCTCTCATGTTCGCTTCTTTTACTCTAACTGATCCCATCCCGACTGCTCATCTGTAACTATTCTCACACTACCTCCTCTCATGTTCACTACTTCTACTCTAACTGCTCTCCCAACATCTCTCACACAAGGTTCTCTTTAATCGTGCACTATCATACTAACTGCAGTAATTCTGACTGAACTTGCACTAAAATTCTGTTACTGACTCTTCTCTCAAAGTTTGTTTTCCTGTAGTCTCTTTTCTTAAACACTGCTCTCACTAACTGTTTACATTGACATACTTTCGTTCTGACTTCTCTCACACTGACTGCTTTCCCCGGACTAACATTACTCTCACTGATCTAATTCTAACTGTTCCTCAAGTGAATTCTCTCATAATGAATACATTCTACGGACTTCTTCTATATACATAGCTTTGCACTTGCTAATATTAAACAAAGTACTATTTCTAGCTGCTCATTCCTGAAATTTCTTTCACTGACTTTTACAATGTTTGCTACCCTCCGACGCCTCCCGTATAAATCTGCTCTAACTTTTTCTTCTTATTTCTGTTTATGCATTCTCACTAAGTTCTTCATTTTGCCGGGACTCGCATGGAGCGCTCACTGTTTTCATTCTAAATGCTACCACAGTAAATTCTCTCGTTTCCACCGCTTTCACATTGAGCACTCTCGCAAAGGTAATTTGAATAAAACAGAGTGTTTTATACACATTATGTCTCATCATGCATTATTCACAGTTATTAATAAATACAACTTAAAAGGTTATTTAGTATGTACTACTCTTTTTCTTTATCTCAGGTTAAATTAGAATCGTGTTCGCACATCTAATAAGGGGTTTTACAACTATCGCTATATTAACTCAACTAAGTAAAATAATAATTTTCTTATTTTTTAGGATAAAATAACAGAATATAACTGACATATTGAATCCTAGATATGGTTAATCAAATCACTGTAATACGAGTAATAAAATTGTGATTTATCTTAACTTAGCAATAATGTTTAGGTTTTTTTTCTTTTCGGTACATAATCATTACAGGTAGTTGGGAAAAGACTCAACAGTTTTCCGGAAACGATGATTATTGACGATTGGTGCATAGGGTTTAGAACAAAGATTGGACTCTTCAGCAAGACCCTCGTAGGCCTCTTCTTGAAGCAATAATTAGTTTCAAATTAGGACGCAGGGAATTCAAACCATTGATGTATGACCTTGCTATATTTCAATGTTTATGATGTTCTTAATTTGAGTCTATACTTTATTTTTTCATCATCCTGTTATGTATAACAAAGTCCGTAATTTGTCACAATAAAAAGAGTCGTTGAGTGTCAGCTAGTAGTGTTGATCTTTATTTACATCATAAAGTAAATAAACGAAAAGATGTCATTAAAACACGATGGGTGATATTACCTAGTCATTTATGAAAACAATGGTGGTTCTAAAAAATTGACTTCTTAATGAAATAATGAATTTATAATGATGAGAGGGAAATGATTGTGAGAAAAATACAAATGACGTGCTTGCACCTGTATGTCACAGGACCTTAATTGCCATTAATCAAGAAAGGGTCGCGTACTTCAGTCTCAAAATTTAATGATTAAACGTTCTGCACGCATTAGTAAACAATGAAATAATTCTATTAACCCTTTATTTAAAATCAACAATTGTTTAAACCAAAATTTAATCAGTGAAACTACATATTATATTGTACATTAAATAACGGAGAAATAAATTAGTTTCCCAAATATAGACTGAAGTCTCAGAGATTGCTCCTTTTGAACAATGTATTCAATTTTTTTTTTTACGAAATAAATTTCATAAACAGTTTTGGTGTTTATAACCGAATTTTAAGGCTGACATAAGGATTTTATTTTACAATGTTACTGATTCTAGAATGATCAAATGAATTTAAAAAAAAGTGTACATTTTAAAATTTGTACTCTTTGGATCAACACCTTAAAATAAAATGGACTAGTGAATTAGTTTGTTGGGAACTTTGATCTTATTCCTCATCCCTTATAATATGGGAGTTCCTGAAATCAAATAGTACAACAAAACAAAGTGTTGCTAGGGCTGTTTTAATCATTCAGAGTGAGGGCGATTTACAGTTGAGTTTGTACTTGTGGAAAAGCTAGAAGGAGAAGTACAAGGGAGCGGGAATGAAGGAAGAGTTACCTGGTGCGGGACGGTTGCGCAAGGCCTGGAGAAGATGTGCGCTGTGCGGCGGGCAGCGGTGCACTACGGCAGGTAGAGAGGCCGCCGCTCTTTCATCTCGCCGGCCCCACACTCCTATTTGGTTTTACCTAATTCCGCTCCCACCTGGCGCAGTAGCCTCTCGCAAGTCGGTAGCCCGTCCCATTAGCCGTCCCACCCTCCACCATTACCCTGCTTCACTCTAATCACTTCGGTTAGCCAAATCTGTTCACCTCCTCTCCTAACCACCTCCCTCCACCGCTTCCTCAACCTCAACTCCACACATTTCATACATATCAATCAATTAACTCCAAATTTCCTAATCTACACGTCCTTTGCTATTAAAAGCTTGTGATTACATGAATTAAAAAATAACCAGCCGTATGAAATTTTAAAGAGTAACAAAGATGTATGGTCCATAACAGTCTCCTGAGGGGCTTAAACATATCTCATTCTGTTTGACTCTGAGCAGGACCTCTTCAGATTTACATAGTGCTTTATTAGTCCATCATTTCCGTTCAGCCTCTTAAATATTCTGATATCACCTTTATGCCAAGGAAATACACATATTATTATAATGTTGGAACAAACAAGAGTTATCAGTATTTGTAATAATTGAATTAATGATCATCCATGATGATTTATGATTCAGAGTACCTCTTTTCAATATGTGTTCCCCGGAGTCCTAAAGTTCTGCAAAATGGCTTTAAAAGAAAAGCCATTCCCTGAGTAAAGAAATAATACTACATATACTATTACTTATTTAATTTCATATTCTAAAAAATATGGTAAGCACAATAATTGAAATGTCATCAGGGTTTATTAAGAAGACCAGACATTGTACGGACCTGGCATTGAAATGTTCTTATATCCTCACAGAAAAGATTTTCCTCATAAAAAACCTTGAGTGGCCTACACTCAACTTTACTAGAAGAAAACATAATATCAAACTCGTTAACAATCAATTGATATATTGTGTTATTAATATTTTGATCAATCTGTATCATTTGTTTACATGTTCCTATAGTCATTTCATTGTTTTGAGAAACATGAATTCACTGATCAATATGACACGTTATTAAACTGAGGGCTTGAATCCAATCTGATTCCCACAATCAACGGTCATACCCCTTTATCGTGCTAATTTATCAATTCGAAAGCGTCTATCATAAGCTGTCTCTATATTCAGGAATTAAACCAATATAATTTTTTTAAAACTTCAAATGTTTCTATTTAGTTAAAGCTAACATCTATGGTTTTTATTTACATAATTCTTCATTTAACTTTAGATTATGAAATAAACTTCATGAAATATTCGGAGCAACAAAACACATTGTATGCTTCTTTATATTTGTTGAATCAACTGACATCTGATAAAAATAGTAGCCATAAAAATAGTATCATCATAAACAACGTAAAAGATCCTGTTCGATATCACCAATATTACCCGGCACAGCGGAGTTCATAAACACTCTAAGAACAGTATGTCCGATGATTAATTATGCTAAAGGGTGCCTACCAGGTTTCATATAGCATATGAGGCTTTATGCTTATTTTTATATTTATTAGGATTTTATTGCCGAACATGTACTAATGGTTTAAAATACCATCATAATTCTCCTGTTGGGCATTATTTAAAGGCAATGAACCCAATAAAAAATTATTTTAGTATGATAAAAAAAGTAATCAATTAACATAGACATCTAAGTGGGAAATGTTTATTAGTCTTTCAATCCTGGAGGTAGTAACCATACTGATTGATCCAATTATTCCCATATATGCTGGTTTTTCAATCATACAACCGATGCATATAATATCATTGTGTTTACCACAGCAATAATGATACTTTGTCAAACCAAAGTGAACTTGTTGTGTTAAAACCCCATGTTCAACCAAATAATCTCCCGCAGCAGAGCATTGCTTTTGTTTCTTAGACAGTGTTTACTAGATAGTTACTTAGATAGTGTTTACAGGCCAGTGGATCTGTACATTCAAACTTTCTTAACATGATTACCTTCTGCATACAAGAATTCATTTGTAGCTTCATAATATTTTTCGTTTGTCAGAAAAATAAAAGAAAAAAATCTGGAGTTCTCTACACTCAACTTTAATATAAGTAAACATAATATCATACTTCTTGGGTATATAATATATATATTCCATTTTGGCATAATATAAATGTCTAAATGGCAGCTGTTTATTAGTCTTTCATTCTGGAGGTAGTACAGATAGTGATTGATCCACTTATCAATAATAAATGCTTATATTTGTATATCACACGAGTGATACATATAAAATCATTAGTATAACTACAGCAGTAATAATATTTTTGAAAAGCGAAAATGTGATTTCGTGCTACGAATAATCTCTTACAGGAGAACATGGCTTTTGTACCAATAGTCAGTGAATCTCTTACATAGTTTATCTGACCTCTTTCTATATTGAAGATTAAAGACAAAGTTTCCCATTTAAAACTTGATAATATTCCTATTTTGTCTGAAAAATGTCCAAAATATGCAATAATAAAAAATGCAATAAAAATTAAGATAATTTTTAATTTAATATGTAAAATAATTTCATGTATTACTTTTCAAAGAATGTTTTCAAATTTGAATTATATTTATTTTTTTTTCCTTTTATAAAACTATAAGAAAAATAAAATTATTTTATAAAATTATTGTACTGAGGATTTTATGGCTAGCTAGTTTTCTTTTAAAAAATCCCTTTCCTTTCCCTTTGTCAAAAATGCAATTTACCCTGAGCGAGTGTTACCTTTTTCCTGCTTGCTTTACTGTTATAAGCTTGCTGTAATTGTATATTGAGAAAAAATATATTAGTAATTAGCGAGTTTTGCATGCTGAAATAAAATTAAAAGCCAGCTTTTCAATATAATCTAAAATGTTTATCGGTGGAAGCGTAAAATTTTTGAAAATAATATATATGAACTATAAGACTTGAATAGTAAAAAGAACTGAATATTTGTCAACATATTAGGATAGAGTCCTTTCTTCACATTTCAATATTACCCGAATTGATATGATTCATAATCACAAACAAATGTTGTTGAGTTTTGTTCAAGGGTGCAACATATAGATTCATTAAAGCATCGTGTAGGCAAATCAATCTTACCATTGAAAACATCAGAAAATATAGGTTTGATTAGCGTTGATTTCTTACATGTGAGAATTTTATTCTTTTACATCTCATATTAAGTTCTTAAATTATTTAAAAAATTGTCATTAAACTTCTAAACATCAATTTTACTCCAGTGAATTTACTCAAAAAATTTATAAGTCACTGTAAATAAATGTAAACTAATAGTAAAAGTAAGTAAACCATTAGTCCTGGGAACACATTGTTTTTATAACGTTATTGCTCTTTGCTATAATTGAAACTTCTTCATTTTTTTGTAAATTATTAATTAATTGTTCATTAGCAAAATTTCATTTTTTTTAATGAGCTATTTGGCATCAAAAAACATCAATGATCCATCAATCTGTGGCGTGGCCAGAAACTTTAGATACTTACTCACCCACCCACACACGCACACAGTCATCATCGAAAAAACTTAATAAAACGACTTCTGTGACCTCAAAACATGTAATTCCGTCAAAATCTCGAGATCCAAATCACGATCGCTATCTTTACTTATAGTATATGTCAGATTCATCGAATCACCGAACAAGTAACTTAAAATTATTATCCGTTTGTGATAAAAGACAAAAGAGTACATTTCCGTACGTTAGTATTACCCGAAGATATTGAGATTCATAGACACGATGCATAATTAAGTTTTGTTTAAAGATGAAACATGTAGTTTGATTAAAACACTTTGTTGGACAATCAGCCATCATACTATGGAAAGCTTCAAAATATGTGTTGATTCGGGTTCATATTTTAAATTTAAGAATTTCATTCTTCCTACATATTATATTGAATCACTAGAACATTTCTATTTTTTTTTATATGAACTTCTAAATATGTATATAATTTTACTCTATTCAATTAAAAAATTTCTAAGTTAATGTACTCAGATCTGACCAATTCATCAGGTAATCCATTATTCTAAAATGAAATTTCTGTATCAGGATATTGACTAAGATTGAAACACCAATACTTTATAATAACGACAACTGAAAACTAAAATGGTTGCCTTAATTTCTTTTTTATGTGAATCTGGAGCAAGCTAACAATACTCTATTTGAGACAGAAAATTTGCCAAGGCACATACAAGGTCTGCCTTGTGCTGCAGTATGGCCTTCAAAAATATAGCTATGTATTCTAGAGAGATCAGCAAGGGGTAAGAGAAGAAGAATGAAGGAAGAGAGAGTGAAGGAGAAGGAGTAACATAGAAGAGTGACAGGGAGAAAGGTGAAAGGAGAAAGAAGGGAGGGAGAGTGAGATGGAGAGGGTGATAGAAAGAGACAGTAAAAAGCGAAAAATAGAGAGAGAGTGATTCATAGAGTGAGTAAATAATATCTAACAATTGTGACCCAAGTCACCCCACATTGGTGGAAGAGAGGTTTATTTAGGGATAACTATTTGACATTGCACAGAAAAAAGACCGCTGATTTTTTGTCTACTGAGGGTACTGCATAGGATTTGCTTCATTCTTTGCACTAAAAACATGTTGTATCGGGAGACTAGGGGTTCGGAATACCCTGCCAGACACACTGCCTACTAGACAACCCTGACCTCTGTAAACTTCTCCTCTTCTCTAGTTTTGATGAACTTTTTAAAATAATATTGTCCACTGTTAAACTAAATAGTTATTAAAACTAAAGTCGCACTTACTTAACACTTTAAATATATCTGATAGTCATGTATTATACGTATTTAGGACTGTCAAGTATTTGTATACACAACCTTTTGACATTTTTCACAATTCAACGTATTTTAAAATAACAAAAATTGTTGACTTGTAACAAGGTACAACTACTAAAAACTAAGTACTAGATATAATGCTTTTTACTGTGTTAGTAAATATATTAAATTATAAATTAGAGGAGAATACAAATATAAATATCACTGATGTCAATTTTTTTAACAACTGGATGCAGGAGCTTGGAAAAAATATATATAGCTAAGCGTATAAAGCAGGAGTAACAAACCATATGGGGTAGTAATGGAATGATTATGCGTCTCTTATAGCCTCCAGCACTCAACTCCGACATTCGGTCTTCGCGAGGTTACTCTGTTAACCTGCTATATGCAGGGACAAACGAAAGAAGAGAAGGTGACCAAGGGCTGGGCCTGACCACCTTCGTTTCACATCTTTCCAACTTCCTAAATCCTCTCTTCTTATCCCAGCTCCAATCCAAGGTGTTATGCAATCCGTGCCAAAGGATGGATGATACAGAGGTTGCTTACTATATTACGAACGGAGCCTCAAGAGTACCAGGCGTCCCCCTTGAGTAAATGGCCTTACTCCGGTATGTGGTGCTCTGCCGGAGTGGACAAAATACCACCGACAGAGCTTTAGGGTTAAATTTGTTCATTCATTTAATCTTTATTTGGCTTTTATTTCTTTATCTTTCTTGTCTACCCTTCCTCCAAAAGTCGGCTATACTGTTAGAGTGCTTCTGTTTGAACGCCAAGCCAATCGTTATCAACTTTGAAGCGAATCACATCTATTCCTGACCACGAGAACATAGAAATATAGTAGTGATTTTCAGTGATTTCATTTCTGAGTGTTCTTTTAAAATTCTAGTTTATATATATATATATATATATAGGTGTGTTCTCTAATCGGGGTTCGGTCAATTTTCCAGGATAAAAAATCAAACTCTCGTTGCCAACGTTTCGGTTTTATTTAAAACCTTTTTCATAAGCAGAAGTAAGAATTTTTTAACTAAGAAAATGAAATTTACATTATTTAAAGGAACAACAATGTTAGCCGGACAAAACCTTCGACTAGACTTCTTGACCGAACCCCGATTAGAGAACACACCTATTCTATCAAACGGTCGATATATTATTGAATCTGTTATATATATATATATATATATATATATATGAATAATAATCAAAATAACACTTGATATAATAGATGGATTAATTTACCACAATGAAAACAATTTTTGAAACAATGCTCTAAGGCCTTTCGTTAACACATCTTCAGAGAGCAAGTGAACTAAAAAAACAATAAATACATGTTAACTTGGCTGATTGAAATTTCCAGAATTGATGGCAACCCTGAATGTGTTTAATGATGAAGTCTTCATCTGTTTAATTATCCCGTTAATCAAAACTTCATCTAATTTGTAGAGTCCTAGGCTATTGTTCATCAACTTCTCATAAAAGGGATAATTAAACAGATGAAGACTTCATCATTAAACACATTCAGGGTTGCCATCAATTCTGGAAATTTCAATCAGCCAAGTTAACAAGTATTTATTGTTTTTTTAGTTCACTTGCTCTCTGAAGATGTGTTAACGAAAGGCCTTAGAGCATTGTTTCAAAAATTGTTTTCATTGTGGTAAATTAATCCATATATATATTATATATATTATATATAATCCCCGAGTCTAATTCCCATGTCACCCTTAGAGCTTCCGAAGAGGCATTCATATGCCTCCTTGGGGCTCGTTCTCCTCCTGGTCTCAACCTGTACCGTTAATTATTTTTTATTTTATTATTATTATTATTTTATTATTATTATTATTATTTTATTATTATTATTTTTTTTTATTATTATTTTTTTTTATTATTATTATTTCGTATTTTATATATTTTTTATCTTGTTTTCTAAATAAATATTGGAAGGATTTCTATTTTTCCTCTCCTCCGTTGGGGAGCAGCATTGCGGTGGTTCCACGAGTTACTCTGGAGGCCAGTAGCAGTTTGCTTCTCAAAGCGAGTACTTCGCAGTTCTTCCTGATGACGACGGTTGTCGAAATATCGAAGTGAGTTCTGTAGTGTCTTTCTGTGTTCTTTTCTATGTGTTAAAGTGTATATATATATATAAAGATTTCACATAAACACGTGAAATAACAATCAATGTTCAAACCACAATAAGAAATGGGAAAAACAGACTAAAGACTATCTGAATAATTCCATTCTGATTGTGGTTTGAACAATAATATATCTAAATTTATATCACCTTTCCTTTTTCTTCTAAGTTCTCTTATATTAAAAGACTGTAAATTAATTTCTAACAATTGTTTAGAATCGATAAAGAAATTCTAGCTTCTTATTTGATTGATTGAAAAAAACACTGATTTCTTTGTGGAATATGATTAAAAGGAAAGGAAACGTCACCCAGGCGTCTCAGAAAGTTGAAGTCTAATTTTAGAAAACCATTCGCCTTCCTTTTGTTTGTCAATCATACTCCATCATTTTCTGTTCCAATATTAATTTCTTATCATCCCTGAGTTCTTCCTATAACTTACAGGGGCTTTCAGGAATTGATTTATAAGAAAGCAAATACTCTAAAATAAAATTTACAACTACGCGATTATATAGATAGATTCAAATAATTAAATGTAGTGTTGACATTATCCCGTCAGTGAGGTTTATACCGAACACGTCTTATATTAATATGTTTTTTTTTTAGTTAAAGCAGGTGACGTTGCAGTCGTTAAGATAAACTTGTTACTGATTCTAACTTTTACAATTTCACGCTTCCAATTTTAGATCTTTTGTAGGGGCTAGATTATTGCTTTTTTGTTGTTTTGGTCGATTTTAGCTATGTGTAAGCCACAGTACCAGATTGAAAATCAGGTCAAGGTTGACGGTGTACGTAGGTAGCATAGAGCTTGCCTTTAGTACTCAAGATGCACGTTTCAATCTTGGCCATACATAAAATGCATATATTATTTTGTTTATCTTCTTTAACCAATTTATGCATTATTATTATAGTTTCAACAATTACTATAGTCTTATAAGTTTTCTATATTAAAAGATATTAATTTATTTTATTTTCATTCTTTATTTTTATCTTAGTTTTTATTAACTCAGTGATGTAAACGAAGTGATTTTGATCAGTTCTACTTGAAGATGATCAAAGCCCGAAACCAGTCGAACACTTTTACTATTCTATTTGATATATGGTAATATCATCTGCTAATGTAGTTTCATTATGATTAGTTTTTCCCCCTGTCAGAGCCGAAAAACAAAAAGCTTCAGCTGTTAGTATATGTATAATTTTTAAATAAGTTTTACTACTTACAAATGCGAATGAACATTTTTAGGTTATGCAAAGTTGTGGCTGCCTTTTACAATCAGTAAAATATTTTTATCTTCAAAAAGGATGAAAGCTGGTCAATTGTTTGCTTCATTGTATTAAGTAAACTTAATAGTATATAATAATATACTATTGTATATTGTGCAAGAATAGTACTTATGTACTATTTTTGCATAACATTTGATTGTGAAACGCCAATCGATGTGTCAGAATCATATGCAGAAATGATTGCCTAAACCACATTTTGGATAATTAAGTTTCTTTTACATGATATAATATTACATAGTAAGATGAGGCCACATTTACAAAATATCAAACGACCTGACCTAGACACTGTAGGAAGGCCCACAAACACTTCGTTACATACCCACTCACACACACATATACACATCATAGGAAAAAAAAGTCAAAAACGGACTTTGGGGACCAAAAACCATGAATAATCTTCGAAATTTTGAAATCGAATATCTCATTATTATTATAATTATAAAGAAAAATTCTATACATAAATTACTCAAATGAAGAGATAGCAAAGCAGCACAAATTGCTGTGAGTTAGTATTAATTTGAATTTGAAATTTTAATCTTCCGTAACCAATTTAATTAGTGGTGGTACGAAGGAGGTGGCAATAACTAACCAATTCTTCTTGCAGAAAACTAAATGTTTAGGTGCAGGATTTGGTAAAAAAAACATTTCATCTCAAAACTAATTGATCAATATTCTTCCTTAATACTAGCACTGTTTAGTTTCCATTTAAATCTATATTATTTTTAATAGGGCTGATTGCAATTTTACAAATTAATAGACTCAAAACACTAACCAACCACTTAGTTACGGCTTATAAAGCCCAATAAACCGAAGTCACAAACTAATATTATGAGGAACTTCATTTTATTATATTTTAAAACTGGCACAGATATGAATGACGAACATTTAGAAAAGAATTTATTTATTATTGGGGTATAGTTTTCAAATCAGTTTTTATCTTTTTATTATAAACAAATGTTTACCTTCACTTTGTTAACATGGAATAAACATTTATCACTTATCAAGGTTTCGATTTTTTAATGATTTTTCTTTTTTATTTCATACTACAATTACTTTTAGTCTATCAGTTTTTGTAACTTTTATGGATTATTTTTTTTATCTGTAAAATAAGAATCTATAATATGTGTAATACACTTACAACTCATTTGGTTTCTAAAAATTAATAAACCATTCCTTTAAAATGTTTAATCAATATCTTTGTTTGATTATTCTTTTGCATTATAGAAACCTTTAGCCATTTGAGCACAATTTGTATTTCTAGTCTTAAAAACAAAATGTATACAGTAATCCCTTGCTAGTTCACGTTTCAGTTTTCACGGGTTCAGTGATTCGCGGGGTCCTGAAATATTCAATTAAAAAATAAAAAATGTAAAAAAATATTCAACTGTAATTGCAGTAAAAAAAAAATACAACTCCTAATGAAAAAGTACAGTAGTTGTATTTGAGAAGAAAATATACAGGATTCTTCTTGTACAATAGAGAAAGATATCAAACAACCAGTGACTTGCTGGGTCAAAATATATTCTACAGTATTAAATTAAAGGCTAATAAAAGCTATTAAAAAATATTCAATAAAGACTAAAAATTAATGAAAAATATTAAAATATAATCAATTGTAATAATAGAATAATATAAATATCAAAAAAATAGAAGTTGAAATTAATAAAAAAATAACCAAAGATGTTTCCTTTGATCTGATTGGCTAATTCATATCGTCCAACGTCCTGTTATCCACGCCACCCACGCCCTTGTGAATCTTTTTTTTATTAATTACTTCTTATTTTTTTCTTTTTGTTTTTCATTTTTATTTACAACACAGTACAGTATTCAGTAAGGTCAGGATTCTCTCTCTGTTGGAAAGGTCGTTGTTTGAGCTTTAGAGGCTTTTATAAAGGCGCGTCGCGGTTATTATTCGCGGTTTTCGCTTTTCTCGGGTGTCTTCGGTCCCCATTATCCGCGAAAAGTGAGGAATTACTGTACATATCTTAATGCTGCTATTGTAATTGGGTCAATACTTCATACGAGAATTCAAGAACTATATTGGTATTTGTATTTTGTATAGTATTCTCATTGTTAATGAATTAAGTTTTTTTTTTAGATATTTTTGAACTATGTTTACAAAGCTTTCGCAGGGGCAATGAATATAATCTAGACCACTTTCCTCCAATGAGGCAGGAATGAGGCTGATGAGGCGATTACTGTTTCGCTCAGAATCCCTGAAAGCTAATTTCACTTCATTCTGACATGCATCGGAATGTTCGCTTAAGAATAACGATAGAATTTATCAAACTGGTTTGAAAAATATTTATCATATTATAGTTTTATTATATCATGAGTCATTGAACCCACTTCCTTATCTTAAGTATATTAGTATTTGCATGATCGCGTGTAAATGTTAAAAAATACATACTTTAGACTATCAATCATTAAAATTGAGTGTCAAACAACATTAATACTCTGTATTTAGAACTGAAAGTAGGGTCTTATTTTTTCATATAAATAATGAGAATCATATTATAAATTGGACATTATAGAGCCAAGCTCCCTCGGTACCCCTGCACATAAGTCACTGGTCAGCACTAAACAACTTGAAAACTCGTCAACTGCTAAAGCAAAGGTAATGGTTGGGTCAGCCGCGGCGTGTTGGAGAGCGGTCAGCTGTCAGTTAGGCTTTATTAGGTAATTCACGCGGTGACTCAGTGTAACGGTCACCAGCCCAGACCATGCTGTCCGTAATAGACTTCGGCCTCCTTCCCTCTAATTCTACAATGCTAATGTAATCGTTCCCCCTGTTAAACCTCGAATAATTTCCCTCACTCACTCCCGAGCAGCTTGTTATTAGTCCCGTATTCCGACAGTTGCTTCCACGTACTTTGTACAAACCTATCCCGATATCGCAATCTGTGCTACACTATCGGAAATATCATTTTAGTTCAATTCGAAATCAATTCCATAATCCTTAGAGGTTTTTCTTTCGCATTATATCAATCACTATCTTTGATCAGAAAAAAAATTATAAGGATATTTCTACGAAAAAGAACTTCACACATTTATATGCCATATGAAGGGAGCATATGAAATGATGCTGTAGTATTATCTCAAGAAGCATGTCAATAATATTATGGTCTCCACTGATTTGTATATATGTCTGCACACATAGAGTCTCTCTCTCTCTCTCTCTCTCTCTCTCTCTCTTTTCTCTCTCTTTTCTCTCTCTCTCTTTCTTTTCTCTCTCTTCTCTCTCTCTCTCTCCTCTCTCTCTCTCTCTCTCTCTCTCTCTCTCTCTCTCTACCTCTATCTATATATCTCTCAAACAACGAACAGCCAAAACTGTATTACCACCACTTTTCATAAGCCAGTTTCAGTAATAATATAACAAAGTATAAACTGCTTAGCCTTGCAGTAGTAGTAGTAGCAGGAGGAGGAGTTAAGTTATTTGTGCATATCTTGACGTTTACTTGACAGTAAAATTGGTTGTTTCGGACAACATTTTCATGTTTGGTGAATAATTATTTATTCTAAGTTTATCATTAATCTCTGATGTTTGAAATATCAATCCAAATACGAAAGTATTAATAATATGGTAAAAAGAACTAACGAGCATATAACTATCAGAACAATAATAATTACATAAAGATATTTAAAACACTGATTTTTTTGCTAGCTACAAAATAATAATTTATCAGGTTCATGGCTAAAGCCACTTATAAGTTGGTACTTGAAAATTTGACATTTTCAATTAATATGTGACATTTTCTATATACGATAAATGATGGTTATTTGGCAGCATTACGTTAGTTATCATTTAGAGATATCATTGCTATAATACTATAATAACCAAATAATTTAGACCAGTTATTCTCAAAGGGGTCCATGTGGACCCCCTGGGGGTCTATGGGACTTCATGGGGGGGGGGGGGGGTCTATGATCACCAATGGGTATATTGGGGGTCTATGGATGTCCCTTTAGTAAAAAATAATTAATAAATAAAAAAAATGGATAAATAAATAAAATGAACATAATAATAAATACAATAATATTTATAAATGAATATTAAGGTATTCGTATTGTAATAAAAATAATAAGTAAAAATAAACTAGATTTGGGGAGGAAGTGAGCATGAGTAATGAAAAAGTATGTTTTGATAGCTTATAAAATATGTCCAATGTTTTGATATGAGAGTTTAATTCCGAAATTAAAACCCCCCACCATACCACATACTAGAGTAGGGAATTAGTCGATTGAAATTACGGAAATACTATTTGTTTTATTTATTATTATATTATTATTATTATTATGGTTTCCATGGACTTTAAAATATAGATATAATTATTGATATTTCAGTTTCTTTCTTCTTTATAATTTCACCTCATTTTCCTATTACTATGTGTTTTAAAATGAGTCGTCTGTGGTAGCCATTGCACACACACACACACACACACACACACAATTAGATGTGTATATTTATATATATATTCCTTAGGTAGGGGTCTATGAAAAAAAATAAAATTCCTACAGGGGGTCTATGGAAGAAAAAGTTTGAGAACCCCTGCTTTAGACAAATGACCAAATGTACAAATGATGAGAGACTGAAGAGTCAAAGAAGGGGTTGCACTGGCCTGGAGGGCCGGCCGCCCTTCCAGGAATGCCACACATATCGCCGCTTGACCCATGTTTATGGCCCTTATCCATTTAGCCCTGACACCTTTGCTCACTCCCTTGCCCTTCGCCAAAGCCGACTTCTTTCATCTGGTCATCTTGACAAAGCGAGGCCCTAAATTTTTCGCCTCGTTAAAATGTCAGTTCTCCAGGAAATCATTATGTCTAGATTTGAAAACCATAATCTTCCTGCCACCGACAAAATCGTTATAACGTTTCGACTTTAAAACATAACTTTTAGTGACCCTACTTCATTTTTCCAAAATCACTCATCTTCAAATATGGTTCTTTAAAGACAGTACAAGAATGATGAAATATAGTTTATTTTGGAAATATAATTACTTTTAACTATTACCGCAATAATTTTGTTCTTAATTTTCTCTACATTAGCACAACAAAAAAATTATAGATACATGATTTTATCATTTCATTTTGTGATTTAGTAATGAACTTTAGTCCAAGTGTTTATTGAGAGTTTTTAGTAAATCAGCCTAAAGTTGACATATATTAACCTCATTTTAAGAAGTTCTAATACCAACTCATTTTTTATTCGTTTTATATCAGTTAATTTCTATGCTGTTATTCAAAAATATTAAACATTTTATTATAACCTACAGGTTTTGTATTTTGAACGCCTCTAAGTTTAGTGTTACTAAAGAATTGGTATCTTTTAAAATCATAATATCTTGTTTAGATTAATAAAGTTAGATGACAGTAAATGTATCTTGGCGGTAAAGTGTAAACAGAATGTTTCATTCTAAAACAAGACAAAAAAAACTTTTCTAAACGAATTATATTGTAAATAATATATGCTCATTCGGGGACCACAAATAATAATTGTATTAATGGATAACACATAGTAATTAACTCCACAACTAGAATTGCTTTCTCTGTTGTTTGCAACTACAATGCAAATTTATTATTTTATATTCTTAAAAACAAAAAATAAATATTTGTTTATTACTAATGAGTTTTATAATTTATCATGTCTTTTTAGCATGGTAAACAATATTATGATTGAATAATATAATAATTTTGACTTTAAATCGAATAATTAATTCTCAAAAATATGATTTTAATATATTACAATAATTGTTGTTCAAATTATAAAGGTGAAGTTGCTTTCCTGTAAAATATATTCACTAAACCAAACATTCGCCATTTGTTTGATATGAATCCCTCTGGAGTGACTTTTATTAACAAACCACGGATTGTAATTCTGCCAACCTATGGTACAGAATTTGTATCATAATTCAATTAACGATATAAATATTAGAATTCCGGAATATAACAATAAATATTGATGCTCATTCCAACACAATATAGTTATTTTTAATATAATATGAGTTATTAGAAATATTTCTGTTTTACGTAAAATTTATTAAGCAGTTTTCTGCAGTTATCATATATCAGTTATGTTTGCATGAAGTCAAAGGAACAATTGTTAGAAGACAGTTAAGTAATCTGTGTATTTATCACACGACATATGTCAAGGTGTGAGGAGTTCTCTTTCTGAGATTTTTTAATTTTTCAGAAATATGAGAAAAAAAAATTCAAGAAATTGTGGGAGGGAATCGCTAATGAAATTCTATGTCATAAATAAAAGTGATATATTTTATGAATGGATTGTAGGTTCGGCGTCAGGGTTTGTATTATGATGCTTATATGGTGAAATTTAAAACAAAATATCAATCATAATAATAATACCAGATGTCTATATTAAATTCAATTAACATTAAAAACTTAGTAAAATAAAATCGCTTCTTAAATTCACATTTTAATAAAATTTTGATAAAACCCGATGAAACTTGTGCTCATAAAAAAAGCTTTCTTACTTTATTTATATTTTTATGTTAGCATAAGTAAATTATAAACTTTGAGATGATTTAAATGTTTTAAGGTCGAGAAAGCCCATTCATGACGATTTGTTGATGATATCAGTGTTTGTTTGTGTGTGTGTGTGTGTGAGTGTGTGGGTTTATGTATCCAGAAGTTGGTGACCACTCTGTAGATAATATTCTTTGATTGAACAAACTCTTATTTTACTGAAAAATATCTCCTATACCGTACATGTGATCATATTGTGTTTGGGCAAAATTATGATACGGTTAGGTTAAGTTGGGTTACGATGCATTGACCGTTCCATACATAAAGAATCACTTTTCTGATTAATTTTGGCAAACTTCTCACATATGACTTCTATAAGTTTGGTACCAGATACATAAGTTCACCAAAATTTTTATTTCTGTAATCCAACATGTTTCGGTCATCATCGATCATTTTTAAGGATATTTTATACAAGGAGTTTCATGACATACATAAAATTATTACGAAATCTGAAAATAAACAACAATTGAAATAAACTACACAAAGTCAACATAACAAATAATCACAATAAGAGACGTTATCGAAAGGTAGTGGGCATGGTGAGGTTTTCCAGGGTCCTGGTTACCTTCCATCCGTCGTCTACATCTGGGAAGGTATTAAATTGGCTTCTTTACCTCTCCCTGAGTGGGAGAGATTGCCGAACATAACCACAAAGGTTTTCATAGGATAAAATGCAGCATTTTTAAAACTTTGGGAGGTATAACTACAAACTTTCAGACTGAAATCTTGGCTATAATGTAAGGAGTGTATGTATGATGGTTGAATTTTATGGAGCGTAAACTGACAAAATTCTCATAACAGTTCAGGATATACTTTTTTACAGACAATAATGTTGTACTAAAGGCTATGAAATCCATGGGAACTGAGAGGGCAGATATTACCACAGTGTTCACTGGCTTGATGAGATGCAAGTCCTCAGATTATTAATTATAATAATAGCGTGTTATATGTTTTGAGAACAATGATTCAAATTTTGTTATTACTGATAAAAACTGATATATATATTCTAACAAATAAGTCATAAAATGTATTGTCTATGATTCGATAAAACTTAACCTCAGTGAGTGATATTTCGACTATACAATAACCATGTTAAAATAAAACCTATTATAAATTATAATTATTACAGTAAAAATAAGAACTCAGTATGTTAACCAAATCGAGTTTACATTATATTATATTTACTTATAGCAAAGTTAAGTGTAGGTCACTACTTTTAATTTTATTTATATTTCTCCGTTTTTATGATACTTTTCTTTCATGTTTGAAATAAATGAATATAAAATGTATTCTATATTAATAGTAATACTATTTCATGCAATAAGGTATTGTTCTATTACGAAGTGATATTACGATAATTTTAGTTCATGTAGACTGTAGAGTAAACAAAACATTTCGCAAAACCATTATTTCGAATAAAAGGCTAGACTATGTTAAACATGTGAAATGAGTTAAGATAGCTCGTCTTTCTATCCACGTATCACTGTAAAAAGTGGAAACAATGTAGGGTAATATTATAGTTGAGACAAACTGTATGAACTTTACGGTGTGATAAGAGCAAAACCACTGTGCTAAAAAAGGGTGACATAGAAATGAAAAGTAGGGCGACTATTACAGATTGTAAGTAAAGAAAAGTCCTGACTATGTAGGCCAGTGATGTCCTCCCTGCACCAAGAGTAGAGCATTTTAAGAGTCTCGCGCTACATCCCAGAGATAATAGAAACAACTCGTCAGTTCGGAGTTTACATTGATGTGTTATCGGAATGGACTCCTAATTCAGTTTATGAATTGAACGTAACCATGCCTATTTTTATATTGAATATGAAGTTTTTTCGCAGTCTGTGGTGATAGTAATATTAATAATAATGATAATTTTTTCATGAAGTTTAGACATGACGACATCTCTGTTTCTTTCGTAGGATGACCCGAGCCAATAATTCTTTTTGAAAAATGTTAAACTTATCATCAATTGTCTAATAGAAATACTTAACTGCACCACATGAAATATTTCAGCATATTTACCCAAGGCTAATAAAAAAGAAGAGTACACACGGGTACGCTCCTTCAGGTGCTCAGACATACCATGAGAAAGTTTTTCAATGCACATTGTAATTGTCTACTTTGAAAGAGCGTTTGCATTTGCCTTTTTTTTTTCAATACTTTTATCACCTACATATTTTGAAAATTGTTGAAGACAGGGTTTAACAAAGTCTTCACCGTCAGAGAAAGACCTTTATAGCCAACACAAAGACATGTTCGTAGGTTGCTTCGAGAATTGACAAACTTTTACAACTTCTCTCAACAAAGAAATTTTGCGTTTTTTTTCGCTTCCTTTCTTGTTTTTGTCCACACATTCTTTCTGTAACTCGGAACCAGGCACTAACTCCTATTTCAACTTGTGTTTCTTGTAGTGTCTGCTCAGACCATTCCTGTGTTATCTGAGAGATCGCTTCGACAAACAATGCACATTGGTGTTCCTCAAGGACTCGCAATGAATAAGAATACATTCTCACAGTTCATTAAACATAAACGTCAGTGTGTTGTTTTACAGTATAAGTGGCAAACCTCATTAAAAAAGAAAAATAAACTTCTTTAAACTTATTAAACGTTCAAAAAAAGATTTACTTATGAAACCATCAAAGACAAATAATTTCACTTTCATTGAGAGAAAGAGAGAGAGAGAGAGAGAGAGAGAGAGATATTGTATATATATATATATATATATGTGTGTGTTGTGTGTGTGTGTGTGTGTGTGTGTGTGTGTGTGTGTGTGTGTGTGAGTGTGTGAGTGTGTGTGTGTGTGTGTGTGTGTGTGAAAGTAGGGAAAATCCTATGGATGCAAGATTACTTTGATGAGTCTTTTAGTGATTTACTCACTATCTATTTTCTCTTACTGAACATTCTGAAGATTCTTAGGATTATACTAAGGCCACGACTGTCCGATTAAAATCTCAAAAACTGTTTGTTGCTGTCAGTTATTAATTTAACTCCTAATTTTTCATGATTTGGTGAAAACAAAGGAAAGTTAAAAGCATAAGTAAAGGGAGAATATTAAATTATTTTTCTTTAAATTTGCTACTTGTTTTTATAAAGATTTATTAATATTTTCAAAAATAACTCATTACTATTATCAATGAATAATGAAAGCTCAGTAAAGTAAGTTAGCTAAGTTTACCTTGTATTAATTTCAGGAAACGGTACCCTTTCCTCAATTACTGTTAAATTTGTGTATACTATCATATATATATATATATATATATATATATATTATATATATATGTTGTATTAAAATCAATTTACTTGATTGCACGTACCTTTTCTTATTGAGCATTTCAACTCTCCTAGCTAATTTTCTTTCTTCAAGGTTGAGTTCATGTATAATATGAGCAAAGCTACTGTTAGACATCACTATTTATTATAAGTTGCAATTATTCTAAATGTAACAGATGAAATAAATTAACCTAAATTATTGACATGTTTAGGTTTTCTTCAACCATCTTCAGAATGTTCTGATATAGTTATCTACCAAACAGGTATATAACATAATAGAAAGGAAAAATTACACTAAAGTTAAGTTTGGTTACAGTATGGTTTCAAAAATTATAAAAATTATTGTGAAAAATTAAAAAACAAATTATGATGGGTGGGTTGTTCTTCCTAGTAGTTTTAGTTGCCGTGTGTTTCCTGTATGCTGTTGGTTTAATTCTGGTTTGTTTCCAGAATCAGAAGTGCTTCAATTATTTGCAGCCTCCTCTGATCTTGTTCTTGCTTGAGTACTACGGTGTTTTCTATTAATATCTTTCTTGTTGATTTTAATACAACTTGTATAAAAGAAGGTCTGCTTCCTACCTTTACTAATATATATATATATAAAGATTTCACATAAACACGTGAAATAACAATCAATGATCAAACCACAATAAGAAAAGGAAAAACAAGACTAAGGTCTTTCAACCGTAACAAGCGGTCTTTGTCAGAGTCAAAAACCCAACTGACAGTTGGGTTGACAGACCGCTTGTTACGGTTGAAAGATCTTAGTCTTGTTTTCCCTTTTCTTATTGTGGTTTGATCATATATATATATATCAAGTGTTTATATGTAAAACTGTCAAATATATCCAAATCATTATACTAGAATTGGTAAAGGAGGCTTAAAGCTTGTGTGGCTCATCCGACTGAGGAATGAAAAAAAATTGTACATGGCAAACAAGATGATGGCCACAGCTGTTGCAGCCTAAGTTTGCAGTAAGTAAACGGAAGGTCTCTAAGATAGTGAAGTGATGACTACAATTTCAACACAATTGAAGAATGATCCAAATAAAGACATGACCAGGAGGGTAACTTCACAATGGCTACGGGCAATGCTAACATTGTAGAGGTGAAAGAGGTATGCAATACCCACAGTGTTCTCAAAATATACCAATTTAACGGTGTTTAATCAAGAATAACTTTGACAAGGTAACTTGAATTTTTTAATAGATATTAAGTCAAATTGATTAAATTACCTGAAAGATTTTTTTCAACTAATCTAGAGACAGAGTGAAATCGTTTGCTGCTACCAGATGTAAGCTCACCATTCAAAGTGCGCGTTGGAATATACAAGGGTATTACTGAGGTGACTTAGTAACTAAGTTAATTACTAACTAATCACTAAGTTAAAGTAACTTAGAGGTGATTAGAGTGATTCTGATGAGGACAGTTTCTATAATTCACGGTGCGCTAAAAAAACGTAGAGTTCAATATAGGTTGTCTTCATAAACTCTGTATTGACTAAAAAAAGTTAAATGAATATTCTTTTACTTTTGTCAAGAGATTAAGAAGGGCAATTAAAAAGGGAATTAAAACTTTCAAGTAGAGCTTCATTTTTCCTTTAAAAAAAGAGATGTAAAATAACTTCTTAAAAAGTATATTTATTTGTAACAAGAATGTGATAGCTTTCGTTGCTACTGTACATTTATGATATCGCAAACATTTTATGTATCGAATCATTTAGTACAGTGATCTCATTTTCAAAAGCTCCCTCATTCTTCATCTTGAATGTAGACTTACATCATTTGTTGACAGAGCTAAATTTGTTTGGATGATGGGCTTATATATCCTTATAAAATGACCATTTTATGTGGTCATAAACAAACATATATATTGGTCACATTATAAATTACAATTTATATATGATATTACATTCCAATTATATTGATAGTAGATTTAGATGTAGCCTTTTTAACATGAAAGATGACAACACTTTTTTGCATTTTTGTTGTTTTTAGAAGAAGCCAAATGTGTAAGAAGTTTTATTTCTCTAATTCAAGATGTATTTATGATGTCAGGTTTTTTGTCAAATTTGTTATAGAAGAAAAAGCACGTCCATGAAAGTTAGGTTTAATTTAATAATATGGATATAGAGTGTGGTGTACAAACTTGTGTAATTTAATGATCTATTTCACAAGTTCAAGTAAAGCCATTTCACAACGCCAAGTACAGGAGATCTATTTCAGAGCCTCAAGTAGCTCAACTCTTATAATATATATAGAATAATTTTTACAAAAAAGTTGAATGATCAATGGTTGTAGATAGATGCAGATTTGAAAGGAGTCAGAGGAAATGTTGAAAGTGTTTCTTAATAAGATGACTGACTGAAAATTTAGTTTGTAAGATACAGTAAGGCAAGTATGAAGTATCTCAGAAAGGGAAATGTAGCTGTAGAAAATATTATATACATAATATATATAATGAATATACATTACGGCCTACGGCCTTCTGTAACAAGTCAAATTACAGAAAAAAACAACTGAAAATAATTAAAATATCAAAAACTCACTTCTATATTACAACTGACATCATATATATATATATATATATATATATATATATATATATATTATATCATATATATCATATATATATATATATATTATATATATATATATATATATATATATATATATATATATATATATAATATATATAATATATATATATATATATATATATATATATATATATATATATATTGGTATAAATAGGCAGCAGATCCTCTTTGAAACAGGTATCATTAAAATTAACCGTAGTCTCGGCATTCACGATATTAAGACTGAGAGATTGGATCTTACGAACTAACCTCCTGCTAACAGGGTTTAACTGGAAAAGGAGTTGGCCAAGTGACATGTTAAAGAAAATCGATGAGATAGTCAATGGTATTAATAGATTAAAAAGATTAATAAAGTTTAATATAAAGAGAAGTAATCAGACTTCTTTTATGAATAAGAAGTATGGTTATCTTCTTAACCATACTTGTTAATATAATATCATATATATCATATATATAATATCGTATAATATTATAATATCATATTTATAAGAATTTGACTTCTTATATATATTCCTAATATATATAATAACATTTAAACAATGAGAAGCATAAATATATATACGAATTCAAAATTTAAGAAGAGTAACACACAGAGTAAGGAAACACCCTTACAGACTCCAATTTTCGGGTAATCCGTCTTCAGTAGAAAAGAGAAAGGGAGACCAAGCACGTTGTAGACGCAACGCCAAGTAACCAAAAACTTTAACACTTAAGAAAGAACACAGAAAGCCACTACAGAACTCACTTTTGTGTTCTTTCCTATGTATTAAAGTGTTATATATAATATATATATATATATATATATAAAGATTTCACATAAACACGTGAAAAGACTAAGTGTCTTGTTTTCCCATTTCTTATTGTGGTTTGATCATTGATATATATATGTTATATATATATAGCTGACCATCTCATCTTTTCGTAGACCTATGCTAATAAAATTCGTGTAAACTTCATCAGTCAATAATTTTATGAAGAATCTCCAGTTTTCGGGTATACCAGACGTCAGTTCTCATCAACTTTCAGATATCCTGCTCATCGGCGGAGATGGATTTAAACAGCGTAACGAGTAAAGTAGGAGCAGCAAAACACTGATGTTTAATAAGGTTGTTTTAAAAGTTTGTAATTGTTAAGGAGAGAGGGTGATTTAAGGGAAGCAGTGTGACGTATTGCGATAAGACAGGCGGCGTTGAGACGTGTTGCAGGGAGATAAAGGTCATTACATAAATCTGACACTACCACCACTCCAGCCCCGCCAGCTCCCCTAATCTCCCAGTACCCTACCTCATCTACCAACTTAAATTACCTTCCAAACTTAGTCTGCTTTTTCAAATTTACACTATTTCTCATTAGTGAAGTAGTAAAAAAAGTGGGTGGGAGGGTGCTTACACCTCCCAGAGAACAGGGAGCACGTGCCGAGGAGCGCCTTTTAAAAAATACAGTGAATGGAAAATAAAAGCTAATAACGACTGGAATTACGTAGCGAATATTCTAAAGCATTGGCTTGTAAGTTACAATAATACTACTTGTAAGTTACATTTTGGCCATAAGCGGTGGCCATATCGTTTATTACAGGCATACACACTTTCAGTTATTGCAGAGGATCAGCATTCGAAGGGAGAACTACGGGAATGTAGTTGAGAAATGTGTGTTCATATATTTGCTGAACATCTATAATTTGATGTCCATGATCACAATACAATATCAAAAAAAATCAACTTATTGCACTCAATTTTAATTATAATTTGCACCAGTAAGTAATCTTGATAGAATTTGATTTAATGTACAGAGTTGCTAAAAGGATTGAATAGACACATTTAAATATTGAAATTTCTTCAACCCTAGATTTAACAAACAGCGGGCTGGAGGCGAGCTGAAATGACATGATCGTCGTCTGTGACTAGGCTGTTGTTGTGGCATATTAATCAATTACATTAATTTTCAATGTTATATATTTGGTATTAATACTTTTAAAATTAACAATAAGAAGGATAAAAGAACACTGTGAAAGCACTTACGAAAATGATCTCAATTACTTGGCATAACCAAGTGCAATATAAACATATTACTCTCAAAAGTTGTAGGTAATCAGTTTAATTATCCTTATGTCCCTTGCAGTGTTTTGTAAATAATGATGAAAATTTCATATATAGATTTTGCTCTTGAAATAAAGACAAAAATTTGTTACTGGCGGTTTTATGGTTCAACAATTAAAATGAAAATTATAGTAACTTCGTTGCCATAAAATACATTTAAAAGTTAAGACTTAATCAACTTGTATATGGGTTGATAAGCTGACAATTTTTCATGATCTTTACGCTTAAAACACTCTGATCTTTTTTTTTCAAAGTCGGTTGAAGCAATCAACTCATCTTAAATAAAAATATTTCTTGAAAACTATGAACTACGTCTTCGAAAAAAACTTATCCTACACAATAACAAGAAACATATCAAACTGGTAACAATAGAATAATTTTTGTCTCCTCAAAAGCTTTTAATTTCAATCATAAGAAAAACAATTTTATATCGCTGTTTTAAAATCGTATCTGTCTATACATATTGTGGTGCCCGAAATCATTTCATCTTATTCTCTAAAACTCTTTTAACTTATTATAATTACATTAAAAACTTTTAATGAGGAAGAATTTCATTTTTTAAGCAAAGACGTACATTAAAAAAATCAAAATGCTAATATAATTCAATTTTTCAATCTCATATTAAGTCATTATCCTTTCAAATTTTTCAACAATTTTTTAAAGATCAATTTTAGTTCAGTCGATTCATTTAAAAAGTTTTTTTTTCCACTTCAACTACAAAAATAATTGTTATAAGAAGTATTATTAGTTTTATTATTATTATTATTTATTATTTTTTTACAGTTAACGGGGATGTATATAGGGAATTAGTGGTCACCCGTTGGTGCCACTCCATAACATGGTTACCCTCACAGCTGGTTTAACTTAGGTCTCGTGGCCATTTTCTTTTTAAGCGCCTATGGGGGTTTAAGGGTATTACAGCTGAGTAAAGGGTTTGAGCGAGTGGATTGGGGTGGGTTTGTAATCTGTTGTGGAATAATTTGTAACGTTCCATTGCTAAGTTCTGGACAGATGGGACTTTGAGGTCTTGGTGTATGATTTTGTTGGGGACGTAAAAAGGTAAGTTTGAGAGTTTTCGGATAATTTTTGACTGTAGGGATTGCAACGGTTGTATGTTGGATGGTTTGGTGGAACCCCAGATTTCTATACCATATGCCCAGAAAGTTAAATTTACATTTAAAATGTAAACAATGAAAATAAATGTAAACCAATCCCACAGGTATGGCAGGTGATCCACTAGTCCAGAATGAATATTCATTTTTTCTTTACTATAAGTAAAGTATAGTGATCGTGAAAAAATTCGATCTCGAGATTTTGACGGAATTACATGTTTTGAGGTACCAGAAGTCGTTTTATGACGTTTTTACGATGATGTCTGTGTGTGTGTGGGTGGGTGGGTGCGTGGGTGGGTGCGTGTGTTAGCATTGCTTGTTACCACGCTACGGTCCAGAATCTTTGATGGATTAAGTTGATATTTTACACAAAAATGGGCCTTATAAAGACGAAGATCCCTATTGTTTGGGAAGAAGTATGCATGATGGGAAAGTCACTTTTTTTGCCAAAAACCGTTTTTTTTAAAACATTTATTTCTCCTAAACTGATAACCCTAGAGTTTTGACATTTTGACATTATCTTTGAGGTTTCAAATGCAACAAACGAAAAATATATTCGGAATTTTAAAACAACAGCAAATATTTTTTTTCAATAAAATGTACAAATTTTGACTTATAATTCAATCTCAAACCTTGTGAGAGCGATACAAGCCATACTGTTTGACGGACAAGAATGAAACTATGCCTATAAATAGAACATTATATGGAGAATGAGTTGAGATATTTTTTTCTAAAATTACCTTCGCTAAAGGGGCGTTACAGTTCGATTTCTGTTTTCAGAAAATTTTTTTTGACGCTAAACGGCTCATTAAATAATAATGAAAATTTGACCCAAAATGGAACAAAAAATTAGCAATTCGTAAAAAAAAAATCATAAAGTTTCAATTACGGGAAAGAGCAATAACGATATAAAAACTGTTTGTTTATCCTAGACTAAGAGATCACCTGCTATACTTGTCGAATTTTTTGTATTTTTTTACATTGTTTACATTGACTTAGAAATTTTTTGAGCGAATCCACTGAGATAAAATTGATGTTTCTAATGGAAAAATGAAAATATATTATTGACTTATAAGAGATGTAAGAGGAATAATATTGTGCAGGTAAATGATAATACTCATTAAAAAAAAATTCGTATATATGTTATTTGACAAAGGGGAAGGAAAATGATCTTATTAAATACTAAGAAGCCATAAAATTCCCAGTATAATAATTCTGTTAAAAACCAAAAATGTAAAAGATAATTCAAAATATAAATCTTTCGTTTAGAGATTAATAACTGTAATTATCGTCATCTTTAATTAACAAGTCATCTTAAAACAACATTTTCTTCGCTGTTTAAGATGTTTTTCAGAGAAAAAAAGGGTATTTTACTGTTTCAAATTTGAAAATGTTACATTAATATTCAATGTAGAAGGATGTCAAGTAAACGATGTAAGAAATCTACTGGCTATTTGAACAATAGCCATGTTCTCTTGTAGGATACTATTTCGTTTCAAGAAATGTTCACTTTGGTTTTTCAAAAATGTTATTACTGCTGTAGTTATACTAATGAAATTATTTGCAAATAATAAATTATTTGTGATGTACAAAAATAAGCTTATAAATTGATATGTCCTTCAATCACTATCTGTACTACCTCAGGAATGACAGACTAATAATTATATCCCATTTAGATGTTTACGTTATGCTTAAATGAGACGTTATGTTTTATATACTCAAGAAATTTGACATTAAGTTACTTATAGTAAAGTAGAGTGTAGGCCACTCCAGATTTTTTATAACCTTATTGTTATAAACTTTATTTTTTATAACTTTATTATTGCAGACATTGCATCTCTGCATCTAGTGTTTCAGTTGGGTTTTTGACTCTGACGAAGACCACTTGTTACGGTTGAAAGATCTTAGTCTTGTTTTCCCATTTTCTTATTGTGGTTTGATCATTGACATATATATATATATATATATACATTTAAAAAATGGATGTCCGATTTAACAATATTCAATTTGTTAGAAAATGTTTCTTATTTTCTAAACCTCCTTTTTAATACTGGGTTTCTTAGGTCATGAATTAGCTCTTCATATTTCTTTTTTTTACTTTACTATAAGTAAAGTATAGTGATCGTGAAAAAATTCGATCTCGAGATTGTGACGGAATTACATGTTTTGAGGTCCCAGAAGTCGTTTTATGACGTTTTTACGATGATGTCTGTGTGTGTGTGTGTGTGTGGGTGGGTGGGTGGGTGGGTGGGTGCGTGTGTTAGCATTGCTTGTTACCACGCTACGGTCCAGAATCTTTGATGGATTAAGTTGATATTTTACACAAAAATGGGCCTTATAAAGACGAAGATCCCTATTGTTTGGGAAGAAGTATGCATGATGGGAAAGTCACTTTTTTTACCAAAAACCGTTTTTTTTAAAACATTTATTTCTCCTAAACTGATAACCCTAGAGTTTTGACATTTTGACATTATCTTTGAGGTTTCAAATGCAACAAACGAAAAATATATTCGGAATTTTAAAACAACAGCAAATATTTTTTTTCAATAAAATGTACAAATTTTGACTTATAATTCAATCTCAAACCTTGTGAGAGCGATACAAGCCATACTGTTTGACGGACAAGAATGAAACTATGCCTATAAATAGAACATTATATGGAGAATGAGTTGAGATATTTTTTTCTAAAATTACCTTCGCTAAAGGGGCGTTACAGTTCGATTTCTGTTTTCAGAAAATTTCTTTTGACGCTAAACGGCTCATTAAATAATAATGAAAATTTGACCCAAAATGGAACAAAAAATTAGCAATTCGTAAAAAAAAATCATAAAGTTTCAATTACGGGAAAGAGCAATAACGATATAAAAACTGTTTGTTTATCCTAGACTAAGAGATCACCTGCTATACTTGTCGAATTTTTTGTATTTTTTTACATTGTTTACATTGACTTAGAAATTTTTTGAGCGAATCCACTGAGATAAAATTGATGTTTCTAATGGAAAAATGAAAATATATTATTGACTTATAAGAGATGTAAGAGGAATAATATTGTGCAGGTAAATGATAATACTCATTAAAAAAAAATTCGTATATATGTTATTTGACAAAGGGGAAGGAAAATGATCTTATTAAATACTAAGAAGCCATAAAATTCCCAGTATAATAATTCTGTTAAAAACCAAAAATGTAAAAGATAATTCAAAATATAAATCTTTCGTTTAGAGATTAATAACTGTAATTATCGTCATCTTTAATTAACAAGTCATCTTAAAACAACATTTTCTTCGCTGTTTAAGATGTTTTTCAGAGAAAAAAAGGGTATTTTACTGTTTCAAATTTGAAAATGTTACATTAATATTCAATGTAGAAGGATGTCAAGTAAACGATGTAAGAAATCTACTGGCTATTTGAACAATAGCCATGTTCTCTTGTAGGATAATATTTCGTTTCAAGAAATGTTCACATTGGTTTTTCAAAAATGTTATTACTGCTGTAGTTATAATAATGAAATTATTTGCAAATAATAAATTATTTGTGATGTACAAAAATAAGCTTATAAATTGATATGTCCTTCAATCACTATATGAACTACCTCACGAACGCAATGCTAATAATTATATCTCATTTAGATATTTATGTTATGCTTAAATGATACGTTATGTTTTATATACTCAAGAAATTTGACATTGAGTTACTTATAGTAAAGTAGAGTGTAGGCCACTCCAGATTTTTTTTAATGTGTTTATCCAAGAAGGACTGCTCCCAGCTTTTAAGAATATATATATATATATATATATATTATATATATGTATATATGATTAAAAGACCAGGTCTTACAGTGAAACATCTACTCACATTGCTGAATATCTGACTGTTTGACGTTCATTATTACGTATAAAGAAAATATTATATAAAGAAGAGTAAATAAATAAATATATATATTATATATATATATATAGTTATATATATATCAGTTAGCTTCAGCTATCAAAGGGACTACTTCTACCCGATGACGACGACTGTCGAAATATCGTTGTGAGTCTTTTGTGTGTGTCTTTATTTGTTTTTTCTCTTTCATGTGTTATACTATATATATATATATATATATATATATATAACAAGATATTACAGAAGATACCTGAAATATACGTAATAATGTTAACGTCAAACAGTCAGATATTCAGCAATGTGAGTAGTATTTTCATATGTAAGACCTGGTTTATTCATATATATATATATATATATATATAATATATTTATATATATATATAATTATATATTTATATATATATATATATATAAAAAGATTTCACATAAACACGTGAAACAACATTCAATGATCAAACCACAATAAGAAATGGGAAAACAAGACTAAGATCTTTCAACCGTAACAAGCGGTCTTCGTCAGAGTCAAAAACCCAACTGAACACTAGATGCAGAAAACATTTGGTGAGGAGTTGAGAAGAGTGGGAGGGAAGAGTGGTATTTTAAAGGGTGAAAGCACAGGAAAGGACTAATGTCCAGAAAGGGATGTTTGGGGAAACAAAGGAGTACAGTAAGAAAAAGTAAAAAACTGTCTGCTAGCTGTCAACCCTCTTTGAAGTGGCTATTGCCCTCGTGACGAAAGTATCAAGTTTGAAGAGACCGTTACTAATGTTTATAATATTAGATCTATTAAATTTAATTAGAGACGATTCAATAATATTTCTTAACAACATTGATTTTTCATAGGTAATAAATTTAGCTCCTGTCCAATCAATATGATGATTTTCATTTTTTATATGCAAGAATAAGGCACTACTTTTTTCCTGTCTACTTACGTTATATTGGTGTTGTTTTACACGTGTCTTTAATGATTTACCAGTTTGACCAATATAAATTTTATGGCAATTTTTGCACGGAATTTTATAAATACCAGCGGACTCCAATTCGCTTGGAGAGTTTTTTATTAACATATTACCCACGTTATTACGATTAGAAAACACTATATTAAAATCAAGTTGTTTGGCTAATCTTGGAAGGGGGTCCAATGATTCGTGGTATGGCAAAACTATAGAATTTGATAATAAAAGGGGCTCTTTTGAAGTATTAGAGAAAGTTTTTTTAGCACCCTTCAAAGCTAAATCGATATAAGAAGAGGGGTATTTTAATGAAAGGGCAATTGACCTAATGTTATTAATCTCTTCATTAAGGAATTCAGGAGATGAAACTCTTAAAGCTCTCAAAAACATATTTCTAAAAAACAGAAATTTTAACATTTTTTGGATGCGATGAATAAAAATGAACGTATGCAAGTACATTCGTAGGTTTTCTATATACACTAAAGCGTAACTCATTAGGTAACCTATGGATCAGGACATCTAAGAAGGGCAAATTACCACTTATTTCTTCTTCCATTGTGAATTTGATTGTCGGCACTAATGAATTCAATTTTGTTAGGAAATCAACTTTATTTAAAGAATTGGGACAAATGCAAAGAATATCGTCAACATATCTATACCATTTAACATTTTTGGGCAAAATTGAGCTTAACATTTTACTTTCAAAAAACTCCATATATTAAATTACTTAGGAGGGGGGATAAACAGTTACCCATAGCAAGACCAAATTTTTGTATGTAATAATTATTTTCAAATTGAAAATGACAATCTACCACACATAACTTAATTAACTCTATTATAGTGGTAGATGGAAGGGGAAGGGAATAATTAATTAATTCCTCCTGGAGTAAGCTCAACAGATCAGTTACAGGTACATTCGTAAAAAGAGACTTCACATCGAAACTGATTAATCTATAATTTTTGTTCATGTTGACGCTTTTTAATTTTTTTAATTAAATCCACATTGTTTTTTATATGGCTGCCTGAAATTTTTCCAATTAAGGGGCTTAAAATACTTACTAACCATTTCGACAAGCCATATGATGCCGAACCAACCGAACTCACAATTAAACGTATTGGGTAATTATCTTTATGTGTCTTGATCAACCCGTACATATATGGCAAAGAAGGGGATTTTGATATAAATTTAGTAATAAGATCGGGTTGATTTTTTAAGATAGTTTTAATTTTTTTATTAAATGAACTATTGACCCTATCCAAACAATAGACCTATTGGTGTAAAACAACACCAATATAACGTAAGTAGACAGGAAAAAAGTAGTGCCTTATTCTTGCATATAAAAAATGAAAATCATCATATTGATTGGACAGGAGCTAAATTTATTACCTATGAAAAATCAATGTTGTTAAGAAATATTATTGAATCGTCTCTAATTAAATTTAATAGATCTAATATTATAAACATTAGTAACGGTCTCTTCAAACTTGATACTTTCGTCACGAGGGCAATAGCCTCTTCAAAGAGGGTTGACAGCTAGCAGACAGTTTTTTACTTTTTCTTACTGTACTCCTTTGTTTCCCCAAACATCCCTTTCTGGACATTAGTCCTTTCCTGTGCTTTCACCCTTTAAAATACCACTCTTCCCTCCCACTCTTCTCAACTCCTCACCAGATGTTTTCTGCATCTAGTGTTCAGTTGGGTTTTTGACTCTGACGAAGACCGCTTGTTACGGTTGAAAGATCTTAGTCTTGTTTTCCCATTTCTTATTGTGGTTTGATCATTGAATATATATATATATATATATATATATATCAATGAATATATATATATATATATATATGAATATATATATATATATATATCAATGATCAAACCACAATAAGAAATGGTTTTCTGCATCTAGTGTTCAGTTGGGTTTTTGACTCTGACGAAGACCGCTTGTTACGGTTGAAAGATCTTAGTCTTGTTTTCCCATTTCTTTTTGTGGTTTGATCATTGATTGTTGTTTCACGTGTTTATGTGAAATATTTATATATATATATATATATATATATCACTTAGTTAAACGAAACACGATCCAAACTGGACACAATACGAGTTCAAAATTCAAGAAGAGTAACACACAGAGTCAGGCAAAGACGGTAAAGACCGTTGCGTCTACAACGTGGTTGGTCTCCCTTTCTCTTTTCTCCTGAAGACGGATTACCCAAAAATTGGAGTCTGTAAGTGTGTTTTCTTACTCTGTATGTTACTCTTCTTGAATTTTGAACTCGTATATATATATACACTCAGCATCATCGAAAAAACGTCATAAAACGATTTTGGGGCCCTCAAAACAAGTAAATATTTAAAATCTCGATACCGTTTTTTCATGATCACTGTACTTTACTTGCAGTAAAGTAAAAAGAGAGAAGAGTGCTTCTCCAGTGTTATTCACTTGTAACGAAAATTTAGACAGAGAAAGATATCACCTTACTGACACTGGTTGTTATTACTTATAACCACGAGGAACACTACGCGCTCGAAACACTTAGTTTTGTAAATAAAACTTTGTTTATAGGGACTTTGTCCACACCTTCAAAGTATAAGTAAATACCACATAATAACAAACTCAGAACTAGAAAACAAAGTTACATTAGCATAAAACTAGCATACACCTTTCTACAAACTAAGATTTGCATCAATGACAATTTGGATTCCAGATATTTTTTACTTTGAATTCTGTTCGCTAAAAGATTAGGTATCTCTAAATACTCGTTTCTGGTATTGTCATTTTATTAGTATACATTTAAAATATGCTTTGATTGAACAAAATATATTTTCTACTCAACATTTTCCGTTGTTGCAATGCATAGCGTTTCTGTACCTCTGAAATAATTGTATGTTCTCTAGGGCTCCCACCACGCAGGCCTGTTATTGAAGTTCTTTTTTCAAACTCACAGACGTGGAACATTTGTTTATCTTTTTGTTGTTGGTTTCTGTTTCCATCATTTGATGGTCATAATATCTGTAGTGGTTGACACGCTAGAAATAGAAATTCTCGAGATCCCAAACATAAGACTTCAACAACAACTACTAAAAACTGATCTTTAAATATGTATATTAGTCAAAATGTTGAAACAAATTTTACCTTGATTAGATGACTTTAATTATAGTAAAGAAGAAGAAAAATGCAAGGCTATCAAAACTCATGAAATTTCCTTTACCTCTGCCTAATATATTATTGTTACATGTTAAACATTCACAAATAAACCATGTGGAACAATCGTAGGTGAATCTATCAAGTTTTTTATGTTGTTATATAGTTTCACACTGCATTTAATTCAGATGTATACTAAATTGTTTTCTCTGTATTATTGCAAAAGTATTTTGGTCAGTTTGAGTGATATGTTGTTGATTTTTTTATAATGTTGGGAAAGTTATGAAGAAGATAAGAAGAGGCCGAGAGCGGCGAGATGAGAGGATATTAGGAATTCGGAGAAGGGCATGTAGGGCAGCGCAGCAAGGACAGGGAGTTCAAAGAGGCCGCCTAATCCACCGGCGTCGCACGTCCCCTCCATTAACATATCAGATTGGCTGGAGCCGGTCAAGTCGCGCCAAATTCATAAACCACCAACTACTGCGCACCAAAGTAACCTTACCAATCTATCTATCATCTCGTCATATTCTTCATTTCCAATTCCCTATTTCCCCGACATTTTTTTTATTTCCTCAAATTAGTCAGTTTGTAGTTTTTATAATATACATTCTGAGTTCTGAGAATATTGGAAGAACAAAAAATGGAACTTGACAGTTTATTCCCCTTTAGCTGTCTGTTCGGAATTCCTTATATCAATCACGTCCACCCTATCACGTAACAAAGCAGCGACAAGGAGACACACTCGCCTGACATGAAACTTGTCAATTTTTATACCAGCTACTACTTTTCTAAATTCTTAAAAATATTTTGGTCATAACTATGAGGAAATTTGTGTATAAACATGAACAGATGTATATATATAAATTTAGAAAACTAGAAAAATTGTGAATTGTTACTAATTGTTTTATGATCATAATAGAAAGAACAACTGACTTAGTAGAAAAAATCTGTAATTTTCAGTGATCTAATTTATGTTAACTAAGACATAATTTAACATATTAATGTTATTTAATGTTAACATTAAATTTACCTCTGACATATTTATTATTCATAATAAAGTTTCAATTTTCGTACCTTAAAAATGAATGAATCTAATATGAGACGAAATAAATTTACAATTTTTCATTAATATAAGGAATCACATTTTAATAAAATTATTTATTCGTATCATTGAGCTAAGAAAGTAATCAAAAGCTCTATAATTTTGAAAAATTGTGGAGTTGACGAAAGTCATAAAAGAGCAGACCATTATTCAACCACTTAGCTGGGAAAGATCCGGTGTAGAGATTTGACCTAGACGGTGGAATAAAAACACTGAGTTACTGCAAATAACAAGCAATTGTTCAGTGTTAAGAGAGGTGAAATACTTATCCACTAAATGACTGAGAATACATTCACACCTGAGAATGCAATTGTTTAATATTTTTTGTACTGGTCATGTGTTTCAGATGAAAGACATATTATGTTTATAACAGTGTACTTTGTCATAAATAATGTAGCAAAACAATAACACCTGAACAATTCTTTTACTTTTAAACAAACTCTGAAAATCAAAAGTTTTAAATTAAGTTGAATTTCAGAGAAACTTCGACGATGTTATATAACTTCTTAAAAATAAGATGCATTTTTCTAATAACACTACTAGCATTTCTGTAGTCCAGGCAATAGTACCATTTTTTATTCGAATAGATTAGCTGAAAGGTTTGCACCTTGAGCAAAAACAAAAAAGGATGAATGAAAAGAGTGGTTGTGATTAGATAAGGGAGACGGGAGAGGGAGTGTTTGTGGCGACAGGGCGGGGTGTCAAGCCATTAGCAGCCGGCAGGCCAGGTAGAGCCCTTCCACCCTTCTAATGATAACCTCCCGCCTTTCCACACTCTGTCCACTAAACCAATATGATTCATCATTCCAACCAATTCACTCAGCAACATCCCCAGAGGTTTTTCCTGCAAAATGACTGTCTTAAGGAATTCCATCTCTCTTCGAGTAGAACACTCATTCAATATACCTGAGTTATTTTGAGACTTCCCAAATTATCCCAAATCTTTAATAATTTTAAAAACATTTGAAAAAAGTCTTAATTTACGAAAAATATTTCGTTTTCAATCCAATTGTTGTTAAATTTTTATATACATTCCCCTAAGATTCCTGTGTCAAATTCAATTAGTAACTTTAAAAAATATCAGCATCCAACTGGCTTTGTGTGAAAATTATTTAATTATTAAAACCTATTTAAATGATTAACTATAACAAAGGCATTAATGAAGTTGAACTGCAGTTCAAAGATGACAGAGAGCCGAGGTAAACAAAACTGTTTTCCTTTCAGGCATTGATTTTGTATATTTGTTACAGTCCTGTTAGAATTTGTTACTTTTTAATTTTCAAAAATACTTCAAGTGAAATTATCTGTTTTATCACCTGATTCGTGTCAGATATTTAACGTTACTTTATGATAAAACCTGAAATAAGGAATAATTTCTTATTTGATTCAGAGGTAGAAGTTAACATGAATCAAAAACGATTCAATTCATTAACATGTGAGACGAAGTTGTTGTTTAGAAGACTGAGAGTTTTCAAAAATGAGTGGTTAGTGAATCAAATGTTGGACCAGTAAATGAAAACATTAAAAAATGTACTCCTTGAAGCAATGACCTTTATATTGTTTACAATGTTATATTGAAAAAAGAATAAGAATCATGTAACGACTGGTGGGTCAGGTGTGTTGCTGTACTGTTGCAATATCGTATAACACGATTGATTACACGATGTATTGTAGTCGTACAATGTTACAACAGAAAAACATAGTGATGACCTTCGAAAATTCTTGTGGTCAACATTAGGAATGACCCTACTGAAGTTACTAAATTCTTCAGCCAATTCAACTAATATGAAAGAAAATTAATGGGAGCAATGCTGAATTTTTTTACTCTGGTTAAGACATTGATATGTATTTCACATGTTCTTTGTGTGATCTTGTTCTAATATCAAACTAAGAAATTCAGAAATGGGAGTAAGACCTTTTAACAAAAGCAACTGATCATTTTCGACCTGTACTAGTGTGACTCTGACAAAGACCAGTTGTTTAGTTAAAAGATCCTGGTCCCACTTCTGAATTTCTAACAGTGGTTTGTTGAGTTTTATTTGAAGTAAACCTGCCCTTCTTTGAATGGTGCTTTTTCAAAAAAATCAAAGATGATACATGGTATTCCAAATATCATTAAAAATAATAGAATAGTAGAAAATATCATTATTAGTACAGTGTTAAGCAAATGACTGCATACACCACATTAGCTGTCTGTCCTTCAGGTTGATGGGAGAACAAAGAGTTGGAACCTCTGATTCTTGAGCAAGCAATATACAGTTGACCATGTGAGAAAAACTTGGTCTCACTCTCTTCAATTCCTTTGGTAAATAGAGTTCCCTCTTGCGCCTTAGTTACCGTAATTGCAAAACAGACGCTGACGGGACATTGCAATCATTTAAATGGAAATGGATAGTGGCATGGAATCAATGGTATGCGTGGTATACACACAGACTTCCCTGTACCACATCCAGTCATGATATCCGCCTTTATGGCGTGTCTGTGTAGAGCACGAACTCAGAGTCGTATCCCGTTGCACACTTTTGGACACTCAAGTTTTGTAACATGAAATTTCTAACTGATACTAAATCACAGCATAATTGGTGGTCCTATTTTATGTTTTTATTCATGATCATGAGCAAGCAGTCCAGGAACAGTCACGGAGTCAAGAAATTCAGTTGAATAATGAAGTGCTTCCTCATCACTAATAACTTTGTTTACTGACTTGTAAGTTCTACCTTCGGCTTGATATAGCGTAAGAACTTGTTTGTTGATTTTTTTCTGCCTGTTCATTAGTAAGGGTTGAGAATTGCTCCTTCACAAAGCCATTTATTCTGAATAGATAGTACATATTGAACTCTGGGAAACAGCTTGTCAAGAAGCTCAAATACGCAATATATTCATACACGCAAATGAAATTAAAATCAACTAACAATACTACTTGTTACACCTGTATATTTTCAAAATAAACAGGTCTTTGTAGTTAGCCTAACACGGCTTAGAAGTTCATAACTTCGCTTCTCCGTTGAATTTTCAATCGATTTAAAGCTTAGATTTTAAGTCAGACATACTCAAATCTAGTGTCAAAGTTTCAGCTTGCTATGTCCCATGGTGGCTGAATTTAGTAGTGACAAAATTTTGTGCTTTAAAGGTCCATAACTTCGCTTCTATATTGATTTCCAATCCATTTAGAGCCTATATTTTAAGTTGGATATACATAAATTTACTGTCAAAGTTTCAGCATATAGGTCTTCTGCTGGTTGAGTTTACTTGTGACAAAATTTTCCGGACAAACCGACATACCGACGGACAAAAATTTCTCTAATGGTGGATTCGGTTTCTCTAATGTATGAAACGTAGGAAAAACTTGAAATGAGTCCGTTTTAAGGAATGTACAGAACTGTAACGCCCCTTTGGTGAATGTAATTTTGAAAACAATTATCTCAACTTACCCTCCGCATAAGATTCTATTTTTAAGTACAGTTTCATTTTGAACAGTCAAACTGTGTGGCTTGTATCGCTCTCACAAGCTTTCAGAATGAATTATAATTCAAAATGTTTACATTTTATTAAAAAAAAGTATTTTAATTAAAAGTATTTAAAGCTGTCGTTTTAAAATTCTGAACATATTTTTTGTTAATTCCATTCGTAGCTTCAAAGGGAATGTAAAATTTTCAAAACTCTATTTCAGTAGTTTAGGAGAAAAAAAATGTAGTTTAAAAACAGGTTTTTGGTAAAAAGAAGTGACTTTACTATCATACATAATTGCACCCAAACAATAGGGCTCATCTACTCTATTAGGCCCATTTTTGTGTAAAACAAAGTCAGCATTGTTTGCTCTCTGATGACATACATTGAAAGGCTTCAGACCATTTATTTCTATTGTTTTGTGGTTTAAGCTTCATTGATTGCATCATATGTTTATTTATTGTGATTTTTCTGCATATATATGTAAGCTGACAACACTGCTGTCAGCTGACATGAGTGTAACCTTCCAAAATATGGTGTCTAATGTTTATTTACTTTTATATAGACTTATTATTTAATTCTGTTAAGATTATTAATATCAGTTATTAATTGTTCTTAATTCGGAGTGTTAACGTGTAATTTAATTTTTGTTTATAAAATAAAATCACGTCTTATATATATATATATATATATATATATGTTTCAGTAAGTACGATCAGAGTAAGTATGATGTTAACTTGATGGTTTATCTATTTTTGATTGCATGGGCCATCGGAAAAGAAATATGCTCGTAAAGGATGTTTTCAGTGTGTGTGCGTAGTGTCACAGTGGAATAAAGAAACATAAATTCTATTATCGGTGCCATCCGCAATTATTTTAAGAAAGACTTTAAAAAAAAAGAATTACAAAGAAGCTAAATAATTATTAATGATATAAGCAAATAATGTCATAAATAATATATTGTTAATTAGATTAAAGGCAGATTCAGAGAAAGTTGATATTCCCTTGTTGTTAGGAGAGATTTGTGCAGAGGTAGTATAAGTTAGGTTTTAAGTCAATCCGACATAAGTTAAGCGAGAACTTACCTTTGCCACAATAGCTGAAGCCAGTCGAGAAAGTAAGTTTGAAACAATAAGCAGCACAAACAAAAGGCTTGGGTATATCAAATTTCTTTCAGCTAAACTCTTGTTTCTTGAAACTTCATGAAAGAGCCAGTTTGCACTTCAGAACCTTCCTTTTGCTTTAGTCTCCCTTTTTGGAAACTTAAACAGGAGAACCTAAATAAATCAGTTTTCAAATGAATTTACATCTTGAGAGTTGAATATGCTTTCATAACAAATGTTCGAGAAGAACATAGCTAAAATTGCATTCTTCTTATTGACGGTGAATCATTTACTACTTGTAAAGGATTTCGGAAAATAAAATATAGCTTTAGAGACATGACAGTGTAAGATCATCCACTAGAATACATTTCCTAGGCTATGCATTTTTCATATTGCTTTTCAGTTCAGCATACATGTTGTGTGTGTCACTGGTTGCAACACGACATATATATATTTCTTGAAGCAGTTCTATTTACAAGTTAAATATGAGGAAGACGTATTTCATTAATATTCTGCTTATTATTTGCTTGAATGTAGTGGTAATTTGTATTTTGTTCTTTCCTCTTCACGCTTAACCTTACTTTTCTTTCCTTTCTTGGTAGTATCAAATATAATCAGCCATAAAATATCAATAACACATAAACAACTAAGTTTGAGATACGAACCCACATATTTTTGACAAAACTAGCTAAGTCGAAGAGTTTTCATAAAACAGTAATGCTCATTACAATAATACTATTGAGACATAAATAATATGTGTGTTGTACAAAATATTCAAGTTTCTTACAGATAATGGATATAATAATTAGTTTACAAGTAGTTGTATTTGTGCATGAAGGTTTCGTTAACACGAAGACGTATGTATTCTAGAAAATTCAAAGTAATAGTAGTTATAATATTAGTATCAGTATGGTGAGAATTTATTTACTAGACAAACACGCTTCAAATAGATCATTTACTGCCACCACCCGGTGAATACTTACAAACTAAATCCCGTAAGCATATTGAACTAAAGATAACAAAAATGCATTTTATTTTATATGATCGGAAATCACTACTGGACGACTACCTGGAACAGAAAGATTCATTGATTTTTAGAAATACCAACTTTCAGTATTTCACGTGTTTACTGAAAAATCTTGTAAATAATATATCGAAGTGTTATAATGTAGTAGAACATACGTGGGTCTACAATTAAGAAAATCACAAATATATATAGCAAACGAAAAGAGAAAAGTTCTTAAGAGATTTTACCTGTCACCCCATTTTCATAAGAACTAATGAAATGCAAGGGAACCAAGGAGGTGAGAAATACAAAGAGATGTAGGAGGTAACTCAGTAAATGAAAGATATTTTCAGGACCATTATGCATCAATCCCAACACCTGTGAAAATGACAGAAAGACAGTCATTCAACAACTTTCTCGCATCCTTCTTTATTAAATACACATTACACTTTATCAATTTTAGGCAAACCAGAGCTGTTGTTTATCAAGCTATGAACATTATTTTTTGTGAGAAAAGATTTAACAATGTAGTGTTTAATGAAAGATTTTTTATGAACTAATACTTTGACCTCTTCCCAGTTTATGGAAGGTTTAAATTTACTAGTATGCAGAAATAAAGCTTTCTATGTTTCTCCCCATTTAGTTCTATATTAATGAAGTTTACGCATTTCCAGGGCTCTAGCCGCTTGCCCGTGGTGCTTTACGCTTGTAATCGTGGAAAGGAATAAAATGCACACCCGTCATTGCTACTCACTGAATGCTTTACAGGGTAACTCTTTATACTTTCACTATTTTTGAACATAGTATTAATACCAAACTGCTTTGATAAGAATACAATGCTAACAAGTGATGACTAAATGGATGTACAACTAATTTAGCAGAGTTGAAAGGTTCTTTTACTCTTGTATTGCTTTTTTCAAGTTCCTTTTAACCCACTTCTTTACATTATCAGTGAAAGGTTAAGGGTACTTTAATTTTGCAGAAATAGGGTTGATGGAATCGATTTTTTTGTCAAAAAAAACTCCTCACTACCTATCATAAAAGTTCTCATAGATATCTCATTGAATAACAGAGACCTCTTGACAGAAGTGGGGTGGAAAAAATAATAATGAATGTAAAATGATGTTATTGGGCTTTCCATAAACCAAACACCAAACCATTCCCCTTCCTCTTCAAAACATCATCCAACAATGCAAAGTTCCATCACTTTCAGTTTCAGTAGTAAATTTAATGAAGCAGACAAAATTATTTCAGTTACTAAGAAAGTTTTGCTGCTTTTTGTGAATAGATACTGGTGGCATTTAATCGTACCATAGGGAAGTTCATTTAATCCTTCAATATCAGTTATTCCTTGCAATACTTTTTTGGCAATACTTCTTATTCTAAAGTCGTTTACAGTTACCAATATATGAATATTACATAGTTGTTGGCCATAAATCTTTTATACTAAATCTATTATAAATGTATTATATATTATTATCAGTGTTTTTTACTTTCTCGTCGTGGATCTTGTTGGCACACAAAACGAGTTCCTCTCAAGACCTAATAGTCCCAATCGCCATGGGACTTGTCTCTTCGTCTATTAAGTTGTATATGGTATTCCTTTGTCTCGAGGCATTCTGAAAGAACGACAATATGGTTGGTCTGATGGAAACTTGGTTTTCAACCAAAAACAATATTATATGGAGAGAGTTCTAACTAAACATATCACCCTATGTTACACTTATAATCACTGTCAAGAATTCATAAGAAATAAACAGGAATATATTTATAAGTAAGATTTATCTTTTCAGTGATTAATGTGGTATCGCGGGTAAACTTTTATGGAGGTGAATAGAGAGAGATCTAGAGATAACCTTCTTTACATGAGGTGAATGGCACCTCTGAAGGTAAAGATAGTGGGCATCGGCAAGTTTTATATGGACAGATGTGAAGGAACCATTATTAAAACGTATGTTATCGCTAAGGAAGGAGATGCCCTTATCAGTCATTTGTTAAGAAAATTTAATAAAAGAATAGAGAAAAATTTTAGAAGGATTTAAGTAATAGGTCCAACTCAAGTTTGCTTTGGGGCCAAATGAAAAAAATGTCATCAGTGTGTCAGAAGTAATGGATTAAAGAAGGTGATTAGTGGCTAGGAAACTGGGTTCGCCAGAAACAAGTTTGCAAAAGAGGCTACCGTTATTGTGTCCATAGCAGTTCTCCGTTTTGCTTATAACTACTACCTTTAAACAGAAAGGAATTGTGCTTAAGAGAAATTCAGCTAGAATGACAAGAAAGCTAGCAGAAGGAGTGGTAGAGGAATAAAAGAATTATTCCATTAAGAACAAGCCGGAGAGCAATTAAACCTTCAGAGTGTTGTATGAAAGTATAAAGAGAACTAACGTCCATGGTAACAATGAGCAGAGAATAACCAAGATTTTTGGGGATAGACAAGCTACTGAGGATTTAGAGAAAGTGAAAGTATCTTTCTCAGGAAAGTTGAATCGAAAGAGGAGCCTGTAAAAAGAAGTCAAGAAAGCTTGGAGGTCTTTCTGTAAGACAACCATAGCTAGATACTGTGTGCTTACCGGAAGTGGGGGAGTCATGTATATGAAAAGGTTATGCATCTTCATGGAAATTAATGTTGTTTTCCTTTTTAAAGGCATATTATATTCTATTTAATTTTTTTTGAGAAAATTTGGTCAAGTTAATGTATAAATATTTACAATTAAGTGTGATACATGTAGTTATAAATTTGTCATTTAAGGGTCATAATGTGCAATGATCGTAGTACACCATAACTGATCTTGAAAACCATAAATATGTCCACTCTGTTTTTGATTGGGTACAGTAAAGTTTAGTAATCTGAGATACATTTGCGATTTGATTCATTTACATTTTTCGTTCAATGGAAAACATATTTTATTATGCCGGACTGTGTATGGCTGGGTGTGTTTTAATTGAATATGTTTTAACACTCTACAAGTCTCTTAATTTGAGAACAGTAATGCTATTTAGAAGACGTCTTAGAGTGCTAAATTGCTACATTATTTTATGATCATATCATAACATCAGAAAGTATTATATCGTTATTTTTTGCTAAAATGGTTACTGTAGTAATATATATATATATATCTGATTGGTTGATGCGGGACCAAATAAGGTTGACTCACGTAGATTTCAATATATATATTGCACAGAATATATATTTTATACCATATATATATTTAAATATCAACGTCCGAACCACAACAAGAAAAAAGAAAAAGCACTAAGATCGGACTCTGAGATTTAAGTCAGATGGAGATCTGAGACTGAGATTTGAATCTTACGAAGACCGCTTGTTACGGTTGAAATGATCTTAGTCTTTTTCTCAATTTTTACTACGGTTAGGATGTTGATTTGTGTTTCACATGTTTATTGTGAAATCTTTTTTATATATATAAATATATACATATGTAGTACTTTCGAAAACGATTCAAGGAATTATATAAAATCAGAGAGAGAATTCTCTCAGAAGACAACAAAAATCACAACGCTTGGAGCAGCGGCTTAGAAGGTATGTCAACTCTTAATCGATGTTGGTGTGAAACTATTATTTAATTAATTTATACTCCCAAAATGGTTTTCTCTTCGGTCAAATGTAAAAAATTATACAAGCTTAAGCTTACTTTTGCAAATACTGCTTACTTCCTTTCCATTTAAGCAGACAGCTTCAACATTTCTTTTCAATTCTTCTTTTCTTTTTTTTTTTGATATTTACTTCAACAGGACATATATCGTCCTTTTTTTTCATAGGTACAAGATAATACTTAAAATGTTTTGGAAGTCTTTTTAAAAAACCTATTGTGAAAACTGAAATAGTGAAGTAATACTCATCATTACTGAGAAATTATTTCTAGCCATAAGAACCAATCAGATATTTAACAACCTGTCCCTGATAATAAGTCTACTTATATTGTAGAGCAAATAATTTTTTTCTATACCTGATAATTATGAATTATTTGCAGGATACAGACTAAAGCAATCTGTTGTCAATGGCTTAACCTCAAGGTCCGAGAAAATAGGACAAGGAATGACTGTAGATACATTTGGAGGAGATGATGAATTAAGGTCGAATAAAGTAAGTACTGTGATGAGAAGGAGCGGCCTTGGGGTTATCTGGAGGCATCTAGTAATGGGGGAGTGTTTGGCGTGGGGATTCGCGTCGCCCCAGGCCACCAGGCCCTCTAATAAGTGCCAGAGCCAGCTGTCCCCGGACAGCTTCCCGCCTCCTTATCATTTGGCCCACCATCGCGCTTTTATCTGCTTCCTAGAATTACCATAATTAAAAGCAGCCGCTTCAAGGGACCGCTCTCGTGTAAGCCACATTGCATTCCGTCTGACTGCGTGTGATCCTTGCTCAGCACGCCAACCTCTTGGCTTACTCTTTCTTTCTGTCCCTGTAATTGCCACAGACATACATCTTCAAGTCACATTGTTCTGTACCAAAAACATCAACTTTTGCCAGGATTTCTTTATCCAACCAAAACAGAACCATATTCTGCTATGAATGAACAATAAAACAGAACTTGCTTCAACACTATCCAAGAACAGTAGTTAGCATTGCGAAAGCACATTTCTTCTTATTGTTAAAACTTTTTTAACAATATATAGCATCTATTATAATTTTACCATATATGGTGAAAGTGTTTTTGATAAATTATTCCTGTGTTATTTGTAAATAACATATATATATATATATATATATATATATATATATATATATAGAGTCATCGCCCTGCCTCTCTGCGGAACACCTCGCCTCCTGATCAATTTCGATTGTCTATATATAGAAATTAGTTATTAAATTTGCTAATATATATACTTAATAATATAATTGCTAATATAATTTATACTTAATTGTTTGCATCACATGTTTATTGTGATTCTGCTTCATATATATATATCAATGTTCAAAGAAATGGAAAAAAAACTAAGATATTTCAACTGTCACAACAGTCTTCGTCAGAGTCAAAATCCAACTAAAACACAAGATGTAAAAACATCATGATACATGGTTGAGAGTAGTGCAAGGGAAAAGACCACTCTCTCTATTATCATCAAGAAAACGACCACAAAGGACAAGAAACGTTTCAAAGTAAATTACAGGTAAACAGTAAATAGAAAAACAGACTTATAGTCTCTAATTTTCCGTTTAACCGTCATCAGGAGAGAAGAGATAGAGACACCAAGCGCACTTGCGAAGCGACTGTTGGAGACCGGAGAGACGGTTGGTCTCCAACCGTCGCTTTGCAAGTGCCCTTGGTGACCGTATCTCTTTTCTCCTGTTGACGGTTAAACCGAAAATTAGAGACTGAAAGTTCATATATATATATACACCCAAAAATTCACAGAACAGAAGTGCTTACAAGAGATCTCAAAATTTTGGTTACGTCATTATTGGTACATATAAATGAGGCACTACTCAGACATGGACGACTATGTCTATGTATTACTGGTTTATCGGTTCATCCGATAAACCAGTATTTTTGATATTTGCTAAAATCAATTAGACATATTGGATTTAGCTTACATTACTCAGTTTAGCCCTTAATCAAAATTATATTCTCTGAAGGTAAAATCCTTTTGAACTATAAACAGCCTTGGTTTGGGTCTCTCATTGCATAAAACAAAAGAGTTCTTCCCTAGCTTGTCTATAACCATAATAAATTTATTATGGTTCACATGTTAAATAAATATCATCAAATATTTACAATAAATTCAGTAAATTGTCACAAGAGAGCCAAATTGTATCGAAGTATGATTTTGCAAGAATTTTAAAACTTATGTTGAATCCCTTCAAAGCAAAAATCAAGGAATTACATGGTGTTTTATGGAGAAGACTTTAAATAATGTATAATATCCGTATTGTAGTGAAACATGGAGGACGAAATATAATGATATGAGCTTAATGCAAGATTAAGAAGGCTGCTGCAGAAGCAGTTGTGATATTTCATTTCTTGCAATTCTAGTCAAAGTAACAAACAATTATACACAAAGAGAGCTTTGTAAAACAAATTAAATGTTGTTAATTTCATAGGAGGTGTCAAATTAATCTTATTGACTTGCAATACCAAAAAAGAAAAGATTTCAATTTATATTGATTAATTATGACTATCTAACTCAATTGAATTATTGCGAATGTTAGAAAAACAGTTTGATAAGCCAAAGTTAATAACTGAAACATATTAACAAAATATATCATAATTATAACTTTGATTTATAGTAATCAGTATTATCTTTTTTGTTATTGAGTACATGTACATTTACCACAATTACTAGAATACATAGGTCATTAATAATAATGATAGGCTGTTATAAAATTTGATGTTTCCTCTAAAACTTCGAAATGTATTACAAAACAAATGCATAGAAATATTTTAGCTATTAAATTTATAAAATGTTTATTATATTTAATTTGATCCCACGTCATTGTAAACAACCTTAGTTACACATTAATTATTTTAATTATTTATATGAACATCAAATAAATGTTACTACCACAGAAGTTAGTAATAAAATAATGTGCACATTAATTAAATCACCACTTGGTATCCAGTTAATTTATTTATTATTTATAAATCGTGTGTATTAACTTAGTATGAAAACTATGAGGTCAAATGTATATTTACCAATTAACTTTTTTGTGCTTGTGAGTATGTAATGAAAAAAGATGATCATTCAACCACTAGATTAGATGATGGGTGACTGTAGTAGGTGAACTTTGATTTCTGTATTTATTTGTTTGAAGGAAGGCAGGGAGACGTGGGGCAGCTAGCAGGCCTGCCTAAGGTGGCCCCAGAAGGCCCTGCCCGACATGCGTCTTCTCTTCTACCTGGTTTTGTTTTAATGCAAGTCACCCTAGAACGGCCCTGGCCTCGTCCCAGTAGGGGTCCAATGCTGAGGCAGCCGCCTTTCTCGCCATGCTCTCGTAAAATCCACTGACATGTGCATTCTCTTTTAAGGAATTCTTTTAAAGCTTCCCGCTCTTCAAGTCACATTCAAACCTAATAACAATGACTTTCAAGTTTTTATAATTCATTGTAGGAAAAAATATATCAAAGCTACTATACCGAAAAATGACATTATCTCTTTAATAAATTATAGGTAACAAATTATTTTTTAAAATTAAAATAAAGAGTTTACTTTGACCATGTAATAGTAATTACTGACCAAATAAACAAGTATTCTAAACTATGTTAAAGCAATCTTTGTGAAAAAATGTGCTAAGCAAGTAGACAATATACCCTTTCCATGCCCAGAGCACTGAACGATTGGATATTTTCATTTTATTCTACTTTGGAGCAGACAGTGTCAGTTTAATAATATTACGGGTTATACCCGTTTAGAGTACGAACTGGTTCTTTCCCTACACCAAACAAAGCGCCAGTCGTGATGCTAAGTTAATTGTACCGTATATATTTAACAGATTTTCGAAGAGCGAATCCATTTATATGTTATTAAGAGAGAATCACAACTTTAGAAGGTAAAAAAATAGTTAGCAGTTTCGTAAGTCAGTACAACTGTTAGAAGTGTTGGGAGCTGAATCTCAAGTGAGGGATTAACAAGAGAAGCCTTCATGGAGTTGGAACAAAACCCCAAAATACGGAGAAAAGGCTAATCCACTTCTGTTATAAACTTTGACAATACATTTATTTCTGAGATGTTCTTTTTAGTTACAGATGTCTCAATATTATTAAAGAAAGGAAGTTAAAAGTCGAGAGCTTACACAATGCACGTATATGCAGTATGATAGTCTCATTACGATAAAAAGAAAAAAAAATTGAAGAACTCCAATGAGAACTGCTTTAGGTCCAATGAGATGTATAACATTTTTTGTCTTTTTAAATGGTTCATTTCAAACAATGTTAAATATATAATACTATAAAAAGATCACTAATTTACTAATTCATCACAATTTAAAATGTAGAATTATTTAGATGATTTATTTTCAAATTAAATCTGTAATGTATTTTACTTCCTTTAAACATGATTCAAAAATGAGGAATACCATTAATAAAATGAAATAATAACTAGTTCGTATTAAATCACGGTGGATTGATTTTAATGAACGCAAAAAATAAATCACTCCTCTACTTTGTAACTGTTGAATCTACATTGAGATGAGTCACTCCATAACCAGTTGAAGTCATGCATATTAATGAGCTCTTTGTATGTTCACTGCTTATGTGAATACGCCATTTACATATTATTTATTTCAATGCATAGTGAATAATTATTACCAATGTGCAGATGAAAGATGAAGAAGCCACCATTTATTTATCGGGCCTTTGTATGGTAATTTTTTGTAAATAAACCTCCTCCTTAACTAGTAGTAGCAGGTTAGATAAATTATTGCCCAGACAAACAGGCTAGCATTAAACTTTTATTGTCTTTACCGAAAACACTAAATAACCACGTTGCTTCTATACCGGTAGTGCTGAATTAGTCATAATGTAATTCATTTAAAGCGGGCATGGGGTCCTATGGGCTCATCTCCAAATGCCCTGTTCGAGGAACACACGAGATTTGCTACATCTTGTTCAACCGATTCTTTATCAGACTGAGCTACGAATCAGAACCCCGTAGTATAGTAGTAACTAGAGCACTTTGAACTTGCTCAATCTTTGTGTTCAATTTCAACTAAAAAAATTTTTTCACCAAACTCAATTTCATATCAGTTTAGTCAGTTTTGAAGTTTCTTTAGAATAGAATGACGATTGAACAGTACACAGGTTCTTCCTACTGTGCGAAAGCAATGATGAAAATGAATAAGTTTTCAATGAGAAATGTTTCGAAAAAAAGTGTTCATTTATTTATATTGAGTAGTAATTGAAGAAATATAAGCGAAAAATACCATTGGTAATAAAATTGATTAATTTGATACAAAAGGTAAATGAAAGCTATTGGGAATGGTATAGCAGTCTACCTGAGAGAGATACATATTTAATTCACATCACAATAAAGAAAGCATATCAGGAAAGAACTGTTTTTGCTATTAGGCAAGTGGACCTTACCTACCGCCTCAGTTTTATATCAGATGTTCCTGTCCCACCACATTCCTCAGCTGCTATGAAAAAATATTTTTCCTTGTATAGCAGGATAAGAATTTTAAATCAGAGTGCTTTACGAAAAAAACATTCAACACCCTGCTGGGATCAAATTTTTTACTCTGATATATAAACTACACAAGTGAAATAAACAACTGTGTTTTTGTGATCAGAGTAAGAAAATAATTGAATTTAAAAAAGAAAAACTCTGATGGGATAATGAAAGAGTTCAAGAATATGATCTGAAAGGAAGAAGACAAAGTGTTGCGCTGAAAGTTGAGGTATCGATTTACTTTCTTTTTGAAGTCTACCATTGGCAGATTTTTTGTGTTTCTTTGAACAATGGTCTGGTAAGAAGACTCTTCGGGTCATCTGGCCTGGGAGCATTACTTTCGTTGCCGCTATCTTCTACCTGTGCCTCCATTTCCCTTCTGATAAATCTGCAAACTTAAGAGTAATACCTTTGTATTTGTCTTTTTGAATCTTTGTTTGCTATCAATATTTGCTATATAAACATCTAAAGCACAGCAAGAAATTCAGAAATGTGACTGATCTTTCAACCAAAACAAGTGGTATATAAGCATAAGCAAATGATTATAAAACAAACTCATGTATAAGCGTTTCTTAACGAGTAAGGAATAAAATGAAACAGAGGAAAAGAATATATTATAAATTACAAAACTTTATTTACCATCTAATAGTATAATAAAATAGAATAATCGAACTAATAATGTACTCGAACTATAAAATTTCACAATTTTTTTTTACAATAACTTGAGAGATGTGGCGTTATGAATGAAACTTCTGCACATTATGATTACTTTTCAGACACGAGTAATAAGTAGCATTAGTGAATGGAGGAAAGAAAGATATCTCTTCACTGAAAGTAAGTTGCATTGATAAAATATATTAAAGAGAATTCATTTCTGTGTATGTACAGGACGCTATGACCCTACGGCCATCTTGACTTGTCATCAGCAGAACAATTAACCTGGTAGAGGAAAAAGGGAAAAAAATCGGAAAAGTAATTTCACTCTGAGAGTTGTTTCAGAAATCAGCGCCTCTGCCTCGATGCCCAAGTCCTATTAAGCTGATTTGTGAAAGAAATTTGTTTTCCTTCCAATAAATATTATGTGGTCGCTTTGGAAATATTTTAATGTAAAGATTAATAAATAAAAAACAACTAAAACTAAGTCCACTACAAACAAAATTACTAATATATATATATATATATATATATATATATATATCTCATATCATTTTCAGGTGGTTCATTAACATTCGTGTATCAAAAAACCTATTCATATAAAGAAGAAAATCGAATTGGGTAGGATCTATTATTCTGCGTTTAACATTTATTTTTAAAAAAACTCTCTGTTTTAATTTTTTGGTAAATTGGGGTAAAAATCATTTTATGGGTAAAAATAAGACCATTTTGTGTGCAGTAAGTCGTATAATTCCCCACATCTTGAGATCTGCTTAAACCTAATAGATCTAGGAGAAACAACCACATCTGACTGTACTCACCTGGAGGCATCCGTATCGAGTGTCTTCTAAGGTGTATACAACAACCAAGCTATAGCAATTAAATCAATAATAGTAAATCAATTATATATTTGAATGCAAAATTTGCAAAAGTTGAAGAAAGTTAAGTTAGCTTGAGGAAGATGGATTAATGAGCAAGTCTGAAGTTAATGGTGTCTGAGATATATTAAGCGATGAACAGAGTGGTAGTTTGGCGAGTGGTACTCTAAGAAGCAGACGGCCGACCTCATAGAAAGTAAGACGGTTCAGGTTAATTATATTTAATTTACACTAAGTTTGTGGTGCAAACGAACTTCATTTATTCAAAAATGATTGCATTTTCTTTCATTTGTTTACTGCGTGTATTTCATGCTCCTAAGAAATTGACGGGGTTTCCCGCCAATGTAACAACCAGTTTCTTTACTAAGACTAATTTTAGTGATGGCATTTTAATGTTGGCATTACTAATGAAAGAGATCTGCAAGTCAACGCTATGACTAGCATCACGTTTGCAATGACCACATTTCAATGAATTCATTAAAACGATTAATTTTCAATTTTTTAATAAAAATCGTCATTCACCTATATCTACAGCTATTTCCTTTTAATATTAAAGAAAACGAGTTTCTAATATAGAACTACGCATTTCTAATATTTTTTAGCCATCATCAAGAAACAGGTATAAATGTTGAAGCTAGTTGCACAGCTCCCTCTTAATAATCGAATTTGTATGACTTGATAACTTTGTAAAATATGTATATATATATTTGAATGTTGAACTCAAATATTTACATAAATATAAATAAATCAACTTCTAAACTACAGTAAGAAATTAAATTTGACAGACATTTGAAGAGAATTAATGAATAAATAAATGAATAATTCAGTATATAGAATCAGTATGAATGAATACCCTACTCAATACCACACCAGATATCATATGATCACTTGTGTCAGTATGAGTAAGACTCAGGCAAACACTCATAATCTAGTAACTTTTTTTTACTACGGCTGAGACCTTGATATATAAATCACTGTACCACTTCTTTTCCTGACGTTAACCGTTAAAAGAGTTGGAATAGTGAAAGCGAGTCCTCGAGTCTAATTTTCATTTGTGTTCCTTAAAGTTGTCACAGTATACATATCAACTTCTAAACGGCAATCGAAAAAAATACTAATAACTTTCATTTATTAAAACTAAAACTATTGGTCCTCGGCAAAGTCTCACTGATACTGTGTGAGATACATATATATGTTCAAACCTTAATAAGAAATGAGAAAAAAACACTAAGATTTTACTTTCAAACGTAACAAACGGCCTTAGTAACAAATTTGTTACTTGTGTGAATTTGAAATACGAGTATCAGTGGTCGAGAAGCTATATCAATATATATATATATATATATATATATATATATATATATACTTTGAATAAAATAAAAGGTCCGTGTAGACAATAAAATCTTTAACACATAGGAAACAACACAGAAAGACACAACAGAACTCACTTCGATATTTCGACATCCGTCGTCGTCGGGAAGAAGTGCGAAGTTTTTGCGTTGAGAAGCAAACTCCTACTGGCCTCCAGTAACTTCTGATACATCTTACACCTCCTGTAACTGCGTTTACCGTTTGGAGTGTACTCGATGTGATACTTTTTACGTTGGCTTGACTTCAACCGAGCTGAGCCTACGTATGAACAATCACAGGGCGTCTGTTGGTCAGCGCAGTGACTTACCCATAGCTATCCATCCTAATTCCTATGACCTCCGTTTCAATGATTGTTTCAGGGTACAAATCCTCAAACAAATCCCCGAGTCTAATTCCCATATCACCCTTAGAGCTTCCGAAGAAGCATTCATACGCCTCCTTGGGGCTCGCTGTCCTCCTGGTCTTAACCTCTACCATTAATTATTATTTTGATTATATATATAATTATATATATATATTTTCCCTCATTGTTTATACTTTTTCTTTTTTAATTTTAATTACATTCTTATTGTCGTCTTCATTATTATTTCGTATCATATATTTTTTATCTTGTTTTATAAATAAATATTGTAGGGATTTCTATTTTTCCTCTCCTCCGCTGAGGGGCAGCTTTGCGGTGGTTCTACGAGTTACTCTGGAGGCTAGCAGCAGTGTGCTTCTCAGCGCGAGTACTTCGCACTTCTTCCCGATGACGACGGATGTCGAAATATCGAAGTATGTTCTGTAGTGTCTTTCTATGTTCTTTCTAATGTGTTAGGTCTACATATATATAATAAAAGGTATATTGACTGTCTAATAGAATTGGTCAACTAAGTTATCCAGGTTGTAGTGATGAAACTCTGAAATCTGGACAGATATAAAACTAAAAAGCTTTAGTTTTTTAGTTTTTCTTTATGTAACCCAGAGGAAAACAAAAACATTGCCTATTAACGAATATAGGATTAAATCAGTCTGCAGAAACGTGTTGCATTATTACAATTATTACTTCATTACTTTAGCGGTTAATACTTTCTATTTTTCTTATTAAAAAATTTCCCTGATGTAAGTTCTTTTAATATTTTACGTTATTTTTGTTGGTCTTATTTCACATGGTATACGTCTAATTGGCTTCGCTATATTCATAGTGTTAGATGATTTCATCTTTTCCATTACTCTAATGCTTATAAATAAGGATTTAAATTACAATAAACCTTCGGACTTTGAAAGTTTTGCCAGAGCGAAAGATAACTGATAGATAGCTAGATAATTAGATAACTGATCTAATCCCTATTTATTGACTTAAGTTATATATATATATATATATAATAAAATCTAGGATCCAGAAAATCAGTTGGGTAAACTTAGAATACAGATAGTGCATTATGTTTTTTCATTAAGTAATTTTCTTCTGTCACTATCCTATTTTCTACAGAATCAAAATGTACAATGAACATATGTACGAATATCAAAATATAGAAGTAAGTCAGTCAGATTTTCAGCGCTTATTCTCTTGTTTATGTTGGTTTTAGAGTTGTTTTCTCCTCTCATTTTACTCTATACATATAATTGTCTTTTTTATTACTTTCTAATTATTTTCACCTGTGATCATTTATCATAAAGATGTCATAGTTGAATGTTTCCTTTGGATATTGCCTATTCATTAATTCCAAAATTAACATAAGCGAGTAATTGTGTTTACTACTTATGTAAAAAAGATATATGAAGAATATGTTATTGACTGAGTTGGCACCGTGAATAATTGTTTAAAGTGTAATGTGACTGGGTGAAAGATTCACTACTGGTCGTCGAGTGCAGTGTCCTGGAGAGGGTCGACATTGACGAAGGGGACGTAGGTGGCATCGCTGTCGTCCTCCTCCTCGGCAGGCGCCGGCTTCCTGACCGGCTTCACAGTGCCGTAGCACTGGAGAGCAAACTTCAGCTCTAGCAGGAGCGCCTCCTTCGGCGAGATCTGAACCAAACAGTGCTAAGTCAAACCTCAGTCATCTCATCAAACTTAATCAAAACAGATACTAGGTCATCAAGTAATCAACATCTTTTTCAAGTTGAATTAATACGTGTATGCATTTTCAAAAAATCACCAAGAAATCAATTTCAAAAAATAAAGTTTCAAATTTTTATTCATATACTCCGACATGTTTCGGCACACATTGACTATAATCAATGATTGAACTCAAGAACATAGCTACAAACTAATTTCACTAAAATCATAAAAAAATATTAAAAGTAACATTCCATCGTCCTAATTTTGAAAAAAATAAACATAAAAAATAACATATAAACAAAATTAAAATGCCGCTAATTTAATACATGGGATTAAATTAACGAGAGAAATGCTTACAAACAATACAAGGATATTATTACAAGAAAAAGACCAGACGAGATTATATATTGTATATCATGGAGGTAATATTCATAACAGAAGAACAATCTGTTGTGAATAATCAAGTTGGGATTGTTCATAAGAATCCTTAAACTGTTAATGAAGGAAACATCGAAACCCAAGCAGGAGAGCATTAACTACTGTACTCCTTGAGTATGCCTTCCATGGGCAACACTCAAGATGAAAGTCAACCACGGCTAGTGTGAAACCTTTTTATTAATTATCAATTTTTAATTTTTAATTTTTAATTAATTATTTTATATAATGGCCAATCTGGTCTAAAACATGTCGGAGTATGTGAAAAAAAAATTTGGAGCATTAGTCTATGTTGTTCCAAAGACGTGGAGAACCTACGTGAGAATGATTGAAAGACCTAGTAGAAAAGGTGTAAGATTTTAAAAAAGGTTATAGAATTGAATAAGATATATATATATATTATAAAATAATTATATATATAATTAGTAAAACTTCAAAAATGCACTCATGATAAAGCAAAACTAGTAAGTGTGTTGAAATATCGAAATCATACTTTACTATCATACTTTACTATTAGTAATGTAAAATTAATGCAATTTAAGACAAAATATGGGAGGCAGTCATAGTTGTTTATTTATATAAATTCAACTATATTTTTTACATGGTATGCAATCACTGAACACAGTGTAGAATTGCTCGTGGTGAATAATCTTGTCCTTGACAGAAATATTTGTTGAAAAATACCAAACACAGTTTGAACGGTAACATACACGCTTGGTGAAACACTAATTGTATTTCTGTTATTTCAAAGAGAAACAGTATCAGCCCTGGAGGATATGTCCGAGCTTTGTACCTGTAAGCCACTAGCGTTTAGCCAGAATTTTACAGAAAAACAGTTATTGTACTAACTGCATCTGATTTGTCTCGTGCATCTAGAAAAATATCTGATAAAACAATAATTGAATTTAAACTAACGTTTAAACTAACTAACTAATTAAACTAATTTAAACTAACATTTGCGAAGTTATATTTGATATATATTATATTATTGGTTAGTAATGTTTATAGGCATTATCTTAATATCATATCATATGTAATTTAATTTGTGCGTTAGTATTTTGACGTTATGGAAGTGCATTTTTTCTTAAAATAAAATTTACGTGAGGAAATTCAAAATATTGGGGTAAACAAAGAAGGCTGCGATTCCGGAAAGGCTGGAAGTAGGAATTGTTAACGAGGTATCAATTATTGTTAACTCTATTTGGTGCTCTTCTTCATTCCGTTCTTAAATTAAACAGTGTCTTAAAGAAGAGAGATGCCTAAGCTTAGCATGGTCATTTTATCAGATTCTTAGTTTGCGTTTATTACACCAAGCTGATTTTATGATTCATGAACTTTGGTCTTTTCCCAAGCTGTTACTTTAATCTTGCGTACAAGTAAAGTACAAAGTTTACAACTTGTACTGTGACATTGAAGTTTACACTTACCCTTTCTTCTCGAGCAACTTTCCTGACATTCCAGAGAAACTCAAGGATGGATGCCATGAAGGCGACACTGCAGCCGCTGATGAGGACAAGGAAGACTCCGCCCACGTTGGCAATGCCCAGTTCAGCACTCGAGGCCGGAGCCTCCTCAGTCATCTGCCAAGAACATACTTCGGTCACTATTTGTCTTCAATTCAAATTGATTAAACTAATATTGATGATCTTTGGAAGGTAGACAAGTTTATTTTATCATCAGGTATTCTACGGTCTATTTTATGGGTGGCAATCTACCGCCACCTTTTGCTATTCCATAGTCGTTATAAAATCATTCTGATGCTATACATTAGTAAATTTGTTAAAATTAATATCCCATGTTACAAACGATTACGCAACACCTACACGTTTTCGCAAAGACTAATTAGACAATTACTGTCACTATGAACTTGATTAGCTTGGTTTGCTTACGAATGTCTTGGCAGGTGCAAAAGAAAAAAGCGAAATATAAAAAAAATTCAATTCTCCTTTCAGTTAATTACAAAATGTCATGACTTGAATTTTGCTTTCAATAACGCCAAAAGAAGTGAACAAAAGTTTAAGAAACACCTAATTTGCATTAATTTTTGTGAAATAAAATTCTATAAATTACACAGAAAATTACATCTCATAGAATTATATCAACACACTTTGGATAGAAACAGTAAATTTATCATATTTTCATTATAAATTACTGCCAAGAGAGATATAAACACTATAAAATTTGATTTTGAAATGTTGACCGATTTAAACGTTTTTAAGTTTCCAAAACTGATTTTTTGAAATTTCTTTATTGATGAACGTGTGTGTGGATCAGTGAAAAAGTTTGTGGTTACTGACAGAGTTTAATACTTTCATCACAATACCTCTATTTTAATATATTAAAACATCACATTGGTTAAACAGTAAACAACCTTCCATTGTCATTAATACAAATCATTTCGCAGGATTTATTAAGTTACTATCTATATTACAGTTTCCTTTTTGGTTATGTTATATTTTGAATATAAGCACAGGAAATTATACAGAAGATACAGCTTTACTTTTAAGATTTCAGTAAATTGATTACTAAATATTCATAGATACAAACCATCCGCATTCTCAAAACTCCCTAGCAACACTTTCAACATACCGAACACAAATACATAACCTTGCTTTATATTTTCACCACTCTTCATTCAAAAACACAAGTTTATATGTGTTGCCTGAACGATGTCAATTAACAACTGTTAATTTATATCAATTCATTATTTATTTTCTAATGGCCCGTATTTATAGCAGTGACAACAACTATTAGGTAACCTGCAAATAAAAAACAAGTTTCCAGGATTCATTGAAAAAAAGATGTTATAAATGTGTAGGAGGTATTCTTAAGCATCAACTAATTTGTTGCACTTAATGTCCTTAACTACAACATTATGTAATTGTGTACATAACTACAGCCTTATGTAAGTAAAGCTAGGGTGGCAATTTATGGCAATAAATTGAATCACTAATTTATTAATTAGTTGACTATTTGAATCACTAAACTCCATTAATAAAAAAAATCAAATCGTTTTTTTCAATGCAGAAAGTAGTGTTTGATGACTCAATATTATTAATTCCTCTACCTCAATGCACCCTATTTAGCAGTTCGGAATGGCACCTCTAACAAAATTGAATGGAATACAATGTGCGAGGATCATTCCAATAGGAAATTGAAATTTTAATCGGTACTGTGCTCGTGTTAATAAAGCGAGGTGCTCGGAGACAGGTGTTGCAACAAAGCTGTTTACGGCAAATCGAAGCATGCGATAAATCATCCGACAGCCATATTAGCTCGTACACACCATACCAAACCCCTTCCCACAGTGTTTTCGTGATGGATTGCAACAATTTTTCACCTTTTACCAAACGCTATTTCTTCGCCTTATAGCTATGCCTATAAATTACCTGGGCCACTTTTACACTTCATTAAAAAAATGACATTACATGTAATTTAACAATGATATAAGACTTCAGTTTTTATTTTTAAGATGGTTAAATGTTATAAAAGTGAAAATTTTTGTTTTCGTTATAGTTCAGATTTATTAACTACTAAGATTGTTGATGATTCTGCATTGGAAGTCAGTCATCAATTACGTCATATGAAGTTCATTGAAATGTTAATGTTGTATAAGATTAAGTCTTTACGTTTAGTAAGATTTTCCAACTTTCTGCAACTAATATTTATAATATATAAGTATATCATACTTTTACATTAGGAGTAAGTCTCTCTGTTCTTATTTAAAAAAAATCTGGAGTGGCCTACACTCAACTTTACTATAGGTAAACATAATATCAAACTTCTTGGGTATATAATATAAAATGTATCATTTAAGCATAATGTAAACATCTAAATGGGAGATGTTTATTAGTCTTTAATCCCTGGAGGTAGTACAGACAGTTATTGATCCACTTATCAATATACACGCTTATTTTTGTATATCACACCACTGATGCACATAATATCATTAGTGTAACTACTGCAGTAATAACATTTTTGAAAAGCGAAAATTTTGCTTCTATTACGATATAATCTCTTAGAGGAGAACATGGCTTTTGTCCCAATAGCCATTGGATCGCTTACATGGTTTATCTGACCTCCTTATACATTGAAGATTGAAAAATAAGTTTCCCATTCAAAACTTGAAAATACTCCTATTTTGCCTGAAAATGTCAGAAACGTGTAAAAGAAAATGTCTGAAGATAATTTTTAATTTAAGATGTTATTAATTTTTAAATTTTTCCTCCGTGCTGTACTCTGTCTGTTAAAAGGAAGCTGTAAATGTATATTGAGAAAAAATTTATTGTTAATTAACCATTTTTGCATTCTAAAATCAAATTGAAAGCCTAATTTTCAGTTTAATTTAAAATTTTATAGCTGGTAGCTTGAAATTTCTGAAAATAATGGTATGAACTATTAAATTAGGAGAGTGAAAAAAATGGATGTTTGACAAAAAACATAGAAGCTTTTATATAGGACGAAAAATTGCATTCCACAAACTTGAATATTACCCAAAGATAATGTCATTCATAAACATAAGAAAATTTGAATTAAGAAACTCACTTTGCAAGGAAGACTCGTGGACTTTTCCTTCCACCATTTGTTTTTGATTTCCAGAAGTTTTCCTGTTTCTTGTAGCTTCAGAACGGCTCCACTTATGGCAGTACGATATGGAAACTCTAAATGAAATAAAGTACATACATCAGAACTTTGTTAATATCTGAGTCAAACAGAGAGTTACAGACGAACCCACTCAGTGGTGTCGAGATATATATAAAAACAGTGAATAGACAAGGTTACTATATTGTACTGTCGGTTATATGTGTACATGGCTTTATTGAAATGATATGATTTTCCTAAATCTATCTTAAGCTTGATCCACCACAGATACAATAGAGTGCAGCACATAGGGAGGGTAGTTAACTTACGGAATGGCATGGCAATGCCGTACCCCTTGGAGTCCAAGGTAGACCCGACCTGCATTAAATCGCAGTTGCGCTCCACCTGGTACTCAATCGAGGTCGACTCCATGAAGTATGCGTAGCCTCTTTTCCCCTTCAAGACCCTCTCCACGCCTTCATCGTTGCTCTTGACGAATACTGAGGGTCGCGTTGACTCCATCACACTCCACATCTTCTGATACATGCTGTCGTTACTGTCCTACAAATTATAAACGTTTTTCACATTTTATCCTTAAATTTACATATTTCTAATCAGATGTTTTCAGTTTCAGTAAGATTAAAAATTAAGGAACAACATTTAAATGGTATGAGGTTTAAAAAGTGCAAACTTTTCATTTCACATAAACACGTGAAATAACAATCAATGATCAAACCACAATATGAAAATGGGAAAACAAGACTAAGATCTTTCAACCGTAACAAGTGGTCTTCGTCAGAGTCAAAAACCCAACTGAAGAGTCAGTGGTTTGATCATATATATATATATATATATATAACTTCACATAACTTCTTGAAAAAAACATTTCAAAAGTGACGAAAGCTAGTGTGATCTTTTGTAACACTACATAGAATTCACATAGTCATAAATAAGGGAAACAGCTGTTTCAGCGGTGATGACCTTCTTCTCACTGGTTGCTTCCAGTTTTCTAGCAATTCCGCGCCGGGTGGGTGGTAATTGCCATTCCAAACTTACCAGGAATATAGAGTTCAAAGTGTTTTTGATGAAACACGGACATTTTGAAAAAAAAACTTTATACTCACTATATTTATTCCATTTTCATATCGTGGTTTGATCATATATATATATATATATATATATATATATATATATATATATATATATAATATATATATATATATATATGCATGTTTTGTTGAATGACCTTTGTACTGTGGCATGAATCAATTTCATAGTCGATCTTTCAAGTTTTCTCACCTTTGATTATGTTTATTTATGTTTTTTTTTTGAAGGCCATATCACCTATTAAAACTTTCCTCTGTAGTAATGTTTTATATTCAACGCTATAATCTATGTTTGATAGTTGTAATGTCACTGCAGCACTGTGGTTATTACAATACAACTATCAATGTTTTTTTGCAATACAAAATGCAATAATGTATATCCATATATATAATGTGACTTATTTTTTATCATGTCATGGTAATTCATTCTGTATTGATATAACCCTGAAGATGTGTACAAATATAGACGAAACATTGGCTTAAAAGTGTTTTACTAAGAAGTTTTTGAAGCTGGACCAAACCTCGATAAAGAAAAATAGTAGTATATATATTTTATTAGAACATAATTTTGGTCTATCGACCCAATTTTTGCTTTTTAGATTTAATCTTGGTTTGGTAAAACAAGACCGTGTTTATTGACAATTGATAGTCCATATATTTTGCAGTTCTAAGGTTTCTAATGTAAGGTGACCTTACGGCCACTCCAAATGACTGTACACGAAATATTAGTTATTACCCATACTACAAAATTCATAATGCAACCAATAATATTAATATAAGAGTTGTTTCAAGTCCACACTATATAACTTATATATATATATATATATATATAACATTGTCATGTTAAATTTTAATTAACATTAAATAGTTTTACTTGTTGAACTCGTAACCCATGATTATAGCTTTTCTTTTCATTTTTGTATTCTTTTTTTGTGACTTCAAATAGAAAATATTTAATCGTTTCACATACCATATATAAAAACAGTATTGGATATGGGAGGCTTTTATCACTTTCACCAAAGCTGTGGATCTATAAAAATTGGCAAACCCTTCGCACCAAGTCATTCGGTCATAATGGAGATAGTGCTCAAGTCTGATATAACATTTTTTTTTTTAGTGTAGGCAATTGGGAACGGATGAGTATTTATTACCGAAACGGAGGGGAAAGAGAATTCATTGTCTTGGACTCGTTCCAGAAGAAATCAATAAAGTTAACATAACAGAATACACGTTGAACGCAAACACTCAGTTTTAATACCGATATTTTTAGAAAGCAAGAAGAAAACATATTACGACACAGATCATTAGAACCGTGGCCTATGTGAATGGCTGAGTAGAAAACAGGTCTGACAAACTAGGAGGTTTTATTAAGTTATGTGTAATTTTAAATATATATATATATGACTTCATCCAAGATATTAAAATTTAGAGATAGTAATACCCTAAAAAATGATGCTGTAGATCCTCCTGAGAGAACACCATATTTTATCTTGCTTTGCTTGGCTAGGTCCTGGACATTTTCAATCGTGACGTCCATTCGCTCCATGGTAAGGAAGGCAGCCAGATTAGCGGTGTAGGAGGAAATCATGATGAGCACGAAAAACCACCACATGCCTGCAATAGTCCGGGTGGAGACAGCTCTGAACAGTACAACGAAAACAGTATCGTTACTAAATAATCGTAGAGATCAGGGTTCTATAATGTCTCAGTCAACAAACTCATAAGCGCTGAATAAATTCTGGACCCTATTTTATGTTAAAATCAGTAAACGTAAATGTTTAAGACAAAAAATGTTACACGGGTGGCCTATTCAAACTGACTTACACTCGACTGACCATTTCAGTTACCGGGATCCCTCTGCGGTCTTCAATTATCTTCTGATGTAAGTTCTATTCAGTGTAAGTAGTCATTAGAAAATAATGCCTTATTTAGTAATTCACGTAAATTTTTTAACAATTTATCTTAAATTTATTAATATATTATTTCTTTTATACATTTGAGTTCAGTTAGAATGAACCAGCTTGACTATATTTTATCGTTTTTCCTTCATTTATTCTTGATTTTTTTTTTAATATTTTAATTTGGTTTCAGAATTTTTGTTAGTCTTAATTTAGAGGTGTTTCTAGTTTGCATAAATGAGCTAACTTATTTAGTAATTAAGAGGGCATAATTAATAAATTAAAACAACGGTACATAGTTCTACTAAGGTTAGTTATTCTACCCAAGTAGTTCTTTCCACGCTATTTATTATATACAATAATTTAACCAAATATCTTACTTTGGAAGGAGGTCACATCCTTGACCCATAAGGGACCCGACTGAAAACCAAAGACAGTTGTGAAGTGAGAAGGTGCACTCGAGTTCCTCGCAGTCCTGATTACAAGGGTGAGGGTTCTCCCACTCATCAGGCGATATCCTGAAATAAAGTGAAACAACATTGTCTATTTATAACAAACAATTGAGCAAATAAAAGCGTAAGTGCTGTCTCATTTTCAACATTACTTTTATCATATAAGCATACAAATGTCTATAAGGCTTGTGTACATACACCTAATATTAGATTAACACAATTCTAATCAGCAAGATAAGACTAGAATTACAAACGTAATTGCCTTCTACTTAATGCATTTAAGTCAACAATTAGTATATTCTACTGTTTCTCTTATTATTAATCAATAATTATTCACAAACATCAAGGTAGTTTTAATCTGAAATGAGAGGAGAAAAAGTTTTTTATTCCTCTTACCATCACTCAGTTATAACTCTGTTAGTTACTAAGTTCTCTCAGCAATAAATATACTTTAGAAAGGCATACTTTTAAAGAAACGAAAGTGTGTTTCTTTCATATCGATTGATTGAGCTATTGAGACTTGTTTTTGTATACCTAACGAGAATATTTCCTCTCATGAGGAATCAACTTCAACCAGGTGGTTAAGTATTATGATAGTTCTGATCTATAAGGGGTGTGCGTAATGTTACCCCAGGTTAATGCTATTTAGTGAGATTGTATCATCAATACCTGATCTGTTTAACTCTACCTCTTCCCATTGATGTTTGTTATTTCATTAAAAATACTGCTCGTTCATACTAACCTCGACAAGAAGTAGAGAATGAGGGAAACGCCCAGGTAGGCGGTGGCAACGTGCATCCAGACGCGAAGAGAGAAGGGCGACAGGAAGGAGAAAATATCTGGCGAGGACTTTGGTGGCTTGCTAAACAGGATGCTGATTCCTGCACATTGCAGTTAGCACTCAGTCACTTCTGCTTAGACCTCACAGTACACATCTAACTAGCAAAATAACCCTCCTTCTCAGGGAATCGTGTTCTTTATCACTCAATCACTAACAATAGTCGACAGCAAATCTAATCTGAGTAATCAGATAATATTATACGAGTAAACACACTTTATACATGCAAACACTGTTGTCCATTAGCAAATCACAGTGACTCAACCCACCTTACATGTAACTTTCTACTGGTCCAGAGCAAATTTTTACAAAATTTTGAAAAACTTTTCTTCTTAATGTTTTACTTTCCAGATGTTAAATTACTTTGTTTTGTACATTTTTGGCATTGAGGTTTTTTGTAAAAAAAACTTGTTGATCCATTTTACTCTATGCTGTTTCACTATTTGTTAAAGTATCAATGTTAAATTTGAAAACTTTAAAAGTGTTTTACAAGGGGTTTAGGTGAGTGAAACTTTCAGAGAATTTTTTAGTATTTTGAATTTCTCAGATTTTCAAAGGAAATTAAGATATTAATTAATGTTATTCATCATGTTCATGAGTTGATTTAAGCTCTTAGTTCCCTTAAAATGAATATGAATTAAATATTGTGCTAAAATAAATGCTCAATTTCACTTGTTCATTAAAATGTAAAATAAATAAATATATTGTCTCTTTTTCCACTGCACTATATACAATTTTTCAGGTTAAATTAATGCAAGTAATTGTAAAATATCATGAAGGATTCATGATATAAGATGGAAAAGTAACTTGATTGAAGATTTTTCAAGATAAACGTTAGTTTACAGGGTTATCATATACTAATTTGAACAAAAATTAATTGTTAAGATAGGGGCTCGGTGGAGAAGAGTTTGGGGATAAACGGGAATGGTTTCCTACTGTATCTTAGTTAGCATGTCTGGGTAGAATTGAATATCCACCCACTCTGGTCAATGGAAACAACATGACACAAAATGAAATAATAAAAATCCAACACCATTGGTGTCATAGTAACTATATATTATAATTACAACAAAACAAAAATAAAAAAAGAAACAGCGTTCCTGCCTTGGGGTCAGTCAATTTTTCAAGTGAAAATTGTATTCCTTAAGAAAGAAATAAAGGATAAAATATTCTAATAGATTTATTTTTTAAATGATTAGAAGAGTTAAAATGACTTGAAGTTACTGGTGGAAGTAGGTTATATTCGAGAGAGGTCTCGGGGTGAAGGATGCGATCTCAGTCGACTCCGCCGTCAGTCAGCCAGATATATGGCTGGGGCGCCGCAGATAATTTACTGCTAGCAAGATAGATCTTTCAACGAGTTTAACCCACTTCTATTGCGCTAAATATATCAAACTGAATTTTACGTGAATACAAATATTTCTGTAACATTTTTTTAAATTCATCATATAATAAATTTGGGAAGAACATCAATGAAGATAAACAATTACAAGTGCATTACCAACAGATTAAAATAAAGCCACTTACATTTTCTAGTTCATCATACGAAAAAAATGAGAAATGTATCTATTCTGTTAGTAAATATTTAAAATTTTTAATTTAAATTATGCACATTATAAAAAACGTAATCAGTATTTAGCAATATAAGGATAATAAAATATTAACTCAATTCAATACAATGAAACTAAACGATTCCGGGGTCATAACCTTCCGCTGAGCGCCAAGTCAGGTCTGACTGTACGTACATACCTTAAAACTGCAAATACATACTTATGAATTGTAAATTCATTATGTAAATATTCCTATTAAGAATTATGAAAATCATTTAAAGGATTACCACTTGTATGTTTGTAATTCTTCTATCTACTGTAGTTAATCTTTAAAATAAGGCAACCATATTAACAATTAGGGTGTTTTCGGAAATTCTTTGGAAAGTCGTGTTGGTTTGGTAGCCCTAAGAAGGTTACGTACTGGAAATTAAAAAAAAAAATATTGAAATTCATGTTATACCATATTTTGTCAGTCATTTCAAAGGTAGAAAAATAAACTGTTTCTATTAATATGAATGAATACGAATGAATTAATCTATGTATGAATCACGTAAGCGATCAAAAGGTACACTCTCGAGGGCAGTTGTTAAGTATAAAGAATGCGATATGTTCTTGGGCCAAAGACTGCCCAAGTCATTGCTTGGGCATTGACTGAACTACTTCTTGATAAAGACAACTTACAAAACCGAAAGGATAACTGGAATAGGACGAATGGTGATTTTGATTCTAATTAGGCCACGTGGTTCAGTACTTGGTATACTTTTTGTTGGATCTAGATCGGTTTCTCTGACTCTAGATGTTTCGTGTAGTAAATGACAAAATCAAATGCAAGCGCTCCCTTGGTAGTAAGGAACAGCAATTGAAGGATTATATTTAAAGATTTACTATCCTTACATAGTAATCAATACAATGACAAGTGGTCGTTAAAAATCTTTACTATAAATAAGCATATGTTAAGTGCAGTAAAAGTTATAATGTCTGGTGTAAAATAGCGTTCATAACCTTAATGGGTGCGATAATAAAACGATAACACGTCAATAGACGTAGATTGAATTGTACAAGTACATTATCAACTCATTAAAGACGTTATTTGTACGTCATAGCAACATAAATACATCATAGAAAAGTTCTAAAAAATCTTCTGTAAATACGTAATATTAAGTGCATAATTATTACTCTTAGTTCATAAAACAAATTTAACAACTAATTTTCTATAAACACTATAATTTTCTAATATTCTGTGCACTGGAATGCAGGAGTACGGTAAGAACTGTAGGTTATATGTAAGCATTAGTTAAAACTAAAGAAACAACACTTGAACAAATTAATCAAACTTTGATTATAAAAGGGACAACCGACTAAAGGCAAGAAGGGTGATTGCGTTTGAATAAAGTATAACATCGAAGAAAATTGAAATGGTTTTGATTTTCAATAAGAATTGTTTAAAGAAGGAAGCTGATAGAAAGTGAGGGGAGAGGGCGACAAGTAGGGACCAATGCTGCCATTCACGGCTCTCAAAGCCAACACAATTAGCTTCCCAGTCTACCTCAAACCCTCCACCATATTGCCTTTACTTTCAACTTATCAATGTAGAAACTTTTATAAATTCATTTTATTTTAGTATTATGATATCCATTATAACTCAGTCTTAAACTTAAAACTTCAGTTTTAAAATTAAAATTCTAAGATATGAATGTTGAAACTTTCGTTTTCACTTAACTGAGTTGGATAAATGAAGACATATTTTTTTATTTTTTATATCAAAAATAACTTACTAATTACTGACTATAAGTTTTAAGTTAACAATATTAACATTTATAAATTAACAATAATTTGGTTATATTATGTATATTATAACAAACTATTATACTTATAACCTTAATTTTAACTCCACAATAGCCTCATTTTCAGTCGTCTCCTCTTCATCTCAACGCCTTATATATCCTCACTATCTTTACTTTATGTTAGTTATTATAATTTATTTAACATTGAACCGTTTGGTCTTCATTTGTATCATAGCTGAAGACTGGGAACACTTCGCTTTCTAAATGAGTCGTTTTTATAAAACTTTTTCAAGTGGAGCCCATTCCCTTTATTATAATATAATATTTTTAATGTTAGAACTTATAAAATCAAAAACAAGTGTTGTTAATATTATGTAATGTATCTGCCTTACCAAGATAATGAAAAGGTGTTATTATAAAAGATGTAACTTAAAAAAAAAATAAGTAGTTAAATGGAATTATTAAATTTTGAAATATCTGAAAACTTATTCAGTTTTAAATGCAATTTTAAATTGTGTTATGCGGAATATCGCGGCTCTGATTTACATTTACATTTTATTAGAGTTCATTAATATTTAGAAGGATTAGCAACAAAAATATAACGGTAACAGTCTATGGTAATATCTTTGAAATAGAACATTTTAAGGGGTACCTATAGTGACAGTGGATACTGTTACTTAATGCATAAATTATTGAATAATACAAATAATTTTAATTTGAAAGTTATTATAATAAATCAAAATCATCACATGAAGCTCTACATATAGTGAAGATACAAAACAAAAAAGAATTTTCCAGTTCTTTGTATTGTCTAGAACGCTTATGCTGTCATCACAATACGACGAATAAACTTTTATAAGCTGCTTTAATAATAAACAGGCCTTCTATAAGAAGACATATTTGAATACAATTGTTTTCTAAAGGTAGAAAATATTAGTGTTTTTTTTACAAACCAAATGGTTTTTATGTTAAATGGAATTAACCGAGGTTTCTTACCAAGAGTCATGAAGGGCATAGTAAAGTCGACGGCACTTCTTCTATCATAGGTAATGGTTAAGTCACACAGGGCTAAGTCAGCTCTCTAAACAAAAAACAGTCCAGAACCAGGCTCAACATTGCACCGTCAACTCACACTTAATATACTAGTTCTTGATAAAACAACTGTGTAGTTTATAAGCGATATCGAAACATGGGAAACGCATGCTTCATTTATATTGACATAATTTCTTGTCACTCAGATCACATAAATGCATACTATCAATCATATAAAGTTAAAATTATACGTGAAAATGTCACATTAACAGCATTTCATAACAACTTTATAGAAATTAGCCCACTGAAAGGCAACTAAAATTAAACTAACTAGTTTAATAGCAGTTTAAGGATAGTTAATTTAGTTTAATAATAGATGTTTCATTAACATAATACACAATTTTTTGACGTTTTGTGACAAAATAGTATATTTTATACTACAACATGTTCTACTGGATACATGTTTACTCGTTTTATACTAGATAAATGTTCAGTTGAATAATATTAATTAATATTTGAGAATAATGTGATATTTTGTAAACATTAAACGCTAGAAAAGACTCAGTGAACAGTTTAAGCAAAGCTCATGAATACACTCAACATTGTTACAGAACCTGGGCAATAACTTGTTCGCTAAACTTAAAGTCAGGTCGTTGGGTGTGTTTACTAGAGTTGAATACTGGTGAATGTTAGAGCTTACCCTCTCTCTAAGTTCCCTGATGAGACCGTTCCACTGCTTGGTTTTCTTGTTAAGTGACCCATACTGGTTGTCTGCTACTAGCGTGAACTCGTACTTAAATCCCAAAATTTTTGATATTTCGTCAATCAGTTCAAAAGAAAATCCTTCAAACCTTTCATTTCCTATTAAGCCCTCACCTTCTTTCAATCTTAGATAAGGTTCCCCCTGAAAATAATGAATAAAATTAGTTTAAGTTATTACTAGCCCAAACAAACAGTCAAACACATACAAACGCAAACACAATTCAATACTCTTATAAAATAAGTAGGCCAGTTTAATGGGTCTAAATCAAATCTCAAATGCAAATGTTTTGGCTAATATTATCAGACTGATGGAAGGTTTTGTACTATTAACATTTTTAATTGGCTAATTCATAATTTCCTTTTCCTTTGTTTGAAAATTCTCACTCTTGCCTAATAGAAACGTTTAAATAACAACAGAAATATCGGTCTTGATATGTGATTGAAATAGCTATATTCTTTTCCATCTGAATATTTAAATGTGGAATTTAATTTGTGGCGGTTAGTCTCTTTTTTAATTATTTTTCTATTTGTAACCAACATCTCTGGGGTTAATTTCATACTACGTTCTTCTTGTATGTGTTTTATAGGTACTCCAGCTATTAATCACATGATAAGCCCTCTCGTTAGTACTGCGAAGTTGAAATACGTAAATGAAAAAGTAGTGCTGGTCACTTATGAGTGGAATATTTATAAAAATAATAACCAAGTAACGAAATCACCTTTAAAGGAATGAAATCTGCTCTACGAGCACACGTGTATTAATGGAGACTGTGAAACTCAAAAACACTTGTACATTGGCATGACTACCACCTATATATATATATATATATATATATATAATAACTATATTAACACAAAAAAAACTCAGAAATGAAACAGAAACTCACTACTATATTTCGATGTCCTCGTCATCAGGAAGATAGAAACGAGTCGCTTCGCAGGCAGACGACTGGCCGGTGGTCTTGAGGGAGCACAGAACAGTGCAGCCAACTTAAGGAGGCAGAGGAAACAAGGATAAATAAGAAATAAAAGCAAAATAAATTATAACGAATGAAAACAAAAACTATTAGCACAGGTGAAAACATTCAAACTAAAATAAAAATTAAATAAAATAGAAATAAAAAATAATAAAGTAAACAAAAGATACGCTAAGAGACTAAAATAAATAAAAGGAATAATCAACGAATGAGGTTAAGCCCAGGAGTAGATCTACCCACCAGAAGACTAATAAAAGCTTCTTTTTATTAAAAAACTCTCAGAGTGACTTTTGAATTTTTATCAGTTATTTGTGCTCCCTCTAGACCACCGGCCAGTCATCTGCCTGCGGAACGACTGGTTTCCATCTTCCTGATGACGAGGACTTCGAAATATATTAGTGAGTTTCTGTTTCATTTTCAGAAATTCATGATGACATGTTAAGAAAATTAGCAGAGAGTGACCCATCATATGCGACAGTCACACTTGGATCAGAGAATTCAAGCATGACAGAGATAATGTTGAAGATGACCCAAGGTCAGGATGACCCCCAACAGCAACAACAAAGGATAACCTTGACCTTGCTCTGTAGATGGTAATGCAAGATTGTCGGATATCATGTTATCAGGTAGCAGAGAGAGACTTGGGATATGAGTGAGTAGACCAAATTTTGACTAAAGAACTAGGATTTTCAAAGGTTTCTACAAGGTGGGTCCCTCGTCTTTTGACACCTGGCGCACACATGGCGCACTGTGTCCAAGAGCAATCTTAAACTGTTTGAAGCTGATGAAGACCATTTTCTTGCTTGACTCATCACTATGGGTGAAATAGTATCATTAACAACCCAAAACCGAAGTGTGTGTGTGTGTGTGTGTGTGTGTGTGTGTGTGTGTGTGTGTGTGTGTGTGTGTGTGTGTGTGTGTGTGAGTGTGTGTGCGCGATGTTGTTGTTGTGGTGTGAGAATGCTACATGATAATAAGACAGAGTAAATGATTCTTTTTAATAAATCATTTATTTCAGTATTATGTAAACAAGTGCGCACTTTAGTACTGGTGAAAAATTTGTATTTTACAAATAAGGAAGGAATCTAAACATTTAGATCAAACTAATCTGTTAATATTGATTTCTGTTAACAATTCAGTAGGAGACTCTTGAGTGCTTTTGTGAAAACACTTTGCCAAGACTCCAACACTTTGGTAGTCCTCCAACTTAAGTTATTATAATACTCTTTTATTGACTGTAGATGACGTGTTAGTTTCTTTGACAGATCCATATATGTATAGATATAACAATTATACTCGTATGTGTGTTACCGGGATTCGCTCAAATTTTCTAGGTTCGAAAATCAAACTCTCATTGCTGACGTTTCGGTTTTACTTTAAAACCTTTTTCATAGGCAGAAGTAAGAATTTTTGACTAAGAAAATGAAATTTACATTATTTAAAGGAACAACAATCTTAACCGCACAAAAATTGTTTACTAGACTGTCTAGTCTAGGAGAAGGTTTAGTTCTTGTTCTAGACTGACAGTCTAGTAGAAGGTTTTGTTTGGTTAAGATTGTTGTTCCTTTAAATAATTTTTAAATTCCTTTAAATTTCATTTTCTTAGTCAAAAATTTTTATATCTGCCTATGAAAAGGGTTTTAAAATAAAACCGAAACGTCCGTAATGAGTTTACGTTAATAAATTAACGTAACGATTCTAGGATCATTCGAGGTGTCTGATTGAGATGAACTAAACCAAGGGAGGAAAAGGACCTATGAAGTGAAAAGCAGAAATCGTAAAGTTGTTGAATAGTTTTCATGTCATACAAGTATAGTTGACCGGAAAATTTTGAATAATATGTAGAATAACTAATAAAAAGATGCATATTATAAATAATCAATGTAGTGTATAGGAAAAGATTCCATTCATCAATTTCAGAAAACTATTTTGAATGAACATTTGAACTTAAATAAATGAGACTACACATGACCACAGGTAAGTAACATAGAAACATCTCTAACACACTGTTTCTCACAAATAATGGCGATAAATAAAGTGCGACTTTGACAGAGAGTGACAAAGTGAGGGTGTACCAATCTTGAGACGACGATGAAGGTTTTGTTGCTGATTGCCAGCGATATCTCACGCTCCATTTCGCTCTTGGTCCGCGTGTAGTTGATGCCCCGCTCGGGGTCCCAGGACCCTATCTTCCGAAACCCATTCCCAGTCAGTTCCGTTATGTCCACCGTGAAAAACGTCCTTTTCCCTGTTTCCCGATCGAACTTCATTTTCCCCGTCATTCCCTCCATTTCCATCTGAAAATTAAAACTCGCTCATCATATATATATAAAAAAAAATAACAATAATATATTAAACAACTTAAAAAAAATTCTAAAATTGTTATTATTATAGAACTAATTAAAACTGAAGTCTGAAGAATTTTAAAAATTGAAAGCTCTTGTAGAAGAAAAGTTGTCATGCTTAAAATAAATGTATCAGCTGTTTTTGAAATGAATCTTTATAAATAAAATAATGATTTTGTCTGTACATTGCTTAGAACTGACTCATTTCAAGTTTTCTTTACGTTTCATACATTGGAGAAACCGAATCCACCATTAGAAAAATTTCTGTCGGTTTGTCGGTTTGTCGGTTTGTCGGTTTGTCGGTTTGTCGGTTTGTCGGTTTGTCCGCAAAACTTTGTCACAGGTAAACTCAGATACCATAAGACATACAAAGCTGAAACTTTTACAGTAGATTTGTGTAGGTCTAACTTAAAATATAGGCTATGAATTGATTGGAAATTCAACGTAGAAGTGAAGTTATGGACGTTTAACGCAAAAATGTTTGTCACAAGTAAACTCAGCCACCATAAGACATAGCGAGCTGAAACATTGACACTGGATTTGTGTATGCCTAACTTAAAATATGGGCTCTAAATAGATTATTAATTCAGTACAGAAGCGAAGTTATGGGGCTTTTAGCTGTATTTTCCTAACTTCAGAGACAAGTTTGTTTTGAAAATACACAGGTGTGGCAAGTAGGTATTGTTAGTTGATTTTAATTTCAATTGAGCATATGAATATATTGCGTATTTGACATCATTGAAATGGTGTTTCACAGAGTTAAGGATGTACTATCTATTGAGAATAAATGTTTTGTAAACGAGCAATTCTCAACTCTTAATATGAACAGGGAGGAAAAATCAACAAACAAGTTCTTACGCTATATGAAGCCGAGGAAAGAACTTACAAGTCAGTAAAGAGATTGGATTAGTGACGAAGAAGCGGTTCATTATGTAATTGAATTTCTTGACTCTGAATTTATTTCTCCTGGACTGCCTGCTCATGAGTAAAAACTTAAAGTAGAGCACCAATCATGCTGCAATTTAGTAGCAGTAACAAATTTCATGTTACGAAACATGAGTGCCCCAAAACTGTGCAACGGGACACGACTCTGAGTTCGTGCTCTACACAGATATGCCATAGAGGCGGACATAATGACTGGATGTGGTATTGGGGAGTCTGTGTGTATACTTCACATACCATTGATTCCGAGCCACTGTCTGTTTACGTTGAAATGATTGCAAAGTCGGGTCAGAGTCTATTTCGCAATGACGTTAACTAAGTCGCAAAGGGAGACTTCATCTAACGCAGGAATACAAGGTAGCAAAACCAAATTTTTCTCACATGGTCAAATGTAGTTTACATGCTCAACGGTCAGAGGTTTCAACTCTTTCTTCTACCATGAACCTGAAGGACAGACAGCTAATGTAGTGTATAAGCTGGAGGCATTTGTTTAACACTGTAGTAATAATGGTATTTTCTACTATTCTATAATTTCTAATGACATTTTGAAATACCAAAAATGACGGAACTTCTGATTCCTCCGTGGTATAGCCGAAAGGCAATAGGCACACGGCAATAAAACAAAACAGGAACTTCTGATTCCGTCAAAGACGGGTACGTTTGCTATGTATTATATATAACTGTCAACTTTTTTTTAATTTAATATTTGCTTAATAAATACACTGGTAATAATGTAAGGTATGGGACCAGAGTAGCCCAGTGGCTTGCGTGATCGCCGATGACAGTAGTGCAAATGTATTATAAATAAACACAACAAAAATATTTTTTTTTAATTTAATATTTGCGTAATATAAACACTGGTAATAAAGTAAGGTATGGAACCAGAGTAGCCCAGTGGCTTGCGTGCTAGCTTTTGACTGGGAGCACGTTAATTAGAACTAACTCATTTCATGTTTTCTTTACGTTTCATACTTCAGAGTAGCCACATGTACCCTTAGAATAATTTCTGTCTGTCGGTTTGTCCACAAAATATTGCTACCATAAGACATATAAAGCTGAAACATTGATTGTAGATTTGTGTATGTCTAACTTAAAATCTAATCTTTGTATACAGAGGCTTTTTTTTAGCACTGTACTAATAATGGTATTTTCTACTATTCTATAACTTCTAATTGTAGTATTAGTATAATACTATAATTGATATTTTGGAATACCAAGTATAATAGAATTTTTGATTCCGTCAAAGACGGGTACGTTTGCTAGTAATTTAATAAACTAATCCATTTAATTGTACCATAGTTAAGCGTATGAATATGATGATGATTTTTCTTTAATATTGTCCTAAAACACATGACTACGATTAGTGACGGGAAGACTGATTCCCTCCCCACATTTGATAAATCAATATTTTCAAAGTAGAAATGTTGGAAATCTTATTTTGGAAACATTTATTTCCAATGTTATAAAATTTAAATAATATGAATATTAAAATATCTTGTACTAATTTATTTTAGTAAGTGCAAAGCATTAGGTATCTATCTCAAATTCGTTAAACTCGATAACTTACCATAATAACGCTGAATACAAGTAGTTTTCAAGTATTGAAGTATTTATATAATAAATATATATACACAACGCATATATAAACAGTATTGCTGCTGTTTGCCAGCCAAGCAGATCTCTTCCTCTTCTTCTCCTTCTCCCAATAACAATGAGGTCGAAATATTGAAGTAACCTATGTATTGTTTCTACGTGTTTTGTAGAATATCTTGTAATCGTTTGATATGTTGTCCTAATGAACCGTTTCATATTTTGAATTATATATATATATATATATATGTTTCACGATGAATCACAAACATAGAACTAAGGAACAAACAGATTTACTGTCTCTAATTTTCGGTTGAACCGTCATCAGGACAGTTGAGATAGGGAATCCTGATGACGGTTCAACCGAAATTAGAGACAGTAGGTCTGTTTGTTCCTTAGTTCTGTGTTTGTGGTTCATCGTGAAACGTTTGTTGTCCTTTTAGATCGTTTTCCTGTTTACAATATATATCCTTCTAGTATATTTCTAGAAATTATGGTATATATTTTTTTATAGTACATTTGTTAGTATTATTCTATAATTAAATTGGACAGTTGTTTTTAAGATTCCTCCTTGCAACATACTCATTTTAAATACCTAATGTAATAGTTCATTTTTATTTGATGTAATGTCTTTTTTAATTTTAAATTGTATACTTCTCCAAGTTCACTTAATTTTTAGTCCTGAACATTAGCATAGGTAAATTTTATTAGTAACTTTGCATATTTTCATATACGTATGATTGCTTATTGTTATAGATTTCTTGTATTTAGACTTTTTATATTTTTTTAATGTCCTATGGAAAAGGTTTGAAATAGAACTGAAACTTTGACTCTACATCTTTGCATGATTTGAACCGAGAAAACTACCCGATTTCTGATAAAAACTTTTATTCTTTAAAAGCATACCTGCAGGACTTTATCACAGAGGATCGCTGTGATGGCGGTGAGGACATTGTGTATGGAATACAGCGTTGTGGCTTACCAGCTTCATGTAGTTGATGAGACTGAAGCCGTAGAGCCAGGTGGTTATAGACGTGCAGGACAGCGAGGTGACGTTGAGGTCGTGGCCCAGCCCCTGGACGGCTCTCGCGTAGAGCATCACGGCGTCGTGTACCATGGCCGCCTCCGTCTGTCAGCCAAACATGCGCTTTCAAATCTACTATACTGTCATTACTGCACGGGAACCTTTGGCTTTCCAAATCGAAATTATAATAAACGACTTAATAATTAAAATTAATTTTTTGACAATAACAAGCATCAGAAAACTGTAGTATTAATGAAGGAAAGAGCTTCGATAAGCATACAATAACAAAAATATAAGTAATGGTCGTTGATAATGAATATGTTTATTTGTGAAATGTTGGTGGAAGTTAGAAATATGGCACAGTGATAGAGAAAAGATAAAATGATTCTTTGACAAAGAATTGGCTGAAAATTGCTCAGAACAACTTCGTTGCTTTTATTTTTGAGCATAAACAAATTATGTTTTGCAAAGTTACATTTATTTAAAATTATATATATTGACAGTTCATTGAAGCGTATAAATTTGTACAGTTCTGGTGCTAGTATAAATTTTTCACGAGCTTTATTAAAAACCTGACTTTGATGAGTGTTTCTGTTTCTACTAGAAGAATTTTTAGTCTGTTAGACTTTTTTTACTGTCACATTTTTCAAATTTCTGGTGATTTCAAATTTCTTTTTACGTTTTTTAGGACGTTTATAAGTTATAACAGGATTTGTTTTCTATAATGTTTTCTTATAAGAACATAGCTAACAATCCGAATATTTATAAATATCTGTGATACTATTATTATCTGTTCGATGCAAACAATCCCGACTCTAGCTTTCGTTACTATATTAGACAATAATTTGTATCGTATGCCATAAGGAGATAAGAGGAAAGGAGAAAAATATTAGATAACGCACAGACTAAATTATGGAATACCCATAAGAAATCAAAACAAAAATCAGCACCTCTTGACATATTTGAAAGCTGTTAATCAAATTTCAAAGCGTGGCTAAGAGACAATCATGTTTTCAATGCTCAGCTATTCAAAATTAAGATGGGTGCCTTTAGCCATGCTGCAAATCAGGAGGAACCGAACGATTGATTTGGATATTTCTAAAGAAAATCTTGGTTATGTGAACGAGGATCATAGAAAATGATTCTATCAAGCTATCCAAATCATGACAGAAAGATATCAGGGACGACGGGATGAGGGGATGCCGAATGAATATGTTTGTTAAATTATAATAAACGCCAACGAACAATGCGATCTATTTTATTAAAAAATAAATATTTTCTATGTTAGCACAAAAAAACTTTGATTTTTGACTACACAAATATATACATTAGAAATTTTACTTTATTACTATTTTTATAGTTTTGTTTGTAGAATTGTGCTTTTTATCGGTAGACTTGATTGCAGGTAAGAAGACCGTTTTCATCATAAATCTGATAAACAGGACGGTTTAGCCTTAACATGCTAGTTTCTAACTTCATATATTCATAGCAATCTACAAATAGTATAATTTTGTCACACGACGTAAAAATGTGGCCAACGACGTTACTGCTGGAACCGCGTAGCTAAACCAGCACAGTAGGTATTTTCCAAACATCAATTATACCCAATATAGTTACAAAGTCTTTTAAGTGGCTTACAGAGACTGTTTCCGGAGTGAGCTGAAGATTCCTTCCTCTTCGATGCTCTTCGAAGACCCAGTCATGGACAACTGCCTGGACGGAATGCCTGGCGGGGTCAACCAGGCGAAGAGTGGTGATGTTGGCCTTGACATCCCTGAAGACGGCGTAGTCGAGTGTGTGGGCATCCTACGGAACAAACTTGACTAAGTCATGACTTCTCATGTATACAGCCCATCTGACGTCAAACATACATAGCAATACCAAGGAGGTGAGTATGTAACTGTGGTAGTCCGTCATCAGGTTCACTTCCCTGGCCTGATGAAGGATCGTCAGAATCCTGTCTTTGGAGCAGTCCAACACAATCCGGTTTTGGGAAGTGCCTTGGATCTCTTTCAAAAGAGGTCTAAAATATACAATACTCTCTCTTAAAAAAAATAAATAAAAAGGAAAGATCTACAGATTAGCAGATCTTCTTTAAAATAAGTTTCATTAATGTTTACAGCATTCTCAAAATAACTCTGTCACAATTTATCCTCTGACATATACAAGAGCTAGCTATTTGATGAAATGATTTAACCCCATTTCTGAATTTCGATTATTCTTTATGCTTGATATGTATTAGTCTTGAATCATACCGGAAACAATAACAAAAATCTGGAGTGGCCTACACTCTACTTTACTATAAGTAACTCAATGTCAAATTTCTTGAGTATATAAAACATAACGTATCATTTAAGCATAACATAAATATCTAAATGGGATATAATTATTAGCATTGCATTCGTGAGGTAGTACAGATAGTGATTGAAGGACATATCAATTTATAAGCTTATTTTTGTACATCACAAATAATTTATTATTTGCAAATAATTTCATTAGTATAACTACAGCAGTAATATCATTTTTGAAAAACCAATATGAACATTTCTTGAAACGAAATATTATCCTACAAGAGAACATGGCTATTGTTCAAATAGCCAGTAGATTTCTTACATCGTTTACTTAACATCCTTCCTCATTGAATATTAATGTAAAATTTTCAAATTTAAAACAGTAAAATACCCTTCTTTTCTCTGAAAAACATCTTAAACAGTGAAGAAAATGTTGTTTTAAGGTGATTTGTTAATTAAAGATGTACGATAATTACAGTTATTAATCTCTAAACGAAAGATTTATATTTTGAATTATTTTTTACATTTTTGGTTTTTAACAGAATTATTATACTGGGAATTTTATGGCTTCTTAGTATTTAATAAGATCATTTTCCTTCCCCTTTGTCAAATAACATATATACGATTTTTTTTTTAATGAGTGTTATCATTTACCTGCACAATATTATTCCTCTTACATCTCTTATAAGTCAATAATATATTTTCATTTTTCCATTAGAAACATCAATTTTATCTCAGTGGATTCGCTCAAAAAATTTCTAAGTCAATGTAAACAATGTAAAAAAAATATAAAAAATTCGACAAGTATAGCAGGTGATCTCTTAGTCTAGGATAAACAAAGAGTTTTTATATCGTTATTGCTCTTTTCCGTAATTGAAACTTGATGATTTTTTTTTTATGAATTGCTAATTTTTTGTTCCATTTTTGGTCAAATTTTCATAATTTTTTAACGAGCCGTTTAGCGTCAAAAAAACATTTTCTGAAAACACAAATCGTACTCTAACGCCCCTTTAGCGAATGTAATTTTAGAAAAAAATATCTCAACTCATTGTCCATATAATGTTCTATTTATAGGCATAGTTTCATTCTTGTCCGTCAAACAGTATGGCTTGTATCGCTCTCACAAGGTTTGAGATTGATTTATAAGTCAAAATTTGTACATTTTATTGAAAAAAAAATATTTTCTGTTGATATAAAATTTTGAATATATTTTTCGTTTGTTCCATTTGTATCCTCAAAGATAATGTCAAAATCTCAAAACTCTAGGGTTATTAGTTTAGGAGAAATAAATGTTTTAAAAAAAACGGTTTTTGGCAAAAAAAGTGACTTTCCCATCATGCATAATTCTTCCCAAACAATAGGGATCTTCGTCTAAATGGGGCCCATTTTTGTGTAAAATATCAACTTGATCCATCAAAGATTCTGGACCGTAGCGTGGTAACAAGCAATGCTAACACACGCACCCACCCACGCACCCACCCACCCACCCACCCACCCACACACACACAGACATCATCGTAAAAACTTCATAAAACGACTTCTGGGACCTCAAAACATGTAATTCCGTCAAAATCTCGAGATCGAATTTTTTCACGATCACTATACTTTACTTATAGTAAAGTAAAAAATACTGACCAAAAAACCTTAATAATAACAAAGATACATAAATTTATGACCTGTGGGAGAAAAGTTCTTCACTTTTACTTCATTTTCTTTTTGTTTTTCAGTTTTGTTCTATAATTTAGTCCATCTGGCATGCGCCATAAATAATGATTCTTTTATTATTATTTAGACTATTTGTTTTTATTTTACACTTTTAATTTTTATGATTGATAGAATTCTTGTAATATTACTCAATATTTTATTATTTTTATGTTTCATTCTTATATGTTGTTAACTGATTATTAAAGTTATAGGTTGGTTTTTTATTTTTATTTTTTCCTGTTCTTCAGTTATGTGTTACTCACATTCCAACTTGTTAAATGGTTAATTTCTTACTGTCAATTTTATTCTATGTCCATTTACTTTTACATTTTTGGGTTATTTCTTTTCTGATTGACGAGTTTTGGGCTGCACCCTTGTTGTGTAACCCCTCTACTGTTCTAGTGGATTCCCTGATTAACTGAATAAGATGGTTTTCTTTCACACAGAATCACTGAATGTTTATTTCAAATCATTCCAACACCCATAAATATGTATGTTTATTAATAACTATAGAAATTTATCAAAAGGGCTTTGACAAATATTAAGCAAACCTTTGGGAGTTAATGATTTTGGTACCACCAGTTAGTCCCACTCAAATGGAGGAAAGTAGCGTTTTATTAAACATATGGTCAGCTGACTAAGCATTAATAATGTACTACCTTTGGTCTTCCTCGTCGGACAGTTGCCACAGGGTGTAGGGCACATTGCCTTCAGGGGTGAGCGAATCAAAACCTTTCATGACTTGCTGCAGGCGCACCAAGGCCCATGTGTCCTCGTAGATGATGGTGAAGGTCGTCCAGTCCATGTCCTCTATGACCTCGACGAGGGCCTGCAAATAGCGTCCAAATCATGCATCGCAGTACACGTCAATCACACTTCACACTAGCATTTATAAATCTTTCCACTTAGAATATATACAAGTACTTAATCGATAAACTTTCACTGTTTTCCACTGCACAATATCACCTGCGAAAATACTTCATCAAAACTTGTTGACGAAGTTTTTTCTAATTTCTATTTAATTTAAACTTTTCTTTAGGAGTATCGTTCTTTCCAGACTATCGTTCCTACATCGATTACTATGCCATTCAGTCAGTAATTATGGGCACATACATAACTTTTACACAAATCCATTATATCTCCATCTTTCATCTTTTATAAAACCATTAATTTCTATCTGGGTCTTTATAATCCTTAATTATAAACTTTTAAAAGTTTATGAAAATATGAATTATATCTTTACCCACTTTTTAAAAAATGTTAATATTTTTTAGAATATAGCATCATTCATAAAATCTATTTGAAGCATCCATTCTACAAACTATAATGAAAGCGAGAGAGAGAGAGAGAGAAGAAAGATGTGTGTGTGTGTATTATATATATGAAATGGGAAAAAAAGACTAAGATCTTTCAACAGTAACAAGCTGTAACAAACTGACGGGTTCAGTTGGGTTTTGACTCTGACGAATATATATGTAATCTCAATAAATTGTTCTTGACCTCTTCTATTCTATTGTATGTTTTGTTATTGAGGGCTAGGTCATATAAAAGAAAATAAACTCCTTCTTAGGCCAACGTTTCGATGTATTTGTACATCATCTTCAGGGCTAAAATCAGAGTAAGAACTATAATACATTTACCAAAACAATCTCTATATGAGTTCTAGATTGTTTTGATAAATGTATTATAGTTCTTACTCTAATTTTTAGCCCTGAAAATACATCGAAACGTTGGCCTAGGAAGGAGTTTATTTTCTTTTATATGACCTAGCCCTCAATAACAAAACATATATATATATATATATAAGTGGTGTGTGTTTCTGAATACAATAGAGGAGTATAGAGTGTGAAATATGATATAGTTAAAATAAATGAGGACAAATGATAAGGAAACAGCCGGTAATGAATATACGAGAATCAATTAATTATACTTTCAAGAAACTTTGAAACATTATAAACTAATGTAAATCAAGAACCAATATTTCATAAAATAAAAATAAAATAACAGATAACCTACTGCACTTATCGAATTTGTTAACATTGAGTTAAGAGTTTTTCATAAGAAAGTAGTCAAGAAATAATATTTGTTTTAAGGTTTCATTAATGAAATTTGAAGATATTTTAAAAAGTTAATCTAATTTGACAGTAATACATTAAAGACAATAAACTTCTTAGAACTGTAAAAGCAACCGTGAAATAATGTATTTTATCTACTTAAAACTAATAGAAGTGAGAGATACTTTTCTTATTACTGTTTACTGTGTTCTATATCATAGTAGAAAACGATTCAGGGAAATAGCTCTTTTTAACTGTTGAGCTCTTTAGTTGACGTATAACTTTTCGGCAGTTAATGTTATAATATCTGTCTCAGTGACTATTTTTACTTTATTTCTCATTTCATAACTAAAGTGTTTAATAAAATTTAAATACTTTTTTTATTTGCTTTTGTCTTTTTAGTTTAAGCTAGTAAGCTGGTGGGTATGTTTATCTAACTTTAAACCTTACGCAGAAGCGTAGTCAGTACAATTCAATATATAGCTAATATGTCCGTTTATTTTTGTGACTAAAGGAATTAAAGAATGCATATTGGAGCCAGTGCCACTAATTGTCCATGAAGTCTATAAATAAATGATGTTATGGTCCTAACCCGGTGAGAATTTAATTTTCATTTGTCATTTAAATGTAGTTCTCAACAGACTGTTTTTATTTTAAAAACTTTGTATAAGCTGGGGAAGCAGTCCAACCCTCGTATTGAATTCACAAGGCTTTGTGTCTTGAGCTCAACCATGTACCTCTTATAAACGATCAACAATGAGGTTGCATATTATTTGCCAATACATCATACTTGCTTCTTTAAGATAGAGTAATTTAGAGCACATATCTAGAGTTGTATAATTAAAAATATTTAAATGTTTTTTCACTAAAAATTGTTTTGATATACCTATATATTATAATATATAATATATACGTATATATTATGCTATGCTACGGAGTACTTGCTTAGAACTTGGATTGATTTCATCGAGTGAAAGCCTTATAAAAATAAAGTAAAACGTTTAAATTGAATGTAATGATATGATGTTAACTGACTTACTTCAAAGAATCTACAATTCTTTAAGTTCAGGACCAACGAAGTTATCTGAAGGTAGAGACATTTTCTTTCGCTCTATTATCAGATTTAGATTCCGCTTATTCATATGAACAAGTGTTTTCCCTAATTAAATTCATCTCAGTTCAACGCAAAATAGATGAATTAGTTTGACTGTCTAATAATTATAGTATTCTATTCAACGACGATTTTCAACTAATTAATTTTAAAGGGATAATGAAACAGCATCAACTAATTAATTTTAAAGGGATAATGAAACAGCATCAAGAATGTTATTGATTTATACATACCTTTTCTTTTTCTGTTAACATTTTTAATTTCTTTTTCAAGTTGTAAATTTCGGTTTAATAATAATAAATTATTATAATACATAATCTGTTAGTCATGTATTTTACACCAGCATATTTGTTTTTGTGCGTTGTACATACAATAGCTCTGACTACTAAAAATATTAAACTATTTTATTGACTAAATTGCTTAGTTAATTAATTACTATTATTATTGAATTATAATTCGAGAAATTTGAGAACCAATTTAGTACTTTGTACATTCAATGGTCGAGAAACTATATCAAGTATTTTATTAGCTTTAATATTTGAAATAATGAAGGCATCTACAAGATTGCAATTCGTGGAGTGAGTAGATTACTGTTTTACTTTTAAAAGGTGACTTGTTTTCAAAAGAAGTCAACTGGATGCTTCTCCACTTTAATCAAGGGCATAGCAGACTAAATCAATCAAGTAAAGAGTTGGCAGTGCCTTGACCAAGCCAAATAACTCCTGCATTGTTTCTATTTTAGCCCTCAGAGCCACCTTCTGCATTATCTATTTAGTAGAGTAAGCCAATTACTTTATTCTTATTTTCATCCAATAATAACTTTAAAAAAATAGTTCTGTACAAAATCTAATAACCTAGCTCTATAATGTATTGTAAGGACTCCAAAGCGTCTTTTAGGTGTGTTCATATACTATATTCTAAACGTTATATGAACTCAGAAATACTGGTATAACATTTATTTCTCAAAACTAATACAAGCGTGATATTACAAAGTATTATCACTATTTTAGTTTGCTATTATTAGTATACTATTATCACAGATTTAGTTTGCTGTATTTAATTATATATATATATATATATATATATATATATATAAAAATCTTCCACATAAACACGTGAAATAACAATCAATGATCAAACCACGCACAACTCAACAAAACTTTGAATGTTAAACACTTTAAATAGTACTTTCTACACATGGTTTGAACGAAAAAGAGATGATCTGGCATTTCCTCTAAGAATATCTATTGTCAGCTATTTTATATGTATCCTTATCTAAAAAACTTGTGAAAAGAAAAACTTAGGACTTCTGTATAATTAAATCGTTTATATGGTTCAACCATAAAAAATGATTTATATCAAAGAGCCACACTTCTTACCCATAAAAAAACACTACAGTTAAAGTTTTAAATTAACACATTATTTTAACTTTGTTCAACATTTATATGTATATTTTTGTTCACTTACACTGTGGTGGAGCATGCTTATGAACAGCATTAGAATATACTGACGTTCACATATCAAACATATTGTTGACACTAGATGGACGAGTATGGAGAACGAGATGGAGTTACAGCATTAAAGCATAATAACAGAGTATCAAAGAGCTTTTAGGTGCTACACATCAAAACATTTACAAATTATGAAAACGTAATGTGCACATGAAGAGTCTTACATTAATCAATTACGACTATGTTGTTTGAAAGCATAAATTATTACGATTCATAAATACACTTTTGACATTATTATAACAATAGTTGCAGAATTTATTTAATAAACAGCTGCTCTGACGAATGTCTTTCCCTTGCCATATAACATATCAAAACGATTTACTGACATATTAAACAAAACGAATACACTTATATGAAATCAAACTGTGCAGAAACTAAGTCTATAAATAAAAAAACGCGATCTTTGGTGAAAAATGATTCCCTAAAAAAAGTATCATAAATTTACAAATGTATGTTGTCCTAACTTTTTAGATACCAAAGATGAGCTTTTTATTTATAGTGATTTACAAAACGATGTACAATTATTTATTAATTTAAAATGTCTGAAATAACATTTCAAAAATTATTAGAAACAATGTCAAATAGGTAATATTAACTGCATTAAACCAGTTAGCCAATTTATTTATTAAAAAAAATGTTAAACCTATAAGCAGGTTAATACTTTTACTCGGATGACTGAGCTCTACAATCCAAATGTAGACACTAAAATTATTGTTTTAATGCAAATGGTACACGTTTAATTTCTGTTTTGGACAGTATTATGAATGACTTAAGAAGTTCCTTAGTTCAACTGCATCTTTACTAATTTCTATGATATTTTAGAAAACAAAGTCCTGCAAAATAAGCCCGCCTGACTGTGACTTACGAAAAAATAATAACAATAATTAAGTTGTTAGTTATTTTTAAAAACTGATAACCAAATGAGAGGTAACTAAAAACGAATACATTCCATACTAATAGACAAAAGGCGTTCTATAAATTTAGGGTTATAGGCATAAATAAAAAAAAAATTAACTTTTTAAAAATATTATCAATCCAATATTAATATGATGGCCAAACTTTCCTCTCTAGAAGAACACTAAAGACAAGTGCAAAAAATTACTACTACTTTTTTAGTAGTTTAGAACATTATCATATCTACAATTAAAAAAAAAAATCTGGAGTGGCCTACACTTAACTTTACTATAAGTAAACATATATCATACTTCTTGGGTATATGGTATAATGAATAATATTCAATTTAGATATACTATAAAGATCTAAATGGGAGATGTTTATTAGTCTTTCATTCCTGGAGATATATACTATATTACAGATAGTAATTAATCCACTTATCACTATATATGCTTGCTTTTTATATCACACCAATGATGCATATAATATCATTATATTATATAAAAAGATTTCACATAAACACGTGAAACAACAATCAATGATCAAACCACAATAAGAAATGGGAAAACAAGACAAAGATCTTTCAACCGTAACAAGCGGTCTTCGTCAGAGTCAAAAACCCAACTGAGTTGGGTTTTTGACTCTGACGAAGACCGCTTGTTACGGTTAAAAGATCTTAGTCTTGTTTTCCCATTTCTTATTGTGGTTTGATCATTCATTATATTATATGTATAACTACAGCAGTAATAAGATTTTTGAAAAGCGAAAGTTTTTCTTCTATTACGATATAAATAGTTATCTTACAGGAGAACACGGCTTTTGTTCCAATAGGCATTGTATCACTTACACACTTTTCCTGACCTCCTTTCACATTGAATATTTAAGATAAATTTTCCCATTCAAAACTTGAAAGTATTCCTATTTTGTCTGAAACATGTCACAAACATCTAAGAAAAAATGTCATTTTAAGATAATTTTTAATTTGAGATGTAGGATAATTACATTTATCATTCTTCAAAGAATGTTTTCAATTATGAATTATTTTTTACATTTTTGGTCTTTTATAGATTTATTATAATGAAAATTTTGTGGCTTCCTAGTATTTAATAAAAATCACTTTTCTTTTCATTTGTGAAAAACCATATATTCTAATTCACTCTAAACGTGTTTTATCATTTACTGCGTGCTATACCCTGTTATAAGGCGATGTTAATGTATGTAGAGAAAAAATATATTAGTAGTCAGCCAGTTTTACATAATGAAATCAAAATCAAACCTGTTATTCAGTATAATTTAAAATGTTTATACCTGGAAGCTTTAAATTTTTAAAAATAATTGATTTGAGCTATTAGAATAGAATCGTAAAAAAAACTGCATATTTCTCAACAAATATTTTTCAACTCCTCTTTCTTGAGGAAAGAATGCATCCCTCGCACTTCAATATTACCCAACGATACTGTGATACTGTGTTCATAAACACAAAATAATTTACAACTGATATTAAGTTTTGTTCAAGAGTGCAACATATAGATTGATTTGAGCATTTTGTGAGACTAATCCATCATACCATGGAAAGCAACAGACATTTATTGGCAGTGAATTTTAACATGTAAAAATATTATTCCTCTTATAAATCATATAAGTCAATAGATTATTTAAATTTTTCCTTTATAAACATCAATTTTATTTCAGTAGGTTCGCTCGAAAAATTTTGAAGTCAATGTAAACAATGTAAATAAATATCAATACATTGGACAAGTGTAGCACGTGGGTGATCGGTTAGTCTAAGATAAACAATCAGTTTTTACAGCGTTAGTGCTCTTATGCGTAATTGAGAATACATGATTTTTTTTTTATTAATTGCTAATTTTTTGGCAAATTTTCATGGTTTTTTAATGAGCTGTTTATGGTCAAAAAAACATTTTCAGAAAATACTGAATATACTCTATCAGCCCTTTAGTAAATGTAACTTGAAAAAAATTATCTCAACTCATTCTCTACATATAGTTCTATTTCTAGATATTGTTACATTTTGATCCGTTAAACGGCATGGCTTTTATCGCTCTCACAAGATTTCAGATTGAATTATAAGTCAAAATTTTACATTTTATTGAAAAAAATATTCCTGCTGTTTTAAAAATCTGAGGATATTTTTGGTTATTTGCATTTTTAACCTCAAAGATAATGCCAAAATTTTAAAAACCCTAAAATTAGTAGTTTAGGAGAAAAGAAATGTTGTCTAAAAACAGGTTTCGTAGCAAAAAAAAGTAACTTTCCTGTCATGCAAAATTGAACGAAACAATAAAGCTCATCTACACTATGAGGCCCATTTTTGTGTAAAACATTAATTTGATGCAAGATTATGGACCGTAGCATGTCCATAAACTTAGGATACACACTCACCCACCCACCCCTCACACACATCATCGAAAAAACTCTGGGACGAGGTGAATGTCAAATGTAAATTAGTGGAAAACGCACACACAGAACCCTAAAAAAAGTCCCTTAAAAGCAACTTCCTACACATTAACATTTTTGTAATTATACACTAACTATATTTTTGAGACATCTTAACTCCAAACATAACTGAGAAAATGTTTAAGAAAACAAAACGCGTCTGTTTTAAATAAGACTTCGTCATTTTTATAATGCAAACGAACACAGATGCAGACAAACACTTAATTTTACAAATATAGATGATCTACTGATTGTTAAATTTGTAATAATACAATAATACAGTAATAATTAATAATAATTTGTAATTTGTCTTAATCAAATGAAGAAAGAAAGTTATGGATCGCATTTGTTCTTGAAACGTCCTTACCGTATATTTACATCACATTATTTGTCATTTTTTTAAAGTTTTAAAACAAAATCAACATGAAGGATTCAAATTATCATTTGAACCAGAACATGTTCCAACACTCAATTCTGTCTTGCACTACTTACTGTTGTTTACTTTTGTATGTGATAATATTTGTCAGCAGAGTAAAACCCATTTTCAGAAGAAAGAAAACTATAACGGAAGGAATTATATAATGCGGAATATTGGGTACAGTAGCGCCCAATGGAGTATGGCTACATTATTATATTAAATAAATACTGTTCTTAATATAAGAAAATGTCAGGTTTAATAAAGTATGAACAATTTAAAGAAATGAGTTTTGAAAGAAAGTAATAAAGAAAGTTGAAACAAGGGAGTTAATTCATGTGCGATTTAGTTTGAAATGATTGTGGAGTGTAATGAAAAAGAATGGGGAGTGCGGAGGAACGCAATTTATCTGTTGAGCACTGGAGCCCGAGGCGTCTCATTTAGAGCGCCAATCCGTGCCGACTTCAGCCCAAATTAGAAATGGAATCTACTCAAACTTAACTGACTAATTCTCAAATTAACAATGAGTTTGAAACGTCTTATATGATTTATTTTTGCTTCATTCCATTCTATAAGAAAACCATACAACTTTAGATAGGTTTTGCAATGTTTATAAATCATTGAAAGTCTTACTTACAAAACTGAAACAAATTAATCTGGTTGACTGAACTTGTTTAAGTTTTCCTCATTACGTCGTGCATATGCTTTTCATTTCCTTTTACCCTCCTCTCTGGTTTTGTACGTTAAATAATGCAAACACAACATTTTTACATCTCGTAATATATGGAAATACTAACCTATTAGTATTTCCATATTGTTTTACCTTTAGTTTAATTGTTTAATTTTTATTTAACACTATTCATTTTATTTTATGTTTATTTAATTTTTTCTCTTCTTTAATAATTATATCATTGTTGATACATTATTTATATTATATGTTTTCTCATATTATTGTAATTAATTTAGCCCTCAAGATGTCTACAAATATTGACCAAGCATTGGCTTAAAGGTATTTTACTGTTTGACGCTAGAACAAACCTCCATAAATAAATAAAAGTAGTTATTTAATGTGTTTCTGTGAAATCTTTATATATATATTTGTTAGTAAAGGAAGACAAATAAAAGGAAAATCATGACACCTACAGATATTTAAATATCAATGATCAAACCACAATATAAAATGTTTGTATATATATATACCATATATATATATATATTGTTAAAAGTAGCAGCAGCTTCTGCTCTCACGATTTTTGAGCTGGTGGCCTCGATCTTGCGGGCGATTTTTCTATCTTGTGGTTGGAGCTTCCACATCAATTGTCCAAGGGACATCAATTTATTCGAGTTTTTGACCATAATTACGTTGGTCATCGCCAGATAAAATCTTCTTCTGGAAGGATGCTTATATAAACTTCCTTAGTGGATGTGATTTCTGATTGGTCCAATAAACTTGCCTATTGGTCAATCAGAGTATAGGTTTCAGTTTTCGTTCTTATTCCATTTTATTTTAGGCTCTATGTTCTTGTTTATTGGAATGACGAACATTTCTTTCACCTGAAGATTAATTGACGGGTTTCTTTCTTTAATATATAAAGCCTCTAAAATATGCAGTTTATCAACATTTTCATCTCGTTGGATAAAACTAGTACCTTGCACAAACATTTCTCTGCTTAACTGTACATTGTGCTTTTCCTGGACATGTGTCTTTAGAGCGCCAGCAGCCAAATGAAGGGTTAATCTCCTGGAGAGCTTTGTTGTAGTCAACCCGATATACTTTGAGGGCTGGTTCTTACATTCACCTGAAGTACAAGTATACTCGTACACCAAGTGACTACTTTGAAGCTCCTGGATATTCTTCTTTGGACTGTTTCTTAGCAGCAAGTTATGTGTTTTTCTGTTCTTGTAATATATTACAAGTCTTAATCGGCTGCGTTCATTCGTAGGTCTTACATGAGCATGGACAATCTTTTGTACGGCCTTTTCATCCTGTCTGTACTCTGTGTTTATGTAAGCCTGATAGTAGAGTTTGATTGTTTCATCGTTCGGAGCATTGGCATTCACATTTTTCACGTGCCATTTTTCCAACTCATATTGGATAGTCTTCTGTACTTCTTTGTTTGTGTAGCCGTTATTAATTAATACTTACGTAGTCCTTTCTAGTTCTTCGTGGACTGCTTTCCATTCGCTACAATGTGTTATGTCTCTTCTAACGTAAGCAGAGATGGTAGAGCTATATATATATATATATATATATATATATATATATATATATATATATTATATATATATATTTGCCAGTAAAGGAAGACAAATAAAAGGAAAATCATGATTTACAGAACACCTACAGATATATAAATATATATAATCAATGATCTATCCGTAATATGAAATAGGAAAAAAAGACTAAGATCTTTCAATCGTAACAAGTAGTCTTCGACAGAGTCAAATCTCAACTCAGTTAATACCTTCTTGTAGGCGTACTTCCTTCAGAGGTTTCATATCAGTGGAGGCTATGCACTGACTGCTGGCCCTGGCGGCCGCACCATAAGCCACCATGATCAATCTCATTATGAGCAAATTCTAATAAATCATTAACAGCTATTTACATTCAAATAATAAAATCACGAACTCATGGTGGAGGCTGCCCGGCCATCTGACAACACGTGACAGCTGGCCCTCCCCAAACCCCGCCAGTCACTTCCTGGGAAGGTATTCTCAACCAGTGTTTTCTCTCTACTAATACACTTCAAAGGAAATACTGAACCCTCCACCGGGTCCTCGATAGATGCGCATGCGCCATCCGACAGGTAATGACTCAATTGAAAGACCATTCATCCCCATTATGACTCCTCTCCCTTTAATTTTTATTATTAAATAACAGCTTCTCTTTAGAGTTTAAATATCACCTTCTTATACTGTTTGCTAGTTCTATTTCTCTTTAAAAACACAAGAAAATATTTTCAATGGGCGTAATTTATTCTTATTATAAATAGTAAGTATGCTATTAATATTAATATAAAAACACATTAATTTTTCCATTTATAATGTCTATTATTATAACTTTTAACAAAATTTACTTCAACATTTAATGAATCACCTTTAAAAAAGATTTCAGTGTCTTCTTAATTAAAATTCGAGGACTATTAAACTCTGTGGAAATTTTGAAAACAAATTACTTTTGATAGAACCCTACTATACTTGACTGCTGAATATTAAATTCTTAACGAGTTCTTTTTTAATTCCTTTTTCCCCAACGCTGTCCCCTATCCATTTTAATAATATTATTTGTAATTACAAAGAAGGAATTTTAAAAATAAAAAGAATAATTTCGTTTTGTGACAAAAAAAAACTGAGCCAAATTACAGTAATTTCATTCAGTAGGGACAGAAAGCACTCTAGTGCACTGCTCTTAAGATCTTAATTCGAATTTAAACAAACATAAACTTATTTTATAGCTATTTAGTGATTATGCAGGAATACTTTTTAATTTTTGTTCAAAAAATGTTTGGGTTAACATGTACGTCAGTCGCATATTACTGCAAACAAATATTCTGTTCAACTCAAAATGAATAGTATATATTATGCACGGGCTATTATATTAACAGCATTTATGACAGAAGAACAGAGCTGAAGACGTGTCAAACAATTGTAGGCAATATCATGCAATTTCCAAGAATTAAACACGTAACATGCCGTCCAAGTCACAAAAATTCTAATATCATTGTTAGTACTAAGGCCTTTGAGTTAAAACTAATGGCGAGCTCTCAAAAATAGTATTAGCAACTATGATATAAGACAATCTAAAAATACTTGAATGATACCTGAGCAAGAAGCTTTGGGTCTGGAAAGAGATTGACCATGCAGCCGGGCGGCATGGTCGAGGTGTCCCAGTGGGTCTGCATGTGCGGAACCTCTAGCATGTTACACAGCGAGTTGACGATGCCCGAAGACTCCGGGGCCGGGGGCCCCACGATGCCGCCCAGCCCTTCTTCTGTTAACTTGCATACTGTCCACAGACACAACACTTTAAACTAGGCATTCAAAAACAAGCTTCATTTAAATTTTAACATAATTACATTCAACAGATACCAGATTCACATTAGTAAACCATACATAATGAAAGACGAAGTCTTTAGTTGTACATTCAACTGCTGCATTGTGCATACTAACTTGGTAAAATTAAAGACAAAAGTCTCCATATAAAGAAAGATTTAATGTTCTGAACATCGCTTTTTGATGACATACTGATCTTCTACATGGAATGTTTCAGAACAGTTCTTCTCAAGTGGTAGACTTCGCAACCCCCAAGGGGGCAAATTAATCTTCTTTTTTTCCTTTTTATTTTCAAGTTAAAGTGTAACTGTACACCCACACAGTAAGTAACAGCATGAATAAGTCTTGTCTGATAAAGGTGCTAAATTTTTTTATTTATCAAAAAAAAGTCAGCACAAACGATGTTTTTATTGTTATTTTTTATTTTGAAGTGTTTTCTTTATACGTAGCATTTCCAACTTTGTGTTGCTGATAATTGTAAATTTATTTAAATTTATTGATTTATATAATATTATCTTGGAGCATCAAATTTTTAATTTGTTGGTCTAAGGGGTTTACATTTTTAGTACTTCCAAAGTCGGATTTAATTTATCCTGAATTAAAGCAAATTCATATACATTCAACTTTTTATCGAATAAAAAAATAATGAAATTATTCTTGTATGTCTGTCGTCATCAAGGTTACAATGTTGAGTCAAGTACATAACCAAGTACATCAACATATATAATTTAATAGACATATTATAGTTTCGTCGGAGAAGATGACGCGCAAAATGTTTCCTTCTTTTTCAGGTATGAATTTAGTCATACCAGTCTTGTTATTAATGTTGTTACACTAATTTAGTTAGTTTAATTAGTTCTGGACTTTATTGAAAATACAAACCTAATGAGCTTAGTGGGAAAAGGAGTAATAAGTAGAAACGAACAGTGACACTTAGAAGAGAGCTGTCAACTTACTAGAACAAATGGGGAACTCAGAGGGAAAAGCAATGCAAGTAGTTTGTGAACATAAACACTCTCAGAGTAAAGGTCTTAATAACTGAGAAGCGTCTTTGAAAAATACTGGCCATCTGTTAGCGAACTGACTGAGTGAAGCTGATAATCCAATAATAGTAGTCCTATATTTCTTTGAAGTCGGCTGTCAGACACGAGCATGCTAACTTCGGTAAATCTTCCTCTTCAAGTTGCTCAACTATTCATTTCAAAACAAACTAGTGTATTAAATTACAAGTAAATGTTGCCATGTTTACTCCTTACATTTTATTTTCAATGTGGTTATCAAGTGACTACAGAAAAGTCACTTTTGTTTTGCCGACTTTTATTGGTTTCATGTGCGAGGTTTGACATTTGTTATTATTCACATACATTTATATTATTTTGTTACCTTCATCATATGTAAAAAAAAATTTTTTCTCTTCGTGTGACGCTAAAAAACAGAAACTAGAACATAAAACAGAAAAAAATCCTTATATACTTTAGTTGCATTAAAAATATGGGAAATTAGGTTCAGCGGTAATTTCCACCACCGAGTTGAAAAACGTTTTGTTTTTTCATATATATATTATTTCAATGGGGAATAAAGTATAATTTCCTTGTAAAAAACGGGAAAAGAAATAGGTAGTTAATATGTTTTTAATGCTGCGAAGAATGTTTGTGTGATGTAGACGATTATTTATCTACGGCCGTCCAGATCATTTATCAGAAAGCACAACCTTTTGAATCTATCAGCTTAACAGATTCAAGCCATATTTTATATTTATTATCTATTGCATTACTTTGTTTAATATCGGTAATAAATTAATCAGAACTCTTTCAAATATAGCCATAGCTTTCCAGAAGAGTTTTGTGAACTTTCCTTTTTTTTTTTTGTAAAAGATAATTCTAGGCGGATTGCACTTTGTACAGATTAAAAGTCAACTAGAAAACAAACTGTCACATATATATATATATATATATATATATATATATATATATATATATATATATATATTGGTATAAATAGGCAGCAGATTTTCTTTCAAACAGGTATCATTAAAATTAACAGCAGTCTCGGCATTCACGATTTTTAGACTGAGAGATTCGATCCTACGAACTAACCTCCTGCTAACAGGGTTCAACTGGAAAAGGAGTTGGCCAAGTGACATGATAAATAAAATCGATGAGATAGTCAATGGTATTAATAGATTAAAAGGATTAGTAAAGGTTAATATAAAGAGAAAGTCAAAGGTCAATAAAGAACAAGAAACAAAGCGGTTAGAATAAAAGAGTTGAAAGGTCAACAGTATAACTGAACTAATAGGTAATAAATAGATTAAGAATATTAAAGTAAATGAAGGATAAAATATTATTAAAGGACAAGAAAATGTATTAAAATAAGAGAGTTGAATGAAAGTAAGAATTAATAGGGAAGGTATAGTTAGAAATAAAGAAAAGTACAATAAAGATAAGAATAAGAATATATATATATATTCTTATATATAAACGATTCTTATATATTCTTATATATAAACGAGGTTAGAGGAAAAACACGAAATCAAAATTTTGACAAAACGTTATTCTTATATCATTTTATATTTCATTAGAGGGTAAATGAAAATATAATAATCATAAAGCTGTATGTAAAATAATTAGTACCCTCCACGGAAAATGAAAGATAACAATGATAAATGTCAATTACAGCAAACCTGTTTATTTCATAAACAGATATTATGGCTTTATACAATAAAGAAATGACTTTACATTTACCCTTCCTATTAATGCATTCTGTCAATTTGTGAATTGAGAATAATTCTACTGGGCCTTGTTGCTACAATTAAAAGCTGTTTGATGTTTGCAACTATTAACGGGCCTGGCAAATGGAGTGCTTACTTCGTTTACTGATGTTGAAGCTGTCGTAGGGGGACACGTACTCGATGACGGGCACCAGAGTGGCGTCGGGGAGCAGAGACTTGTCCAAGTTGACGCTCTCCACGCTTAAGCGAAACGCCAGTTCTTGTTCCACGCTGTCGGAGGGGAAAAATCCCACTGAAACAGATAAAAATCCATCTTTGAAAAGCAAATTCGATAATCTGCTTTCAGTGTCCGTTCACTTTTTATCAGCAGGTCTTATTATCCTGCTGATTCTTAGCTTTAATAAATGTGCAATATGAAACTGAACCACTATTTGTTTTTATTTTAATACAAAATTAGTTTATTTCATTTACTATCATCCAAGCTTTTCTTTATTAAGTTAACAAAACACAAGTTTATTACTAAAAAAAAGAGGAAATAAAACTACTAATCCTAACAACACCACAGACAACAGTCAGCAATAGACAGAGATAAAGGCAACATTCGAGAGAAAGTGAAACTAAGTAACAACTAATTTTCCTAGCCGACATAAAACACTAACAAGAGAAACTTAAAGAATAATCTTTTGTCACCTTTAATTCCAAAAAAATTGTATTATATACAAAATTCGAAATAGGTATTTACAATTTAGTATTTATAACTCAAAAAGTAAAGTACCAACCTTTATGTTAGTGTTAAAATAGATTCAAATAAATTAAATACAAGGGAGTGTTTATGCGGCATGATTAATCAGACTAAACAAACTAAAAATAAAAGAGCGTAATTAAAATTGTTGAAAGAAAGGAATGTGGATTAATTGTACCTAAGACAGTGGAGTGCAGATCGATAGTTGCAAAACAAATAGACCTTTGATAGCAAACTACTAGCCGGACCATAAACTTGAGATTATCCAGAAATTCCACGCTATCTTTGCAATGACTCCTAATGGCGTCCTTCCTCCCCAACACTCGCTTTCTCCAGACTATTCTAAATCTTCCCCTATCTAAATCGACATATAACCGCCTCCTCACCAAATTCCGCTAACTCTTATGGTCAGTATAATATCAGCATTGGTTAGGTTATGCTTCCTGCTGACAGAGTAAACGAGTTGTTATATTACTTTGATAATAGATTTTTGCAAATTTTTAAATACATATAGTAAAACTGTTGTGGAACGTTTTAAACCATTGAAGACTTTACAAATTTGGTAAAAAAGTTAAACAAGTTGGGCAGATTTAATTGTAACTATTTATTTAGTTGTAAATAATGAAAAAATACTTAACAGAACAAAAAAGAAGTTACAACCTAATAATAGAATTGACTTAGTCAAAGTCAAAAGAGAAGATGAAAATACAAGGAAGAGTATGAATCATAGAACATTATTTAGAAAGAGCTGTTTCGAAAAGAATTTCACAGAAATGGGAATTGAAGATGTTCCACAAAAAGTAGTAGAGATTCGAAGACTTGCAAAAGATTTATCTACAGACACAAATGACTCATCACATTGTCAAAGATTCAAAAAAAAAAGTTCTTCCAAACAATTCGTGTTTGAAAATATTTTTTTTTGTCATAAGAAGGGAATGTTTTTTAATTTTGCATCACATTAAATCATGCATCAACATTATAATAATTGACAATAGTAGTTATAATGTTAAAAAATATAATAAACATAATTTACTAGTTTAATATTAACCTAAAAATTATTTTTATACACAGTGGAAAAACTTTAATTTTAAGGAACCTGTCTTTTGTCTTTAGCACTCTGTCCTTTCGCACTCTTATCTTAACTCGGTAGTGATAGCTGCTCCAAGATCTGCGCTTCTTTTCTAGCACAATAATAACAATGAAGCCCATATATTGTTCCTATCAACTCTTCTGAATTTTTTGCAATTTTAAAAAGTTACAATTTATCTAATGCAAGTAATTTATTTAGAGGTTCAATTGTTTTCTTGTTGTTGTATTCATTTCTTGAAATGAAGTAATGACAATAGAAAATGTAACCTGTGAAAGTATGAACACTATGAAAACGCAACAGTGTTCAAAAATTCATGATTTTGCAAACAATATGAATTGCAAGTTCTAATGATAAACACAGGGAATGGAAAAGAGACTTCCGTCGAAGTCGCTAGACACCAGTTTCTGGTTAAAAATCCTTAATGCCAATAACTTTAAGTATAAGACTTTCCTTGCTGGATCAACTTGGTTTTATTTGGTTGTTTCAAACTGGTGTTTTGGGCTGCTTAAACAGGTTTGGCCTGTTGATTCATTAATAACTTCATCATTTTATTACTAAAATTACGGTTGCCTAACTCCCGTCATCCTCTCTTTTGTACATAATTATATGAGTTTATGTATATGAACTTATAGTTTATTCATTATATGCAATATGTCTATGTGAAGTTTAAACTATTGAAAAGAGTTTTGAATACATTTGTAGACATCAGGAGTTAAAAAGTGTGTGCAGTTCAGAATAAAACTGTAGGCAGTAGAAGGCCAGCACCGACTCTGGTAAGCAATCTAAGAAATGCTATCTACCAAAACTCAAAAACAAACAGAAACCAAACAAATAATATTCAAAAGAATCGGTCCTAAAAACTTAATTAACTAATCACCGAATGATTTTCAAAGTTTAGTTTTACGGTTTTTAAATCTTGTTTTTCAATTGCTTGCTAGTATATCACTGGGTGGAACTTAGCATTTATGTGAGGAGAGTAGAGCGGTCGATCATGGAGTTTACGAAGGTTTTTATTATTCCAGTAGCAAAAATTTTGTTTATTACGGTTCCACTGATTTTAGTTGAATATGTCTCACCGTTACTTGGATAAACAGCTACAGCGAGAACCTGTTGGAGGGTCTGCACTTAGACCGCTGAGGCTTGTACATTATTAAGCATTGATGGTACAGATGCAACGACCGAGGTCGAAGAGGTACTGAATGCTCTCTGCAAGCTCTCATAGATGATTCTTCTGTTAACAATAAAGCACCCGAGTTCACCGATACAACTCATCATAGATACTGAAAACAGTAAGCCCAACCTACTGAATGATCCCTAGTCCTCTTTGGCCTCGCAATAGTCCGCGGTACCCTTCAAAATGTGGAACAACTATATACCCGACCATCTATTACCAGGGTCATTCTAATCTACAAGTCTAAATTTTACTTCCCTTGATTTCATTAGAATTTTTATCTGTAACAAGAAACTTATTATCTTGAAGAAGAGACGGCGTGTTCAACATTTTCTACTTTCATCATGATGATGTATTTATCATAATAACTATTAAAAGATTCCAGTGAAAGTAAAAGACTCCAGTAAGTCTACTTTTCGAAAGTATAAGTCAAATTATAATATATTTAAAGCCTTTCATTATTTAGATTGTTATAATTTAAATTTTTGCTTGGAGTTTAATTAATCAAATGCAATAAATCGAATTTTCATCCCGAATCAATAAAATGAGGAACATAATATTAGAACATATTATTAACCGCACCTTACCGTAGTATATACACCCCAAAATTGACTCATATACCTCAACGGAATCCCACATAATTATGTAAACAATGCAAACTGAAAATAAGTTCATGTAACAACGTCACATTTATTCAAGTTCTATTTTCAACTATAGAAAATCGGATGAAATCTGATCTGATTTGAACAGTTTTAATAAATTTTACTCTTAGTTTGATATTAATTTGACATCATTCTACATCAGAAGTTGAAATTTCAGTAAACTCTCTATCTCTATCGATACAATATATCTATATATTATGGTAAAAGTTTAGAACAATGACTATATGTCCTGTATAGGAATTTATCCTTTTTCTAACCTTCACATGATAAAATTTCTTGTGAGAGTTACGAACTCGGGTTGTGAAGCAAAACTATACATTCCCAATAAATACTCGTAGTTCTGAGCTCCAATGAGCCATTTACATTTTATTCCGTAGTCGTACACCTGGGTTCTTTCTAGTAAAAATATCATTTGCCAATGAACATATTTTTCATCAGATCTGATATTTCACTTCTTTCAGTTGAAGTGACTGTCACAAAGGCGAGTAATTTTGATTGAAAGTTCTCAGTAGTACTTCTGATTGTGGTTTGTACGTTGGTATACTGGCAATTCACTTCCATATTTCGACAACTGTCGTCATTAGGTTCTAGCATGTCCAAAATATCTTGATATTCATTAATTATATGCACAAATAAGGCCTGTGTACATTTATTGCTCCCTACGGGGTATTTAAGTTGTTTCGTATACAATCTTAGTGATTTATAGTCTAATATATGTACACTTTATAATAACATTTACAAAGAACTTTTTTAAATATCACTATTATACAGTTCTTTAGAAGAGTTTTCAATTAATAAATGCTATTTTATTTTAATATTTTTAAATAATCAAAAAAAAACTATATTAAAGTTAATATTATGAGCAAGTCTAGGAATTCAGTCCAATATTTATGATATGGTAAACCTATGATGACGTTTGATATCAAACATGCTTCTGTTACTAAACGAGTAACTATTTATGGAGTTACTTAACTAAGGCCAGTCCATTATGCACGTCTAACATGTTTCAATAAAAATAAATGGTTATTTAGACTTTCATCCACTAAACTTTGATATTCATATTTGAATTAGTTTAAGGTTGCTTAAGGTTACTTAAGTCTTGCTTGAAGAAATGATAAAATTAAAAATGATAATAATGATAAAATGATAAAAAATAAAATCACGACTCTTTTAGATTTGTGATGAACTGGCAATGAGCATAAAAACTCTGCTAATTAGTTAAAACTGTTTCCTTTTCTATATAATAATACAAGGATAATATACTTTCTATGTGAAAATTAATCGTTATGCAAAATATTTCTCTCTTTTAAGATATAGCAGAGTGATTTATTTTGAAAGCTGTTTAACAGTGTCTATTTCTCCCTGGACCAATTTATAAACTTGGAGATGTCACGTTCATATTTGTTACAGCAAATGGAGCTGAAAGCTTTTTCTTTTCAGAAATGTTTATATTCTTTGGAAAACTCTAGACTTTAAGATAGCTTTATAAATAATAAAATGCTACCATTAATCATTGGACCATTTTTTATAGTTTTGACACATAAAGGAGAATTTTTTTTCTAAAAGTTAACATGTAATTTATGTCTTTAAATATGGAAAAATAATTATTGAGCACACATCATTTAAATTAACTAACTTTTCTATTGTTCAAGTTTTGAGAATTTACGTGATATTATGCGAAATACATTCAAGTTCATCAATCTACTTAAATATATAGCTACAACGAGAAAAAACAAAACAAAGAAATGCAAACATATGAAAACATACTTAATAACACTTACATAATTGATCAGTTGAACTACAGTTTGGTGTCAGGAGGAGAGATTAAAAGAGAAGATGAATCGGAACAAATGGTCCAAGTGAAGCGTTCTGTGCAGAATTCTACAGAATATAAATACACATTTCTGCACAGAACCTTTAGTGCATTTCACCTTGAAGTTTTGTCATCTACATTTTATCTTTCAGTCTCCTCCTTACGATGGACCGTGATTTTAAATAAGATAAAAGTAAGCGTCTTGTTCTATTTTCAGTTCTTTGTTTTATTAAATAATATCTACGTTTATTTGAAAGGTTAGTCTTAATATGCATTTTACAAAAAACTAAAATCAAATAATAATCAGAAAACACATTAGAAACAAAACACTATTCTAATCTATTTTTGAAACGTACTTCGATATAAAGAGAAGACTAAAAGAAATGAAGAAATGGCTTAGATCTCTTTAGAGTAAGCATAACAAAAGCAAGTGCGGCTTTTGTATAGATACATACATATAAATGATCAAACCACAATAAGAAATGGGAAAACAAGACTAAGATCATTGATTGTTATTTCACGTGTTTATGTGAAATCTTTTTATACATACATATGTATCAAAGTATTTGAACTACTTATATACCATCTAATAGAATGGAGTCGAAATTATGAGGGTTCGGTCTGTTTTCCAGTTTCAAATCAAGCTATCTATGCTGACGATTCAATTCTAATTTTAATCTTTCATATTCCTACAAAAACAGAAGAAAATAAAAAAATAATATATCAACAGATAATCATGTAGCAAATCCACAGATAATTATATCGTGTTGAAAGATGTAATCATAAGTAAATTGTAAACAAGTATAATAATGTTGACAAGTTAGAATATTGAAAATGAAAAACTATTAAATTAACTTTTAAAAAGTAATGAATATGAATATGAAATAATGGTGTTTACACTTATGGAGCATTGTTCCATATTTGGAACCAATGCTCCAATTGTAAACACGACGTGTTTGGAATTCACTTATGACTGGTTATATCTTTCAACTTGATGTAATTATCTGTATATTTGTTACATAATTATTTGTTGATTTTTTAAAAGAAATTAACACATTGTTTAGTGAAGAATACCAATAGTGTAGTAATACTATTTTACTACGTTGCTGATGGTTAGCTGATGAAATCTCAGTGACTATTCACACGGAGTCACAGATTAATTATCCCAAGTTAAATGCATCACACTAACTTTAATGCCTGAATTATCCACAATCGGGAAGTTCAAGTAGTTTGAACAAACATAGGGTAAATAATATAAAATTATAGATTGAAGTAAATATAGTTAAGGAATGGGATTGATAATAAATCAGTTTGACAGCTACCACGCACACGATGTTCATGCCTTTAGAAAGCTTAAGAGACATTAGAAAGCTTATGGGAAATCATACTTTTAAAATGTTGATGTGAACAGTATAATATAAAAGGAGACTTACAAAAAATCGAAAGAAAAAGAAAGTAAGGAAGGAGATCTAATAGATGTGCTAAGTTTGCGTTCAGCAGGAAAGAAGATAGTAATGAAAAGCGATGAACCGATGCAAACCCGTTCATTATTTTGATGTATAGTAAAGGAATAAATGGACGACTGGAAATGAAACCTTCCTTCTCATTTGTTATGAACAATTTTGTAAAAGTAGGAACTATGATTGTTTCCAATGCAGGACCTTTGTTTGAAGGCTAAATAAATCACAAAGAGGAAGGATTTTAATTTAGGACATAATCATCCCGGATAATTAGGAGCTTACTAACAAAAGTACAAACATTCCACTAGATGTATGTTAATCATTATCACATAACTTAGTGTGATAAATTAAGTAAATCACACTTACCAAAGGTAGGGTTAATGCAGTTAACGTCGTTAACAAACACACGTAGAACCAAATTCTCCAGATTTTAAACATTACATGTTTTAACAAGTATTTTCAGTACAATTCATTATAAAGTCAACTTAATATACCTAATTAAATTTATAAAAATTTAATATATCACTTCTGTAATTAAGCACAGGAGTTGTATATTGGTCTTTTTTAATACATAACATTTCCCCTGGGTTGTTGCCTTAGTTTTAAGTGTTCTTATTGAATAAGAATATTGATGCAATCTTTCTTTCAAAGACACTTGTCTCTCTATAGTACCGTACGATACAATCTTACATTATAAATTCTACTACAGCATATATCAAATTGCTTTGTAAATTCCAGGGATTCTTTATTTTAAGTTAAAAAATAATTATATATATATATATATATATATATATATATAGGAGCTTCAGAAGAAGCACTTATTAGTCTTCTGGGCGGTAGATCGGCTCCTGGGCTTAACCTCAATCGTTGATTTTTTTTTTAAGTTGTTATCAGCTTTTAATTTTATTTTAGTTAAATGTTTTCTTTTTTAATTTTTATTTGGCTTTTATTTCTTTATCTTCCCTGTCTACCTTTCCTTCGAAAGTTGGCTACACTGTTTGAGTGCTTCAGTTCGAACGCCAAGTCAGTCGTTATCAGCCTTTGGAGTGATTCACTTCTTTTCCTGAAGACGAGGACATCGAAATATAGTAGTGAGTTCAGTGATTTCCTTTCTATGTGTTCTTTTTAAATTCTAGTTTATATATATATAATGGAAATTCACTATAGATATATCCTCGAATACAATTTAGGCATTGATTAAGAAACTTGGATTACTAAACATGCAGTTGGTCAATGTATTTAGCACCCAGAGTAAAACGGTATGTATATTTCATTTCGATGTTAATAAGATATAAGAAGAAAAAGTTTCGTACTTTTTTTCAGTTTCTGTGTAATAAAGAAATGTTGGCTTATCTGTTAGATGGGACTGCAGAGGATTTTCTAAAGCTGGTAGTGTTTCTTTTTTTGAATTGCCAACAGAGCATATCCACGAGAAGAGTTGGACAAAGCGCAAGTCGTAGTGTTGAAAGAAAGTCGTTTTAGCACACAAAGATTCTCCCTCCCACTGCTTTCTAAATCACAGCAATAATGCCTGACCGCCCACTGATATTAGGCTGCGGTGCGCCACGCTCATTTATTAAACTCCCTTCTTCTCACCTTCATTTGTCCTCAAATATCAAAAATATATTACTAATATTAACCTTTCTTTTAAACTACAGCAGTTAAATTAATTAAATATTATACTTGTGGAACTATAAATTACAATCACTGTTGTAGATCTGCAAAACATGCAATCATATGCTTACCGTGCAATCAACAGTGGGACTTCATTGGAATCGAAACTCGAAAGTCTAGTCATGCAGTTCTTTTCTTCTTTCTTTCGTAGGTGCTCTAATACTCAAAAGAATGTTGACTTGATGGAATATTATCATAATTGTTTTTTACAATGTATAATCAATAAAGTCAAACATCATCCAAAATTATCTTATTGTTAACGACTTTTATGTTTGGAGGCCGTAAGGACTACGGAAACCATGTATACTTAATATAAGTAGGGAATAATAATAATGAACAAAGTCTAATAACATATTCATGTTTTAGACTCCCGAGAAATAAATAAATCAGGTTTTCCTGATTCTATTTTCTTTAGAAGAAATAATTTAATTACTTCCACACCATATGAGAATTTCAATTTTAGATTTTGATATATAATCAGTTAATTACACTATAAGATAATTGGATTTCTTTCTTTTTAGTCATTCAACTTCTTACTTGTGGTTTATCATAAATGAAAGTAAAATTATTAATTATTCAACTATAATTTACAAATAATCTTTTACATAACAGTCAAGACCAAAAATAGAAAAACAATAAGCCTGGTGTCGTCCAAACTTTGAAACTGCAATCACCAGGTCACCATAATAACTCGTCTCTTTGAGGCAGCGATAGTACTTGTGAAAAGGAACAATATTTTCGTTCGTCCAGTTTTTCTTTCAGGTTATTGATAAAATTAAGAAAAGTTGGACACAATAGAAGGTGTGTTTTAGAATCTTTAAAAAACATGATAACAAAACATGAATGTCATTCTAACACTCATCAAATGTATGATATCCTTGTCAGATTATAGGTTACTAAGAGAATATCTACTCTTAGTAGGTTACTAATAGAATAACAAACATATGTTTACTATTTTATTTTTTTTTTCGTTTTAAGAGAAATATCAAACTTTAAACTGCAGAGAAAACAGGGAAGAATACCTTATTTTTAAATTGAAGGAGAACGTCTATTTAAGAAAGTCGTTGTTTGAGTAAAATCTTGGCAGTGCGTATGTCCGCTGGCGTCACGTCGAAGGACTTAACATTTTCCAAACATTTCAAACTACCCAAACACCCTTTCTTCTCCAATGCAAATGTATTTATTTCTCAGCATCTCTGTCGCATCAATGTGTAAAATATAAAAGGAAAGAACAGGATTAGAACAAAGAGTTCAGTTGTACCGTATAAAAGAAACAAACAAACTCTTCACCAAGTGTCCATTTTTTTTACATTAGTTTGGCTATATTAAAAACTCTACCTTAAAAGTTTCTGAGAAAGTTCGACATTACGAGTTACTTGAATTGACTTTAGAAATGTCTTCTAAATGGATATGACTATAATTATAACTGAAGTTCTGTTCTGACTTAAACATTAATAACTTGAGCTTTGCAACTTTAGCAAACATCTCTTCCTAGTGAAAAATACAGTACTAAGTTGATCATCCTAACATGTTAGGACTGTAGTGTCTTTAAGGGATTGCACGTAGTTTCGTGAATTTGCTATGTGGCAGAGGGTAACCGATGCCATTTGAAGGCACTTCAGATTTATCTCAGGCCAGTCGCTCATTTCAGAACCAGAACACTGTTTACCTAAACATACACTACCAGCAAAACACTAAACACTTTGTAAAAGTCACCGTATATTTTATATGGTTTAATGGTCTAATCGATAGAGGGAGAAACAGGTTACCAGATGACTACGAAAATGAACTCTGTTGAAGACGTACAAAGGCAGACTACTAATCAATCCCTGCAAAGAAAGGTAAACAATGGTCATAGCCGCATATTATGTAATCAAAAGTGAGTATTAATAAGGATTAAATAAATACCTTCTTCCTTTTTATTTCACTATTTTCCTGAAAATATTTGGAAAATCATCACAATGATTTAAGAAGTAGAAAACCTTTAAGGTATTTCTTAAGTGTGACAAACAAATTAAGTTTGTTACAAACACATCTGTAACGGAAATAAAGGTGTTATTTATTTCCCAGGAAGACATAAACTACAGAGAATGAGTGTGTTTAAGTGTAAAAATTCCGCATTTTATCACCGTTTGGAAGGGTACCTGTCATAGAAAAAGTATTGAGGAATGAGTGATATATCGTTGTAAGAATTCCTTTGATTTCAGAGACACCTGTATTTTTCTCGAATATTTTTCAACAAAATTGAGACTCTCAGAGTGTTTCTCTATTTATGTGAATCTGTAGTTCGTTTTGAAAGTTGTTTTCCATTTTAGATGCGCTTCTTCTTTCAAGTATACGTAACAGGATCTTAATCATAAACACGTAATATAAAAATCAAAATCTAACTTATTATGTACTGAGAAGGACTACCCGAAGGAAGGTCAGGAGACAGGAGACGCCACTGTTATCTACGTTCATTGATGATGTTTTGAGTAAAAAAAAGTTACTTTAAGGTTTTATATTAATAGTTTTAATCCCCTTAAGTACTTATGAGCAGAAACAAAGATGGCATTTCTTTAATACACTGATATTATCAAGAGATTGTATTGATGATATCTTGATAATATCAAGATAATTATTATAAATTATAGTAATTATTTTTAAAAACCACTGTAAAATGTCTTATACAAATAGGAAAATTAATAATTGGACGTATCAACTATCTTTGTGTCCTTCCATAAACTTTCTTCGCCTTTGATGTAGAATGTATTAACTTAATGAAGGTCTCTCTTACTTCATTTTGAAGCTTCTTGGATGCAATGCTCGACAGGACCAGCCAAAACTCTGCTAGGGACAGTCAAGACATATCTCTGTCATTTTCATATCGTTTCAACCTTCTTTTTCTATTTCACAATCTGTTCAGAGTAACACATTGTCAAATAGAAGGACAGGTGTCAGAACAAAGCAAACAAAAAATTAAAAAAAGTATATAAATTGATTTGTTGGCTGCTGTTCATTGAACATTAAAAAGTTTTCTTAATATAAGGAATACTACAAATGGTGAAAAGAGGGTAAACCATTCTATTTCCAAACCTGTAAGAGTCTCTTTTAAAATATTATTAAATTCTTGAAGGATTAACAAATTATCAATATATACATAAACGATATATATGATCAAATCACAATATGGTTTGATATATATCTTTCAACCGTTGATTGTTATTTGACGTGTTATGTGAAATCTTGTTAAAGATATATTTTTTTATAACTTAGATAATCTCAATCACACATGTCCATTTCCTCAAGACAACTAGATCACATAAAAATCTTAATTTTCCTGTTCAGAATTATAATTTTTAAAGCATTTTATTACTTTCTCATTTGAGAATTGCTGTATATAAACAAAAAATTCTTAAAGGCAAACTTTTTATTTCTTTAAATGGAAAAACCATTCTTCGAAACTCACACTCTTTATGAATTGATTAGAACTTTGTTGTTAAACTGGTAAACTTAAATATATTTACCAACTCTTCACAAGCGTACATTTAAATACCAAGAAAATTTTATTGACGATATTCAATTTTTCTCTAAATTTCTATATAATTCATACGGTTATTATTTTTTTATTATAATTTTTCTTTATAATTCAAGTTCAACTTTGTTTTTTTTCAATTATTTTCCATTTGAGTTTAATTTTTAATTTGATTTCAATATCTTGGTTCAATTTTTTTTGTTTTTATTAGAACTATAACTACCAACATTTAGATAGAATAGTTCCTTTAAGAAGCGCACTTGTATCATTGGGAAAGTGTTCACAGAGCTAAACCAACTGCCACTTTTCTAGAACAAATTTTTCACATTGAGTTTTATTTCTAAATCTGAAAACTTTAGACCTCATGAAGTACATTTGGAAATAATGAAATTCAATAATAATTAGGCTAGATTATAGCGGGAAATTTAAGAAAACAAAATTATTATTAATTCAAAAAATATCTGCAAGTATTAAACATTATGTCAAAAATTTGATAAAGGAACCAGGAATATAAATGTTATAAAAGTTATGTAAGGAGAAAGAAATTTGTATAAACTGAATTATTTTTATTTTTTTGTTAAGTTTAGAATGAAACTCTCCGTTTCCCACTAACTTGCTCATACTTATTTCTTCTCGCTTATTTCACATCTCCCCCTCCTCTCTCTAAGTCGCTTAAGGGTCTTAGCTGAAATCTTCTTGGAGCCTATAAACTTGCTTGAAGATTCCTTTTGTGAGCCAAAATATTAAATATCAAGTAATCCGAACAACTTGATTCAAGGATTTTACTACATATATTGAATCACTTAATATCCTATCTGTGTATTAATCAGTGCATAATAAGGAAACACTAAGTATGTAATTACATCTATTCATGAAAACATTTTGATTTATATTCAATATTACAGTGAGCTGGACTGATCAAGTGGTTGCAATATTCTAGATTCAATATTCTAGCTAGTATAATTATTCAGATATGCTAGTACTGAAAAATATTCAGAATGGGTAATGGGCCAAGACGCCTCTTTGAACAATAACATTATTCTAAATGGTACTGAAACTTTGAAGGTGTCACTGAAAGAGTTTATGAAATCGAAAAGATCATAAACTACTTTAGCTACTTTCTATTACGTGTACAAAAGAAAGAAATACCTGACATAGCTAAAGTGATTACAGAGAAGGTTTCATTTCAATTTAAGGTTTGTCATGGCACCGACCCTTTCAGCATGCGTGTGTCCCGGCCATTCTCGCCCACAATCAGCATACCTTCCATTAGGGAACACATTTTATTTCTAAAAGCCGTATGCTTCGTCCAATGATATCTAATCCAATGCGGTAGAAGGCACATATGTCCTGGTTGTAAATATTCTTCATTGCCCGTAAAACCAAAACATTTTCCTTAAACCAACATTACAAAGCATGAAACGTAGGATCTTACAATTCCTTCAGAAATCCCTGAAAAAACCTTTCCTATTGAAATAAATAGGTATTCTTATTTAAAAGCTTAATTAATTAAAACTTAATTAATTTATATTTCCAAGTGGCTAATTATGAGATTATTTATGAATATTTTGTATTTTTTCAGTATTGTAACGTTTAAGCAGAATATTAAACTTAAACTGAAAAGAACAATATATGTATGTACAAAATAATCATATAATAAAAATGGTTTATATACCTTTTGTATTTTTGTCTTTACATTACCAAGCCGTTTTATTGTATCAAGTTACGATACATACGTCTTTTGGGAGTGATGAGATTTGTAATGAACAAATTCATGTTGAAAAACTGAAGGGTGAAGTAAAACTGATGGAATACGTAGAGGAAAGAGAGAGGTGGGAGGGAGAGGGAGAAAATGTAAATTTATTGTTGATGGTTTTTTATAAACAAAAGAAAACCTAGTACATTGCTGAAACTCACTAGTGGTCATGTATCCGATATCTCGCTAGCTGTTATGGATGTTCACGCCGATCAGAATAGAGTGCTTTGAAGGCACCCTGATATGTGGCCTCCAGTGAATGGTAGGCACTACCGTCTTTCATTCCGAACAGCGCATCCATCCCTAGTCAGACGATTGACATTCATACATTAAACAGTCGTAAACTTAAGCCCTGTTTGAATCCTCCTGATGTCAAGAGATAGCGCATAGGTGTTCAGTTGATTCTGAAGAAGTCGAAGACAGGTTAGTATCATTCAACAAACGCCTAACTTTTATTTCTTCCCATTCTGAATTCAATTCACATATCATGTTGAGTTTGACTAAGAAATAAATCTTGACTCCTGAAGTATAATAACAATATCTTACCTCTCTTAATCATCTTAAGACCTTAAGTATATTAATTTATACTAAATATATTAACACAGGAAACACTAAATAACGATTCTATTTAGGACTAAATATATATAAAATAGTTGAACTTGAAATCTTCATTAAAAAGCAAAGTAGCGTTGAGAAGTATTATATGAAAAATTTTTTGTAAAGAATACCTGCCACCACTGTGAGTCTAATACGGACACTAAAACACAGTAAGTGTATGTATGTAACTTTTTAGGTACAACTTTTTAAATGTAATGAAACAGGTATACAATTACATTTTCTAGTTGCAGATATATAAACTGTGATCATCAATGAAACATACAAAGACTCAAATAGAATTAAAAATCCTGTTCACATTAAATCTGAATAACTAATGGTGGTAAACAGGTTAAAGATACATTAGGATTGTTCTTAACTGTCCACTTGTGAATGTTATTCCCACTACAGTTTTCACAATCGCAGGACAGTAGTGATGTAAACGCTAGCCTCCTGTCTGTCATACATTCGTTTTCCGACTTCAAAATTCTCGGAAATGGACTTGATCCTTCGGTAACTAGAGTGTGAATCTAACGACTCATTGTCTTTGAAATAAATATCTCTGTGTAATTAAACGATGAGTAATTTCATTTGAAAACTAATGTAATTAAAATGTTTAATTAAATACTGAATAATAAATTAAAATGGGCAGCTTAAAGAAATTTACGTCTACACTTACAAGTCTATGAAAAAGCGTGTTCCAAGTACTTAGGGTTTAGATTACACCTAAAATACAATCGCAATAAACTACAGTGACTTACATGAGCACAGCAATGTCTACCACCTACATTAAACTGCCTGCCTGTTTACCGAGTAGGTGAGGGAGAAAGTCGTTCTGTGAGTGTAGAAGAATGATAGCATAGGTGTAAGGGATGAGGAAGGAATGTGGATCTAAGGAGCCATGCATGTTTACAATTACAGAACTAGACACTAAGTAAGTTAAGCAAGTAAACGTAGTGAGGAGATAAGTCTACCTCCAAGTGTTCATGTGAATAGAAAACGAAACTTGGAGAACTCTCTTCTTGTTCCTTCAAACTACATCGTATTTATATCATTGTTAATCTATATTTACTGTATTCATTTCAACTAATATGCTCCATTTTAAATTCAATTTTAGATCCTAAAGAATCCTGAAGAAGAACACTATGTTTTATAAACATACTATTATTTCACATATGTTCATACTCGTATATAGACTCCAGTTCATTTCATTTTCTAATTATGAAAAAGACAACACAATAGTTGACTCAAAAACTAATGAGAATAGTAAATTACATTGGAAAATCTAATTTATTCTTTAATCCAATAAAGGGCCCCGGTTAACCCAGTAGCAATGTGCTGGCCTCTGGACTGGTAGATCCAGGGTTCAATACCCACTCAGGCCCTCGATCTATTCACTTAGGAGATGAATAAATCTCTGCACTAATGTCTCTCGAATAGGAAGTTAAGGCGTCGGTCCCGAGCCTATACGATGTCAGGTACTCTTTAAAGGTCCCTACTCTGAGTACACTTGAGTTAGTCAACATTTAGGACACTCAATGTAGTAGAAAAGTAATAGATGTAATAGAATAGATAGTCCAATGTTCACCCTACCTGTGTTGCTTGTGGACTGCCACTGCAACCTAACCTAATCTTATACTAATTATGTGCTGCATAATTATACTAATAATACTAAAATTCATTGATAGCACTTGGAGCAAACTTCCAAGGAAACATTGAAATCCAAATGGCTGAAGTTGAAAACCAGTCTCTGTGCCAGATCTTTTTTCTCCCTTCCCTGATTTGATCATCTCGTTTTCCAGCACCCTCATTATACACAATACCCATATCATGGTCTTTAGAATGACCTTTGACATCAAAACACTATTTGTCATATATTCTTTATAGAGAGCATTTGGATCTTGGAATGTTACACCTACAGCCTTTCAGTGGGTTTGAAACTAGGGAAATAAATCAAATCATAGAAAAAAGTAGAGAATCTTGACAACCACCGACATCAAGCAAAACAACGTGTTGTAATCCTCTAGATTTTATAAAAATGATATAGTACAAACTTCAAATGCGACCCCAAAAAGATTACGTCTGGCTATTCAAAGCGTCTGGTGAACAAACGTGCCTGTATCGCAAAATATAAATATTTCTTTCTTTCTTCTTACGTTAATTTTAGTTTAAAAGTTATTTATTTACATCACTTCCAATTTACGATTTATTTATTTATTTCTCACATTCTATTTACAAATGCTTTATATTTTTATATTAGCCTTTATCTCTTTATCTCTTAATATTTAGATTTCACTTGTTATTGTTATTAGTGTCTCAGCTCTCAGTTTTAATTTATTTTCTCTGAATAGATATATTTCCTTCTAGTTATAATAAACATTATTATTTTCTTTAGTACTTATTGAAATGAGCACAATATATTTAACATTGGAAGTCTATTTTTTTTAACTACTTGTTTCTTTTTGAACACCACCAACTGAGTTTGGGTTTTTGACTCTGACGAGGACCGTTTGTTACGGTTGAAAGATCTTAGTCCTGTTTTCCCATTTCTTATTGTAGTTTGATCATTGATTGTTATTTCACGTGTTTACGTGAAATCTTTTTATACATATATATATTGGTGTATACTGGCAGCAAGTCTTCTTTTAAACAAGTGTTGTTAAAAAGCACAGCGGCTTCAGCATTAATAATCTTCTTAGAAAGATGTTATATTTGCCTTATTATTTTCTTGTAATTCACTGGTAGCTCAAAAATTAATCTACCTGATTCATAACAAGAATAGGAAAACAATCTTGAAGAAAACTAATGAAACAAACTATATTTGACACTACACAAACTGAATTAAAAAACTAAAGGGAAACAAGCTTTCGGCCACATTGGCCATCATTAGGTAAACAGTAAACAATAAAACGAAACAATTAAAACATAAACCAAAAATTAACAACAAAATAAATTAGTGCAGTTCAAATAGTGGAAGCGTTTAACTGACAAAGCAGCGCTACATGCGCGCACCCACGCGTTAGACAGTTGAATCACCCCAGCACTTCTCGCCTCCGACAGGTCACAACATGGGAGAGTTCCGAAAAAATTTTATTTTAGGTTCGAAGGTCCTAGAACTCGGGATGACGAACATGTTACTGATTTGAGAGTTCAGCGCGGGGCACAAATCTTTGATTAATAAAGCCTCTAGTATTTGTAGCCTGCCTCGATCACAGTTTCCAGCCAAAACTGATGTTCCCTCTACTAGCATATTTCTAGTAACGGCACCTCCGTGTTCTTTCTTAACATGATCTTTAGGGGCTCCTAATATATATATATCAGATAAACGAAAGTCGATCCAGCAGGACAAATTGCACTTAAAATAAACTGTGACACATATATAGAAACATAACAAAGACTCACTTTTCAATATTTGGATCGTTATGACGGTCGAAATATTAAAAAGTGAGTCTTTGTTATGTGTTACAGTTTAAGTGATATATATATATATATATATATATATATGTATGTATATAATCATTTAATAAACGGAAATACGATCCAAACTGGACACAATACGAGATCAAAATTCAAGAAGAGTAGGGATAGATTACCTACAAAAGAGTAACGGTTACTTATACAAACACACTTACAGTCCCTAATTTTTGGTTGAACCATCATCAGGAGAGTAGAGATAGGGACACCAAGCGCCCTTGCGAAGCGACGGTTGGAGACCACGCGGTCTCCAGAAATGAGTTTCTGTTTCATTTCTGTGTGTTCTTTTTGTGAATTTAGTTTATTTAGTTCGTGGAACCGTTTCATTTATTTGGTATATATATATATACGAGTTCAAAATTCAAGAAGAGTAACACACAGAGTAAGGAAACGCAACGGCTAGTAACGTATATTTCAAACCACAATAAGAAATTGGGAAAAAAAGACTAAGATCTTTCAACCGTAGCAAGCGGTCTTCGTCAGAGTCAAAAACCCAACTGAAACACAAGATTCAGGAACATCATAGTGAGGGACTGAGAAGAGTGGGAGGGAAGAGGTATTTAGAAGGGTGTAAAGTGCAGGAAAGGACAATGGTCCAGGGAGGGATGTTTGATTAAACAAAAGAGAACAGTAAAAAAAGTAAAAAACTATCGGCTAGCTTTCAACCCTCTTAGATGAAGCTATTGCCCTCGTTAGTACTGAGTCAAGTTTGAACAAACCGTTACTAATGTTTATAATATTTGATCTATCAAATTTAATCAGAGAGGATTCCATAATATTTCTTAACAACACCAATTTTTCATAGGTAATTATTTTAGCCCCGGTCTAATCAATATGATGATTTTCATTATTTATATGCATGAATAGGGTGCTACTTTTATCCTGCCTACTTACGTGGTATTGGGTTATTTTACACGAGTCTTTAAAGATTTACCAGTTTGACCAATATAAATCTTATGGCAATTTTTGCACTGGATTTTATATATACCACCGTACTCCAGTTCCTTGAGAGAGTTTTTTTATTAAGATATTGCATACGTTATTACGATTAGAAAACACTATATTAAAATCAAGTTTACGCGCAAGTCTAGGGAGAGGGTCCAATGACTTATGATACGGTGAAACTATGGAATCGTAGCCATGCGTATGGAATGATGATAGCATACCGACCTAGGTGTGTACCTTCTGGGAACAGTCACGATAATCTATTACAACTTACTCATAGTCTCAAATATTTTATAATTTAAACACATTTTATGTTGTATTTATATTTAATTTTATAAATATGTCATACTTAAGTTATTATTATTGATCTCTAAAATTAAAAGTAGTTATGTAGCTAAATAAATGGGGCAAGTATGAATTTAAAGCTGATAACCTGGGAGTGGAATTTAAAATTATCTGAAGGACACAAACGTCTTTTATTGATTCATTTCTTTTTGCCTTTTTACAGAACAGAGATTGCAAAATTAAATTGTTCAAGAGGAAGAGAGTCAGACGAAAACGGCGATGGTATCGAATGAAGAGAAAGGCCCTAGTTAGGGTAATTCAGTTAGGGCGCCGCCGGGTTAGGGTTGGCTGAATGTCAGCATTGCGACACTCTCTTCCTAAAAGCAAACCTCCAAGGTCCATTTGGATTACTAACTTGGAATTCAAAATCAACTCTTTTCTTACAAAAGGAAGTTAGCCTTCAATGAGAGACTTGAATTGATGGAGAGATATCGTCAATTGAGAAAGTTTTACGAAAACAATACTGAGTTTTGAGGCTTGTTATTAACTTCAACTGAATGGAGTGCTTTAAAAGAGTAACAACGTATAAGGAACACTTCAACAAATGTATTTATTTACTCTAAACAACCATTTTGGTTTCTATAAACCGCACTAGGAAGGTTTCGTTCTCAACATTCAAACTAAAGTTCAACAACACATATCACGCCAAATAGCGACCTTCTAACATACACTCATTTCAAACTTATTAAAGTAAAGTTGCTAATTTTTTGTTCTTAATCTCAAAGACAAAAAAACACATTTTATGAGGACAATTACGCTTAATACAAAACTTGAAACATAAAATAAACATATTAGACCAATCCACAATAACCTCTGTATACTGTTATTCTTCTGGTCGTGAAACTATATAATTATAAATATTATAAAGTGGTACATTTCTAGTGGGGTTGAAATAAAATAAAAACTAATTATTACTAAATTTTTACACTGTCTTTCTAAAAGGTAAAATAAAGTTCAAATTGACGAATCAGGAGAGGTCTGAAGGATAACGCTCTTCCAACCAGAGAGGTTGGTTCTTCCTAGCTACACTCTCTTTTATGCTAAGCCACCATGACTAAATCTTTGTCATATTCATCACCTTTGGTCCTGTGAGTATCCGAGTTTTCATTTATTTACTATTTTTGACGTTATAAAATATCAAGTTACCTTTTATTATATTTAACATTAAAATATAAACCATACAATGGCATTCTACAATAAGACTAAAATCTTTTAAACAATTTCACGCTTCAAGTGAAAAGAGAATTTCAGTAACGAGATCTGTTTTGTGATCCAAAGATCCTAGCCTCATTTAATAATTTCGAACTTTGATTTATAATTCAAGTTTTAACTGTGTTTTTTTTGAGTTTTGTGTATAGCAGAGCATCTTCTATTTACATTAAAGTCTAGCTAAGAAAAAATAAGAAAATGATATGGTGTAAGCTAAGAATCGAAAATCATCTCCTTGTAATGGTCAGACAATAGATATACAGATATACATACATAGACAAAAAAACATATAATTCTTTTCCCCTCAATAATTAATAAAAAGTAACTATGTTTATCAAACATGTTTTCTATTTATTTATATACTATACTTATACTATACTTATAGTATTGAGGAAGTGCTGTCACTAACAGAAGACTCTTCTAGTGTAGAGTATTATTTAAGGACATTAATAACATCTAATTTTGTCCTTGTACCTGTTCATTCCAGCAGCTTTAAAGCATCATAATAGTCGTTTTTCAAGTTTGTTAAATCAATATTCACTAATGTTTAATCTAGCGTGATATGATAACACAGTAAAATAAACCATATAATTAATAAAAGTTGCAATATATTTGGTAGATGTCTGATTTGTTTGGGGATTAACTTGAATGTATCGGATGTCAGTGCTGGAAACCAGGCAAAAAAGTGCCGTTACCGGTGCACCTACAATGAGAACACAACCCAGTCTGACACACGACACCCAGTACTCATCCCATCATTAGGTGACAGTGATAAAATTTACTATCAATAGTGTAACTATTATTTCAAACAAAAATGAATATAGAAAATATATAACCTATTGAGTAATTTTACTTGTTTCATCTCCTCTTACCAGTTGTAAAAAAGGGAAAATGGTGGAAATACACAGAATTGGATTATGGCAATTTTTGAGTCCAAGGTAGTTAAGAAGTTTCCTATGATTATTAACTTAAGTTAAATTAAATCTATGATCCTAATAAAAAATAATTTGGTTATAATGAATAAATCAATAGGTTAAAATCAAGTCAAAGAAGGACCATTGACTTTTTGATTGCCCAAAAGATGAGAAAGAGAGGCAAATCATATTTAAAAAATCTGGAGTGGCTTATATTCAAATTTTACTATAAGCAAATTCGTTGATAATCTATTGAATTATGGATACCGTGTTGATATTATATTAAACTGCCTGATGCTATAAAAACTGAAAAAATAACTTGCTTTAATAGATTGCTGCTGTTTTTTTCGGATTTGTTTACATTGATAAACATTTTTAATACCTCTAAAGATACTATTCATAACGATCTGTAAATTTATTGTATAAGCCACGAAATCTGATCCCGACACCGCAAATGTCATGAATCATCACCCAGAAATCTCAATCGTTTTATTCAGTAGTTATCATCCCACCAGTTTCCTACCAACCCTATTGGTAGGAAGGCAAAGAGATGTTTCTCCGAAATCTGCTGAACATTGCAACTGACAAGTCCAATTACAAGTGACCAAAACAATTTATATGGAGAACTACCTGTGGGTGGTTTGTTGACTCTCTTATTATTTGGATTTTACAAGAATCATTATTGCTTGTTACCCCTCTAATAGTTGTTCAAATGTTATAATGAAAAAATAAAAAAGGATTTAATAAAACAGATTAGATGACAGTTTAAAGATGTCTATCCGTCCGTGTATCATCTGCAAAATAGTAAAATTCTTTTGAAAAGTGCTATTTACGGTTATCATTTCTTTACTATGAGTCATACGGATTGATAAGTACAAGGAAAAGCCAATATATCTCTAAAAAGGAAAACTCACCTCGGATAATGGACAAACTGCAGTACTTGTTAAATTTTATCTCTATGGTTTAGAAAAATTTTATAAAAATTGACTCAAGAACAATTGCTGTATAAATGTGTATAACTGAATGTGAAAATATTTTAATGTCTAAAATATAATGTGCAAGATGATTTAATTTTTTAAAATATAAATGGAAAAGTCATAAATCCTATATTTTATTACTATTTTTCTCAGTGTAATGGATTGTTTTCGAACAAATGTGTCCTAATTAATCTACATGTTACTATGATTCTGTTAATGTTATGTAACTACATGCTACATTACTTAAAAAATCTTAGTGGTACACATATAGTTCTTTGTGTGTTACTTCACATTTTTTGGATAACATGAAGAATGAGAAAAGTAGTTTTCGTTCTTTATAACAAAAATGCTACTAACTTTAACCCATTTCTCGGGTGATTCAATAAACTTGAAACTTTTTATAAGGTATTGTCTTACTAAGAATATTTAATGAGGTTACAGTATTGAAGACCATTACACTCAAAATGACGACTATTAGGTTATATCTGTTGTAACGAGTTTTAGTAAATAAGCATCTATCTACACAAGAGACAACGTAACTATCAAAAGGACAAACCAACAGTCTAAGTTTTATTTGCTTATAATTACCAATAGTGAAAAAGTACCTCCACATTATAGGAATTCTTAGAACCACTTCAACCTTGTTCTCAAAACTCCCTTTAAATGTTTGTTTTTGTGTCCATAAATGTTTCTCAATAATAAAACAATATAAATTCAGTATTAAGTGCAGTGAAATTACAATAAATTTGCACATTATATTAGCGTTAAATATTTGTCTTTAATTAAACGATAGTAAGTTGGCAACAGTGCGAAGGACTTCAATTAACTCGATAAACTAGTCAATATTGGCTAATTGGGTTATTGGAGTGGAGCCTTAATAAGGCTACTTCAACTGCCAGACGCAATGGCTGCCCATGCCTATACAATATTAATCTCATTCTCAAACCCAAATCTCCAATTTGTCTAACGTCCATTAATTTTCATTTCTCAATTTAGTTCTTCAATCGAGGAAGATTGTCAGTTTAGTGTTTCAGTTATTCATTAATATCTTTTTTCCAATCCTGATTAAATATCATGCAAAATATTTTGCAGTATTTACAGCAAAGAAATATAGAATACATAAAAATATAATATACATAAAACAGTAATATAACACTAATAAAGTAACAACGATTAAGTTATCATATTCACACTAATAAACAGAATGGAAAACATCAGTTTATACCAGTTATTTTGTATTTGTTATTGCTCTTATTAATGATAATAATTAACCAATATTCAATAGTAATTAAAGGACACAGCTTTGTGACTCTCCGTTCTTATAAAACTTTAAATTACATTACTAATAATGCGACTATCGATGATTTATTTTGGATTCCTAAATCCCGAGACATAAACAGAATTGAGATCAGATATAGCGCATTTGACAGTGGACAGTAATACAGACCGTATCTACGAACTGAGAAAGAATAGTTTTTATCATGAGCATGGTGGAGAACAAAATAATGAAACATTCAAATTACTTTCCATGTTTCTTGTCAAGACACATAAGAATATATTCTTATATTACAGCGTGTAAAGAGCCATGAGGAGAATAAGAAACAAAAATCTAGTTCTAATTAAAGTTGAAATAAATTAATACTGAATATATTGAAAATACGAGGTAGATCGTACAATAAACTTTTTGGTATAATTATAGTGAAGACGATTACTTTACTGTGAAGTACCCTACCATGAACAACATTAGTTTCAAGTTTTTGATAGGTATTTTTTAAAAAATTTTTTACGATAATTTTTTTGCCTTCACAAAATCCATTTTCAATATTTTCTTGATAGTGATAATTTCTTGGTATATGTGGGAAGATATTGTGAAAAAAAGTTTGTGAACACATTACCAAAAGAGTTGATCTAATATAATGAGATTTGACATATATACGGTCAATTAGTTAAAAGAATAACTTTGTCAGAGCAAAGGAAATATGTTGTGGGGACCGCTACTAGCAGCAGTGAAGAGATCAGAACGTTGTAGATCGTTATAGGAGTCTATCCACCACCTATAACGATGTGGAAGCCTATTTCTCTTTGTGTGCCCCAAACTTTCATTGGACTATTACTCTCTTTTCCTCTGTATTTAGACAGATTATTGTGCCATTATTTTCTACTGGTAACAATCAACAGCTGCGATATACAGTATCATTTAAATATCATCTCACCAACCAAATGTGGAAGTTCAAATAGTAACAAAAATTTAACACTCATTGTAAATATCAAGAAATCATATAATAATGCAAAATGTTCAACAAAAAAAATGGAAAACATAGCGGAAGAACAAAAAAAAACCTGTGAAACTAAATAAGTTCATGGCAGGCATTATGAAAAAAATTATCGACGAAAAATAGATTATGATATTGAACCACCTGTAAAACTTTAAAACAATTCTTCATATCTGGTTTGACTATTAAAAAGGTGTGAATTTATTTTTTAAGAAATCTGCAGTTTAATGCCCCTGTTTACCACTGCCTTTAATACTGGTCTTTCTGAGTTACATCCAAAATTTTAGGAAGTAAAAGAGTAAATATCCTATGCCCCTGATAGACGTCCATCTGAATTGTAGGTGCTTTACCTCACGATCAAGCAGGACAACTTAATACCTAGTGACTAGTGACTCAACTCAAGGACAACTCAACACATGGTAACTTACCTCTATGACTACTGTTCTACCGAGAGCCATTTCAAACACATTCACAATCTACCAAATTCTTTGTGATTGAAGTTCCTAACAGTACACAAAAGATATTTGTTGACAGACATAAACAGAATACCTGACACTAAGAATACACTTTACCTAGTTCTTTGACTTTGACGTCGACAGTCGTCTCCACAATTCATGCCACCACTGTTAGTCTGGCAACCTCAAACACCACAAACTTATGTCAGACACAATATCCATTTTCTAACTAAATACTTCTCAACTGAAAGTAACAGCAAGAAGGGGAGCGGGGAAGGAAAGTAATATGGGCATCCGATGCAGACAACACTGAAGACGGAAGATTCTGGAAGGCTCGCTATTTCCTCAACCTATCATCATGTGTAACAACATACAAGTTTCCACCTGACTTTCTACATTCCATATTTCTGAATCCCCATTAGATAAATGTACTCTTTTGTTTTTGTTGTCACAAATTATTGTTGCATTCTATCATAGTTATATACGTATTTATTATAGAAAAGTAAATATAGGCACACTTTTTCTTATTTTGGCCTTCTACATATCATCTAGGATTACAAATTTTTATTTGATAGTCTGAAAGCATACCAATAGTCAGTATGATACCAACACGACCACTCATGAACAAAAAGTTATCATATGTGGCTACACGTGACATTTGACTACTATCGTATAAAATAACTTCAACAAATCAGTCGAGAAATTCCTCCACGAATTCTGGTAGAGAAATTATTTAACCTCATATGCCAAGTAATGGTTATAACGAGGGATTCTTAAATTTTTTATATATTATAGGATAAGTCATAGACTCATTCAAAGAGTTTCCATACATTGTAACAAAATATAACATATCTTGTAACATTATCAGTATAATGTCAGCTATATTTATTATTTATTCGGTTTATAATAAGTTTACATAAAGTAAAGGAGATTACACTTGCTTTTGTTGCGTGTTACTAGATTAGAAATAGTTATTCAAACTACGTTTAATGAGGCCATATCAGTGTACATTATGGACTTGAGGTAAGCAAGTGTTAATAGTCCCATCATAACATACAGAGATATAACATCATTACTGCCATATTCTAACAATCAAAAATATTTATTTTGCCAACATATCTTTATGAATAAGAAAAGGAAAATCTAAATAGATTTTGGGCATATATGCAAAAACAACTTCCAATGGTAACACATTAACACCTTACATCTGAAAAATGTACATTCAATATAATCCAAACTTAATCTCGCCATAAGACCATAGAACTCTGAAGATATTTGACCTATAAGGTGGCCGGTAGTGTTAAAGATCTTTATTTACGTTCTCTGGTGCAGTGGAGAGAGGCAGCAGTAGTGCTGGTGGCCACAATTTAACATAATCTACAAGACAGTTTAGTAATTTTAGAAGCGAGAGTTTTCTTGAGGACGACACACTTACTAAGCGAGGAAGGCTAAAGGTGAGGATAGGGTTCAGCCCAGAATAGACAACTAGTAGTGCTGGAGCGCACAATATAACATTGTGACTAAAGAGTATATGGAGTTATCTTAGGAGAAGAGGTTTCTTGGGGAAGACAACGACTTACCGAGGGGAATGAGGCTAGAGGCGACGACAAGCCGCAGGCCAGTCAAGGCGACGAGCAGTGCCGGAGCTGCGTGCATGGTCCACCGCGATCACAAAGCCGCAGAGCTGGCCACCTGCCACCGCGTCTCGGCCACAATGGCTCAGACACTGCGCTCCCCCCGCCCCGTCAACAACCGTCAACTGTCGTTGACCGCCCCTCCCAACCTCATATCAATTACAAAAATAGATTCCTTATTTTTAAAACACCTTTTCTCTAAACAGCAAACTTTTCCTTTAATCTTAATTCTCGAGTAAGATTGTTGTCAAGCATCTTTAATCAAAAGTTGACCTGAAGTCCAGCAAAGTGATAACTGTCATTATAACTATGTTGAAATTCAAAATTTTCCTATATCGTAAGATAAGAAGATTAGTTTAATTAATAAATAAAAGATCTAATGACCTTTTAATTATGAATAATTAATAATAATATAATTTAATGAATAAATTACATTAAAAATTTTTACTGGTGGTATTCAGTGTAGGGAACGAGAATGACTTTTCCATCACTCAAAACTGTTATACATGTTAGTTTAACTGACTTTTTACAGCGTAATCACAATTGCTTTTTAGGATTATCAAGTTATTTTATTTTGTATTTATGTATGAAAATTTCATAATTAACAAGTAAAATAAAAATGTTTAAATCACAGTAAAAAATCACTGTGGTACGAAGATTAGTTGCATGGTTGAAAGATTTTAGTACCATTTTTTAATTTTTTGTTGCAATAGACTGTGGTGTATAATAACCTAAACCAATCTTTTGACATACGCTCACACTTGGTAATAACCTGAACCTTTAATTTATTTTATCTTTTTTAAAACTGATATTTATTTATTTTATTTCATAATTTTCTTAATTAATTTCCAATTTGTAATTTAATTTTTTATTTCATTATTATTTTATATTTTCTTGTTGTTTACTCCTTTTTTACCTTGTTTTTAGCTTTTCTCAAACAAAAAATTGTATTCTGTGTATCTCTTCTAAAATATTGAAATATTTGCAATCAATAGTGCTACTATCTTTTTTGCATTCTTCTATAGTCAGCCAGTTTCAGCACCAATAAGTTCCGAGTGTATGTGACGAGTATGAATGGTCAACTAGCTTCAATTACTCAGTGACCCAAGCGGCCGAGTCATCTACCTCCATTGACTGGATGAGATTTCAATCTCTCTCCTGTAGGTGTTCATAGAGATTCTTCAGTCAGATTCTAAGCATAAAGTCTTCTTTAAAGCAACATACAATATTGCATTGTTGTCTGAGAAGTGTTGGACATTTGAGCAGAATGTGATTATTTGTCAGAATTTATCTGTACATATAAGAAAACTAATAAAACGGTTAGTAAAGACTGAATATTTAAGGACCTAGTACTTTTACTCAAGTAATTTTTAGCACTAACTCAATGAACTTCCGTATTGGAAACGAGTCCGGACAGTTTATGTGAGAGATGTAAAATCCTCTGTACACCATCCTTAGAAGAGGACAAGATCATTATCGATAGGCGATATTAACTCGAGAGAGGGGAATTTACAATGTTCATAGGGGAATCATTAAGCAAGTGATGATGCATGACTAGAACAATATGAGTGCCATATGACCATGGTCCCTCTCTAGAGAGCACTGAAAAGTGCTTTATATACATTGCAAAGGTGGGTGATTTGAAAAAAATTAAGGTAATAAATTTTTCAAAAAGGCTGGATTAACTTTAAGAGAAAATGCTAGCGCGTTACGAACTTATAATTTATACATTTCAAACAAATTTAATTAATTTTTTAGATATTAAAATTCTGTTAATTACTGATTGAATGAGTTATGATAATTAAAAAAACATATATTAAAATAACGATTTTAATTAATTAATTTTTGTTTTCATGTATGATATAGGGAATTGAGATGTTTCAGGGAAGTTTTAAGAGGGTTGTTTTTAAAATTCGAGGAAAATAGAAGTTGTTATTGGCAAGAGAAGAGTAGAAGGTGAGTTTTTCACATTGAACTCTGAGGACAAGGTCGGCCTAATACATAGGTGACAGGTGCCGCGACTCCTTTGGCGTGTCTCTCGGAGAGAGCTGAGAGGGGGAGCTTGCTTGCACATCGCCGACCCAGCTCAAACCCCTCCGTCCATTCAGCGAAACATAAACAAACTCACAACAGTCACCCATCACAACCAATAACAACACCTATTAAAAACACATCAAGCATTCTTACTTTGATTTCAACTTAAATAAATATATTTTTAATTAGCTCTCTTACTTGTAACTATTTATTTCTATCCAATAGGTCCACTTCAAATAATTTGTCATCTGTGCTTTATTTAACTCATACCTGGTTGTCTAGATTTATACGTATTTACTTATAGTTCTTCAAGACCAGAAGTTCTTTAACAAAATTTAGTTAAAACAACATATAAAAATATTCATCAAGGGCTCAGTTTATTTCTACCAGTCTATTAAAACAATAACATTGAATTAAAATGGTAACTTTCATTTGGTAACTGAATATGATAAAACAAAAATCTTTGTTACAAGTAAACATACTATCAAATTCGATGAAATCCAATTGAGATTCGGTTTTACTTCCTGTGGCTATCGTGCAGAAATAACACCAGACTCTCTGTTAAAGTATTCTCAGATTCATTGATAATCAATTTAATTATTTCACTTTTTACTGAATCAATAACCTTTTTCTTTTCCCCGAGTTATGTTGTGTCCAGGTGCCCACATATACTCATCAGTATACCAGGACAGCCAAATTTCTGAATGTGCCTTATCAGGCAATGCTGATCACCAATCCAGGCGATCTATTGTTTTGATGTTAACTCCCCTTATATAGAAGCATTTATCTCTTACATATTGACCGAGCAATAAGCAATGTAAAATAATGTAATATAGATGCATTTAAATTTCCTACCAGTCTAAATAACAAAGCTAAATGCTTGTTTCTTGAGAGAAATATTTAAGTAGAGGGGTTGTTTATTAATATTCATGCAGATGTTTGAGTAGGTGGCGATTCCTCTTGTTATCTCTAGACAAGATTGTCTTTTTAGTTTGTTAAGACTTATCTGGTAAAATTGTTCATTTTACGTCAATACATATGATACCATTGGTTCTGATGAAGTAGTAATAATTCTGTAGATCCAAAAATTCAGATTTGGAGTTAAGATCTTATGTTATACCAAAGAATCTCTTACAACAGAACATTGCTTTTGTAGACTTAGAAAAGATTTTTGTTATACACATTTTCCAGTTTAGTCTTTCATCTAATGAGACTCAGACGTGTCTGCATCCTTCTGCAAGTTTTATTTTAGTGTTTTTATGAAAAGGTCTCTGAAACCTATTTGCTTACTTTATAAAAAAGGTGCAGGACTGTCCTTCCCTGGTATGCTAGACATTTCTCTTTACCCATCGTTCACTAATTTAGATACCATAAGCTCTAAGGCTGCACACTCAGTTATTCTTCTTTTTATAATAACAAGGTCATTTGCACATCATTTTATATTGCAACTTGATTTCAAGTATCCAGTAGGTAATTCACAACTAACTACCACAATAGCAGCAATAACATGTCTTATTTACCAAAGCGTCTCATGTTACAACATATTGAACCTAATAGATATAAATTTTAGTATAATGCTACTCTTTCAATGTTATAAGCTTATCGAATATTTGTAGAAAAGTAGTACCTAATAAAATATTTCTAGTTTATTAAATCACAGGAGAAGTAGCTTAAAATTAGTAACTTTTTTGTTATTAAAAAGGAAAAGTACTTTTCCAATGCTTCAATATTGTTACCCAAAAACAATAGGGTCTTAGACAGATCATCTGACATTAATTTGTTCAAAGGCGTAATATTACGTTACATTAAAGTGACGGATATAACATCATCGGACTCGTGCAGACAGTGGCGCACGAGACCTGTGGGAAGGAACAACGTCAGAAGAATTTTCTAAAATCATAAAATACATCATAACGCCCCTTTCTGCTCATGCAATTTTTACTTTTTGGATATAATTTCATTACGATCCGACGAATTGTGTGACCTTTATCGTGTTTAAAAACTTTCGGAATCAACATAGGTCAAAATTTATACATTATACTACACAACTCACCTTTTGATTACCCAAAAAGAAAAAAAAAATTCAGTTAATGCTGCTGCCAGGTATATAATAATCCAAAGATTTCAACACTCTGTGTTTGTAGTTAAAGAGAAAAAAATATGTTGGACAGGTTGGCCCAGTGTTAATGTATTACCCTAGACCAGTGCGATTTCTCAGGGAATGCAACACATGCATAGAATTCATCTTTAAAGAAACCAAAATGTTCGAGACTCGAAATATTTAAAGGAACCCCCTTTTTTTTATTCCACTACACGCTAAGGAACCATTTTCTATGATTGCGCTAAGCTTCCCAATGCTTATCATTTCTGGTTAATAAAAATGGTCTTAATTGCCAAGAGAAACAAGAACGAAGTTTGCATACACTGCAACTCAGGCTTGCTGAGCTCCTCAAATACATACTGGAAAGTGATTTGCACACAGGTCTTCCGGATATTTATAAACTCATGAATTTGGTTATGACTATTCCCATAACAACAGCAAGTGTTGAGAGATCGATTTCTGCCCTCAAAAGAATTAAAATTTATTTACAAAGCTCCCAAAGTGAAAAGCGATTGTCTAATTTATCCCTAATTTCAATTGAAAGACATTTACTTAAAGATCTCATGGCAGATAGAGAGAAGTTTTATGGTTTTGTTATCGAAGAATTTTGCAAGAAGTTTTTATTCAAATGATGTATTGTGTATCTCTTTCTTTAATAAAAACATTTTTTGCCTATTTTTATTGTATTCGTTAATAAAAGTTAATGTTAAAAGTATTTCCAAATAAAACCTGATTCAAATCCCCATAAAATGTTTTTAATACATCATTATCCTTTTGTGCAACATGAAAAGACTGAACATGGGAATTAGAAGGGTATTTCTCTGTATTTCTTTTATTCTTTGAAAATTGCATGCCTAAAGAAAAAGGTCAGGACTGTAAATCCGGAATCAATACCCACTCTGGCCATCGATTTGTTCATGTGGAAGATGAATAAATCTGAGCTCGTCGTTCTGATCCTGTACAATGTCAAGTACAAGTCATGATCCCTACTCTAAATACACTTGAATTGGCAAAATTTAGAGCTCCCAATGTAAAATATTGATTTATAGTATTACAAAGGGCCAATGTTGGGCCTATGTATGTTCTGTTGTGAGACAGCGCTACTGCAACCTGACCCAACCTAAATATTTATTTATTCTCCTTCCCTCCTTCAGTTATTATTATTTCTTGTTTTATTTTACCACTTTGTCGATTATGATTTTAATTTTAATTTTTGTTTAGTTATTTGTTTTAAATCATTAGTTGTGCAATCCGTAATTGTGTGGTATTTACTCATTCTGAGGTAAAATTGATAAACAAACAAAAGTCTCCACACAAATGAAGATTTTATTCAACGCGTTTCGAACACTTTGTGTTCATCATCAGGAAGACACTATAATACAAATTATATCTAATCAGTTACAAAATTAGAGTGAAATAATAAAGTTCAATTAAGAGAATTCAAGACATACATTATTTGCTTTAGTTCATCTTTATTCGTCTTGCGTAAGGTGGCCATGCTGTAGGGAACCATAATATTTATGCCTTGGGATATGATTGCGTCAGTAGCCTGGTACCACCCAATTAGAGCACTTATACTTGAAAACTACTATATGTCCAAATATTGTAGAGATTTTTATTTGTAACTGTGAATGTTCTTATCATTATGTTATTGTGTTTTTAGTCAGTCCGATCATTTTAGTTTGATTTTATATACCATAAATAATTAAGGTGACTGACAACAAAGTGTCTGAGACGGTGAGAGCTTTCAAGGACGAACGGGAAAATGTCCAGGACGAACCAAGATAAAGCTGATCATCAGTCATCAATACTACTACATGTTGCGTAGACACAATGCCTCTTACAGCGAACGTCCAAGTGATCACAAATGGTGACCTGGATTGAATAGTTTCTAATTTCAGTTTGGTAGAGTGATAGATTAAAAATTGATAATGAATTTAAAGTGTATACGAATTGACTCTCATGTGTGTACCTGAAAAGAAGAGGTATGGGGAATGTGGAAGTGAGGCATTTGGAAAAGTTTGTAACAAAACAAACATCCTGTAGTTTCGAGCACTGTTGCACAATACACTCCAGCTTTCAGTAAGGTACAACTGAAAATAGATCAAGAGAATAGTAGATAAAAGTTGGCTAGACACAACTGGGTGTAATTTAATTAAAAAAAGTCATTCCAACTGAACTTATCCCAAGAAATTCCAAATCTTCAAAGAAAAGATTTAAAAATATATGTATGATATCTATTCGGAATTAGTCTTCTGAACTATTGCTTATGCACGCTGTAATTAACATCATACAAAGAATGCCGATTCTATATCTAGAAGAGATGGAGACCTTTGATCTTAATGAAAGGATAAAGATTTTTTATAAGTCACAGTTAATATCTACAGAAGTAAGAGTATCTTCTGTAGGGACAATCATGAAGTTCATTAAAGAGCATAAAATCGCATTTAGAAACAACAAGATTTTGATACAGCTACAGCCACAGAACGCATGTGTTTGATGCTCTAAGCTCTCAATTTAATAATATCAGATTGATCAATGGATTCAAGTTTTTTATCGCTGATATAATGATTATTGGAATATTCAAACAAATAGTACAATTGTTGATTATCAATGGGTTTGATATTACGTGTATACGATGGGCTCATTAAAATGAAACCAATAATTGTAATGAATTGGTTTTCAACGTATTTGACATTATGTATACTTATAGTAAAGTTGAGTGTAGGCTATTCTAGATTTTTCTTTTTCAGCTAAGAAACAACAAAGCTAATGTTTTATTTATTTCTTAATAAATAATTGATTAATAACCATCACGATGCTTAGAGCCGAGACGTTCATTTAAGTATTTAGTAATAATTATTAATTAAAAATGCATTTCTGTTTCTTTTAATTCAGTTAGTAAATATACATATTTAATACAGTGAAAACATTTTTGTAGTATAGATAAAAGTGACATGCGGCGAAGGGTAGGGTCAGGTGAACACAATTATCCCTTTTGTTTGGGAGGGTGAGGCGGAAGCAAGCACATAACGAGGCGACGATTTGGCCGACGGAGATGGGATAAGGTGGCTCTGGCCGTGCCAGCTATTCCCAGGAACTCTGCCAGACCCTTGAAAACAGTTAATATCCACTAGGCCGTGTTGATCACGCCAGTGCTGCCAACCAGCTCACAACAATGCGTCCCTATCCAACATTACATGTCACTTTCAACAGTAATACACATATAGCTTGTTAGATAATCAGTTTAGATTAGTAAAACGAAATAGAATACAATAAATACGTGATAACATAAATAGCCACAGTGCACCATAAGTCGAAAGAAAGTTAGGTTGTTTTTCTGATCAAAGATTCAATCTACATTCTTAAACCACCTGTTTAACAAAATAATGCAATAATTTTAACGGTTTTTTTTTGTATAAAATTTTACTTATGAAGGCTCTCACTCAATAAAACCAACTATGGTATTTGAAAGTTGCAGTTGTCGTTTTATTGCATATATTATTTAGTTTAGTTAAAACCTTTGTAAATCATAAATAAAGTTAATTAAATGTTTTAATAGTCCATAGTAGTTTAGATTGTTTTTCATCTATACGAAACTATTAAACTATTGGAAGAACAGTTGCAGTTTGAGATGCTTAAATCCAGAATAAAATTAATCAATTTAAATTAAAGTTGCTAAAGTATAATACTCATTCTTGTTGTGAGTCATTTCAACTTCAGTTGAAAGATTCAATTACGGTTTTAGTTTCTGATTTTGAAGAGTTCAAACATCTAGTCTCTTAATGTTTCTATCGTCATTTAACATTAAAAAAGCGCTTTATTGTTCTACTAGATGCTTGCTTATCACTTGAAGAGGGTAGTTTCAGAAACACGCATTACCTGGTCAAGCCCTTATTGTAATATCTCTACCAGACACTCAGCAGCGCTCCCTATTGTGGCGTTCTCAATCACTTATCATTATTTACAATTTTCTCGTTACTATTGTCATCATTCTTTACATACGCTTATATTTACTTTTACCATACATTCCAAATATTAGTAACTTTGATTTAGTTATAAATATTTATTTATAACTAAATTATTGGATTTGAGAAATTCCCTATACATTATGAACTAAAGAATAAGTTTTAGATAGTCAACAAACTAACACATTAGCATTATAAGACTGTAGCTTACATAGAACGATAAAATAGAATATATATTATTATATGTTAAATTTGATAAATACAATATTTTAGAATTATGTTTTTACTTTACCATAAGCAGAAAACAGTGAAGACGAAAAAATTTTATTTTTTACGTATAGTTGAGTGTAGACCACTTCAAACTTTTGTTGATGATGTCTGTGGGTGTATGTGGACTGTGTACACAGGCCATACCATTTGATGGTTTTAATCATAATTTACATCAATAGGACATATATGTGAACCATATTGTCAGGGGGATAATAATCCAAAGGGAAAAAAGATTAAACCAAAGCTATCCCATTTACGGGAATACTCTTCGATGTTCTTTAGAAAATATATTAGAAAAATCATAAAAGTGATCCAGCTTTTTTATTCTAACAAATTATTTCTTAGAACTTGGGGTCTTAACACAAAATCTTCACTTTAGCTTTACAAAAGTGTTATAACTGCTGTGGTTAAACCAATTATATCATATGCATCAGTTGTGTAATAAGCGTGTATAATAATAACTAAATCAATCACTAGATTCAATCAATTGAAAGACTAATAAGCTTCTCGCTTAGATATTTATATGAAAAATGATTAATGTTTTGATTTAGACAAAAGAACTGTAGTCTGATAGGACGTTTGTTAATGTTTGGGCCATACTAATATCCTACAGTCCCGAGCTTTATTACACAATGTACTTCAGCTTTCACAGGAGTGTAACTGGCATATAGGTCCAGAAGAAAGCAGTTAAAAAGTGCGAGAATAACTACTTAACTTCTGTGAATGGAAGCTGTATTTGACAACATACGAAGAATCTCCGCCCAAAAGAGGTATTAAATATATATATCAGGCTATCTGATAGCTACAGCTATTTCGACCCTAGTTCCCCAATAACCATTTTAGTTTATTCTATCATTTTTTATTATCCATCGTCATGGGAGATCATAAAAAAAAATCTGGAATGGCCTAGACTCAACTATAGGTTTATCATTATGATGGCCTAGACTTACGAGGTGTGTAAATAAAGTAGTGAGACTGGCAACGTCACTTTCGATCTGGCAACGCTGGAGACGCGTGGCCTTGAGTAGCGTCAGGTGCACGTGTGATGCGCCTTCAGTATGAATCTGAACTCGCCACAGTCATTTGTTTGTCCGTAGCGTTGGTTTTCGTGAAATGGTTTTTTCTTGAGCGTTTTAAAAATGAGTGACCTCAAAGTTGAGCAGCGGTGTGCAATCAAATTTTGCTTCAGACTTGGACAACTTGGACTTTTGAAAAACTTCAGGAGGCCTATGGAGAACGTGTTTTATCAAGGGCACAGGTTTTTCGGTGGTTTAAGGAATTTTCAGAAGGAAGAGAGTCGATTGAAGATGAACCACGAAGCGGAAGGCCTTCAAGTGCAAACACCGATGAAAATGTCAACAGAGTACGGAACCTTGTGCGTTCAGATCGACGCTTGACAGTCAGAATGATCGGGGAACAGTTGAATTTGAATCACACCTCCGTTCATCACATTTTGACCAATGAATTGGAGATGAGAAAAATTTGTGCAAAAATGGTTCCGAAAAACCTTTCCCAAGACCAAAAAGGATCTCAGAAAGGGAAGGAGTTTTTGGCCAGTAAAAACATTCCTGTTGCTCCTCAGCCTCCTTATTCACCAGACTTGAGTCCTTGTGACTTTTTCCTCTTCCCGAGATTGAAAAATCACCTCAAGGGAACTCATTTCGGGACACTACAAAACATACAAACTGCTGTAACCGACCAGCTGAAGGCCATTCCAGAATCCGAGTTCCAGCAATGCTACAATGATTGGAAGGACCGTCTCCAGCGCTGTGTGGCTTCCGAAGGGAACTATTTTGAAGGTGACAATATCACATTGTAATTATATTTGAATAGAAAATTTAAAAAAAATCAGTCTCACTACTTTATTTATACACCTCGTATATCGTTACTATAAGTAAACCTAATATCAAACTTCTGATGCATATAATAACATTTTATAGCTACAGCAGTAATACCATTTATGAAAAGCGAAATTTTAGATTTCGTTTTACGGAATAATTTCTTATAGGAGAACAAGACTTTTACAGGAGAACAACCAGTGCATCTCTTAAATGTTTTGAAGATGTAAGACAAAAGTTTACCATTTAAAACTTGAAAATATTCCTCTTTTGTCTAAAAATGTAAGAAAATGTCGTTTTGACATATTTTTTAATTTAACATGTAGAAAAATTTATTTATAATTTTTCAAAGATTGTTTTCAATTTTGAACTATGTTTTTCATTTTTGATCTTTTATAAAATGATTATACTGGGAATTTTATGGCATGCTAGTGTTGCTTAAAAAATCACTTTTCTTTCCCTTGGTAAAAAATCATCAAAATCTAGTTTACTTTGTGTGAGTGTTATCTTTTTCATGCGTGCTTTACTCTGTTATAAGGTTGCTGTAAATGTATGTTGGGAAAAAATATATCAGTAATTAGCCACTTTTGCATACTCAAATCAAATTCAAAGCCGGCTTTTAAGTATAATTTAAAACTTGTATAGCTGGAAGCTCGACTTCTTAAAAATAATAGATATGAACTATTAGACTAGAATAGTGAAAAATCTGGTATTTGTCAACAACTGAATAACTATTTCTTGAGAAATGAGTCCACTCCTCACACTTCAAAAATATTCAAAGATACTATGATTCATAAACACAAAAAAATTTACATCTGATATTAGGTTTTGTTCAAGGGTGCAGCATATGGATTGATTAGAGAGCTAACAAAGCAATTTCTAACCAGGTCTTCAAGTCACTACAATTACTACCACTCAGTTTAACCAACTACCATTCAGTGTTACCAACTACTAATAAATTAATTTGTAAAATTTCTTGATATTCAAATCATTCAAAGTTAAATAATATTAATTACAAAACATTAAAACTATCAATACTTTTGATATACTCAACACATTTAAAACTTTTCTACTTTTCTTTTCCTAAAGATAGTATGTAAGCCGAAATAACGTGATATTATTACTAAAGTTTAAATATTATAAGCTTTTAAAAAATGTTTTAAGGTTCCTTACGCAAAATCAATAACAGCCACCTACAAGACACCAAAAGTCATTATTTACAGTTGAATGTAATTATTCATTAAATTTTATACTCATAAAACCAAGTAACTTATTTCAATTAAAATCAATATTCTTGCATCGTTTATCAGATAGCAAATTTTCCGCTTCTGAGAACACATCCCATCTATACCACAACACCAGAACTTGTTCCATAATACAATATTCACTTTCCACAATTTAATAATCAATTTAAATTTGATATTAAATTTTGCTGAATTGTATAAAATGTAGACTGATTAGAGCATTTTGTTAGACAGATCCATCGTACCATGGAAAGCATCAGAAATGTATGATCGTTGGCGCTGGTTTTTTTACATGTAAGAATTATATTCTTTTACATCTCATATTAAGCTCTTAAATTATTTAAAAAAATTTCATTAAACCTCTAACGTCAATTTTATTTCAGTGGATTCACTCAAAATATTTGTAAGTCAATGTAAATGAATCAAAATAAACATCCCTATACATACTTACAAGCATAGCAAGTAAACCATTAGTCCAGGATCAATATTCAGTTTTTATACCTTGATATCTCTTCACCGTAATTGAAATTTCATGATTTTTTTTTATTAATTGTTAATTATCTTTTTAATTTTTTGTCAAAATTTCATGGTTTCTTAATGGCCGTTTAGCGTCAAAAAAACATTTTCTGAAAACATAAAATGTACTCTAACGGCCCTTTGGTTGATATTTTGAAAAAGAATATAACAACTCATATTCCACCTAAAGTTCTACTTTTAGGTATAGTTTCATTTTGATCCGTCAAATGATATCGCTTATATCAATCTTACAAGCTTTCAGATTGAATTATGAGTCAAAAGTTTACATTTTATTGAAAAAAAATATTTCCTGTGGTTTTAAAAATCTGAAAATAATTTTTTTTGTCTTTTTTGCCGGAAAGATAATGCCAAAATTTGAAGACTGTAGTTTAGGAGAAAAAAATTATGTCTAAAAACAGGTTTTTAGAAAAAAAAGTGACTTTTTTGCCATCATGCATAATTGGTCCAAAACAATAGGGCTTATCTAGACTACGAGGCCCATTTTTGCGTAAAATATTAACTCGGTCCATCAAAGATTCTGGATCGTAGCATAGCCACAGTCTTTGGATATATACATCTTCACCCACCCACACACAGACATCATCGAAAAAACTTCATAAAACGACATAGGAATTTTTTACGATAACTATAATTTACTTATAGTGAAGTAATTATACAAAAAATGAACTACAAAAAGTTGTAGATCATATGTTTATTACAGGTTTATAATAAGTTTTATAAAAATATGGAACTAACATTTGACATGAAAAAATCAATTTTAGTGAGCTACAAACACGAAATCACTAGAAGAATCCAGAGGCATACTAGTCCAAAAGAGATTAATATGCTCAAAAAGTTTTGTTTCACCAATACCAGGGATCAGCTATTATAATAGAAACTTTTAATGGAAACTGCGTTTTCCTGAATTACGTCGATCAGTTCGTTAATATTGCCAAAAGTTTGATCAAGTACGCTCGTTTCCCAACCATGGAAATTATTGATATCTCTGTATTTAAAGAGAACAATAAAGAGCTTGGCAGTGCATGTTTGTGGCTAGTGAGATTAAAATCGACCCTCTCCTAAATAACAGCCACATTCCAGTATTACATACTTCAAAGCTTCTATGAAATATATTAGAGTTTAAGCTAAACAAAGGGCACAGGAATTCAAAATTATTTAGTCTATTAACACAAAGCGTTTATGATTAATGCACTTCTCCTTCTGATAATAGCACCAACTTCTTCGTATATTCATAAATAAGGACTTCATAAACCTTCTTCTGGTATACTTAAAGTATGCATTATTTCTTAAAAGTTTGTTAATGCCAAGTAGTTCTCAAAATAAAGCCAAAAAATATATTGACTAGTACATTTGCTGGGTCCTACATATGTAATTTTCTTAAAAAATAAATATATATCTTTTTTCTCGGACCCTAAATTTAAAAATTATTCTGAAATCATTTATCTCATCTCAAAGTTTATTTAATAATAATGTTCACTATAACTCAACAGAGCTAAATATTTTTGAATGTAATTTACAAAAGTATAGTAACTATTTAGAAGGTAAATAGATCAGCATTTCATTATTACACTCTTCTTTGAAAGAGCGTCACTGAAAAAAGATTAAGCATTAGAAGCGCTTATCTGGTCCCATCTACATCAAAAGGAACCAATCTGAAGGTTAAAAAAGTTAAAAATTTAAATTATACTTTAACTTAAAAATATATTTGAATGAACGAATGCCATGGCTTGTACAAAAGTATAGTAACTATTTAGAAGGTAAATAGATCACCATTTCATATTTCACTGCCCAGTTGTATGCACGTAATTTAAATAAAGTACTAAATTATTTAATACTTTAATTTAAATGCATTAATTTATTTAGATCAATAAATAAAAAAATCTGGAGTGGCCTACACTCAACTTTGCTAAAAGTAAACACAATACCAAACTTCTTTGGTATATAATATATAATGTCCCATTTAGGCATCATATAAATGTCTAAATGGGAGATGTTTATTAGTCTTTCATTACTGCAGGTTTTACAGGTAGTGATTGATCCACTTATCCATATACACGCTATTTTTGTATATCACACCACTCATGCCTACAATATCTGTAGTATAACTACAGCAGTAATAACATTTTTGAAAAGCGCAAGTATAGATTTCGTATTACAATATTACTCTTACAGGAGAACATAACCTTTGTTCCCATAACCACTTACATAGTTTATCTGACCTCCTTCTACATTGAAGATCTCAGACAAATTTTCCCATTCAGAAATTGAAAATATTTTAAGTATTTTAAAAACTATACAATGTTTTTGTCTGAGAAATGTCAAAAACAAGTAAGAAAAAATGTCGTTTTCAAATAATTTATAATTTAAGATGTAGGATAATTCCATTTATTATTTGTAAAAGAATTTTTTTAATCTTGAATTATGTTTCACATTTTTGTTCTTTCATCAAATTATTATACTGAGAATTTGATGCATTCTAGAGGTTTTTAAAAAAGCAGGCTGCCGCCCACCCACACTCGTGATCACGCACCTTTTCTTCTTCCCTTCTACTCTCTTCCTGATGACGAACTTCGGCTCGAAAAATTGATCTAGTAAGTGTTCTTGTTTATTATGTGTTGTCTTTTTCATTTATTTATCTGTCCGGTTTGGACTGTTTAGTAATTATATATATATATATATATATATAAAGATTTCACATAAACACGTGAAATAACAATCAATGATCAAACCACAATAAGAAATGGGGAAAACAAGACTAAGATCTTTCAACCGTAACAAGTGGACACTGACGAAGACCGCTTGTTACGGTTGAAAGATCTTAGTTGTTTTAACATTTCTTATTGTGGTTTGATCATATATATATATATATATCACTTAATAAAACGAAACACCTTTCCAAACTGGACACAATACGAGTTCAAAATTCAAGAAGAGTAACACACAGAGTAAGGAAACACACTTACAGACTCAAATTTTCGGGTAATCCGTCTCCCTTTCCCTTTTCTCCTGAAGACGGATTATCCGAAAATTACAGACCACCTGAACTTAACCTTAAAAGATAATTTTTATTTATTTATTTATTTTCTGTTATTACTTATTCTCTAGTATTTATTTATTTTTTCCTCTTTCGTATATTTTGTTTATATTTATTTTGTCTTCTTTACTTACTATTAGTTTGTTTTATCTTACTTTATTTTTCTAGATTCTTATTCTTAACTAGTTTCGTATATTTACCTTTTTATTTAGTCTCTACCTTTTATTTACTAATACAACTAAAAAAAATTTGTGTATTGTATTTAATTATTTTTCTTTTTTCTATAATTTTTTTGATTAATATAGTTTGTTTTTATTTTCTATTACCTATAATTTTTTATCTAATTTATATATTTACCCAACTAGTACTGCTTATCTGAATTTCTGTTTATATCTTCTCTTAATTCTATACTTTAAGAGCGGGTACGGAGAGCAGCACTGGTGGTTGCGCTCTTTTCTCCTGAAGACGGATTACCCGAAAATTTGAGTCTGTAAGTGTGTTTCCTTACTCTGTGTGTTACTCTTCTTGAATTTTGAACTCATATATATATTATCTGAATCTGAACTGAACAAACGATATACAGAAAAAACACACAAAAAAGAAATCATGGAAAATTACTACTATATTTCGATCTCCTCATCATCAGGAAGATGGATGTGAGTCGATCTGAAAACAGGTAACGACTGAAGTGGTCCCCTTGAAGAGGCACTCAATCAAAGTAATTAAATTACAGAGGGAGAGGAGACAAGAATAGAAAATGTAAATAATAACAAAAATAAATAATAAATGAATGAAAACATGTAAATAAAACCTGTTAACAATTTGTAAAAAACCAAATTAAAAATAAAAATAAGTAAGCAAACAGAAGAATAATAAGAGACTAAAATATATAAACAGAACCATTAAGGATTGAGGTTAAGTCCAAGAGCAGATGCACCTCCCAGAAGGCAAATAAGGGCCAATTTGAAGCTCTCATAGTAACTAAAGAAGAAGTTTAGTGACTTAAGGGCTCGCATCCCTACTTTAATTTCACAGAGAGCAGGAATGGCATAGGTCCTCACGTAGAAGAATTCCTCGTAAGAACCTGGTCCGGGCTATGGGATTATGATTGAAGTTGAGTGTGTGTGGCGTTTGTCATTAGACTTTTACTGCATTTTTCTTGAAGAATCGTGCGCCTTCCTCGTGTCGTTGCGACCTTTGACCGTTCCTATTCTCAAGCTGGGGGTGATTCCTGGCTGGATTGTGCTTTTATATGTTGAATGCCAGATTAGTTATTGAAAAAGACGACCAATCCCTGTTACGTATTACTTTGGGCACTTCTTATTGGTTTGGGGTTTTTTTCGTTAAACACGTTTTTTAGCACACACACTCAACTTCAACTCATAATGCCCATAGCCCGGACCATTCTTACGAGGAATTCTTCTACGGAGGACCCTATCCATTCCTGCCCTCTGTGAAATTAAAGTAGGGACGCGAGCCCTCCAAAGGACGGCATGCGGCCAAGCGTGTTAGGAAAACCGACGGGGAAAGGTTCTGCATACACCCACAACAATAGAACTACAGAAAACCCAAAACCATATCTAATGAAAACCACTAACCCTAGTAAACACCGATTTCGAGAGGTACACTTCCAAGCCAGGACGCCAAACCTTCATCCAACTCTATTGAAAATTAAGTAACGGAGCCCTCTCCTGGAGTGAAGGCTGAGGCGGCCGAGCAGACGGAGTGTGCTAAGGAGAAACTGTTTAACGAAAAAACCCCACAACCATAAAAGTGCCCAAAGTAATACGTAACGGGATTGGCTCGTCTTTTTCAATAACAATCGATTCAACATATAATAACGCACTCCACCAGGAACTACACCCCCAGCTTGAAATGACCGAGGAACGGTGAAACCGGTCGCAACGACACGAGGAAGGCGCCAGCATTTTCAAGAAAACACTGCAGTAAAGGGGTCTAATGACAAACGCCACACCACTAACTTCAACTCATAATGCCCATAGGGACCAGGTTCTTACGAGGAATTCTTCTACGTGAGGACGCCTATGCCATTCCTGCTCTCTGTGAAATTAAAAACTGCGAGCCCTTCCAGGAAGACGGCGGATGCGGCCAAGCGTGTTAGGAAACCGACGGGGAAATTCTGCATACACCCCAATAGAATCTACAGAAAACACCAACAACCAGTATCTAATGAAAACCACAAGCCCATAGTAAACACCGAGTTCGACGAGGTACACTTCCAAGCCAGGACGCCAAGACCTTCATCCAATCTATTGGAAAATTAATAGGGACTGCGAGCCCTTCCTGGGTGAAGGCTGAGGCGGCGAGCAACGGAGTGTGCTAAGGAGAAACGTGTTTAACGAAAAAACACCCACAACCAATAAGAATGCCCAAAGTAATACGTAACAGGGATTGGCTCGTCTTTTTCAATATATATATATATATATTTGATTTCACATAAACCACAATAAGAAATGGGGAAAACAAGACTAAGATCTTTCAACCGTAACAAGTGGACTCTGACGAAGACCGCTTGTTACGGTTGAAAGATCTTAGTTGTTTTACCATTTCTTATTGTGGTTTGATCATATATATATATATATATCACTTAATAAAACGAAACACCTTTCCAAACTGGACACAATAGATTCAAAATTCAAGAAGAGTAACACACAGAGTAAGGAAACACACTTACAGACTCAAATTTTCGGGTAATCGGTCCCCTTTCCCTTTTTCTCCTGAAGACGGATTATCCGAAAATTACAGACCACCTGAACTTAACCTTAAAAGATATTTTTTTTTATTTATTTATTTTCTATTATTTTTATTCTCTAGTATTTATTTATTTTTTCCTCTTTCGTATATTTTGTTTATATTTATTTTGTTTCTTCACTTACTATTAGTTTGTTTTATCTTACTTTATTTTTCTAGATTTTTTCTTAACTAGTTTCGTATATTTACCTTTTACTTAGTCTCTACCTTTTATTTACTAATACAACTAAAAAAAATTTATGTATTGTATTTAATTATTTTTCTTTTTTCTATAATTTTTTTGATTAATATAGTTTGTTTTTTTTTCTATTACCTATAATTTTTTTATCTAATTTATATATTTACCCAACTAGTACTGCTTATCTGAATTTCTGTTTATATCTTCTCTTAATTCTATACTTTAAGAGCGGGTACGGAGAGCAGCACTGGTGGTTGCGCTCTTTTCTCCTGAAGACGGATTACCCAAAATTTGAGTCTGTAAGTGTGTTTCCTTACTCTGTGTGTTACTCTTCTTGAATTTTGAACTCATATTATTTTCTGAATCTGAACTGAACAAACGATTTACAGAAAAAACACACAAAAAAGAAATCATGGAAAATTACTACTATATTTCGATCTCCTCATCATCAGGAAGATGGATGTGAGTCGATCTGAAAACAGGTAACGACTGAAGTGGTCCCCTTGAAGAGGCACTCAATCAAAGTAATTAAATTACAGAGGGAGAGGAGACAAGAATAGATAATGTAAATAATAACAAAAATAAATAATAAATGAATGAAAACATGTAAATAAAACCTGTTAACAATTTGTAAAAAACCAAACTAAAAATAAAAATATGTAAGCAAACAGAAGAATAATAAGAGACTAAAATATATAAAAAGAACCATTAAGGATTGAGGTTAAGTCCAAGAGCAGATGCACCTCCCAGAAGACAAATAAGGGCCAATTTGAAGCTCTCATAGTAACTAAAGAAGAAGTTTAGTGACTTAAGCTCTGTTTAAATTATTGTTTATAAATCCTATGTTGGTTCAATAAAGTCATTGTTGGTTTAAAAGTAGTATTTTATTCATTTGATGCACAAAAATTAAAAGTCATATTTCTAACGAAGAACTGTGGTGGACAAAATGATATAGCGATGATGACCACTGTAACGAAAAAAGCGATTTCATAGTTCATTATGACCTTCACTCCACCAAGCTGATGATCCTCATGTGCTGTGAACTTATCAATGTGATCCCACCCCAGACAGACACACACACGCACATATCATCACATGAATATCATACATTGTGTTAACCTCGAATCTAGTAGTTGTTGCGATAGGTAAGAAGATATTCAAGGAATCTCAGCGAAATATACGTGAATAGTACTGTCATTACGGAAATAACACTAATTTGTCTATTCACCTCGTGTGCCGATATAAAATGACAATAATTATACACATACACACATATTCTCTCTTTCTTTCTCTATGTATTTACCTTTTCTCATAAGTTTATGACATTCCAAGTTAAATGATAATATGGCTAACTCTAGGAAGGGGATAGATTAGATATTTACTACTTCCCCTCCGCATTCTTCCTACATGTCTATAATTAATTTCAAATATTCCTTTCTTAATTATTTTTTTTTCTAAAATAAAACGGCACTCTATTTAGATAAGTAGGACCTAACAGTGAGCGTGCTCAAGTGCATTCTGACGCGCCTTGAATAATAACTAAAACTTGCCCCTCTGAAAGCGGAACAGTTCAAACCATCCACTGTATCAAGATCACACATTAGAATTATACTTTCTATATGCAAATGAAATCAAATAAAACTCATATCGAGCATAAATTACAAGCCAAGAATTTATAAATACAATTTTTATAGGTCTAGAAATATATGAACAATTTTAGAGTTTTTCTAAGTTGTTTGTCCTATGTCTATTCAAACGACATAAGGAAAGGGTTTTCTATCTATTAATCAATAAATCAAAAGTTTATCAATAAATCTTTAAATGAAAGTATTAATAATTGAATCAAAAGTGTTATTTGTTGAATATTGCGCATTTTTCTTTATGTTCATACTTCTATGGCTGAGTGCCGTTGAGGAACAAGAATAAGGATGTTGTTATTTTTTTGCCCCAAGGGTTTAGTGGAGGGGGGAGAAACATTAAAAAACTTTTGAATTCATTGAGAACTTTTGTTTGTTATGATTCACATTGGAAAGAGGACAGTAAGTTTAATAACCTTTTATAAATTATATAGTAGTTTCTGCTCAATAGTACACAGTGTTGTACTAAGTAGAACATTCAGTTCATAATTAGTTGACTATGTTTTGGAATGTAATGAAATGTCAGTATATAAATGTCTGAAACACTAGTTTATCTAAAGATTACACTTTTTGCTTTAATGATGGGCTAAAGTTACGTAATGTCATATGAAAAGATGTCTCTCCGTGATATATGTCAAAAACAGAAATTTTCATGTACAGTACAAAAGTTCTGATATATCAGTTACTTACATGTAGACAATTGTAATTCGATACTTTGATATTGACAAACAGGAGGTCACTGTTTATCAATTGTTTGATAAAACAATTGAAAATCAACAATTGAAACTCCCTCTAGGTATTGTTTCAGTAAAAGGTGGATGCTCTCTGAGCCTTTATAATACAATTTTTTTTTTAAATATATTCTTCCCAATAATTTGATTGGTCAAATCAATGACAATTACTTTTCCATGATTAGGAAAGAGTGTGGTTTGCAAAAGCTTTTGAGAGCTGATGTCTCATCTGTTTTTGTTATAGGATGCGTGTTCATTCATTTGCTCTTTGTTCAAGAAAGCGGTGAGTGTTTTGCCTCTCTTCTTAGAAAGTTTTTTAAAAGATCTAAATTCATTTTTCTCTCGTAGTGCAAAAAGACAAAAAATAAATTTTGTGATGACCAAGATGTTGTGAGTACAGCAAATAACAAAATCACTAAATTGGCACTGACTCGATAGCTTTCGAGAGAGAAAGTGATTTATTTTGGAGTAGTACGATGTTCTATTGCTCTATTTTCAAAGTGAAACAAAAACGGACGAGATTGACAAAGCCCGGAACATCTATAAAATTTTAATCAACTGGGGAACAAAGCACATGCTTCTCTCTCTTCAATACGTTCTGCAGAAAGTGAATGCTTTAAATCTAGAATTTCAGTCTGAACATTTCATATTGATCCAATTGTTTTCTTCTATTTCATATAGTATAAGAATATATTAGTTTTTATGTTAAAGATGAAATCCTAAGTTCATCAAAGTTATCAGAAATTGGCCCTGCTGCAAAATCAACCAATTTAAAGAGGCTACAATTGAAAAGGAGTTTAGGAATTGTTTAAAATTCCTGATTGAACCTTCATGTTAAATTAACGAGTGATTTCCATTAGCTGAAAATAGTATACAGCTAAACTTAGAATGCTAGATCTTTAAATCACAAGTGACCCTCACCGATCTCCATATACAATTAGTGATTTGGCAATGCATTTTTATTCCCTCCTATCAGAGAGCCAACTAAATAATTTAGGTGACCAATGGAGGTATTTTCTGTTTCTTCAGATGAACTTACTATTCCCATGAAATTATTCCTAAATACTGGAATCAAATCCAGGAAATCATAGTTGGATTAAATAATAGCAAGTATAATTTCTTTCTTATTTTATGACATGTCACATGTGTATTTTACCACATTCTTTTGAACGTGTCTATGTAAATTAAGTAGCAAATAAATAAAGGCAGAAACTTTTAAGGACAGACTCTTGGCAAAGCAGAATAAGGCAAGGAACAATGGATCTTGTTGCACTTGGGAAGCTCCATTAGCACTCATTCATGATCTTGAGAGTGGTATTCTTACAGAAGATATCACGATAGAATTATAAAGAAAAAAGAAGACTTGAACACCACTAATAAGAAGAAGGTGGTGGAGTGAATGAAGGAGCATAATTACATTTTTTACTTAGTATATTTCTTATATATTTATTAGGCGTTTGGAAATTTTCCACTTTCTTGGGATTTTCCATAGTCAATTTTTGAGAACCTGAAATCTTAATGGGTCCTTGAAAGAGAAGGAGATTCAATGTAAAATCAAGTGAGATTTTAGGTTCATGGAATAATAATTGCCACAGTCTTGGCCAATAAAATTATTGAGAAAAATATTTTTTAAAAAAAAAACATTTTTATTGTATTATAAAGACTCAGAGAGCATTCTGCTTTAACTGAAACAGTAACTAGGGGACATCATTGATATCTTGTTCGTGTCAATATGTCTTTTGACATATATCACGAAGAGACATCTTTTCATAATATGCAATGCCATCTTGAATGACATATGACATTCGATGTACTTCATTGTGACTTGCTCATCAGTCTTAAGACACTCTCGGAATGCCTTCTTGCAAATATTAATAAAATGAACTGCAGGAGAATATAGAATATTGTGTTCTGAAATAAAAACCTGCAATAAACAATTCAACCATTGCTATCTGTTCTGATGCAGATGATTGTTTCTTATTTATAAATTTAGTGGTATTTGTCGCAGGTTTAATAATTTCAAGATTTTTTTATGCTTTGTAGAACTGTCATGTTTCACCAAGGAAGATTTATTGAAATTCTTCAAAGTAAATTTACAGCATTTGTAATAGCCGGCATCTTTATTGTTCTTTAAGCAATAAATTTAAATTTATTAAATATACTTTATAAATAAATTTATTAAACAAGCCAGACCTTTAAATTCTTTCAATTACTCTTCAAAAAATGCCATATTATACCATTTTACATCTTTTTGCTGCTTTTTCCATGATAATGGGTACGAGTACATTATCTTAATTAATTGTAAACAGTGAAATAGTTACACCTTTAAATTAAAAAAAAAGCTTGAGTGGCCTACACTCAACTTTACTATAAGTAAACTTAATATCAAATTTCTTGACTATATAATATATAATGTCTCATTTAAGCAAAATGTAATCGTCTAAATGGGAGGTGTTTATTACGAGTAGTATTTCATTCCTGAGAAAGTACAGATAGTGATTGATCCACTTATCAATAGATAAGCCTTTATTGTTCTTACAATTAATGAATATACAATCATTAGTATAACTTCAGCAGTAATAACATTATCAAAAGCCAAAGTGAAAATTTCCTTATAAGAAATAATTTCATACAAGACAGCATAGCTTTTGCTCCAATAGCCCGTGGATCTGTTACATAGTTTATCTGGCCTCTTCTACATTTAATACTTAAGAAAAATTTTCCCATTTAGAACTTGGAAATATATTAAGTATTTTAAAAATATTACAAAGTTTTTGTGTGAAATGTCATAAAAATGTAAGAAAGAATGTCGTTTTCAGATCATTTTTAATTTAAGATGTAGAATAATTTCATTTATTATTTTTAAAAGAATTTTTTTAAATTCTGAATAAAATCTACATTTTTGGTCTTTTATCAAATTATTATACTGGACATTTATGGTATGCTAGAGTATTTTAAAAACTCACTTTTCTTTCCCTAGTCAAAAATCATAAAAAAACAATTTACTCTGAGCAAATGTTTTTTCACATGCTGTACTCTGTTATAAGTTTGCTATAAATGTATTTTAATAAAAAATATATTAGTAATTAGCCACTTTTCCATTCTTAAATCAAGTTCAAAGCCGACTTCTCTGTATAATTTTAAAATTATAAGCTTGGAAGCTTGAAATTTTTAAAAATAATGTTATGGACTATTAGACCATAACAGTGAAAAAACTTCTGTCAAAATCTCGAGATCGAATTTTTTCACAATCACTATACTTTACTTATAGTAAAGTAATAATGCGATTAACTTAGTCCAATATGAACTAGATAAAAAATCGCCCATTACAGAACTGGTTTTAGCTAGAAAGAGAGTAAAAAAAACTAGGTAGAGTTTTAGCTAGGTAGCTATGAGAATGGATTATACTAAGTGAAGTGTGGTAAAAGTGCGGATGACATTTACAATTCACAGAACTCATTTCTATTTGCCTCAGAATCAATAAATTTGCTAGATGAATAATTTTGTTTTCTTATTTCATGCGTATAACAATAAATTCATATACGCTTTGTTACTTGATATTTCAATTGTGACAAATCCGGTTCACCTGTTATTTACAGGTGATACTGAACAGTTCAGGAGATACTGAACTAAAAAATGGTAAAGTCATGCTCAATGACAATGAACATGAATATTTAGTATATTACTAAAATAAAATATTAAATTGACACAAAAGTTCAACACAAATGCAAAACAGTGGAAGTAAAGTCGATGGCACATTACAGAGACGTAGCACATCTCAAGCACAATTGACCAAACTGGACACCGCTAAAGCAACGCCTTTCCACCAGCTGAGAGAAACAGAATGAGTTGATACTTGTTTTGCAAGCTACATACAACAGTTGATGATGTGTCTTGACGGAAACGTTAAATGTAACACACTTAAGCATAGTTTATAACTAGCACATAAACGAAGACATTTTCTAAACCAAAACGAATGATGTTCAAACCACATTTTAATTTCCCAACTGTAATTTATATTAACAATTCCCAATATGTCGACTGATTTCGGAGCTACTTCCTAAGGTACGAAAGCGAAAACTGAAATCTCTAAGATCTAGGGGAAAATCCCATGCTCTGGGATACCTGTTGTATTTAAAAATCTATCACAGAAAGTTATTAAAAAAAAATTACTTGTTTCAAACTTTCATATATGGTTTATCATTTTATTATTCCCATTTCTTTGTGAGACAAATAAGTGAAAAACAAAGATGAGACCAGACGCTTACTAAGGTTTTGATAAAACCATCATGTTTATGAGAATAAGGACGAAGGAAGATCTCATTTTCTAGGGAATTGGTCAATGGACACTTTAGTCACCCTGCCGTATCGGTCCAAACAGAAACGAACGTCAAAGTAAAAAAGAATAAGCATTATAACAAAAATGAAATTAAAAGTACTAAATATATAATATAATATTGATTGATTGTAAGTGTACTTACAAAATTATTTAAAAGATATTTACAAACATTTTAACTATAGATTTAAACATTCAAAATAAAGTTTAATTAAATGAGAAGTTTACGGGATGCCAAAGTTTGGCCAGCCTTGGAGGCTTACTCAACAGAGTTTGAGACTCCTTAATCATTTTTTCGCTACTGTTCTAAGTTCGCCATAGTTCCATTAAATGCCAGGCATTCATGCTGCAGATGGACCTAAAATTACCAGTTATGATATCTTCTCTTAAATAATTTCACTGTGTGTGGATGAAAGCCGATAGCATTGTTACCCACTGCTTTGAAAAGACGGCATCCAAGCTTTTTTGAACAGTTTAAAATGGAATATTTCTTTAAACACTGTTTTACAACACTGTTGAGAACGCAAACGTTATAGTGTTGTGTTCCCCTTCATTACACACTGGAGCAAATACACTCGCTTTGCAGACTCTCATAGCATTAAGTCTGTCATTAAATGTCATAGCATTTAGTGTGTCACATCTCTAGTGTAAGAAGATTGGTAACTATGAATGTCCAGTGGTGATATAGATTTAATATGTAATTGTTTGTATGCTCCATAGTAGTAGTAGGCTTGATACCTTTACTCATAAGTTTTTATTACATCTTCAGCAACTGTACTATTTCTTCACATCAATATTTACCAGATAATTTAAGGAGCATTGCTTTTTTCCACTCTGAGCCCGTCAGTTCTCACCCACAATGCACAGTTACCTACTGCTCCACATCAACAAATCAAGTCACATGTAGTAAAAACAAACAACATTCACTTGATACATCTCATTGTTGTGAATCAAAGGTCTTGAAAGTCGTAAATGCAGGCCTACGCTGCGGCATAGCCCCTCGCTTTGAGCTCAAATGGCACCTGTTTCTACTCGTCAACAGCTACTTTCTCTATGAAATGTTGTCCACTTGATGCCAGTTCTCCCAGCTGTCTGCTTCTCTTTAATTCATAATTTAACCCATTCAATTTGAATTTATAAATCATTACTTAATCATTATATTAATAAATCCTCTTCAATTAACTGCTTCAGCAACGCTGTTTGATCAGTTGTTAAAAAATGCATTTTATAATTTCATTAACCTAAATTGTAATAGATATTTTGAAATCAAATGTTATAAATTTTTATAATAAAATAATACAAACATGGTTAAATACATATTATTTATTTAAGGAAAAACGCTTTGAAAAGTATAAGAAATGATAGTTTTTTTTGTATCTACAGTACTATTAATTAATAGAATAAACTTTTTAAAAATGTTTAAATTATTATACAATTAGTTGCTACAGAGATTTTTAGATACACTATAAATATTGGGATATGAAGATGCCACCTTCGTATATCATTGTTCTCACGTGACTATCTTCACGAGTCTAATTGCACAGGCTCCTTGATGGCAGTCATTCATTCATGCCTTACGATTGATCATCTTTCGTAAATTTACCAGCATAATTTGTTTTACTCTTAAATTCCTTGGATTTAATAACCACAGTTTTTCTTTTTTGAAATTACTTACTTTTTCTTATGAAAAATATTTCAAAATATTTTCAAAAACTACAGTTTTTGAACGTGTAATATGAATCAGAAAAGTAATCTTTCCCATGTTTCAATTGTTAGCATTACTCTAGTCGACAGAATATTTATGGGTGGTATTATAGGCTCAAATATGTAAAATATCACGAAAATGCAAAGTCGTTATTTGTTTCTTTCTCTTTTTTCTCATTATTAGTTCGGATCTTGGTTTATTAGTTTATGGTTTCGTGAGTCTTACTATGATACCCTCTAACCTAGCCTAACGGACTTTGCCCGTCAAAGAGTCACAACTACAGACAGCTGCAGAAAAATATACAAATAATTCAAGTTTTAAAGCCAAATTTAGTTACAGTTATTGTCTAACATATTATTCTTGTGATAAAATATTAAATGGCTTTAATCCATCATTAAACTTTAAGCCACAATGTATACATTGTTGATATTAGGTTTTTTCATTTAAGTTCTTTCCCAAAATTCAACCGGTCGCAGGTATCGGTGCATGACACATACTATAGCACTATAGTAATAATTTCAGTTTTCATTTGTACAATTCTATATTTCAATATTATTGATGTAGATAACAAGAAAATAATAAATCAATTTGATATTATATGTTTCAAAGAGTCATATCCAATATTTCAGAGAGTGCCTAAGGATGTCTAATTCACAAATCCGACCATAGTAAAACGTAATTCCATTTTAACAATAATGTATCTAACGAAATTTTTTTTCCATATTTACTAATTCCTATAAATAATATTAACGTACTGCTGGTTATCAATGTCATGATACGATATCACTGAAACAGTATTTTCTAGGAATTCAATACATTTGAGTTGGCCATAAACAACTGTGATAACATGACTTGATGTCACTGGGGTCAGTGCGTTTCTTTCTATCTTAGAGACAGCAACTCTCTCGCCTAGCATCATTAAACAAGGTACTTTTCAGATTTAATAATACGATTCACCGTGCAAGCTAAACTTCTGCCTTTAAGTTTTATTGCAATTATTTCAGTATAAATTGGAATTCAGAGCAATGCATTCCAAAACTGTGTCCTTTCATCATTGCTATATTAAAATGCGTCTATAGACAACTGTAGCTGTTCGCTTATGATTCAGGCCTTAACTTCTCTATTTCTTTTTTTTTTTTTATTCATAATCACTGGATTTTAGTTACAATACAGTAAGCATTAAAACAAAATTAATTTTTGGGTGAAATGATCTAAAGTTTATTTTAACTTCACATATTGTGGAAATGGTAGAATTTCACTTAAAAAAGAACTGGCGAGCTCGGTTTTTGCTGAAGCCTGCATCCGGAGGGCTGATCCTGAATGGAGGTGACTAGCGAAGAATCGTTTGCTGCCATGGAAAGCACTTTCTGTTGCCAGTATTCTTTCAATACCACCCCAATCGATGGCTTCCTCGCACTTCACTTTCTCTATTCCTTTCAATTCCATTAAAACACTTATCAGTACCATTATCTTATCAACACTTGTTTTTATCTAAGTTTTCTAAACGGATTTGACGTGTTAATTTTATTTCATACGTTTATATATATTATTTAAATTTGTTTCATTTCAGTTTATCGCAGTTTTGAAATTCACTACCTACTTACTGATATTTTTTATCATTCACACAATCAAATATAGAACTCTTATCAGAAGGCTTGATAAAGAAAAAATGATCGCCTTGCTTCATAAACTTTAAATCGCATAAGCACCAAAAATATCAATACGAGAAATTTGGAAAACTATAGGGGAAAGAAAAAAGAGTTGAAGAAGTGTTTTCTGATGGGCTGTGATGTTAAGTTACGTGGGAGTGAAGCAGCACTCAATTCCTTTTTTCCTCTTAAAATACTTCTACTTTAGACATTGATTTATCTTCTTTTCAAGTGTTTTTGCATTCCCCCTGTCCTATTTTATATTTCTTTCTTAAAACATAGAATCTGTTCCACATGTCTAACTCTCTCTCGATGAAGACCTATCGTCTCTAGTTCTGGTTGCCAGGACGTCAGATTTCCAGCTTTATTGACTATTTTTTACATTCCCTGGCGAATAGTCAACCTTATGGAGATAAATATACTTCTCATTTCCTTCAATTTTTTGAAAGTAATTCCTAACCCGTCATCTTTGGCCATGCCTTACTCATGGTTCCTTTACACTTTCATATATTACAGTTAAGGTTTCTATAAGCAATGACATCGACATAGATGTGCTCCATCCCTCAGTCGTTTATTTATACTGAATGAGAGTCAATAGTCACATGTTACTGTTCATATGAACACTAGTAACATTTTATTATGTCCTTTCAAACTACCATCTCATCAATTTGTTTTACCCAGAGAGGGTCTGATTAGCTCATTTCTGCCTAAAACCTTCTGTTACCACTGAGAGTTGATATCTTGTCCACTTCTGTTCATATAAAAACGGATAATGTTCAAAAGTTCTTTTTATTTCAATATTAATTTTGCTCATGTCGACATGTAAAGAAGGGTTGTTAACATCTCTGTCCATATGCCTTAATCAATTTATTAGTAATCCTAATGAACGTAGTTTTCATATTAACTTATGAAAATACGTAATATTTACTATTTTAAACAGCTGATATACAATAAATATTTTAAAATACAAATATAGTTGTTCAATGGGACTATACCAAACTAAAATTATACAGAACAGAATAAAATATATACCATCATCGATATTTCAAAAAACACCATTCATCAGTAGGTGAGATTCACTCATCAACCAAAGAGATTCAGTTATTTGATGTATCCAAGGCCAGTCAGATATATGAGTATATATATATTTGTAAAAGTTAGAAGCAGCCATTGTTGAATACATATATTTAAAAACGTTATGTCTGATTTTAGATTAGCAAGGGCATTTTCAGTTCCCATGCAAAATTACACACACGAGGTTGTAACATTATGGTACAGGCCTCCTGAAACCTTGAATTGAAGAAAAGGTTTCGAGGTTTAGAAAAACATTCAACAAAGCTTAGTAAAGTGGAATCAAACATAGTGTTTTTAAATACATATATATCAATGATCAAAACACAATATGAAATGGGAAAAAAAGACTAAGTAACAAGCAGTCTTTGTCAGACTCTAAAACCCAACTGGGTTGGGTTTTTTACAAGATTATGTGTAATCTTATATATATATATATACTTTAAATTAGCGAATACAAAATTAAACTATCCAAAATGACAATGATTACTTTGCAGTGAAAAATACAAAGAAAACGCTAACATAACTTACTACAATTATTATTATAGTACTCTAAGACTAGCTTTATATGATCATTTAACTGAAAAATAAACAAAACTAAGAACATCAAAACAAATAAATTTTCAGCATTAAACTCAGATATAAAGGTATTAATTTTTCTAAAAAATATATTTCACACCAAACAGTGGTGTGAAGGATGAGATGGTCTCCCTGTCTAATCATTCATATTTGTGGTAAGGCATAAACACGCCGGTATGATTTGTATAGGGTGCGAGGATAATATTTTAATTTTAAATTAATATCACCATGTAACACAATAACTCATGGTTAATCTCTCTCAAAGTATCACTCTTTATCCTGCAAAACATTTTACATTCAAAAATACATCGGATATGAAGGCATGAGTCAAACCTGGCACACTGGCCCTTTCTTTAATTATTTTGTATTATATTAAAATAAATTCAATATCTTCATTTTAATGAAAATTATTTTTTTTTATTTATCATAATTGCATATTTTTATAATTACGATACGAGTTTTATTCGATATATATATATATATATATATATCTCAATGATCAAACCACAATATGAAATAGGAAAACAAGACTAAGATCTTTCAACCGTAACAAATGGTCTTCGTCAGAGTCAACCGCTTGTTACGGTTGAAAGATATTTGTCTTGTTTTCCCATTTCATACTGTGGTTTGATCATTGATTGTTATTTCACGTGTTTATGTAAAATCTTTATATATATTTAAACTAAAATTTTTAAAAGAACACAAAGAAATGAAATCACTGAAACTCACTACTATATTTGGATGGCCTCGTCATCAGGAAGATAGATGTGAATCGCTCGAAAAGCTAATAACGACTGGCTTTTCATTTCTGAGTTTTCTTTTGAAAATTGCAGTTTCGTAAAATGGAAAACTACGATTATTCAAAACTTCAAATTATCGTTTATTCAGTTCGAAAAATCGTTTCACCTAATTGTTTATATATATGTAAATTTCAAATAACGTTTATAATTTCAAAGCCAAACGTTTTGAATCCGTAATTCAGTTTTATTCAAAACTTTTTAATAAGCCTATTATATAAACAATAATTAATCATATAAAAATTATAGTAACATTTTGTCCAAAGATGCATAATTGCATCATATAAAACATTATAAATCAGAATATTTAAGACAAGTGAGAGAAGACTTAAAAAACTAAGAAATTTTGAGAATGTAAAAGACTGCAGTAAATAAATTGAAAGTTAAAACTGAATTTCTTTTAGAATGGAAGTATTAAACAAACATGCTCCAGTACAATTTAAACATATTATACTATAATTATTTATGCATAAAGTGTTAAATTCATTGAAAACCAAAGCGGCTTCCGTGTTGAAGATCTTATTAATAACGTGTTCTTTTCTCCTAATCACGTTCTTAAGAAGATCGTCAATACGGAAGCCGCTTTGGTTTTTAATGACATTTGTATAAAGGAAAATTTGCTGCCCATTTACACGAATATATATATATATATATATATATATATATATATATATATATGATATATATATATAAAATAAAATAAATTCAAAACGAAGGAAACACACAGAAAGACACAGACATAACTCACATCGATATTTCGACCATCGTCGTCATCAGGAGGTGCGAAGAGCGAAGAGTCCCAATTATTATAGGTCTTCGCACCTCCTGATGACGACGATGGTCGAAATATCGATGTGAGTTATGTCTGTGTCTTTCTGTGTGTTTCCTTCATTTTGAATTTATTTTATTTTAAAAAAGTCCGCTGGGCCGTTTCTTTTAATTGGTATATATATATATATATATATTAGTGTACTGAGGCAGCAGTCTCTCAAATAGACAGGATCTTTCGAAAACTGGAAAAAGTTGCAACAAAAATTCTTCTGAGAGAATACTCTATCGTGTTCAACGAAATTTATATATATATATAAATAAGTAATATGAATAAGTATCTTCTAATATAATAGGAATAAAATGAATCAAAACATCACAGTATGTGTAATTAGAATTTATTTGAAAGTATTTTTTTTTAAATAAAATTGAAAAATTGACATTGAGAGTGTGATTTGTAACTTTATATATATATAATATATCCATTATATATATAATATATCACTCAAAATTCGAAAAAAACGATTTTGCATCCAAACTGGACGCAAATCAACTCAAAAACGGAGAAAGCAACACACAGAGAAAGAGGCACACTTACAAACTCAAATTTTCGGATGATCCGTCATCCGGCGTGCTTGGTCGCCCATTCTCTATATATAATGTATATATTCGAAAAGGTAGGTAGCAGTTCTTTTTTAATGCACGCATTTAAAAAATTTAAATGCGTGTATTATAGAAGATTAAAAAATTTTCGATTTAAGGAAGATTTAAAAAATTTAAATTCGTGAATTATAGAAGATTAAAAAAATTTTCGATTTAAAGAAGATTTAAAAAATTTAAATGACTTCATTATAGAAGATTAAAAAATTTTAGATTTAAAGAAGATTTAAAAAGTGATTTAATAAATTTAAATGCGTGCAAATACACACACACACACACACATATATATATATATATATATATATATATATATATATATATATATATATATATGATATATATATATATATATCATAAAATTATTTTGGATGTTGAATAATTAAAACAGTAACATTGATGAATTAATATTAATATATAATAATGTGTTATTATTCACACATCACAGGTCCGTAGTTAAATTAAGGCACGATAAAAATGAGTAATTTGAAACAGATACAGTATGTTTAGAGACATTATTTTCGATTGTAACGTTAGTAGAAATGGAGTTGTGGAGTGTTGTAGTCAATAAGTGATGCTGGTTGAAAAAGTAATGTGGCCAGGGATGGACCCTGCAGAGTGTGCTTGGAGCTAGGCAGGCCGGTATTCCACAATGCCTGCTAACCAACATCGGCCCTATCTAACTCTTAATGACGACTCATCTGCATTTAACTCTTATCTTTACCACATACTACCTTGAAATCAACATTTGATTCTCACTCAACTACTCACTCACTTACTTATCGATTTCTACTTCATAGTTAACTAACTACCTATTGAGTAACTTATCCATTTCTAATACTTAGTTAACTACTTATTGAGTTACTTACCTCTTTCTAATACTTAGTTAACTACTATATTGAGTTATCTATTTCTAATTCTAAGTACACTGTTTATTGAGTTAGTGATCTGAATCCAAGTACTAGACATTATTTTTCCCATTATCATTTATCAACTAGTCTATCATCTTGACTTTGATAACAACAAATTATTAATTGTTATCAATACTAATAAATATCACTTTGAAAGTATAGAATTTTTTAAAAATATTAATCACTAATAAATTTATCAAAAATGAATTAAAGCTGAAATGATAAAAGACCAATGATTTTAATCATATTATATGAATAAATTTCTACCATATTTCAAAAAAAAGACTAATTTTTTCAGACAAAATACTAAAAAACGTGCAATGTGGCTCCAAGATTACTTGTGTCAGTTCTGTGTCAGAGCTTTAGAAAATTAAATATACGATTTTGACATTAGAACTGTTAAGGATTTTTAAAATATCTTGACACAAACACACACACACACACACACACACACACACACACACACACCACAGAACTATTTTATTGGACACAAATGAAGCCTATTTGATTAGAATTTGAGTACCCCTAAACAAATACTTTTGTTGAAAACTCGAAATCAAAATTTAGACTTAACTGTAATACTTTCATTACTCTATATTTCAAATAGAAGGAAACTGAAAGTAAAAAAATATATTTTAGCAAATATTAAAATAAAAAGTCGTAGTGTTCTTTAACAAACAACATTCTTCATTACATAAACCCTTTCTTTGCTATTGTGGTGCAGAATGTTGGCTTAGTTGTGCTGAGGTGTCATTTGTCAACCTCTCGAGAGTTACACCTCACTCTTCCCGCTTCTAATCAGTCATTGACGTCAGCTGATCAGCAATGTTAGACTTTGTTAGTCTCATTCAAAACATTTGTTGGCTATAAACCAATTCTAAATCCACAGATTACTTAAATAACTTCTCTATATTTTCATAATCTTACCTTCTTGCTGTGTATCAAACACTATGCACGTATATTAAAACTGTTCAACTACGGCGTTCGTAAGCTGTCACACTTAATGGCTAAATGTATGACAATACGAAAGCATCGCAAATACAAAATGAATAAAAAACTCACTTTATAATATCTTTATCACCAATATTTCAACTGTTTTAGTGATTGAAATATTAAGAATTTAGTTTCTAATTCGTTTTCTGGGCTATTTTCTTTCTACAGTGGTATATAGATAATGTATATATAGATAGATAACATCTGTTCAGAATAATAGAGTCTGATTTGAATTAAGTAGTACGTTCAATTTAGTGAAGACTCGGTAATATTTCTTTACAACAACAAAGTAATCATTTTATATCTGTCCAATTCACATCATGATTCTCATTAGTTACATTTAAAGATTGGACACTAGTTTGTTCAGCTCTAATTTGGAGTACTGCTGCTGTCTGACATGCATTTTTAATTATTTCCCCATCTGACTTATGTACATTTTAGGAAAAAATTTACACGGAGTTTTGTAAATACGGCACTACTGTAGTTTCTAGAGAGATTTTAATTAGTTGCGTTATTATCATTAGAAGAAAATCTATATTAAAGTCGTAAAATTAGAAGCAAGCCTCGGAAGTGGTCCAATTAATCATGATATGGAACTTCTTTCATTATATTGGTGAACGTCCATTTAGCAACCTTTAAAACTTTGTCAATGTAAGAGACAATGTAATTCAATATAAGAGATTTTAATGTGTATGCAATAGAAACGTGGGTCCTAATTAGCTAAATTTTACGAATCAAATGCTATAAAAATTAGTAGTGGTTTATCTAAATTTATCCTTACTTGTCAGTGGATGTGAGACTGATGAGAATTAGTTGTCTTGGTCTAAAGTTCTGAAGCCAATTCCAAATATATATTGTGTTTTAGACGTTCATATTTATTTCATTCCAATTTTCTAAAATCTTGTAGTGCATGTATACAATGACAAAAACAAGAAAATATATAATATACGCTGAAAATGGTGATGGAATCCTTAGACTAAATAGAAGATCTTAGAGCTGTTGATATTGTTCCAGAACTCTCAGAATAGAATGTTCTTTTTGTGAAAATCATGTATTTTATACTAGTTTGTAGGGTACGACATAACAAAGCACCTTACATGTCTCGGCAAAGGAGCACAGGTCAAATCAAAAGTAGCATAATCTACTGTTCCAAAAATGAGGGACATAGTTGAATCATAAAGGAACATAGTACTGATCACAAAATAATGCTAATGTATAGGTAAACTGAGCAACCTTCCAATCATGTACGAAGAGCAAAGGCTAAATATAATACCACATAGAGATAGAGCACTAAGCACAAATAATTTTAACGTACAGTTAAACAACAAACTTTCAATGATGTACAAAGAACCGTACATCCAACATATAGCAACATGGTCTTACTGTGTAGAGTACATTATGCTAAAGAGCAAAGGAGCATAGCAATATTAAATAATATGCTAAAAGTTATAGGTTTTACTTGCACTAAGTATTATTACTTAATATTTAGTCCAAGATAATAATGCTCTAGCGTAAAGGGGAACAAATCAACCTTCTAATGCGATGCTATGAGTTTACAGTCAAATCGAAAGTCTCATTCAGTTACGGTTTATTATTTATCCATTGTTTAAAAAGTACAAGTAAAAGATACGACTTTCATAACGTGAAAGTACAACTTGAACATTGGACTACTTGTTTCTAAATACGTATTGACAGTTTTATTTGTGAAAGAGGTATCTTAAAAGTTAACCTATTTCTTATTTAAAACAAGTTCTTGCTAGAGCCACCTTAAGGGCATTTTTTTTTATTTTGAAGAGAGGGGAATAAGCAATGCGCTGAAAACATTTGGCTTTGCATAGGCAATTCAAGTTTTATGTTGGGAGGTATTGCCAGTTAAGTGTCTGTGCTGAACATTTCATCAACAAGTTGGGAGTCTCTGCTCACGGAACTCGGCTGGTCGATACGGTTGCCTAGCAACCCTTCTGCCGACTCCCCTCCCACATCTGTACCAGAATACACAATCTAGCCATACACCTTCCATTTGTATATTAATTTATTATTATTAATACATGCTTAATTATTATTTATCTATCAACAAAGTTTTAAAATATCAGTTATAGTAACAATACATTTCAATAAATAATAATTCTACTATGTTATTAGAAAATAAGCAACATAGTTTCTTTCATGCTAAAAACATTATATATATTAACATTTAAGTAATAAATGTTAATCAGTTACAATTAAATTAATAAAACTAGTTGTATTGTTATTGAACTTGCGATAAAGAACTGAAATGTTAAATTAAAAAGTTGATGATAAGCTTATCAGCTTGATTTGTTTCACAAATTAAGAGTGACGGGATGAGTAGGAAGGTAAGATAAATTTCCGCTAGGAGCGCTGTTAAGCAAATGGTAGTCCACCAGTAAAGCGGGTTGCAGCCTCACTCCTGCAGGCGTTTTATAACACAACAGTCCGTCATCTTATCAAACTACAGGTATCTCATCTCATATTATTTCGTTATTATCGAAAACTCCATCATCATTCAATTATTGTTAACTCAATTGTAATATTATTACAAATTAGTTCTTCACACTTAATGATTTTGAAAAATATAAAATTTAGTACTGTTACATTTATTATTAGATAACTTATGGACTTTCATGTATTACTTAATACTGCGTAAAGTAATTTGTGAATTTATATGGTTATTATCATCACTACAAATAAAGCGATTATTTATTTAATAAAGTAACTTCCAAACATTTTTCATAAACAACGGTTATGAATTAAAAACCTTGGCCAGAATCATGTACGTAATCAAAAATTTACATAAAAAAAATAAAGGTAATCATTCTAAATTTTTTTTAAATCACTTTTAAATTATTATGTTTGTTTCCATTTTCTACAATGCAGCGTATTGTAAAACAGATTGGAGTCTCACAATTGAATTATATAAATTTAATTAAATTGTTAATTACTGTTAAAAATGATTGGCTGATTAATGTTTGTGTATTCAAAATAAAAGTAATACATTTAATTATATGCAATTATTTTTTTATACTAGAAAGTAGTTTCATATATATACAATATATTTTGGACTGATAAACAAGATTTGAAAATCTAAAGTGACAGTAATGCATCATACCCGAATTTTCTTTCCATCATTATCTAATAATATATAACTAAATATGTTTATATACATACTAAGATAAATAACTCATATTATCAGTGCTGCATACGAATGAATTTTAAGATTCTTTACCAAAAAAGGGTTGCCTTTTAATTTTTAATCTCGGATATATATATTAAAAAATATTATTAAATGTAATATATCAAACATGCTTCTCGAAAATTTCTCTAATTGCTAGAAATATTTCCAACATAGTACAGTGCTGGCTGTTGTTTACGTTGGTTTGGTTCTAGGAATTCTTCATCTAGTTATCATCAGAACATGTTGAAGGATTTGTTTGAACGTTATTCAAATAAATGTAGATGATTTCATTTCTAAGCCGATCTTTTTTTCACTAAATGCAGTGTTATTTGGGGAGTAAGGCGGGGGTAATTGACCTCATCTTTTGCTTATGTAAAGGAACTTGACCTGTTTGTAAAGAGTTTTAACACTCTTTCTGCACTGCCAATTTAGCAGTGTGGTGATTATTTAGCCCTTAATTAATTGAGAACACAGTTGAAGTATTGAAGTTCATTTTAAACGGTTCAAGTTTCTGAACTTAAATAAAATCAGATGTTAATCAGCTCTGATTGCACCAATTCCAAAATGACTTATTCCCCCACAGATCAGGTGACTAGCTAAAGTCTTCAACTTTAATCCAAACATTTAAATTACATTGCATTAGTTTCAAACAAACCAGTATTCATGTCCTTTATTGTGGTAAAGTGCAGTCAAAAAATTAGCAAAAATACAAGATCACTCATTCCATTGTATTAGTTAAAGAATAGATAAAGCTTGAAAAAAATTCGTAATTTCCTTAAAAAGTAAACATAAGCAAAATGTACTGCTTTCTTTAAAATTATGTAATTGTTATTATTTAATAATTGTAATAATTTATTTTTTCTTTAATAAAAGCTTAATTCTGCCCGTGAAGCTTATAAAAAATCAGATAAACTTCATTATGCACATACTATTAAAAACTAAAATTACTAATATATTATTTTAAATTTTGGTCATTTTAATAGAGCATTTTAGTTGACTATGTAATATATAATCAACATATTTTATAAAGTGTACTGTACATTCTCACATTATCAATATATAACAATAACCAACAGCTATAATGGTGATATTTTCTAATATGATTTAGTAAATTGTGTATTATAAAATACACAAATAAAATAAATTTCAGTAAATTGTATATAAAAATATCTGGAATGGCCTACACTCAATTCTACTATAAGTAAACATAATATCAAACTTCTTGTCAACCAATTTTTTTTTTGCCTTATTTTTATGTAACTATCGTTATGATTTAGATACAACATTAGCTCCATCCATTTCTGTGGAAATGGTTAAAATTGAACTTCCTGTTCTAATCAGTCCAATACCTCGTATATTGCTTTGTGTTCCAGTTGATCTAATATCAGTCAGTCTATTGGTTTGGGATTGGATAAGTAAGTTTCATAAACTCCGGTTGTATGTATATGTGCAGGAAAAATGATATCTCATTGATCATTTCAATTAGTTATTACCAAGTCTCGTTGTAATAATGAATATAACTTATATTGACTTAAATAACTGCACAAGAAATTGTTTTGTTTGATGTTGTAGTTATGTTCAACTTGATATTATTACTAAAGTTTAAATTTGTTGTGATGTTCCTTACTCAAAATTAATACTAGCCTCCTATGTGACGTCAAATGTCATTTATTTACTGATGAATTAATAATTTTATTATTTTTATACTCATAAAGACAAGTATCTTTTTCCATGAAAATCAAGAATCTTGCATCCGTTATCAGACAGCAAATTCTGCACTTCAGAGAACCCACATTTATCCCTGCCAATCACACAATCTTATTCCAGCCTACTTAACACCAACCATTCCATAATTAGTAACCAAATACTGATTATGATATTATTTACATGGGATATGATATTATATTTCACTAGAAATATAATAGATTCTACAATATATAAAAGTTAACTATTCAGATAAAGGGTATGAATTATTTATTTTTTGATTATAGAAGTTAGTGTGCAACAACAAGTTAGCTTATTGAATAAATACACTCCAAGCAAAAGGCAACAACTATATTGTTCTATACATTTTCACTGCATGTTTCCTCAATAATGATATGTCATATATCGGTTCACTTGATCTTTAGCATTACGAATAGATGTTGCAAAGGCTAAATGTCTAAATGGGAGATGTTTATTGATCTTTCAGTTCATTATTGTAGGCAGTACAGATAGAGATTAATCCAGCTATCAATATACCCGCTTATTTTTTCATACCATACAGCTGATGCATTCAATATCATTGGTTTTACCACAGCAGTAATAATACTTTCATAAACCAAATTGATGATTCGTGTTACGGAATAATCTCTTACAGGAGAACATGGCTTCTGTTCCTTTAACCAGTCGATCTCTTACATGGTCATCCATAACATTACATGGCTAGTGAATCTGTTACATTCAATGTCGTTTATCTGATCTCCTTCTACATTGAAGATTTCCAAAGTTTTCCCTTGGACTTCAAAATATTCGTATTAGGTTTAAAAATACACAATCTTATTCCAGCCTGACAATTCCATTCCATTGGAAGAATCAGAAATTAAATGTTTCATTTACACTGATCTTTTACATGCAAGAATTTTTACATGGGATTCTTACATCCCATATTAAGTCATTAAATCATATCAAGTTTTTTTATTAAACCTCTAGGCATCAGTTTTATTTCAGTGGATTAACTAAACATTTTTTTTAATCAATGTAAACATTGTAAATAAATGTAAACAAATACAAGTTTAGCAGGTGCTATTATAGTCTAGGATGAGTATTCCGTTATTATAGCTTTATTGCTCTTTGTGGTAATTGAATTTCAAAATTTTATTTTATAAACTGCTAGTTTTCATTTCAATTTTCGGGCAAAATTCTTTATTCTGTAATGAGCCTTTTAGCAAAAAAAACATTTTCTGAAAATAAAATGTATAGCACCTCTTTGGTTAATGTAATTTTAAAAATAATTACCTCAACTTATCTACTACATAATGCTCTATTTTTTGGGTATAATTTCACTTTGAACACAAAATTAAATTATACCCAAACGGTATAAGGATACAAGGAGGCTTGTATTCTTCTCACAATCTTTTAGATAGAATCAGAAGTCACAATTTTTACGTTTCATTGAAAAAAAAAATTTAGTTGATTTAAAAATCTGAGAATCTTTTTTAACTATTGCTTTTTTCACCTTAAGATAATGTCAAAATTTTAATTTAGAGAGAGAGAGAGAGAGACCAAAAAAACATTATAAAAGGACCTCAAATCAAGTAAATCTGTCAAAATCACGTGATCTAATTCTTTAACGATCACTATATTTTACTTATAATTTTTATAGCAAAGTAAAAATTAAAGTTACAATATGAGTTTTTTAGAAAAGCATGAAATCAGTGGGCGTTCATTGACAAACTATAATTTAGTCTTTCTTGAGTAAAATCAAATTTTCTATATAGTTCGAGTATACTCAATAACTACATTTGATGTGTTGATATCGCTGGTGAAGGCCATATGAGATTTTATTTTCCTGGTCAAGATTATATTCTTCTTGACAGCTTTTTACAAACAAGCAGACAAATGCTAATGAATCTGTAATCAACTGAGATACCTAGCTATGTCAGGAATAATGGCAATAAATCCTCAAGTAGATCTAAGGGAATCCATAAAGCTCTTAGACAACAATTCTCAGGACTCTGTAGTAGTTTTGATAATTGAAAGTGATCCAATAAACAATTTTTTTATTTGAATGAAGCAGTATTATAGTCCGTAGGGATTCTTGACCGTGTCCAATGACATCAGGGTGTCGACCGTAACACATGACAGCACTTGCGACAATCACACGGTAAATTATTTAATGCGTTATATTTTAATTAATAAAAATGTATATTTTTTTTAAAAATTAGTTGGAGCTAGATATATAATTTTAAGAATACTTCTTCTAGTAATTATGAACTTACCATGGCGTATACCCAGTATAAGACTCAAAATAATTTACGAGGCTATTGTGTAATGTTTCCATCAACACCTTGACTGTAGGGCTTGTTACGAATGCTTTTTTCACGGAGTTGTCCTCTTTTTAATAGACTCATAACTTTTCTTTGTCAGAGGGGTATTGTCTAAACTTCATAACTTAAATTATTGGAGATAATTAACTAAACGACAAAATGAAAGTTGTTATTTGAATGAAATTGCGTCATAATTTATTTGAGTAGTAAAATGTAAACCAATTTCAGGCAAAGCTTTATTTTATCTTTACTGTGATTTTAACATTTAAGCTACTCAAAACATTCTAATTACCACCTTAAATTAACAGTAAAACATCATCAAAATTAATAAAGACGTGAGAGAATACATGACAAACAAAAGGTCATATTAATATTATATATATATAAAAAGATTGCACATAAACACGTGAAATAACAATCAATGATCAAACTACAACATGAAAATGGGAAACGAGACTAAGATCTTTTAACCGTAACAAGCAGTCTTCGTCAGAGTCAAAAACCCAACTGAAACACTAGATGCAAAAAACATCTGGTGAAATGTTCTCACCATCTCAACCCCTCAACAGATGTTTTCTGCATCTAGTGTTTCAGTTAGGTTTTTGACTCTGACGAAGACCGCTTGTTAGAGTTGAAAGATCTTAGTCTTGTTTTCCCATTTTCATATTATTGTGATTTGATCATTGAGTATATATATATATATAAATTATTTCACATAAACACGTGAAATAACAATCAATGATCAAACCACAATAAGAAAATGGGAAAACAAGACTAAGATCTTTCAACCGTAACAAGCAGTCTTCGTCAGAGTCAAAAACCCAACTGAGGTTTCAGTGTATATATATATATATACTTTGAATGCAAAAAGAAACACCAATGAAAACTAAACGTTGGGGCTCATTTTCAATTTGTCGACCCTTTCATCGGTTGTCCTAAGGAACGCAAGTTCTACGGTAATAAGAAAACGTTACTTACAAATTGTTATTATTATTCTTATTAACCAACATTTATAGAAACTTGCTTCTAGTTAAGTTTCTCTATTCCTGAATAATGCTTTTTTTAATGCTACTTAACTAGATAACATATTTCTTACTGTCAACATGTTTCCACTCTTTCCTGGAGCCATCTTAGGAACGAGAATGATTCTCAAATGTTTTTCCTTTTATATAGGCAAAGTAAAGTAAATTAGGAAGATTAAAGTTTCTTGAACAAAGGAAAGTCGGAAAAGATATTACAACATATAACAAGTGAATTTTGTCCAGCAGATCTCGATGGCACAGTAAAAAATCACAAACTTCTTGTGTCCATCATCTCACAGGTAGCCAGTCCCATCTATCAATTAGCAAAGGAATTAAGCAATACAGAATAACATCCGAATAAGGCTCCTGTTGAATACTTATTTACGAATACCCTGTAATGGAAACTATAGACGTCAATAATGTCACATCATATGTCATTATGTCTATTCCAACGACAATAAACCGCCATTCAATTTACTTACCACTTACACAAAATACATAGGTGGTTCCATGTATTTACAGACGGATGAAGTTGCCAGAGCGTTCCCTCTGGGAGTGACATTCGACAATTACTACATGTGTCATATTGAAAACAAAATAATGTTCTAAAAACTAGATATCAAACCAATAGTCTATTGCAGATACGTAGAATACTGCTTCGTAATATCAAAGAGTATGAATGACATTGAAACCTTAAAAATAGCATTCTAATAAGTTCCTGTTTAAAATTCAAAATCGAAAAAGCAATAAATAAGAAAATCAATTTCCTTGACGTAAGCATAAATATACAGAATCAAAAAACCAAAACTTCAGTATTCATAAAAATCACCAAGGCTGCCTCCTACTACAATGTATTGAATGAGTGCCCACAATGCAACAAGGACACAGCTATAAAAGTATTAATTCATAGAAATTATAAAATAGCTTCGGACAGAAAGATTTTTAATTGTAGCATAAACAGAACAAAAGAAGCATTCGTAAACAATGGCTACTCTAATGAAAAGTTTTATAATATTCTAAGAGTATATTATCGAAAACGAACTGAAACAAATGGATAAAGAAACACTTGAAACTATTCACAAAATTTACCATAGAAATCAATACTCCGAACAGTAAGAAATGGGTGAAAGGCTGCTGAAGAATATAATCTTCAAGTGTAACGGTAAAATAAAGATGGCAATATTTCTCTTATTACTTACTATAAAAGCCCCACAATCGGCAGCCTATTTATGAAAAAGAATAGTAGACTCAAATGAAACGTCCCGCGATGAAATGTATCTAAGTTAAATATAGTTTAAGTGATTCAATTAAATTAAACGACAAACACTCATTAAAAAACAGGAAGAGAAGGAACTGACAAACTTCAATATTTCGTCCTCAGAAGAGAAGTGGGTTGTTAAATGCCGTCTATCATAACAGTTAGTCAATTAGACGAATTATGCTTTTGTCTTCCATTGATGGGGGGGAAAGGATAAGAAAATGAAAGAGGGAGACACGAATATATAGCAAACCTTTGCTGCTGATGGCTGTAATATTGAAAGTTGTACTGCAGACGTCAAAATATTTAAATAAGTCATGTGAGTTCTTGTGTGTTGTTATTTGAAACGTGTTGTTTTAAAAGTTTTCATTTGTCTTTTATCGCACACACACACACACACACACACACACACACACACACACAGACAAATGTATGTATATATAGATTTAGGGAACACCGCTTCTTTAATATATGCTTTGTTGAACAATATGGTATTTCCCACTGCTATTTTTCTTTATCATTATTCTAGTTTTCGAACTTCTATCCTTATGACTTTAGAAAATATATGAATAAGTACTACAAACTTAGCTCCTCTTTTATTTATAATTTTATTACGTTTTAAAGTTATCTATAAATAGTACATTCATTCTAACGACATGTTTTGGTGATCATTCACTCTCATCAGGCAGTAATTTTGTTGAGCTAAACTAACGCTAAAGCATAGAAATTAAGGATTAAACTTTACAAACAAGTTGATTTAACATTCTAAGATAACTAATAAACTAGACTGCAGTTTGAGCAGGTTGGAGTCAGCAATGGCTCAAGCTTTAATTTGGGCTTTGTTTAAATCTATGTATTAACAGTATGCGGTTCCAGAGTGGAACTTCAATATTTTATTAAAATCTTTGGTTTGGCTATTTAGGAGTGGTTGATAGTCTTTGATGGTATGGCTAAGGGTATGTTTGAAAACTAAAAAAACTAATCAGCAAAATTGTAAAAATTGAGAACCACCATATTCTTTAACAAACCATACATATATAAGTTAGCAGAGTTGGCGTACGCGGGTCAGAGTCTTTGTTTACGCACGGAGACAGATTATCAAGGCTGGCCTCGAGGAGAGGGTCAGTCAGTCAGTGTGTCGCGCTTGTATAATAAACATTACCTTTCATTCCTGTGTCATTCACAATTCGAGTTCCTACTCATTCAAATTAACTTATATATATATATATATAAATTTATATAATTTATATTAGTTCATATTAATTCCCAAAATTACTCCTTTGACTTTTCTTATTTCCTGTTCAAGATTTTTTTTAAATATATATAAAAACTAAGTATACTATTATTTTTATCTCTGATCACTTTTGTCCGTATACTCTACATTTTAGGGCTAATATAACTTTCATTTTTCACCATGTACTTTATTGCTTCTTTAATATGGTGGTGGACTCTATAAAATTTCTATGTTATAAGCAATTGAAGGGTGATAATTAAAGAATAATGTAATAATAAACGGCATTTATTATTATTAAATTAATTAAAAAATTAATAAAAGTTTATAAAAAGTAAAGATTCAAACAAAATCAGAAGTAAAATATAATTCAAAACATTGAAATGTGAGGGCAACTCAAGCCAATTCGAAGTGGTTGGTATAAAGTGGAGCACTGAGAGGAAGGCAGTTCATGTGTATGAACGTGAGGGACATTGCAAGGCCAGTTAGTCTGAACGTGTCCCTTCGAGAGCAGTCAGAATGGAGCATCGATCTCACCTAGGTGAATCAAATTACCTCGCTTCAACGTTCAAAACGCAAATCACTTTTAAATCAGTTTCTTTTATCTGATTTCCATAATAATAATCGATGAATTTAATATTAAAAAAAATGTTTATACTAAATTTGAATTAGAACTAATTTAAACTGTCAGTAAAATTCTGTTTTCTGTAAAAGCACTAAAAAAATTTGCCCATGAAATTTTCCAATTCAAGTTTTCTTACAAGCAAAACAAATCTACTTATAAAATCTCTGTAAGTGAAAAACAGAATGGATTTGATTTGATGGTTCATACATTTTGAGACCACTTGGTCATTTTTGATGTCTTAGGGTTATATCTGCATTTGGGAGGGGAGGGGGTTTGAAATTACTCTATAAATCACCGGTTCAGTATTAATCATAATGAAATAGTTCTGAATATAGTTCTTTGTAAGCGAATTGTTTTATTGTTTTTCAGTAAAACTGCAATATGGAAAAAGAACTTTATATCAAAGATACAGATACTAATTTTTGAAATGTTTGAAATAAAAGGCTGAAATGTTTCATTTTATATAGACTTCATGAGAGTAGCCTGAAATAAAAGTTCATATACAGGGGGAGCTAAAAGTAGGTGGACAGTAAATAACATATGCAGTTGCTCAAAACTGCTTTTCATCACGATTTACACAGCTTTGCATTCTGCCTCTTACGCTTCGACAAACATTTTTCACACAAGTCTCTCTGGTTATTAATTTCATGAAATGCTCTTATGTGATTTTTTTTTTTAAATCACCAACACTTTTTGGTTTTCAACATTCAACTTGTACATCTTGATCTTGATAGAACATTTCTTGGGAAATCGATTCGACGAAGGGGCCTAATTGATTGGCCAGTACGTTCACAGTACTTGACTCCTATAGACTTTTTCTTTTGGGGAGTACTCAAGGCAAAGTTGTGCCCAGACAGACTTTTACACAATGGGTAGCGATCCGTCTGGGTAGCTGTGCAAAAATCTTAGTCGAAACGTTAGAGACAGACTTGAAAGCTGTGTATATGAGAGCAGTATGAGCACCTCCATCGGTCAGATTTAAAAGCTTTTGCATTATTGTTCACAATAATATCTAATTGTCAATGTAAGAATTGCGTCAGTACATATATGTGTACTGACCCTGTACTCACCCTGTATTTCGGGATACTACAAAATCAGTTCAAACAGTGGCACTTGTAGGACAAGTTTTGCGTAATCTTAAAAATCTCCGAGTTTTTCTTTTCATTAAAAGTAAACTAAACTTGAAACAATAATCAATAACCCATTTTCGATTGGAATAGTTTATATTTTACTAACTTAAAAAAAATTATATAACCACTCGCATTATTAAAATAAATTGTAATGTAAAAAATTTAAAATAAAATTTGAAATAATTTGAATAATATTTGCTTTTAATTTATTATGTTTTAAATCTCTGAAATGGTTTCGAGAGCAGAATGGCCATTTAATTAATCACCTCAACTCTACTGCACTCGTTGATATCCAACAAATAACATAACTAATTTCTTTCATTACATTTAGTGAATTGATTCGTAATATCTTTCAATGATTACTCCGAATTAAATTTACTAATTACGGTTTTCTGTCAGCTTTAACACATAAATAATTTATTTGCTTAACTATAGAGGTTAAGGAAAAGTTAATGTTGTTTCAACTTATTGTTTACTTGGATAGTCATTTAATAGATACATATATTAACTTCTTATATATTAAAACAAAACTGTACATAAAAATAGATTCAGTGTTTTCGTATTATCGTTAACACCAATATAATCTCTTAACAAAATTTAAGAAACTTGTGCGATATATATGCTGCCATCATCACGTGTTAAATGATAAATGTTAGGTTCAACTTGTTTTGATTGGAATCTTCAACGTACTTCAACATACATCTTTTAACTTCATCAAAGTTTCAGATTGACTCAATATTTGTTGTGTGTCAATATTTGAAAAAACTGAATTAAATTGACTAGGTAGCATATTAAACATCAGACAACAGCAATTACTTTCGTCTAACTTACCGTCTAGCTTTTTATATAATCCTGAAGTTAATAAGAGTCTTCTTTAATATCATATTTCATGTTAACGATTTTCTTAAGCTGAATAATTTACCTCATGCACCTCCTTTCTCCTATCACCTGCTGATAGAGCGTCAAATGTCATAAGAATATGCGCTGTTCTTGATGTGTTCTATGTAAGTTATTGGCCACAATTTGTTTGCATTTTTTCTGCCTTTACTTTATATTGTTAGTATTTTGAGCTTCATTGTCACAAAGAATGGGACTTAGATGCTATAGATGAATTTCTGTTCCCAATTTCCACTGTAAAAGACATTCAGCAACACAACACAACTCGTATACGGTAGTCACTATTAATATTATTAATACTATTAATATGAACAAGGGTACATAACCTGTTTACTCTGTATTTAGTAAAACAAAACACAAACGTGGATACTTTACAAACAAATTTAGTGATACCAGTATTATTTCTAGCTACATGGCTTCTAAGCCTGCACCAATTGTTCATTATAACATAAATATTAAAGTCAAAAACCTAATACTAACATTAAAAAACCTATCGATTAGATTATTTAAAGCATTTATTGCACTATCAGTAAAGTTGAGTGTAGATTGACCACTTCAGATTTTTTACTGCTCAAAATTATTTGAAATAAAACTATGGTTCCCATACCTTTAAAAGCTAAAAAAACAAACATAATTTACTTTTTTTTTTAGCTATAGGCTACACTTTACCTTAAAGATAAGAGCGTTACTCTGGGAGCTTCCAAGGCATTTGCTAGCTTAAGGCACATGGTGGACCTAACTTGAGCTTCAGAGCTTCAGTCTTCAAAGTTTTTGTTTCAATTTTTGTTTGTTTCTTTATTATTATTATTTTATTTTCTAATATATTTTGTAATTTCACAAGTTCAAATTGCAATCTGCGTTACAGATTTCTAATTATTTATTATTTATTTAATTTACTGATTTTACTAATACTACTTTTTTTAACTTATTATGATTTTCTAACATTTAGTTACTCTTACTCCAAGCCTTTTTATTTGTATCTCTTTTTTTCTTGAAATGAAATATACTTCTTATCTGATGAATAGTGGTGGTTGGTGTCCTACCGTCTTTGCCAACTCGTTAGGTCTCTCCTGTCTTTTCTCCTGATGATGGTTATGGATGTCTATTTAGTTCATTTTTGAATTTTGACATCTCGTTTAAATTTTTTTTCTATTTTCTTAATGAGTTATATACGTTAAAAAATTACTATTCGAATAATTATATATATATAACCAATGATCAAACCAGAATATGAAAAGAGAAAACAAGACTAAGATCTATCAACCGTAACAAGCGATCTTGGTCAGAGTCAAAAACCTAACTGACCCAAAAATCTCAGTTGGGTTTTTGACTCTGACGAAGACTGCTTGTTACAGTTAAAAGATCTTAGTCTTGTTTTCCCATTTCATATTGTGGTTTGATTATTGATTGTTACTTCACGTGTTTATTTCTGAAATCTTTATATATATATATATATATATATATACTTAAACGTTAAAAAGCAATATTAAATGGACAACTAAAATTCAAAATAAACTAAGATACGAGATAAATGAAGTATATACTATATACTCGTACATATATAAACGGATACTGAGACGTGTGATGCCAGAACATCTGGTGTGGTTTTGAGAAGTGAGGGAGACAAGAGAGATATTTTCAATTCCGTAAAGTGCAGGGGAAAAAAGAAGCTGGAAAAGCAAGTCCAGGTAAACAAAGAAGGACTGGAAAAAATAAGTAGCGAATGATCTGCTAGCAATCAATCCTTGTAGACAAAGCTATTGCCCTCGACAGTACTGAGTCCAACTTGAATAAACCATTACTCATGTTTCTACTATTTCATCAATTCAATTTAATCAAAGAGCATTTGATAATATTTTTGAACAATTCAGATTCTTTCATAGGCAATCGATTTAGCTTCTGTCTAATTTATAGCCTGATTCTCATTATTTATATGCAAGAATAAGCCATTGAATTTTATAAATATCTCTGCAATCCAGTTCCCTAGGAGAATTTTTATTTAATATATTATCTATGTTGTTAACATTACAAATTACTATATTAAAATCAAGGTTTCGAGCAAGCCTAGGAAGTGGATCCAACGATTCATGATACGCTGAAATTATGACATTTGAAATTGAACCGGATTGTTTACATCATTGAAGAACGTTTTCCTGGTACCCATTAAAGATTTGTCTATCCAAGAGCAGTACTGTGTTAATTTCACCATTGAGGAATTCAGGAGAGCTAACTTTTAACGCTTTCAAAAATATATCTAATCTACATATCTAAAAATGTACATATCTATAAATACGTGAAATAAAAACCAACGTCCGAATCAAAGTAAAAAATTCAGAAATTGGACTAAGATGATCTTTCGACCAAAATAATTTGTCCTTGCCAGAGTCATATTTGAACTAAATTCAGTTGACACTTGTCTTGAACTCGTTCATATGTGACTCTGTCAAAGACCAGTTATATTGCTAGAAAGATCGCCTTAGTCCATTCTGAATTTCTACTGTGATTTGGACTTGTAAAAGTTTATATACTAAATAACAAAAAAATAGTCATATTTTTTTAATCTTTATGACTATCAAAGCAGAAATATAAGCCAGCATAAAAAACAAAACAAAAGTAAAAAGAGTAGGTTCTCGAATATTTAAAGGATAAAAAGTAATCAAATAAAGGATCATCCATTTCTTACAAAAAATTCCCAAGAAAAATATTAGAACTTTTTCTATTCTTCTTAGATGTTGTGGTGATTGTTTTTGATTGTATAGTCACAAGTAGTTATTGCGATTTTTTTTTGTCTATATGGATTTATTTAATTCATTAATGACAGAAATTATAAAATGAAAATAATAGGACACCTTATTCCAGTCTTCATAATGATATCGTTACAGAATTTAAATAAAACAATTTTTAAAAATTCAAGTTATATAAAGAAAAAAAATAATTAAGAAAAATTATTAAATTTATGAAGAAAACTTTTGAAAACACTAGATGTATGTTTTCTAAAACATGTGGCCAAATTTTATCCCAATTCTTTTTCAAAATAGCTATTCCAATTTTCTTGCTCATACTATGCCATCTACTTTTCAGAACCCTATCATATAAATTTCCTTGCACTGATTGCTTAAAGCCAAAAATAATTAAAATAAACGTCTAACATGTGTAAGTTAACACCGTCTGTCTTTAGTATGGCATAAATATATAAGAATTACGCAGAAGCTAAAATATTAAAGGTGTATTAAATAACAAGCTAAAATAATTATAACAAACAAAACGAATGACAAGGATGCTGAGAATAGCAAGTAATCTCGCGGAGACTAGCGTCACGGGGTGGTATGGTTGGCTATAATCCAGGCTGCAGGTCGGTCGCCTCTCATTGTTCCCAAGGGCACAATATTTCTCCATCTGATCTCCTCACTGGTTATTCTAAATGGAAATTGTTCATTTCTCTTTAATTTAAAGAATCCTTGAAAAGCTAGTATCAGGGATGTTCAACTTGGTTTAGTTTTTTATTATTGATTCTACCTCTATGATTGCACTATATTTTGCTAGTTTTTTTTTGTATATACCAAGCGTGCGGAACCTGCGGCCATCTGTCTGCAGTTTGTTGAGAAAAATGTTTCAAAATACGAAGAATTACAATTCTGGTAATAAAGACAGAAAATGCTGTTATTAGGAAAAAGACTATTCATCAATCATTACTTGAAAAGTTTAAGCTTTTAGAACTACTAAATTTTTTGAAAGATACGAAACAGTTTTAGATGCTCTGATCGATAATATGATTATAGATTCAAGGATTTTACAATATAACTATTATATAAAAATTTGCCGATCCATTCGTGGTGTCCTTCTGGGGAAGTGGACGGTGCTAGAATGGCCTTTACTCCAAGAAAGGTTCCCCACCCCTGGTATATACAATGCCAATAGTAATACGAAAGCGGTCAAGTTTGTCGAGTCGTTAATGTAATAAAATAATACTAACAATGCAGGGAATAAGTAGTTCACCATGCTATCATCTGAACCAAAGGGACCTTTTCACATCAAGCTTCCAAAATCTGATATAAATGACGTTTTGTTTCTATAAGTAAACTAAAGATAAAGGCTTAACTATTTCATAATCGCATAGTGATTTTGAACATCAAACAGATTAAATATTAGTTTTTCGATATAAATTATAGTGATTTAATTAGAATAAATTTAGAAAGAAGAAATTAAATGAATAATTGACGAGGATATAAAATGATTATTTAATATATCAACAAATAATATTTATTAAAATTAATCGAAGTTTTAGAAATTACCAAATTAACGTAAGTAAAATATTAAGAGAACACAATTTTGTCCGTAATAGAAAAAACATTTTGTCATAATGCCTACATTTTCTTCTTTTAATATATCTACTTCACTAAAAACTATATAGTCGAGCTACCGATGCTCCTGGAGATATAGGGAATATCTTCTTATTGGAACTAATTCTAATAACTGAGGAGTTTTATAATAAGGTCATTGATTGTAAAATTATCGCATTACAGTTTCATTCAAATACTGTTGAGGACAACATTCTTTTTTCAAGGTTTCAATTTCCAACTCAGTTAGTATTTGGCATGACTATTTATAAGACTCAAGGACAGACTTTGCAGAAAGTTTTAGTTCATTTGAGTAAACTAGTACAGCTTTCAATAAGGCCAATTATATGCTTCTCTCGGTAGGGTCTAACTAAAAGAAAACATTAGCTTTTTTGGAAAATTCAAATTCTACAAAAAAAAATAAATGGAAGAGGATTGTCTTAAAAATTTGCATTATCCTCTTTACTAGAAATCAATTTAGAGTTTATCTGCATTTAGGTGAACATGATTGCATTAAAGAGGAAGGAACTGGATGATCTGACGGATCACGGCCAGTCTTGTAGTAAAATAAAATTATTTAAAAATTTATTAAAAAATTTAAATTGTTTTAATGATTAAATATGGTATATTAGAAGAATAAGATTGTTAAATGTAAAAAGTTAACCCCGATCAAACATATATTGTCTGATGCTTTCCATAAAAAGTTAACCCCAGTCAAAACATATATTTACTGATGCATTCCATGGTGTGATGGATGGTTATTGAACAAACTGTTTGACTAATCAAACAAAACATCAGTTGGTTGTTAATGAGTTTGATATTATGTTTACTTATAATAAAGTTGAGTGTAGTTCCCTCCAGATTTTTTATTTTGGTTGTTATTCTTGTTCAATTCAATATATTATGGGTAAGGCAGTACAGCGTCTATCGGAATAGCTATTATGTTAATAATAAGATGAATTCCACCAAATGAAGTTGTCGCAAAACATGAAACCTAATGAAAATGAGCAAGCTCCCTCACATTATCCGTTGCAAGTTGGAAATGGCCTAATGCGGAACTCTCTCGACAATGAGTCCACATGTATATTGATATTCCGCAGGAATGTATGAGCAATAATTCTCTAGTATTAGACATATTCTATAACTATACTTCAAAAGTCATATCAGATCATACTATCAACTAAAAATATTAGATTTTTAGTTTAGAAAAGTTTGTATTCGGTTAATTTTTAATATAATCTTGAAGTGTTTCATAAATTACTTAACATATACTTTGTTTTATTTGTCACACGTCAATTTCCATTTGAAGTGTATAATTCTTTTTTAAATGGAATGATATCCGCCCTCTATTATGGATTTTATTATCATATCTTTTGAAAATACATTTACATTGTAACATTTTCCATAAACTGTGAAACTTTTCACGGGTCCAGTTGGTCTTTTCATTATCATTGAAAGTAATTATACTGATCAATATAAAAAAAAAATTAAATTTAAAAAAATCAATCTTTTTTTATTTGTCAGGCAAGATATTTATTTTAATTTAGCAATGTTTTTTCCTGCATAACATAATCATGACGATAAGAGTCGAGCTATTTTTGGTTTAAAGAAAATTGTTGCTAAGAAATAGAAAGAAAAAATCTTTCTCTGTGAGAAATGAGAAACTCTAATGTACGCTCTCTCCTGGAGTCAAAGTAACCGTGGGACCATCTTTCAGTCATAACTAAAGTCTGTACAAATTTGAAATAACCAAATTAAATCGACTTTCAACCTCTATGATAATATACGGGGGTATTGGATCAAAAAATAGTGACTGAATGAACTTATTTTATATTTAAAATAATCTAATTTTTTCATCTAAAGATAAAATAAACACAGTATTAAATAAAAAACGAATATGGTATTAATTATTGCTTTCACTATATCTGATATTTGCCTTCACAATATAATTTACGATGATCAATTCATCCAAAAAGCTATTATCAGAGATCGACTTCTATATTCTGTGAAAACCTTTTCTCTTTTGATTAACTAAGCTAAATTAAGCTAAATTAAGCTAAATTAAGCTAAATTAACTTCTTGCCTCCATAAATGTTCTGGGCTTTGTATAAAGAAACGTTTTTCTGACAGAACTTATTATTTAAATAAAAAAAAATAGTTACCTAAAATTAATAAGCTTGCCTAAATTAAATAGTTGCTAAAAAAATAGTAGTAAAGAAAAGACTAGTTTTTAACACGGTAGATGGTTCTTAAACTGCAGCTTGCAAATTATACAGAAATTTAGAATAACAGTTATAGGTCAAGTACGAGTAGTAAATCTACATTAATTATGTACATCGCTAATATACTACAAATGGCAACGGTGAATCATATTTTGGTGAAAACTTGCTGGAAACAAAATAATTCCAGATTCACTTTGATTCTGTTTTAACATATTACATCATTTATCAGTTTTGCATATTCACTACAAAAATGTAGTTAATTTTAATTATTAATTGACCATATGTCCTGTTTAATTGGTACCACTTTATCAAAAGTTAGTAGATATTTATTTGTAATTAATATTATTGTTTATTCAAATATAATGATTGAGTACTAGACAGTGTAAACAGAGGTTTTCTTTCTACTAGACAGAGTAATACGTGTATAAAGTCTTTATAATATAAATTATTAAGATACATTCATCTATACTTTGTAAATCTATTCATATAAGTTCAGTTTAATTTACCCATTTCTACGACCCCATTTGCTGCAGAAATGTAGGACTAATTGTTTCCTGTTTCGTAGTAAGAGGTACTCTTTGCCGTGCAAAATCTTTTGAACATGACAATATAATGCAAATTGAATCATTATTCTGCAGTAGTCTTACCACCATTTTTACAAAAGTTAAGACATCACCAAAAAAATGACTTATCAATTAATAAGTTAATTAAATTATTACAAATGGCTAGAATTGTTATTCAAATTATGATAAAACGTGGTTAACTTGTCATCCATTTTCCTTTAAATGGTATAAAGCCAAAATTGGAAGGTCACATACCAGGTCGGCATAAAAACCTTATCAAGCTTCTAAAAGATTGTCTATGTAAAATGTAGAACATCTAATCAAGTCCTTTAAATATAATTTTCACTTAAGCAAGTCACTTCATTTTTTTACATCCTATAAGAAAAGTAATCATAGAAAGTCTATGAAGTTAGGGAAAAATTATCATGTTCTGAAATCTTCAAAATCTATTGATAATATTATCATCATATCTGTAAAAGTGTATTTCTTTGGGTTCTCTACAGATATAATATTTTAAAGATAATGTTGGTAATTTCGACTTGTAATAGTCTTTTAAAAAAAAATTATGTAGTTGTAAGGCAGTATCAAATCCTGAAAACGATACCCATTATACAGAAAGTTTTTATTGTTTTTCCTGAAACAAGAATTGTACAAGGATAAAGTTTTGTATCTGTTATTCAAAAAATAACAGTATACTGAAATGAAAGTGTTAATTTAACTCATTAGACTTAGGTGAGTACTATAAAGTTAGAAAACACCACTTGTTCTTATTTACCGTATTTGTTCATATTTGCGTCATTGAAAAAAAATACTTTTAACTGCATAGTAAATATTATATATTAAGTCTACGATGGAAATGATTTATCTAGAGAGCTTGTGGCTCTCTATTAATATTTAAATACTCTCAGTTTTTACAAAACGATTACGGAAACCCCCACCTTAGCTTATTAACATATTTTCTAAGTCCCCATTTATTTAAAAAACACATTTCTCATCAAAGTTAAATCCCACCCACTCCAGCCAAATTCAATTTAATAATTTACATAATAACTTTTATTTCACTTTATATATTGTTATATTAGTATTATTATAGTTTATAAAAACAAAAAATTCTGGTCAAGTATCAAAACTACACAATTGACTTAATTTAATTAATATTTTGAAATTTATTAGTTTTTTCATTTATAAAAAATATTATATATAAAAATGATGTAAAATATACACTATGTGGATAAAAAAATGTCACTATAAACAGGAGATTTCATGTCATTCATGCACTGCTTGTGTGTACTCGTACACACCACTGAAAGGAACGCACATTTCAAACTGCTTGACGTGCAAGTATTCGATTGTGAAAATAAATGCGTACAATAAATCACTACAAAATAATAAAAATGTATGGTAATTGTAACTAACAAGAATTTATGCACAAGTGTAATAAAGGAAATAAAATATGGAATTAATATTTTGACCTGAGCTGCAATATATACAAGGTATTTTTGTTGGCATTAGCATTTTTGAAGAACTATCAATCACAATTACCAATCAATTACAAGAACTAGAGAGATAATTTAAAGCCCAAATAATATGTTACTATATCTTAAACATTTTAGAAACCATCATTTGTGATGAAGTTGTAAAACAGGATCTTGATGAAAATTTTGTAAATACTATTTTGGAAAATCGTATAAGTTTGAACCTCAGTTTAGTTATTCTCAAAAGAAATCACTCATTTTCAATTTTTCTGGAATACATATAATTATGATAAGAGTTGTAGGAAGGATTCTCCAGAACCAATCAATTCATTCCATTTCATTGATAAAGTGATGCTAGCCCCATTGCACTCAACAAAATAAATAAACGGATCAACCACAACCTTGTTAATATGATTAATTATTATTGATGGGGGTGAATATCACTCTAGATTTTATTAAACTGAATGTGAACAATTTGACAAGTAAGTATATTTCTTCTTGAGTTGTACTCATTAAAGTCTTACATTACTCTTCTATTGATTGAAATGTATATATTTAGAAGAACATACTACTAATGTACTTTTTATCACTAGCATTCGTTAATACATTGTAAACAAAAAAAACTGTTTGTATATTTACCTTGCTATAATGTTATAAAATGCTATAATGTACTTAATATTCTAAAAATATGGAGTTGTTATATTCAAGAATTTGATATGTCCGTTGCTAATATGATTTGTCAAGTACTGTGACAAACACTTGTATACGTTGGTATGCCTACCCGTGTACACAGATATCATCCTCAAAATATAACAAATGGCATAAGGAAGTCAAAACAACAGATTAAAAAGTTTTTTCTTCACCTATAGTAAAGTAGAAACACAAATTGTAGTCCGTAAGTTTTGATCAACAATGTCTTTTTGTTCTCTTTTAATCTATTACAGCTAATGTAATTGGTACTTAAGTGTTTAAATATTTAATAGTCAAGAAATGGTTAATATATATTTCAAGTCCATTAGTTAAAGCTTTTTTCTTCGCAATCTGTTTAAATGGAATAGGGCCAACAAAAACCCAGTACTGGCAGCGGGGTTTAACTAATTTAAAGGAATGATATTGAGTTTGCCGAGAAGAAAGATTGATACTGTTGTCAAAGCTACAGCTGAATTCTATTTCATTAGTCCAATACGCGCTTTCAAGATTATTACTGTAGCAATTTACAAATGTACAAAGAAATCCAATTAATCATCTAAGGAATATATTCATCTCTCACTTACAGCAACTACAGTGGTTTTTTAAATACCTATTTAACTATATAAAAACTATCCTTAATCAACAAGATCAACACGATGATAACTTTATTGGTAATTCTTCATATTCCTTATTTACTCATCTTTATATCGCTGTTAACTTTACTCGATCTCCCTTGCCCAGGTAAGTAATTTTGTCATATTATTTTCTAATAACTATGGGAGATACCAAGCCTTTTGATACTCAAATAGCAATTCAAAAGTGCATAGTTAACCTCGGTATTACATTTAAAATGACTATATTTTGTATTTTGTTCTATTCTAGAACTATTGAATTAGAATAGCTAAGAATTATTCTTAATTACATATTATGTCAGTCTATTATTGTTTCTATTGCCATTTTAATAATTATACTGAGCATGTACTGAAGTCTTGATTTCTGAAAAAAATTGTCCCCTGATTTGGAAATCTCACTGACATTTTTTATCCAACTTTCAAAGTATTTTTCATGCCATCTCGAATATATTTTTTAAAATTAGGTGGAACTTTGCAGCACAAATTACTTTATCTGAAAACTTCCTGAAAAGAGATGGAATTTTTTTACTTTCCAGTAAAGTAGTTCTTTCAAAAATAGTATGAAATGAAATGTAAACAATTATTTTATTCAAATGATTCAATACATTAATAGCAGCTCTGAAGAAAGTAATTTACCAAACCATAAAACAAGAAGTGAGTGAATTAGAACTTAAATTCAAACTATTTAACATCGATTTAGTAAACATTTCTGGAACTTGTTACAAAGATATCACTCTGATATCCTGCAGGTGAAGGATAGGCCAAGTAGTGGAATTATCTCCCTGAGTGTCTTCGTTTAGTCCCTTGTCTCTCAATTTAGTATTCAGTCAAACTTAAATGATAATCAATGTTCAGGGAAGTTAAATTGCACGAATTATAATTTAAGCACACATTTATATAAATTATCTAGCGTAGCTAATATTGTTAATGTTATATTACTCTTTTATATTCCCTCTGATAAATATGTAGTTTATTATTGTTGTTTAAAAATCTTTCTTTATAAAGAATATACTATTTAATAGCAATAAAGAAGAAGTTTCAGAAATAAATATGCACTCAATGAGCGGAGCGAATATATAAAGATTAAAGTGCCGTATAAGTACTAGGATGGTTATTAAAACTTTGGTTTTACCTCAATGGAATTAATGTGAGGAATGAAAACATTTGTATTGTGTATGAAATGTTGGTATCGTATTGTATGTTTCAAGTAAATTGAAGCGTCATTTAGACACTAAACAATCATACATGGTAGCTATAACAGTGGCTTGTAGAATTACTAAATGTTAGAACTCCCATGCCGTATATGTGTCGCATATGTGATTGTTGAGAGGCTGGGAAACTTGTGACAAATGTATTTGTGTCCACTACACAATAGCTTTCAGAATCGATATGGTGGAGGGCATTAACTCTAAATTAATAGAACAAACTAAAGGAATGAAATTCGGATCAGAGCTAGATGAACCTTCATGTTTTAATGAGGTAGCTCATTTTATGAGCTACATGTCATTCAAAATAACAATGTTATTATTTCAGTCGAAATATCACTAACGCAGCAAAGTTGTTGGTAATTCTGGATACATTTATATCATACCTATGGAACATATTCCATACTGGCATGTATTGAGGATTATAGCCATTTATCTGAAGCAAAGGCCCTGATAAATTGTGGACCCCTTGTATTATTCATAGAGTGGCGTTTCTATAAAAGCAACTAATATAGATGTTAGAATGTGCACAGAGTGTAGCCAATTTTATAAAAACTTTCCATCGAAGGCCAGGTTTATAAAAGGCTGAATGTAACAAGGTGCCAAACATTCGTCTTTCTTTCACAACAGCATTACATTTATTGTTAGGATAACACCTAAAGAATTAAATAATTATCTATCTATCTTTATAATCTATCAATGGTATGTTAAACAATAATAATAAAAGCATTCTGATGTTAATATTATCTGAATATTTAATTTTTTCCCGAATGGTAGACAGCCTCTCCATAAGCAACAGTCATGAGCCGTTATTACAGGAGGGTGTACCAATTAAGGACTTCTTCCTTTAAAATGAACCATGCGATGAGAGATACGCGATTTATACAAATAATTGTTCTGTAATTATTGGGTTTTTGTAAATCAGTTGGGTTTTTGACTCTGACGAAGACCGCTTATTACGGTTGAAAGATCTTAGTCTTGCATTCCGATTTTCTTATTGTGGTTTGATCATTGATTGTTATTTCACGTGTTTATGTGAAATCTTTTTATGTAACATAGTATGAGTATGTAAACAAATTCTTTTGAAAATATAAAAACATTTTTAATTAATTTTGTTATTTAAACGCTAATTCTGTCATTTTTTTGTTGAACCACATGCTTGGCAAACTTGTAAAAACTTGATGTTATATATCTCAAGGGTAAGGACCCCTTGATTTATTTTCTCTTTATGGGAGATTCTGAAATCAAGACTGTAGTTTATTCTTCTATTAGTGAATTTTATTCTACCATTTTAGTGAATAAAATGGTAAATGGATTGGTCTGCGGTGGGTGAGTAGCTAAGTAATGGTGGCTGAGTGCAGAGGGGTGGGTGTCAGTGAGATAATGAGGCTGATGGCTTACGTCATTGATATTCGGAGCAAGATGAGGGCAGCAGCTGGCGACAGGAGCTGCCTTGCCATCGCACCCTTATCGCTGACTGCCTCACACCCACAGGCTTCTCCAATCAGTCTAATGCCCATCCTCCAGCCGAACACTTAGCATCTCAGCCACACACTCACAAACAGCTTACCTTTATTACATCAAGCCCAGCAATATTTGAATCGAGTTTGTTTATCACAGAGACAAAAGGATTCCGCTTTAGTTCTTAGATGAGTGGAATCCTCATTCCTTCAAGTGTGATTCGCTTATTCTTATTCTACTGCATTCCACCAAGTGTTTTTCTTATTCCATCACTTGGACACCTGCATAATCCCCTCCTTATATAAGTTCTCTATCTGTTATTCAATTGCAGGGGTGATAATCCCCTCACATATTAACTCCAGAGAGGACAACATTCTAGCCTGAATGGAACAGTTTAGGGAAATATTGGCTTGCGTAGAATGCCACTTAAAGGTGTACAGTTTTAATAAATACATTTTTCAAGTAGCATGACAACATTAATTAAGATAATTAGGACCAAAAGTAAACTAGGTAGATACTTGCCCTCTTTCAACGGATACTCATCATTTCTTAGCAGATGACTCACTTTTGGTATTTCTTTATGAACCCTAAGGTCAGGCCAGCAAACACTGGGTCTTCAGTTGGGGCAACTCAATCCAAAGTAAAGTGTAACTCAATAATTAAACTATTGCACCGTAGGCTTCTGTATTTTAATTTAACTATTGGGACTATTTTATACATTTTCACTATTTATGAAGAAAAAAAAGGCGTATATATTTTTGTCACCTCATCAAAACTTGAAAGTGAAGAGTAATATATATGTACAACATTTTTAAAGTCTACAAAATGATTGCTCAATTTTTCTTGTAGTGCGTAGGGTCGCAGCTTACACTTTGAAGGGCTGTAGTTGATCCCCTTGAGACTGATTGAACTTTAAAGAGCTTCCACATGTACCAAACTGAGAGAAGTGAAGTGCTTTGTCCGTGACAGTTGAAAATTTAATATAATGTTGAGCCGTGCAGAAGTCTGGATGGCTGCGGGTGACACTGCGGACGTCAGACCGCTTTTTCTCCTCAAATATTTATTACCTCACCCTAACTTCTCCGCAGACTCTTCAACAAAGCTAATGAATAATATCCCTAAACACACACGCCTTTATCTCTCTAATTGACATTTAAAATTAAATATTTCAATTGTTTTTAATTGTTGATTAAAATAAATCTGGGGAACAGAGTCCCACAAAAAAAACTTAAAGCGGTTATTTCAAATCTGTACATAAATGTATGTTGTACTGATAGCAGTCATTGCATTTGTAATGAATGAGAGGCATTATTTAGGTCTCTCCATGTAAAATCGAACGGGTTCCTCTATATAGTAAATAATCTTTTCATCTTTCATTTTTTTACCTCGAAATAAAAACCACCTGAACCTAACATTAGTAATAAAAGATATATGAATTTAGGTGTTAACTACACATTTCGAATACTACTCTAGAATCTAAGAGTGAGCAGCTATTCACATTTCTTCTTGTAATTTATTACTGGCAGTACAGTGTAGTTGTGGAACAAAGTATTACTCAATGATTTAAAATATTTCAGTTCTTTTTTGATCATTTTTTTTTCTTTTGAAAGTTCTCATAATATGATTTGGACTGAGTATTGTGATTATGATTCATCACTTAGGCAGGATTTTATTTTTTTTTAACTGATATATGGCTTCACTATATTGCGCTAGTATAACTTCATAAAGTCACTTTGCAAGTCTCTTCGGGAAAAATCAATATGCATCGCCACATAAGAGGATTCAAACAAAGTTCAACTTGTTAGGAATTTGTCCTTCACAAGCCTCTCAAGGACCAAAGCCAAAGCCGCCAAGTGCTTACTATAAACTTCTTGCGTATATTCGCTTGATAATTCAAAGGATTTGAAGTTTATATTAATACTATTAAGGTCTTTGAGTTTTGAGATGCATAGTAAAACCTTAAGCACTGTACTGGTTAAATCAAAGACTGATTTAACTGAAGCATGGAGGGGTCAAAGAGTAATTTTGTTCATTAATAAAAGATCTTGAAAAAAAACTTTCCCTTATTACAAAAAAATCAATCTTAGTAATAATTTTTTATTTCTTATGGAAGAGATTAAAATTTTGGTCACTGCACCTGCTGAGAGAGAAATTAAAACCCGAGACGTTACAATGATGATGGGTACGCATTAATCTAAAGAAAGTAAAGTTTATTTTACTCCTAGTAAGGCAATATTTACTACCGATTCATTTATAATTTAAATGACCTCCACAGTAAAATCAACCCTGCTATAATTAAGCAGTAGATGTGTAAATATCACTTTCCACCACTGGAATAGCATCGAAAGAGAATAGTATCAAAACTCAGTCTATCTCTTATAAAGATTATCTGTATATACATTTGTTTCGTTATATTTAATTATTGCATAAATAATTATAATTTATTAAGGAGATATTGATTATTTTTCTAACTCACATGAAACTTTCATACAAGAGTAGGAGTACTAATTAAATGACAAGAATTTTCATATTTTACAAAAATCTGTAGTATCTGACATTCAAGTTAAATGTATTTTAACCTATTTTTCGAAATAATGAAAATCAATTTAATTGATTTATTTTAAAAAGCTACTAAATCTTAATTTAATTCTCATAAAAATGTAGTAGGTATATTTGCTCAGAAGAACCGACACTTGGATCGTATGTTCTAATACTTTTTTCAACGATGAAAAGTAATGAGTAACATTAACTTTCATCGTTAGTGAGAAGCAGACGACTTTTTCTAAGTAATGATCAAATAATCAATATTTTAAAATTATTCTACCAATATACTCAAAAATATGTGTATTTCAGTGTGAACAGCTGATTTAATATATTAATAATAAATTACGAAAGCAGATTTAGTTTAGAAGTATCTTCTACTAAACTATATTTAAAATGTTCCTAATTGCGTTAAAAATTGTAACACTGTTAATTGAATCGTTAATTCTTCGTTTGCTACAGTTTTGAACATACTGTTTTTCAAAGTATTTGGTTTTAAAATACTGTATTAGGTAAGTAAATAAACTCAAAGGAGTTTCATCCAGTTGATGATGATGTGGCACTGACCTAGTCTTTGGATGCGGGAGATCCTGTGACACTGCTCCTAGGATGGACTAAAACTGTTGGTCCCGTCGTTTAGCTCCAACAACTGCTCATTGATTACTTGAATGTGTTTCAGAGAGAAGCTGTTGATAGTCAAGACCAATAAGACCCATGCAAGAGTGGAGAGCCTTAGAGGAGTGGACTGTGACTTCCTGACACCATGGGTCCTTGTGTGTTCTTAGCCCTCGTCTGTTCTGTACCCCCACTGTCCGCTCTGCCTGAAGTTATAAGGATAGGTAAGCCTTATTTAACATCTCAACTACATAATATTACTATTACTGTAAATAATGATACTTAACTTAAGAAAGAATGATACCATATTATGTACTGCTCTTTGTCAGTTACCGTCTTCTCATTTCTTTTAATGGTTTATATCGAATATTCCTTTGATGGTTAATTATGTCATTTATTAAATAATTTTTTTTTTATATTTCTAGTTTTTCTATTACATTAAGTTCATATTGTTCGTGTTTCTTTAGTAATTTAATTGAATTTCCACACTGACATGTTTCCATATTTGGTTAAGTAGTTCATATAATACACTTTTTTTTATTCATTATTAACATAATCAAGTAACTATTAATACTTATTTAAATATTTGCTTTATTATTCTTCCTGTTCGTTATATTCATACTTTTCTATTCTTTTTTAAATATAGCTTACCTCAGACTTGCTCATTAACTATATTCCAAACTTCAAACATATATGGTATATTATAAAAACAACTATATATCAGATCAAAAAAAGGTAATGACATTCATAAGGTAGGATGACAGAGATAAGTTTGAAGATGAAGGAGTGCTGTTAGTTACATAGCGGTCTCATAGGTTAGTATGTCTGGCTGAATTAGAGTTCATCCATTATTTCATCCAATAATTTTTATCCAATTTATCGACTCTGTTCAAAGTAAATACCATTGCACAAAACTCGAGCAACGCCCGGAGCTATAGTTTATAAGTATATAGAATATAAAATCAATTTTACATTCTGTGTGCCTTTAGGCTTTCGACTAATTAATCATGACATTCATAAAAGATTTCATTTTTCAACTTTTAAAAATACGTTATTTTTTATTAGGAAAATTAGAGTTATGTATAACATATACTCGTCATATATTCAGAATAAATGAAAATTTGAAAAACTAAAAATTAATTCAAAATGTATTATTAGTGTCTAAATGTTTTCTTGTTTAAGAAACTTCTGTTTATTTTTGATAAGAACGTGACATATTTAAATTTAAAAAAAAAACACCGGTTGTAGGAAGCTGGGCAGAGTTTCTCAATGGAGCTTTGTTTATTAGTATTACTTTATAAATAGACTGAGTTAATCTTTCCATTTCTATGCAGTTTATGAGAGATTTTAAATTCTCCTTTTTATTAAGGAGCTTAGAAAAAGTAACAGTGAGGAGAAAGGGTTAATTGGGTGTAAGAGATAGTGGCGTTGGGGATTGGGGAGTATTGCCGTAATCGCTATCGACCTGTTAGCTCATTTGACTTCATCGCCCCGTTGAGCACACAGACTTCATCAAACTGTAGTCAACTCTAGCCTCCTCAACTTTACTACGCTTTCACCACTGAGTAATCAAAAATCATCTAGCATCATAACAAACAGATAGCAGAGGTGATTACATTCCCGTAATCGCTGTCCATCAATGCCGTTATTTGATCCCATCGATTCTTCAGCCTAAAGACTTTATCAAACTTTAGTCTGTTTTAACCCTAGACTTTCAATATTTTGTATACACAATATCGTACTAATAATATCGAATATGTGGGGATTGGGCCTATAACCTCGTAATTGCTATCGATTAATTACCATTTTTTACTCTGTTCACTCGTTTAACAAACAAGCTTCATTCAACAATAATCTTCCAAGTTTAACGACACTTTCGCCGTTCTGTCCACATTAATATTGAAAGCATCAGGAAGTGAAAGTGGGAATTGACCATATATCACTGTCATCACTATCAGTCAATTCGTTTATTTACTTAATTGTCTTGTTCAATCCAAACACTTCAATCTACTTCAACTTTCTGGTCTGAAAGCTGAATACCATTAAGAATGTACTCTGGTCTCAAGCGGACCGGACCAGTAAGTCATTCCAAAACTATATAGAACTAACAGTAAGTCACTTTTTCTTCGGTATTAGTCCTAAAAGTAACAATTAGTGCAGAAAGCAATAAGTGGTTTAGTATTTTAATAAAAATTTTTATTAAATGAATTTTCCTTTTCGTAAATACATTATGAACAATGATAAAGAAGTATGTGCAACTTTTACAACTTTTTTGAGTTTAACATTTATTTAAGTGACCACAGTGATAGTAATATTGTTGCATAACATTTAGTCACAGTTTTGTGGAACTTAAATACACTGTTTTTTTAACATGTGGAAAACAATTTGAAGAAATGAATATCACTCCACTCATGAATCGCAATAGAAAATGCCAGAAATGACTTCAATTAACTTTTTAGTTGGTTGTCCAAATATGTCGATATTTACGAGGTTCTGTCTGCCACTGTATTTTTTGTCAAGCTAATATTGGCAAAAGCAGGTCGCTTCTCAGGGCACACAATTTCGGCAGCTATCAGGTTGCAGTTTTTGACAAACTCTCTATTGCTATACGGCTTTGATGCTAATGCTATTTGACCCGCAATTACATTGTTGACTTTTGTGACTTCGACGTGACTTTCGTTGTCAGACGCAGTTGACTGGCATCACTGAATGACTCTGGTAAAAACAGATTGTTTCTTCAGATACACCATCACTTCATTTACCTTCTGTAAACTCAGTTCTTCTTGCCATCTGTTGTATTTTTAACCAAGCTGAGTTTCATAATGGTGCCGAATATTTTATTCTTTAAGTACCAAACTTACTGCTGGCACACGGGTTTCCCATTCATTTCCGTGAAACATATAAGAATATTTCCATTTACTTAAAAAATCAGACATTCTGTATCCACTTTTCCCCTTTTTGACTGAGAATATTTTGCTGGTGCAGGTGAGAGGACAACGGAAAAGTGGATAATGAACCAACAGACGTTCAATTCTATCAACTGTGTTAGCTCCGCCACAGTGTTGCTTTCATGTTATTTGAGCCTGTTAATATTTGGGCCCCTAGTAGACAATATAAGAATCAGAGGTTTAAAGAAAATTAGAGTAATAAACTCATTCTTTTTTTATAATAATGCAGATTTATCCATCATGCCGTACCAAACCCCCAGGCAGGCCGGCCCGGCCTCCGGGCTGTATGTTTGACACCCCTGGTCTAGGAGGTTGCAATTGGTAAACATTCCCAAACCAATTTTGATCAAACAACTTATTTAACTCCATCACTTTCTTCATTGTCATAGATTATAGTCACTCTAGCATACCTTCCTACATTGCCACGCATTCACCATGATGTCAGTAAAAACACCAGATTACAAGTGAAAGCTGGAAAATTAGACTGTCATTCCTATTTTCTATTGCAATTTAAATGGAATTTGCAAAGAAAAAAACATTAATGGTAAGTTTCAATACTAATGTAAACATTTTATAAATTTGCTGCAAAAATTGACGTCAGTTTTAATTTCAGCTTGACGGCGTGATAAATTAACATGGACAGACTGCACGTTGTCTGACTTTCTATAAACTAGATTTATTTTTTAATTATTTTTTTAATTTTCACTAGCTCAATTATATCAACCTCAATCGCTTGTTGTCCATCTTGATGGATGTGGGTCAGTTGAGAGATATCAGAGATGAGGCATTCTATCTACTTATAAGAAGACATTATTGTAAAGATACATTGGCATAAAACGTTATTACGATAATGCATTGCACAAATGGCATTTAATTCTCCCGTAAATCTAAGGCGCAAATTTGTGTGGCAGTAAGATCGCATCACTGTCAACATACACTAATTCAGCCCTAAATTCATTAATATGACTTTATAAAGCAGTAAAAAGCAAAGCAAAAAGCTGGAATCTTACAGTAGTATGATTTCAGTCCATCATTCCGTATGGACAAGCAATTCTGCTTTTACTAACAGCATGGGTGATTCAAAAGATACAAATGAAAATCCTCCTTATCAGTTGTTATTGTTACAGGAATTTTGAACTGTGAAATCAAAGCCATTGAAAAGCATAATCGTATTGTTTCTGCCAAAATATCTGGCGAGAAAATTACTTCTGATCACCCGGTGAAACTGTCAATTATTGCCAAGTAATATGTTTTACGATCGGAAGGAGGAAATAGTATTACGAATTCCATATTAATACGTGTGCAAAACGAGCGTCGTTTTTGCATACTTAGTGCTTTTGTGTGACGAAATATTTTTATCTATGGCATTTGTCACTTTAGACAGCATTTTTATAGTTTTTGCATTCCTGAAAAAAAAAAGTGCAGACACTGAATGATTGCAAGAGTAACTCTAAGACTACATTGGTCGTGGTACATCACAACACCATCTAACTGAAATTATTAAGTTTTCAGTTTTATAAATAACTCAGAGCTGTTTTAGTTCTTCGTCTTTTGATAGAGTTAGATCAAAAATTATTAAATAAAGTCTAGCTATCTGATTTAACGTGTAGGCAGTTTATGTGGAGGCTAATTAAAAGCATAAAGATGGATTCTCACCCTTCTAACAGGTGTTTTAAATGTTTACTCTAACTTTATTGTTCTACTTGACAGTATCTTCTATTTTAGACTTGCTTTGCTTTCTTGTTTTCCATATTCCCTTAACTCATTCTAAGAATTTTATTAATGGATTTAAGATGAATTTAATGGATTGTCGCATGAAGTACAAATTGGTGATAGTAATTAAAAAGTACCAAGACATTTTGAAGCTCCATAACGCTATAAGCGTTAAGGATTCTGAAAATGTTGATATACCTCTGTTAGCGAGAGACTTTATACCTGATGTGGAAACTTTGAATCCTAAAAGTTTTAAGAATTAAACAACCATTAAACACCTCCACCTCATCTAAGACCAACTTCAGATGCTGAATTTCTTCTGCTTGGAATTTTGATGCTATTATTATGTCATCTACGAATGTGTAAACTACAAATAAACTTTTAAATACTTCGTCTTCAAAGTTCCGGGTTGTTGATACAGCATACAGACCAAATTTTCCTTTGAATCACCCTCAAATAATCCAAATCATGTTGATATAGATAGAATTTTGTAATGTCATTTGGTTGAGTCGTAATTTAATGACACTTTTACGACATCAATGTGAGAAAAGATGGTATATCAATGCAGTTGAGACATTTATCAGCGTGAGAATTAAGGACTGTATAATCCCCTTCTCGTCTTCACTTCAAACATTTTTTAGGAGCTACGAGATAAACGAAAGCATAATTGTTTTTAGAAAGCACAAGTGATCTAAGCCAATCATGTGTTGAATCTCCACTATCACTATTCATTGTACTTCACTATTTTTTACTTTCCACGTCATCACTAAGGTGTAGCCTTTTCAGCATACCTGGCGCACGTATGGTGGTTTGACATACACCGGTAGTCTGGTTGTTCCAATATTGGTTGTTTGATTTGTCTGATATGTGATTGTATTTGATCATCTGATTTGTTGTAAGAGTTTATGTATTAGGATAATCATGGAGTAACCAATAATGCACTGTATCTTCACTGAGTTTTGATAAGTGTTGGCCATGAACACAAAGTTTTATACAACTAAATAGTTTCTGCTTGTCTAATTAAGGTAGGTAGACAAGACTAGTGGTAAAAAAATCTTTTTACCACTTTTTACTTGCGCTAATAGCGAAGGAAAATGAGATGTCTATTTATCCACTCTTTATGTACTGGTTATTCTACTATAAACTTGTCGTGATATCAAGCAACGAGCGATTTGAAATATATTTATATTAAATATATTTGTTCAATGGAAGAATGTGAATTCTATAATTTAATAATAACTCTTGTAACAAATATTAAAGTTAAATAATGATTTCAGAGCTTCTAAAGTTTCAACTAAATATTAAATTTTCCTTAAATTATTATAAACTATACTCCATGTTTTTCCCACAGCAAATATTCTAATACTTGAACAAATATTTTTAATAAATTTACTGTATATTAAATTTTTTGTAATATTAATTGATTGATAGATTTTACGTCTGAATTGAATTATTTAAATACACTTTTAAGGAATTCTATATTGATAATCATTTGTTAAATACTATCTCACTATAAAGTTTAATATTTAAGAGAAATAGAGGACTAAAACTGTTGGTTAAATTTATTGGATAATGTATTATGTAAAATTTGTTATATTTAAAAGTTGTTAAAAAACAAAAGTAAAGAATATTACCACGTTTGAAGTGAAATTCAATGACATTAAGATTTGTTAGACACAAACTTGTTAGCAACTTAGGTTGCTAAATCTATATAACTTCAAAACTACTAACTCGCTAACTCAAATAAAACAACAGTATAATAAGTATGTTGAAATATCAGTAAAACAACAGGCTGAAAAAAACGAATGCACAAACTGAAATGAAAGGACTATCAATACGTATAAATTAAAAAAAATAGAAAGGAGCATAAGACAACTATACAAGAACACCTTAAAGACTTTTATAATAATTCAAACGAATCAAACTATCATAAACATTTGACTAAGCAATGTCAAGAACCAGACAATATAAAAAATTGAATTATTAAAAGCAGGACTGAAAGAAAAACGACTTCAGCTAATAGTGAAACTAGAGATATATAAACATTAAAGTAATAAATGAACCACCCACAGACATTTATTTAAACTAAAAATAAATATGACAAAAGAACTAGACGGAATTGACAATGGTGATTGATAACCACCATTAATTAATGATGATTAATTAAGCAATAAAATTATTAATCCAATAAAATAAATTTTATAAAAATAAAATTTTCACTTATTTTTCAATAAAAATAAATTGAAAAATAAGTGAATTAATAATAAAATAATCAAATTAAATAAATAAGAAATAATATCAGAAATTATTATTATTATATTAATGATATGAACTTGACGATGGAGAGTGCCCAAACTCCTGTGTACGAGGTATGACAGTATAGTCTACTAATACTTAGTTAGTGATCTACACTAACATCTGTGGTTCTAGCAAAATGCATACACTTAAAATTTCAATGATTTTCGCGTTTAATTTTATGTAAAATGTAAAGAAAATAAGCTTATACGATTTTCAAGAAAGTAAAATAAGAATAAAATTCTTATATAATGAAAAAAATTATGATAATTACAAGGATATAATCTATTAAATGATTATATAGGTAAATAAATGATCAGTAAACATTGTTGTAATGAACGTGAAAAAAATAGTAGTACCTTTTTTTGTGAGTAGGTAATTGATGGATAGATTTATTTACAGATTCTTAATTTGATTACGTTTTGGCTACAATCAAGGTTTGGGATCTTAATTTTTGTTAAGCATGGACATGTGTTGAACAACTGCATATAATATGCTAAGTGCACCCGGCAATTGATGAGAGTTGAATGAAAACTTACCCTTCTATACATTAGTAAAACACAATCCTATACATCTATGACTTATAAATTCATATCTTTTATTCAAACCATCATTACTAATCATTACTAATCTAACTGACTGAAATTTTCTCTTTAATTTTCTTTCAATTAAGTCTAGAATATTTAAAGCTTCATCACGATAGAGCAGGTTTCCCTCTTATTTTCTTTTCCTAGGATTAAAGTAAATAAGTCTTGTTGTTTAATTTTGACATCATTTATTAAAAACCGCAGTTCTTTTTTATGAAAAAGTGTTATTTCGAAAAATAATATATAAATCAAATTTAAAACTAATAGATTAACTATTTTTAGGTTTTTATACTTGATTTTCAGATTTAATTATTTGATGTTGATAATTCTTAAAGGTACGATGTGTTTCCAGATACCTAAGTGGCTCATCAATACTGTTGCCCATGAGATATTCAGTATATGGATATTCTATTAAGACTAGTTAAGTTTTCACTCTATGAACTTCTAGTGTATGCTTAAACCTAATTCATGATTTTGGAAAAACTTTTAATACAGAGCCACAAGCGATCAGTAAAGGACATAGTAGACATCGCATACCCAGAGGTTATCTAATTATATTTAATAACATTTTAAATGTAATTTGAACGGTTTATAAGTATTTTCCATTATTCAGTAACTAATATCTTTGCTTTTACTTCAACAGTTATTGAGAGTTTTCGATTGAGAAAACTTTTTTCCTTAGAAAACAAATTTTAACATAAACGGAAAGATCAATAATTATTTTTCCTTGGTTAACTTCATTCTGTTTATTTGGAATAGGGAGAATTACCTTTCTTCAATGAGAAACATAATCCTAAGAGACATTAACTGACACATGACTAAAAAGAAAACTGTTCACTAAGCACAGATTGATGATTAATTAATAATTTATTAAGATTTATTATCTTTTCCCCATGAGTTAGCCTTTATTTCTGCAATTTGTAAACATTGTAGAACAACACTTTGTGCTGTTAAATTATTTAACCTGGTCTGAAAGGTTATTGACAAACAAATTGGTGTGTAACAACAAAAGGTGATTATCTCTGCATTAAGATAATGAACTAAATAATTATTAATGTATGTGAGCGTAAATTGAGTGTTCTGAAGCATTTTGAGTGTTCAAAAAGTTTTAGATAAATTAATATGATTTAATTCAGTTTAAGTCTTAAGCTGATTTAAGGTAATTAAATTTTTAGGTTGATTAAGGTGATTTTATTGATTCATAATTCAATTTCAGATAAAATATGTTTTATTCATTTAGACTTAATTCAGTTCCCGAAATTAGAAACCAACTTCTTCATAAGAATCTCTAAAAATGAACATTTCTAATTTTTTTTTGTTATTTAATTTCAATATATGTTTTGCAAAAATTATAACCATTTACCTAATTAGGCTTTAACCACTTCACTTTTGTAAAACCAACTTTTAATTAACTTACTTTATAACTAATTAACCTTTTTAAAAAATTTTTGATGAATAGTATCGTTTGTATCTGACAAGTTTGTTTCTAACAAATCCTAATGTCATTGGATTTCACTTCAAACATGGTAATCTTTACTTTTGTTTTTTATTATAACAACTTTTACATATTACATTTATCCAATAAATTTAACCAACAGTTTTAGTCCTCTATTTCTCTTAAATGTTATACAGCATGCCACCGGTGACAGGTGAAATCACTCCTTTCTTGAGTTAAATATAAATTTTAACCCTCACAGCGAATTCATGGACCGAAATATTGTACTTTCTTATCTTAAGAGCCATTTTGACAGCTTAATATTTTTTAGGTTGAATATTGTTAGGTTGGCAGAGTATTAGCAAGATAAAACTTTCCCAAATATGGATACCAGTCAAATCTGGAGTCATCTCTTTGGGTTTTAATATTTTATCATCCTCCTGTCTATCTTTAACTTATTTCTTTTATTCGCTTCTGCAGAATGATTATAAATAATTCTTTTCTCTCAATATAGGTTCATCTTTTTGCTATTTCTGTTCACTGTTATATATATATTTCGTTTCATTTTTAGGCGTATCTCATAAGTTGGTATTTATGTATTCTACATAGGGTCTTAGGTATAGTTGGCATCTCAAGATTTTTATGACGGGGATCTTCAATGGCAGCGCCCACGCTTGGAGCCTACATCTCCCTTCCTCTTCAAGAAACGGCTGTTTCCTGTTATTTTATTTTTGTTATATACAAAAGATGAGATCAGACTAAGTACTCGTACCAAAAACTGAACGGATAATTTAAAAAAAGATTGATATAAGCTTTTAAAACATACTACTGAGCATATGAAAGTAATTCTTTTGCTTTGAATTGAATGAAGAGCTTTTTAATTTGTTTTTAGTGTAATCTAAACTAAATAAAAAGATTTTTAATAGTAGCTAATCAATCGCACGGATTGATAAGTTTTATAATTTTCACTGTTACGCTAATTTTTACATTATACACAATTATTGTGTTGAAGGTGGTATTTAAGTAAAATGCTGGATGTTTCAGTCTTCGAAGAACGACTCAAGTTTGATAGTTTTTTCTACTCGGTGAGCTCTACAATTAAGATTTCCTTAAGATCATTTGCTTGATATCCACAGGCTATTTATTGCTAGTTCCATTTCTATATTTTCAGAGTTTTATTTTAAATTTGTTTTTCTTATCACACTTAAAAGACAGTTTTCTAAATTCTAAAGTTTTTCTTTTTTGTGCCGTCATGATTTAAATTTCAGAACATTAACTCTTGCGTATGTAAAAGTATGTAAAAGTATGTAAATAAATAAAAGTAATATCAATTATATTATTTAAATAAAATGGTTTTATAATCATTTCTGTTAAAACAAATTTCTATTGACTGACAGATGAGCACCAAAATGTAAACAAAAAAATCTGGAGTGGCCTTCACTCAACTTTACTATAAGTAACTTAATATCAAATTTCTTGAGTATATAATATATAACGTCTCAATTAAGCATAATGTAAACATCTAAATGGAATATGATTATTAGTCTTTCATTCCTGAAAGACTACAGATAGTGATTGAAGGACATATCAATATATAAGCTTATTTTGGTACATCACACAGCTGATGCAAATAATTTCATTAGTATAACTACAGCAGTAATAATATTTTTGAAAAACTAAAGTGAACATTTCTTGATACGAAATATTCTCCTACAAGAGAACATGACCTCTGTTCAAATAGCCAGTGGATTTCTTACATCGTTTACTTGACATCCTTCTACATTGAATATTAAAGTAAAATTTTCAAATTTTAAACAGGAAAATACCCTTATTTGGTATGAATTAATAAGGATATGTTTTTTATGAATGTATATTGAGAAAAAATATATTAGTAATTAGCCAGTTTACATACTCAAATCGAAGTCAAAGCCAGTTATTCAATATAATTTAAATCTTTTATAGTTGGGAGCTTCTAATTTTTGAAAATAATAAATATGAACTATTAGACTAGAGTTGTAAAAAAAAACCTGGATATTTCTCAACAAACATAAGTCCTCTTTCTTGAGGAAAGAGTCCATTCATTACATTTCAATATCATGGAAAGGTACTACATTCACAATTATAATGTAATTGTAACTGATATTAAGTTTTGCTCAAGAGTGCAATATATAGATTTATTAAAGCATTTTATGAGACAAATCCACATGCCATGGAAGACAAAGGTAATTTATTTATGGTTATTGGCGGTGATTTTTTTACTTGTAACAATATTATTCCTCTTACATCTCATATAAGTCAATAAACAATTTAAATTGTTCCTTTATAAATATCAATTTTATCTCAGTGGAATCGCTCAAAAAATTTCTAAGTCAATGTAAACAATGAAAAAAAATATAAAAAATTCGACAAGTATAGCAGGTGATCTCTTAGTCTAAGATAAACAAACAGTTTTTATAGCGTTATTGCTCTTTCCCATAATTGAAACTTCATGATTTTTTTTTTATGAATTGCTAATTTTTTGTTCCATTTTTGGTCAAATTTTCATTATTTTTTAATCAGCCGTTTAGCGTCAAAAAAACATTTTCTGAAAACAGAAATCGTACTCTAACGCCCCATTAGCGTATGTAATTTTGAAAAAAAATATTTCATCTCATTCTACACATAATGTTCTATTTATAGGCATAGTTTCATTCTTGTCCGTCAAACAGTATGGCTTGTATCGCTCTCACAAGGTTTGAGATTGAATTATAAGTCAAAATTTTTACATTTTATTGAAAAAAAAATATTTCCCGTTGTTTTAAAATTCTGAATATATTTTTCGTTTGTTCCATTTGTAACCTCAAAGATAATGTCAAAATTTCAAAACTGTAGGGTTATCAGTTTAGGAGAAATAAATGTTTTAAAAAAAACGGTTTTTGGCAAAAAAAGTGACTTTCCCATCATGCATAATTCTTCGCAAACAATAGGGATCTTCGTCTTTATGGGGCCCATTTTTGTGTAAAATATCAACTTGATCCATCAAAGATTCTGGACCGTAGCGTGGTAACAAGCAATGCTAACACACTCACCCACCCACCCACACCACCCACACCACACACAGACATCATCGTAAAAAACGTCATAAAACGACTTCTGGGACCTCAAAACATGTTAATTCCGTCAAAATCTCGAGATCGAATTTTTTCACGATCACTATACTTTACTTATAGTAAAGTAAAAATTGATAAAGGCGAAAACATGATCCCTAATCAATTGAATTACCTAACATCTTCCAAGAGTCAACCTGAATTAACATAAATTTCATAAAAATTAAATGCTATTTGGAAATGGATGGCAAGCAGATAAAGGACAGAGGATTATATACGTATAAATAACATTTAATTTAAAAAAAATAATTCTTTAAAGTTTTTTAAACAAACCCATAGACACTGACAATCAAAACACATTTGATGAAAGTAAAAATGTTATCATCGAAATCAACAACTCATTATTTTATTACACTATAGAAATCTTTTCAGACTTTTTGAACGAAGTTAGTTACAGTAGATTTTATTACTTAAAAAGTTAAAGAAGGCCTGACCATAAAGTGATCACGTTTCTTTGTGGTGTCAAATGTTTGTTACAAATCAGAGAAGACTGCTAAAGTATGTTTCATTTTTATGAAAGAGTCTTGTTTAATCTTGTCTAAGATCACCCTCCTCTCTTCTCAACGACAGCGTTTGAATTTATTTAAATTTTTAGTACACAGTACTCCTTGAACTTACTAAATGCTCTTTTCTTTTCTTTATTGATCTTTTTTTCATTCTTCAATTAAGAATAAGTCCCTGTTTGAAATTATATCTTTAGGTGAGCTAGGGAATTTTAGGGGTGATTGTAGCCCGGTTTTACTATTATTATTATTAATAATAGTAATGTACGGTTTCCGTGTCGGGTATTGCCAGGAAATAGGATGTGGTTTTTTAGTGAGTTGGGACCCCCAACCCCACATACCCTAAGTAAGACATCTTGCTAAGGGATCTGATGAACAGATTTTTCCACATCCTACGACAAAAAAAAAAAAAAAAATAGTAATGTTGCTCCAATAAGAATGTGGTTTGTATAGTGACAGGATAGGTTACTCTTCTTACTTCAGTCCCTAGTTCACTCGGTGGACCAAGCTAGGTCCCACACATAATCTTCCCGAGTCGACTCGGAAGAGCCCCCCGAACAGAACAGCAGAGCTCTATTCAACCAGCAGCTGCCACTACTAAATCGGTCGAGATTATACACTTGATGATAGATACTCGTAACTAATGAGGGTTCAGCCCCTGCACTATCAAGTGGACCAGGGGCGCTTACCCTATTTTTTTGTTTAGTACCCTCTCAGAGAACCACACACAGGTGTATCTGTGTGGGTGATGACGTACTGTTATGAGCATCGGGGCCCCGGGATTCACTGCATCCCGTCAGCTGCACAAGTCAGCTGAAAACCAATGTGAGTTGAAGCTCATTTTCATTTGGCTTCATATAGTTTTTGGGTTCATCAGCAAAAAAACTATAGTCGGCTGTATTATTTTTTTTGACACCTCCAGAAAAAAGAATATGTTAACAAGGTTTAATGACCTTAGAGCTGTGCAGAAATTAGGACATCGCAACCTATGCAAACTCTCGAAAGTGGAAGTTGCGCTAGAAAAAAGTGGATGAGAAAGATATCGCTCTGAATTCAGAGTAAAACTATTTGTTTTACAATACAACCTGAACACTAAACCTAAACAAGTAAAATATTACAAATGTATATATAACATTAAGGCATTAATAAATATTAAATTGAGTTGTATTAAGTATGGAAACGTATGAAAATATTAAAAATAATGTAATTAGTCCATTGACTTATTACATTATTCTTATGAATTGATATATGGAAATATGTAAGATTACTAGTAGATGAAATATTTTAGCTGAAGCAAATAAAATTGTAATTAATAAATATGATTTGTTTGTCAGGAGGGCTGTTCCACCCAGCAGACATGAAGCAAGAAATAGCCTTCAAGTATGCAGTGGAGAGAATCAACGCCGACAGGGCTATTCTGTCAAGATCTCGTCTCTCAGCTCAGATAGAAAAAATCTCTCCTCAAGACAGCTTCCACGCATCAAAAAGAGGTAACTATGATCTTGCATAAATAAGTTAAGTTTTATTATACCGTATCAGTGTTACCGAGAGCAAAGCTATGGAGAAATAGCATCATTCCAAGATGGACGATTACTCATTTCATGAAAACACCTCTCCATTTACTCCTAATTCAAGGTTGAAACCAAGGATGGATTGGTTAAAACATGAATCACTCAGGGTATGGAAGAAAACAGGAACGCAATTGCCAATTAAATCATGGTAAGAGAGGTACTTCACAGAAAAAACAGAAATTCAAAACATATGCCCAAATATGTGAATAAAAAACACATATCTTACAACTAAATAAATGACGTTACAATGCTTTCAAGTTAAGTTGTGAATGATGAAAACGAAGCATTAATCAAAAAGAAGATAGAGAAATAGACAGAGAAGTGCTTTCAACTCAGAAGCTAATGCACCGCTTAGAAAGCCATCTAATGAACAGATGCATTACAATTACGGCTTACTTTACAATATAATAATCATTAAACCAATTTTATCTAACTTTGACAACTTTATCCATTTGACTAACTTTAAACCATTTTATCTTTGACTTGTTTCCAAATTATATGACATTGGATTGATTTACAAAATAAAGCACTTCGGATTCTCCTCGCCTGATAACATATTGAGGCTATATGATTTTGAGAACGCTTACAAGTCACTACAATATGATTAACATATTCGTAAACAATCTCCATTATTACTTGTCAAATGCTTTACCAAGGAATATTATAATTTCTCCCATTTTCTAGCAAAGTAGCAATGCCAAGTTTAGTAACAAGCTTTAAGAGGCAATAAGGCAACGAGTATAAAGAAGAAAAGTAATTTCTCAGAGTTAAGTGTTTTTTATTCCATTTAAATTTTTCCAACCCGCTTTTTAATGTTATCAAAACCAATTGAGCAGGCGGCTTTAATTTCCTGGATAAGTACCTCCCACAATATATCTTCAAAGGATTTTGAAACATTCTTCTAATAAATATTTGTTCAACAAGAAAAATAATGCATAAAAGCACCCATCTATACAGACTTGCAATAGGCACCAAACTAACCTCGGATAGTCAACGTCAACAAAATGTTCAAAAAAGGGAAAGCCACATCGCCTGCAGACAATAAGGTAATTTCATGCCAAGCAAGAAATTACCTTATACTGCTTTATAGTTGTTAAGTAGGTATGTGTTTTATGATCTATAAGTCATGATTTACATAGCTATGTCTATTCTACTCTTCCTTGCAACTACATGTTTTTAGGGGTAGAAACGGTTTTGATTTGTATAAACAGTTATGATTATTCTTATTTTAGTTATACTGCTTTATAGTTGTTTATTTGACAAAGATAAATGAGTGAACATTTTGATATTCTTCATTAAAACAAAAACTTTGTCAACATAGGTAAGCTATACTGACCATTAAAGCAATACTGCTATACTGCTATTTCATCATTACACTGACCAAATACCTTAATTCATTGAAATTCAGAAATTCTATAAATATATTACTCAATACTCTCTTTTTTCAATATAAAACAGTCCTGTACCTTGGAAATCTATATATATGTAAATTCAAAATTAAACAAAATACACTTAAACACAATATATAAAATCTGGAGTGGTCTACACTCAACTTTACTATAAGTAAATATAATCTGAAACTTCTTAGCATATAATGTCCAATTTAGACAGTGACGTAGCAACTATTGTTGCCACTGATCGCTGATAAACGGTTAACGATCAAAATTTCAGAAAATCATTAAAATATTTATTTTCATAGAATCACAATCAAGGGTCTAATTTGAGACTCCTGTTATCAGTCACAGACTTTAATGTTATTTCAGTGCTCGAATACATATAAAGCTATCATCAAAGAAAACCAAAGATTTTTTTAAAACAAAAACGCATAATTCAAATCATAAAAAAATTGTTAAAATAAATTAACGGGCTACGCAGACAAATATAAATGAACTTTCAACCCTTTTAAAAAACTAGTTTTAAACAATCTAAAATAAATTTATTTTAACATTGCAAATACTACAGTTGAAAAAATGTTATGAAAACGGTTATACACTCATAAACATAGAAACAATTACGATATAAAAACTCATTTTGGTACAAAATTTCAGTTTTTTGTTAGCATTTTATTCTTTTAATTTTTTATTATTTTCCATTTTTACCCCTTTTAAACGCCACCACCACCCAGGCTAGTATAATGACTTAATTTACAAGTTAAAATAATTGTCTACTAATACCGTGCTGTTAAAATTACAGTCTAAATCACAGAAAACAAGGCGCAAAACTATATCCACTGCAAATTTGACAGACATTGTCAACTGAAAGATGTCCAGTGTCCCCATTAAAAATTGAGTTATATTTTCACATATTAAAACTTGTATGATGTTAAAACGTGGCTTGAGGGGTTGGTTCGGGACCCCTTATTGGGTATTCGGGGTTACCCTCATAGTATAGGGCATTCCGCTATCCACCACCTGCGGACCCGCCTGGTAGCCACCCAAAGCCCCAGGAACTACCCCCTAGACTAACATTGTGAACCACACCTTCCCCCTGACTACCTTAAAGATATACATGATAGAGTAGAATAAAAGCAACTCTGTTGTGTAGACTAAACGATCATCAAACACATAACTACTAAACAACCAAGGAAAACATACACAGTATAACTAAAATAAGAATAATCATAACTGTTTATACACATCAAAACCAGTTTCTACCCCTAAAAACATGTAAGTTGCAAGGAAGAGTCGAATAGACATAGCTATGTAAATCATGACTTATAGATCATAAAACACATACGTACTTAACAACCATAAAGCAGTATAACTAAAATAAGAATAATCATAACTGTTTATACACAACAAAACCGTTTCTACCCCTAAAACATATCAGTTGCAAGAAAGAGTAGAATAGACATAGCTATGTAAAACATTACTTATAGATCATAAAACACATACCTACTTAACAACTATAAAGCAGTAAAACTAAAATAAGAATAATCATACCTGGTTATACATATCAACAACGTTTTTACCCCTAACAACATGTAAGTTGCAAGGAAGAGTAGAATAAACATAGCTATGTAAAACATGACTTATATATCATAAAACACATACCTACTTAACAACTATAAAGCAGTAAAACTAAAATAAGAATAATCATACCTGGTTATACACATCAAAACCGTTTCTACCCCTAAAACATATCAGTTGTAAGAAAGAGTAGAATAAACATAGCTGTGTAAAATATGACTTATAGATCATAAAGCACATACCTACTTAACAACTATAAAACAGTATAACTAAAATAAGAATAATCATACCTGTTTATACACATCAAAACCGTTTTTACCCCTAAAAACATATAAGTAGCAAGAAAGAGTAGAATAAACATAGCTGTGTAAAATATGACTTATAGATCATAAAGCACATACCTACTTAACAACTATAAAACAGTATAACTAAAATAAGAATAATCATACCTGGTTATACACATCAAAACCGTTTCTACCCCTAAAACATATCAGTTGTAAGAAAGAGTAGAATAGACATAGCTATGTAAATCATGACTTATAGATCATAAAACACATGCCTACTTAACAACTATAAAGCAGTAAACTAAAATAAGAATAATCATACCTGGTTATACATATCAACAACCGTTTTTACCCCTAAAAACATGTAAGTTGCAAGGAAGAGTAGAATAGACATAGCTATGTAAATCATGACTTATAGATCATAAAACACATACCTACTTAACAACTATAAAGCAGTTTAACTAAAATAAGAATAATCATACCTGGTTATACACATCAACACTACCTCTAAAACATATCACTTGCAAGAAAGAGTAGAATAGACATAGTTATGTAAAAGATGACTTATAGATCATAAAACACATACCTACTTAACAACTATAAAGCAGTATAACTAAAATAAGAATAATCATACGTGGTTATACATATCAACACTGTTTCTACCCCTAAAACATATCACTTGCAAGAAAGAGTAGAATAGACATAGTTATGTAAAAGATGACTTATAGATCATAAAACACATACCTATTTAACAACTATAAAGCAGTATAACTAAAATAAGAATAATCATACGTGGTTATACATATCAACACTGTTTCTACCCCTAAAACATATCAGTTGCAAGAAAGAGTAGAATAGACATAGCTATGTATAAGTTGACTTATTGATTGTATAAAACATACCTTTTTAACAACTCTAAATTAAATGTTACCTTACAAAAGAGAATTAATATCAGGATGTTGTCATGCCTCTTCAGAATTCTCAAAAAGTTTGTATTCCTTTATCAATTGATTTAATTGGTTGAATGTAATAGAAACAGCTAAAAAATAAACATTTAAATATTATAGATAAGCTATTCTATTCAATAGTTGTAAGTTACAAGTACCTCATAGAGTAAAATTAAAATAAAATTTAGGTATACATCTCCATATACCTGAAAAGTTTTTCTACCTGCAAATGATATCAACATGTAGAATGAAAATACTTATGAAAACAAAAATTTATAGTTAATAAAACATATATTGCATACAAGAAATATAACTTATTTTTACAGTAGTTTAAAACAATAAGAATGTGATCAACACCTCTTTATCACTTCAAATACATTTCTATTCCCCAAAAGTAGTTCTACATGGAGAGTAGATGAGAAATATATATGTAACTAAAGACTTAAATGCAATAAACACAAAAACCATTCAACATATATGAGGTACCTCACACATATACCTTTAATACAACTAAAGAAACATGTAACCAAACTTCTTCCTACACAACAAGAGCTTTACTGGTCCCATAACATATGAGTTACACAAGAGAGTAGATTGAAAAAGTAATGCATATAGAGATTTAAAAAATGTAAAACACCCATGTATTCAACGACAAGTTACCTACACAGTAGAATTACAATAAGAATAATCAGACATCTTCATATACCTAAAAAACCTTTGCCATGGTTCTAGGGTAGTGGTTCTGAATCTGCTTGAAGTTGGGGAGTTCTTATTTCTACAAACAGCTGAAACACACTGTATACAAATCTCCGAGAAAGGTTTTAATTACATCAAATAAAATATGATAAAAATAATCATTAAAAATTAAAGAAAATGAGACTTACTTTCAGTTTGTTTCTTCTTCTGCCCAGGGAAATATAAACATGTTGAGCCTTGGCGTCTTCTTCAGTGTTTGGGGCTAAAAAGTTTTATAGGGATAGGGAGGACCTCGAATTTCTTCTTCAAACCATTGAAATGTTTTTATGTCTTGCCTGTTTTGACTATGGAATAATGTTGCTGCAAATTGTACATTTTTGCTCAGAGTGGTGAACAAAAGTAATCTCGCCATTGGTAGAATATATTCGTTGCATATAAAATATTTGAGGTGAGTAGGTCTTCTTAAGAAGAAAATCGCTATTACTTATCACTAATAATAATGTTGCGTTCACAAAAAGAGATACATTTTTAAGATGAGGTATGGTGACTACGTTTTTATGTATGGATATATTATTTGAATCACTGAGAGACACCTAGAAATCCTATAGACCCCTTGAGAATCACTCTTATAGAGACTTAACAAATTACGATCTGTCTGCAAAGAACAGTGGAAGTAAAAAGTTTTCAAACAGTGTAAGACGTTGAGTGTGCTTTGCTAGTACTATAGTAAGCTAAACACATAAACCTGAAATGATTACATGCATTAACATATAACATGCCCACTAACCTGTGTACAGGTATCCTTTCGTCTGTACCTGCAACAATACACACATGTTAACATTACCTCAATGGTTATATAAAATAGGGTAGAATCTTTGTCAGTCACGGTTGTGACTAGTCATAATAAAATAATTCTGGTATATGTCAAACATGAAGTAATTCTTGTCGTTTTCTTCATTTACAAACAAACCTATTATACCCTAATAAGTTGTTAATGCAAAAAAATATTGTTAATATTACCTTCGCATTATATTAACTCGGTGCATTGTCGACCATGTTTTTTTGAAGAAGAGCAATTGCGGACTGGTTCAGTTCAATAAATAAAAAAATGTATTTTTTACATCAAAATTTATTATAAGAACACGTATTCCATGTGTGTTTCATATCGGTGAATCAGAAAATTAACTACCATTTAAATTTTAATTTATTGCAATAAATTCAACATATATGTTTTGAAACATAGGTAAATTATAGTTAAAAGAATAGTGTTGACATAAAAATGAAGTGCTATTATCTTCGGACAAAAAAAATTGTTAATATTACTTTCCCATTAGAGTACCTAGGTGCATTGTCGGCCATGTTTTTTTGATGAAAAGTAATAGTGCACTGGTTCAGTTCAATATAGAAAAAATGTATTTTTTATATCGCCATTTATGATAATAGCACGTATTCCATGTGTATTTCATATCGATGAATAAAAAAGGAAGCAATTATTTTAATACAAGTAAAGCAAAAAATTAACTACCATTTAAATTTTAATTTATTGCATATAATTTAACATATAGTTAAATTATAGTTAAAAGACTAGTGTTAACAAAAAATATCAAGTGACATTATGTGTAAACAAAGAAAACTTGTTGAATTTACCTCGGCATAAGCCACAGTGCATTTTCCGCCATGATTCTTTGATGAAGGGAAGTTGTAGACTGGTTCGAGCATGAAAAGAACTTTAGGGAGTCCAAGAGTTCACTTACACATACCTAGAACAGAATGGCCAACCCCATTATGACTTCTTTTTACATCATTTTAAAATCAAACAAATTTATTAAATGTTTCATAGAAGTTGAAATTTTCTTGATAGTTATTTTGTTTGAAAGTTTTCTTTTTACACTGTTTAGTGATAAATTTTATTCCTATTGCTATATGATTTACATTAATAAGGAATTGAGAATAATGGCTATAATTTAAAATAATACTTTTTTTTAAATAACTTCCAGGAATAAGTTCCATGAAACTTATTAAATTTGTAAATATCTTAAAATAAAACATGTGTGCATATTACATTTGACTGCCTTCCACGGACTACATGCATATGCTATCCTTCCCATAATCATTAATATAATTTCTAAGTATAGACATTTAGACAACTAACTTTTGGTACTTAATAAAAACATTATACTATAGAAATAATCTCACTAAATGAAAGACTGTAAACAGAAATACTGCACAAAGTATAATTTGTGCACAACATAAAAATAACTGAACTCAACAGTACTGTGAGTAAATTTATTATTGAATTCATTGATAATCAATTTAATTAATTGATTAGTATAATGTGGGTGGTGTCTTTATTATTAAAATTATAAATAGAGTATACTGAATAATTATACATTTTGGAAAAATATTTGTAAGTCATTATTCAAAGTCTCCCAATAGAAGGATTTTTAAACCTTTAAAATAAAGTTTTATTGTGTTTTTTGTTGTTTGGAGGTTTATATATACATAAAAACTCTTGTATTTTCTCTCTTTATTATATATCATTAATGTCATTTACTAATTATTATTTTATTATTATTATTTGTGATATATTTATTATATGACAATATATATTAGGCGTTTATTGCCTGCATGAGACATTAACACTCTCAGAATATATATATAAAGATTTCACATGAACACGTGAAATAACAATCAATGATCAAACGACAATAAGAAATGTGAAAACAAGACTAAGATCTTTCAACCGTAACAAGCAGTCTTCATTAGAGTCAAAAACCCAGCTCAGTTGAATTTTTGACTCTGACGAAGACCGCTTGTTACGGTTGAAAGATCTTAGTCTTGTTTTACCATTTCTTATTGTGGTTTGATCATATATATATATATATATATATATTACTTTTATAAATGTAAATACAGGCAGTAATAATCAATTTGTATATCCAAATAAATACGCATCCCAATAACAGATAAATTATCCGTGTAACTAGCTTTTAAGATTCAAAAGAAAAGTGCATACATACATACATTAGGGTAGATAGGTAGCAGATTTTCCTTAAGACATGTTTGATTAAAGTGAACCGCAGTCTCGGCATTCAGGAGTTTCTAACTGAGGGATTCGATGTTATAAACCAATTTCGTCTATGAGGGGTTAATCGAAATGGGAGTTGCTCAGCTGACATATTACACAAGAAATCTTCAATGCAACAGAAAAGAGTAAATATATTAAAACAGAAAAATTAAATAAAGGTACAATAAAGATAAGACAATAAAAGGAAGTAATATAATAAAAGAAGAAAAAGAGGTTGCCTGAGATGTTAAGTTGCCTTATCTTTACCTATCAGCAACCTCATTTTCTTCTTTTATTTTATCCTTTTATTATCTTATATCTAAATATTTGTTCAATTTTTTTGTTGTAATATGTTTACAGTTTTCTGTTACACTGAAGTTATCTTCTGAAACATGTTACTTGGCAACTCCTATTTCGATTAATCATTGATAGAAAGAAATTAGTTTATAAATTGAATCTCTCAGTCAGCTGATCGAGCCAAACTGCGATTTACTATAATGAAATATATATATATAGGTTCAAATACAAATGACATCTGTGTGAAAGAAGATGTGATTTATTCTAGGGTTGCTAGCTACAAATAGATACATAATAAATACATATATAAAATAATATGGAATTTCTCTTCTCTAAGACAAGTAGGGCAGAATCTGTGTTCCTGAACCTAAATAACGGTCGTTACTGTTGTTTCAATTGAAAGGTGTTAACTTACCTTAATGGTTCACATCATCCCGATATCTAGGATTAAGTGACAAATGATAAAGGACCTCATTGATAAAGAAGTAATGAGGACGACTTCTATTTATGGATGTTTCAACTAGCCACAGGCAGAAAAAAAGTATAAATATGACCTTGCCGTCCAAAAAATGTTTGGTTGATTTAAATTTGAATCACCTTGGTTTGTCAGAATGTGGATTGGATACTCAAAAGAATATAAACTTATAATCTGTAAACCATAGCACATCTCGACTGTTTCCAAATGGAAACTCAACAATTCTGTCCTACCTTAACCCGCTTGCACCAGCCTTTCTCACACGAGCAAATAAGCAACCCAAGGAAAAAGTAAATATAAATAGAAAACGTAATTAGACATTGCCAACTTTATTTACTTACTAACATAAGAAGCACATATACATACATGCTCACACACACAGTAATAATCCTGATTAACAGAAAGTTATTTATAATATTTCATACAAATTATATTCTACTTTTATAGTGATTTCTATATATATACCTTTAACAATATTGTCAGAGTAATATAGGAAATGCTACTAATTAATATTAGCTGGCAATAGTTCTCTATTATAGACATAGAGGTCTACATTAGTGAACTATTATTAGTATTATTCGTCACGAGAGGTAGAGATCCCCTGGCTAATAATATAAATATATACATAAGACACAGTAGGTAGAAATTCAAATAACAATTACATACATAATTTTAACGAAAAATTTGAAATCCTAAATAAATTTTACAAAAATGTAATGTCTAATTCTATAGTGCAATTGATTTAAGAATGTGTATTTAGTTTTAGACATAACTATATTATGTAGTAATTCATTTATTTATTAAAATTGCGTTATTAAAAAATTTTCCCTCTGCCTTATAAAAGTGTTATCTTTTTTAAATCATTGTTAAAAGTTTTGACTGATTTTATTTTTTTTCTCAAAAACTTGTATCAAAATACAGTTTTCTTTTACCAACAATTTAGTGAGAAAGGGGTATTATTTGATACGGAAGTAAATGAGAAAACATATAAAGAGTGGTTTAAGAAGTTTAAGAGGGAATACAACTGACAGAATGAGACTGATATTGGTAGGGAATTATCTGGTTACCAATGAAGACAGGAGGAGGACGGGGAGAGACACCCTTGCAGAATCGAACATGGGTACTCTTTGTTGGGTTCAACGCTAGTTTCCACTTTGTGAACCAATGCAAAGCCCCATCGAGGAAACATTGCAATTTCCTGGTGGCATAGCTCACATTAGCACATCTATAAGCTACAGCGGTGTCATCAGCAAAGAGTCCGAGAAATGTCTCGATCTGATTGGGTGAATTGGGAGTTATTATAGGAGGAGGCTTGGGGAAGTCAAATGTATACAGGCAATATAGGATTGGACCAAGAACACTACCCTGGGGAACACCTCTATGCATTTGTCCAGTTGGAGAATGTCCGTCATTAATAGAAACAAAAAATTTTCGTCCAGAGAGGAAAGACCCAATAATCTCCACAAACCATTCAGGCAAACCAAAACAGCCTAGTTTGTGCAATAGACCTCTATGTCAGACAGAGTCGAAAGCTCGCTCCAGATCCAGAAACACTGCCACTGTCTTATAAGGGAGGAATGGCCTTGCCAGTGTCGTTCCTTGCTTGATGAACTGGACCAATCTTCGAAGCTGTAAAGTGGTCCCATGTTGACTTCGAAAGCCAAACTGTTCCGGCTGGAATGGCAAATAAGGTTTTATTTTTGAAAGGATCAGCCTCTCAAAGACTTTACCCAGACAAGGTAACAGGCTAATAGGTCTATAGTCCTGCGGGGAATGACCTGACTTGTGTGGCTTTTGTAATAATATGACTTTAGCTAACTTCCACGCAGCTGGGAAGTAGCGCAGCCGAAGACAAGAGTTATAAAGTGCAGTCAAGGCTGCTACAACTTTAGGGGGAAGTTTCGAAAGTAATTTATTACAAATGCCATCATAACCAGGGGAGGATTTTGATTTAAGGATGAAATGATCAGTTGAATTTCGGTGGGAGAAAAGAATATTGGATTAGGAGGACGAGTGTTAGTTATAAGGGTGGATACAAAGGGAATGGGAGAGGGAGGGTGAGATCTGTACAGGTTTAGGAGGTAGTGGTAGAAGGTTGAGGCCTTCTGGGTGTCGTCTATGAGAGGCTGGTTATTCTCCCTCAGGGGGTGAGACGCCTGTGACATACTTGGTCTTTTCTTCATATGTCTGATAATACGCCACGCAATAACATGAGTCGGGTCTTCTTCAGAGCTAAGAAGATTGGCCCAATGTCTACCATTGTGGGACCTGATAAGAGAACGAATCTCCCATTGTGCTTTATTGAACATCTTGCGAATTCCTTGATCTCTTGTGACTTGAAACAACTTCCTCAGTCTGTTCTTTTCCTTAATTTTTTGTAAGATATAGGGAGGGAGGGGATTAAGATAGGTGCAGGAGGGTTTATTGACGGATGATTTTTGAAGTGAAGATGACAGATGTTCTGTAAAGGATTTGAGAAAATTGTCAATATCTAAAGGAGTGGAAAGGTTTTTCGGAAATGGAAGGTTCTGAGAAACAAGGGAATAAAACGATTTCCAATTGGTTTTAAATTTACTTACGTTAGGTCTGTAGTTTATTTTAAATTTGTGTAGACAGAACAGAACTGGTAGGTGAGTTGAGTCAAGGCAGTTTAAGACCTCAGAAGTCACAATATGATTGACATTGCAAGAAAGAGAAACGTCCAGAATATCAGGTCGGCCGGCAGCAGGCCGAGGATATGTGTGGGTGTTGAGGGAGCATGAATGAGAACATTGGAGTTGAGGATAAGGTCAAGGAGAATGGAGCCTGAATGATTGTCAGTGCAACAGCCCCAAGCAGTGTTTTTGGCATTCAGGTCTCCCCCTACGATAGAGGGAATACCTGAATGCAGTAACTGTCGGAGGTGATTGACGTTTAAGGGAGTATGGGGAGGTTTGTATACTGCTGATATGAGCAGGGGGATATTGGAGTTAGGGAACTGGATCTTCACTGACGTGTGTTCAAGGGGAGCCCAATCCCTCATAATTCTAGCATAGGGGATACTATTGCGAATAAGAACTGCTGTACCACCCCCAAAAGTGGGCCTGTCAGTTCTCTCTACTTTGTAGCCCGGAATGGAGAAGCGAATATTGGGCTTTAAGAACGTCTCAGACAATAGAACCAAATCAGGTTTGAGAGATTCTAGCAGCTGAGAGAGTTCTGCCTTTCCTCTCTGGACACCACCAGGATTGTACACAATGTAAGTCAACGAGTCAGGGGGAACGTTAAATGCTGTCGCAGCCATTGGTTCTAGAGCAAATGTCAACGTCTGTTAGTTGGTCAGTGAGGTTATCGTGGTGGAAGTTAGAGGCCTCGGCTAGCTTTGTTGTGATCAGATCCAAGACCCCTGACTTCTTGAGGATGTTTACGATATATTCATCCAATTCCGAAGAAGATTTGTTAGAACTTGATTCTGGACTTTTCTTTCGTCCAAGACTGTCTCTATAGGAGACAGTCAATGGAGGAGGCATTGGAGCGGGAATGAGTCTGGGATCAGTGGATGGAGAAGGAGGAGAAGGGGGAGGGGATTTGCTAAACACGGGCAACCACGGTAGTTAGCAGGATGTGCTCCCTTGCAGTTTACACAAACTGGTGATGTCTGCTTGGGAGCGGGACAGGACGAATAATGGTGGTTACCAGGGCAGCGAACACAGCGAGGAACCTCTCTGCACCAAGTCTGAGTATGGCCCAGTCGCTGGCATCTAAAGCACTGCGTTGGCCCAGGCCTTCTGCGGGATTCCTCGACCGTAATCGCAATGCCCAGACAACTGGACACCGAGGTGATCGTTTTGATATTAGGGCCAGGCTCAACCGTAATTTCAAAAACTGGGAGTGGTCTGGGTACTGTGTCGTCAGGGAATCTTGGCCTTCTGGATACTAACTGTCTCGCTCGTGCCCTATGTCCTTTGTCCAAGAAGTCCTTCTCTATATCTGTCGGGTCTGTGTCAGTCGGTAAGTACTTAATTATAAATTTTAAAGATTTAGGTTCCCAGGGAGGTCTAAAGGAGTGAAACTCAATATCCATATTTTTTAGTGACTTTGTCACCGTCCGGTAGGCAGTCGGTGTCTTGGTCTGAATCCTAATAGACTGCCTGAGATGTTAAGTTGCCTTATCTTTACCTATCAGCAACCTCATTTTCTTCTTTTATTTTATCCTTTTATTATCTTATATCTAAATATTTGTTCAATTTTTTTGTTGTAATATGTTTACAGTTTTCTGTTACACTGAAGTTATCTTCTGAAACATGTTACTTGGCAACTCCTATTTCGATTAATCATTGATAGAAAGAAATTAGTTTATAAATTGAATCTCTCAGTCAGCTGATCGAGCCAAACTGCGATTTACTATAATAAAATATATATATATAGGTTCAAATACAAATGACATCTGTGTGAAAGAAGATGTGATTTATTCTAGGGTTGCTAGTTACAAATACATAATAAACACATACATAATAAATACATATATAAAATAATATGGAATTTCTCTTCTCTAAGACAAGTAGAGCAGAATCTGTGTTCCTGAACCTAAATAACTGTCGTTACTGTTGTTTCAATTGAAAGGTGTTAACTTACCTTAATGGTTCACATCATCCCGATATCTAGGATTAAGTGACAAATGATAAAGGACCTCATTGATAAAGAGGTAATGAGGACGACTTCTATTTATAGATGTTTCAACTAACCACAGGCAGAAAAAAAGTATAAATATGACCTTGCCGTCCAAAAAATGTTTGGTTGATTTAAATTTGAATCACCTTGGTTTGTCAGAATGTGGATTGGATACTCAAAAGAATATAAACTTATAATCTGTAAACCATAGCACATCTCGACTGTTTCCAAATGGAAACTCAACAATTCTGTCCTACCTTAACCCGCTTGCACCAGCCTTTCTCACACGAGCAAATGAGCAACCCAAGGAAAAAGTAAATATAAATAGAAAACGTAATTAGACATTGCCAACTTTATTTACTTACTAACATAAGAAGCACATATACATACATGCTCACACACACAGTAATAATCCTGATTAACAGAAAGTTATTTATAATATTTCATACAAATTATATTCTTCTTTTATAGTGATTTCTATATATATACCTTTAACAATATTGTCAGAGTAATATAGGAAATGCTACTAATTAATATTAGCTGGCAATAGTTCTCTATTATAGACATAGAGGTCTACATTAGTGAACTATTATTAGTATTATTCGTCACGAGAGGTAGAGATCCCCTGGCTAATAATATAAATATATACATAAGACACAGTAGGTAGAAATTCAAATAACAATTACATACATAATTTTAACGAAAAATTTGAAATCCTAAATAAATTTTACAAAAATGTAATGTCTAATTCTATAGTGCAATTGATTTAAGAATGTGTATTTAGTTTTAGACATAACTATATTATGTAGTAATTCATTTATTTATTAAAATTGCGTTATTAAAAAATTTTTCCCTCTGCCTTATAAAAGTTTTATCTTTTTTAAATCATTGTTAAAAGTTTTGACTGATTTTATTTTTTTTCTCAAAAACTTGTATCAAAATACAGTTTTCTTTTACCAACAATTTAGTGAGAAAGGGGTATTATTTGATACGGAAGTAAATGAGAAAACATATAAAGAGTGGTTTAAGAAGTTTAAGAGGGAATACAACTGACAGAATGAGACTGATATTGGTAGAAAGACGATAAAGGAAATGGAATGGGGTGATGAAAATTAAGGAGACCAAGGGGAGCCTGAAAGAGAGGTCAATAACACTGAGCTGCGGTCAGTTCTGTTTCAAGAAAAACATTGTAGCAACATGGACAAATAAAGAGCCAAAAAAATGTTCACTATAAAGTTATATAAGCTTCATATTGAACTGGTAAAGGATCTATTATAAATCTCCAAGTAAAATTCCTCATTTCTACTAAGTAGATTATACATCTCACTATTTTAAAAAGGTTTATATATATGTAAATTTTAATACCAGACCTTCTTGAGTACATCCATGGTTATTAAAAATATAACCATGATTGTCAAAACATGGTTTTCAAACAACTATCAATATTCCTTAATAACACGCTCGTACTTTGTTAACTCAATATATTTGCCATAGACGATATGTTTCAACTGCTCCCAGTTATCATCAGGTCACATAAGATCATATTTTCCAAATGTTCACTTATGTAACTGTTCTAAAGAGTATTGAGGTTTATATATTTATAAAAGGAATAAGATATTTATCCCTAATATAAGATAGCAAACTATTAGTATTTCTCTTACTCAGAAGGTGCTATACTTATTTTCCATGTGACTTTTACCCTCCACCTATTAGATGCATGCTAAGAATCATCAAACTGTAGTCATACAAATGTACCAGTTTTACGGCCCTCACAGTCTCCATGATTAAGTTAATATTTGTACACAAGGTTGTTAATAATATGGTAACAAATTAAGTGAATACAATTTTATCACTAAACAAGGTTTAGATTTTTTAGGTTTAAAAAATTAAAATACTGTTGTCTAACAAAATTAAAAACTGGAATTAATTGAAGAATGATGGGTAAAACAAAACTTCTTAAAATCTGTACAATAAGCGAAGAAATGAATCAGCCAAATATTGGAAACGTATAGTGGTCAAAGAGAAACCATGAAGTACAATGTTCAACAGGCAGATATAGCTGTTGTCCAGCATGGCCGCTGGTGTGACTCTTCACACGGAGGCTCAGAACCGTAAAAGTCAAATCTAGACTGAAAGAGTTATTCCTGATCAAAGACAAACTGTAAACAGGGTTATTTAAATTACGCATTGTCTGTATTGCTGACAATTTGTTTAAATGTTAGAAAACAGAAATGACTGAAGTTTTGTCAAAACTAAAGCATTGGTAAACTTTCCTTACATATATCTTACTGATAAACAAGGCATCATTATCGCTCTATTACATAAAATAATTTTTCGTTCTGAGAATTGTTCAGTGTTTGTACTAGTTAGTTATAATATTAATATTAGTATGTTATAATTAATAATAAATACTGCTGTAAATTTACTACAAAAAATATTGTTTTCAATATTTATTAAAATAATTTATTTTATACAATTAATAACCTCTGGAAATAAAAGAAAAAGTTACTAAAAAGATTGATAGATGTATTAAAAAAGACAAAAAAAAATAATCATTAACGCATTAACAGTGCATACCCAATAACGGGACGCTAATAATATGAGTATAATCACTTTGGTTCATTACTTCAACATATAGCTTCAAACTAACTACAATTTAAAACAATTTAAACAACCAAGAATACAATAAAACTATGCCAAAAAATTGCAGTTCATGCCAGTGTTCCAACCATGACTTGTCCAAGAAAGGGGAACTATTGTGGCATGAAGGAGCCGGGAGTCAGGGCCGGGTATAAGTCAAAAGAATTAGAGGGCGAGACTAACCTAGTACAGTGGACACCGCTTAATGTCATCACTTTTGTAAACACTCAAAGTGATGACAATAACCGATTGTTAAAATTTAACCGAAGAAATGCAAATTGCCATTTTACCGTTCGTGAGGCTAAAGTTCCAGGTGAATCAAAACAAAAACTCAAATAAATGAAATATTTAATAAATAGTTAATCTTTCCACAGATGCAATACAATAAATTATTTCTTTAGAAAATCATCCAGGTTTGTCTGCTTCACGTCTTTTCTTCAAATCATTTATAAAGGACTCGTACTCATTATGAAGCTCAAATTCAGAAGATCCATTTTGTCCTCCAAGCCATAATAGAAGAGCTTTCCTTATTTGTTGGAATACACACTGCTGGTTGATGATCCTCTGCTTCATCGTCACTACCTACTTTATTCTCTCCAGCCTGTGTAACAGCATCGCAGACGTCACCCACGTTAACTCTGCACTCAACTGGAAGTTATTGTCCACTACCATCCACTCCTCGAAGTCGGTTACAATGTCTTCTATTGTTGTGGTTTTAGTGGTACGAGGTACGAGGACCTTCTTGAAACAGCTTTGAATTGTTTCTTTCGGGCATTTACTTTAGAACTGAGCTCAACGAAAAAAGTCCCCAGGTTAAGAAAAAAATTTATTACAATAACCAATATACTGATTGCAACAGGCGGTATATTTGTAATACAATTGTATGTTCGGACGGGGATCAGGAATTCGGATAATACTATTAACAGATCGATAAGACTATCGGTGATTACATTAAGCGACGTCCACTATAGTTGCTATTGAAATCTCCAAATTCTCTCTACATTTTATCCTGGGCTACTTTGCTATGAAATTATGTAATTATCCAATTTGAAGTAATATGTATATTTTTATTTATAAAACTGCTACCACAGAATATTGTTTTTTGAGGTTTTTAAATTAAGGTTGAAAATGTTATTATAGCCATTAAAATAGTTTTAAAATTTTTAAATTATTCGTTAGTATTTCGTTTTTCTCAAGAAGTTTCTGATGTGCCTGTTTTTTAGTGAGCACTCACACCTCTACTTTACTCTCTGTAAGTGTGACTAACATATAGTGATGATTTTATGTTATTCATTGGTCTCTCAAAATACGCTGTCATATATACTTGGTTATGTCTTATATAAGTATCATTACTAAAATGAAAGGAGTGAAGGATTCATGGCATATTGCCCCTGCCTCGTTGTAGCAGTGCCACAAGACGGGGGAACAATAAAGTAAAAGAAGAGTTTTTCTTGTATAAATTAACTTAAATAAATATATATATCTTCCACTTAATATATATATAAACGTATAGTTTAATGTTTGGTATTGACCATTGAGACCATTCGTATTCTTTGAAGTTTAATTTATGACTCTTTCATGAACAAACCACTGACAAAGGAGAAGGTAATGACATTTGGAAATGTCCGTTACTCTTTGCTATCTTAGTAACAATGGTAAATCCCGTCTTCAGCAATGGCCCTCATCAGTCATACAATACATCCGAATAAGATTTTAGTTTAGGCATAATTTACAACGATTCAACTCTAATTCTACAGAATGAATTGAAGACCCAGTTGAAAAGCCCATGTAATGTTTACTGCTTGGAGACCATTAATAACTGGATCCTGACCCCATTATGGAGACGGCATTGTCTAAGCAAAGCGTACGCTTGCACCTTTCTTAGCTCATGACAGTGCATTGTGTTTATTTATAATCCGAGATGTGACCATTCAATGCAGCTTGACTTTTTATTTTCGTCACACCACTGGTCATTGATAGTCAACTGCAAACTCTCTTCTGAATTACTACAAAATGTTAGTTTCCAATATTAAAATGCATTCCAATGACGACTCCGATAATCACACTATAAAGTAGATAAAAGGTTTGTTTATGGGAATAAAGAACTTTTGTAATAAAATTAGTTATTCAAAAAAATAATAGCCATTGTTAAGGTATTGAATAGATAAATGAAAATAAAATATTTAATTTTCCTGAAAGTTTTTAATAAAATAGTATTTTAGGGGAGGTAAAATTTATTGACAAGACTAATTGAGGAACTCTTGTATGAAATGTATAAAATATTCATAGTGATTTATAGCTCGAATATTTACTTTTTTTAAAAAAAACTCTCTTCATAAATAAATCTATTAGAATCTTATAAGAACTTTGGTTATGTATAATAAATGAAAAATGGTCTAAAATATTATAAGGATAGAATTTTAAAGCTGGAACCTATAAAATGAAAAAGATGAAAATGAAATTTACATCTGAGTGCCTAAGCCTAAGAGATAAGTTTTATGTTGATCATTACCCTCTTATCCAGGTACAAACTAAAATAATAAAACAACCTTTTTTTTAACCAAAACCCTTTTTATATACTGACAACATTTTAGAAAAGTACAATAAAATTCAAGGCTACCACAGGCAGGACAAGCCTAAGTACGTAGGCTAAGATATTGCTTTTATTTTTTTAAATAAACTAATATTGATTGAATTAATTTTGCGATTACAATCATTGGTTTATTAATGCTTTGTATATGCTTCACAATTGTATTTTTTGTAGTCAAATATTAACAAACTTGAAAAATAAATGTTAGAAGTAAACACACTACATCGCTTTCTTTACTATTACGAATGACAACTCAGAGAACTGATTTTTTTTAGTTGTAGAAGGGATTCAGAGGAGAGAAAAGGTTAGACTATTGGATTACATGACGCTAGTAATGGGGTTGATTTCAGTGTGCCACCTACTGAGGAGCGGTGTGGCGGCGATATTCAGGCCTCAGTCGGCCCAGACCGCCAGTCACGTCCAGTCCATCTGCGACACGATGGAGATCCCCCACTTGGAGACGAGGTGGGACTATAGGATTATATGACGCTAGTAATGGGGTTGATTTCAGTGTGCCACCTACTGAGGAGCGGGTGGCGGCGATATTCGGCCTCAGTCGGCCCAGACCGCCAGTCACGTCCAGTCCATCTGCGACACGATGGAGATCCCCCACTTGGAGACGAGGTGGGACTATAGGATTATATGACGCTAGTAATGGGGTTGATTTCAGTGTGCCACCTACTGAGGAGCGGTGTGGCGGCGATATTCAGGCCTCAGTCGGCCCAGACCGCCAGTCACGTCCAGTCCATCTGCGACACGATGGAGATCCCCCACTTGGAGACGAGGTGGGACTATAGGATTATATGACGCTAGTAATGGGGTTGATTTCAGTGTGCCACCTACTGAGGAGCGGCGTGGCGGCGATATTCGGGCCTCAGTCGGCCCAGACCGCCAGTCACGTCCAGTCCATCTGCGACACGATGGAGATCCCCCACTTGGAGACGAGGTGGGACTATAGGATTATATGACGCTAGTAATGGGGTTGATTTCAGTGTGCCACCTACTGAGGAGCGGCGTGGCGGCGATATTCGGGCCTCAGTCGGCCCAGACCGCCAGTCACGTCCAGTCCATCTGCGACACGATGGAGATCCCCCACTTGGAGACGAGGTGGGACTATAGGATTATATGACGCTAGTAATGGGGTTGATTTCAGTGTGCCACCTACTGAGGAGCGGCGTGGCGGCGATATTCGGGCCTCAGTCGGCCCAGACCGCCAGTCACGTCCAGTCCATCTGCGACACGATGGAGATCCCCCACTTAGAGACGAGGTGGGACTACCGGCTACGCAGGGAGAGCTGCTTGGTCAACCTCTACCCCCACCCCACTGTCCTTTCAAAGGTACTCCCCATTCCAAGCCAAATTTCAACAGTATTGCTTAGCTTCAAACAGTTTAGAATACTACCCTTAAGTAAAACACTTGCAAGTCTATTTCTTTTTGTGCTTTGGAAGCAAAAATTACAAATTGGTATTCAAAATTTGCAATTAATTTATCTAAACTATAAATAAAAAAAAATTATATTTATCCATCCCTGTGTCCGTTCTAACTACAAAAATATCAAAATAGCACCCAATTTGAAGGGTAGGTATCTCATTTTCTTAAAATTTTCCTCAATAAAATTTTAGTTTTAAAAATTCTTGAAATATTTGTTCATGTATATTAAAGTGAACCGCAGTTTCGGCATACACGATCTTCGGACTGAGAAATTCGATTCTACGAACTAACTTCCTGCTAAGAGGATTTAACTGGAAAAGAAGCTGGCCAAATGACATGTTATAATATATATATAATTATAATATATATGAGACATATAAAATAATTATAATATATAAATATATATATAATTTTAATGAAGTCGCGCTTTTGTCAATTTTTCGATCTCTTTGACGGGTCGTAATCCATGAGTATCCTACTAACAAATTAAACAACCGTTGATACAACTTGTCTATGACTTTTATATATACTTTTTCTATTCCGTCTCCACAGGTCTATAAATGTTATAAGCAAAAGATCCACAAAATTTATAAGAAAATACTTTGCAAACGATTAGTTTGGATATTAGATTGCCCACTAGATTTGATTTGGTCTGCTAGACGTTGTATATGCCTTCTATTATTTGTATGTGCATACGCATACAGGGATCCTTAAATACAACGTATTATATGCGCCTTGTGACTAGGCAGACAGAGACGCATGTGTCACAGTGATCTAAGAACTCTCGCGTATTTGCCTCGCACCATTTTGTACAACTGATTTCAGATACAATTAATAATCAATTATGTGATACGCGTATTTAAAATGATATCCTTACTATCACCTTAAAATGAGCCTGATAAAAGAGACTGAAAATGAAATTATGACAAAAATACGGCTTTAATTTTGTATTCTTTAAACCATATAAAGATTAAATTAATAAAGATTTTTTAAAATGGTATCTAATTTATCTAAAAAAAATAATGATTCTGGGACAGTCTTAAGAATCTATTGAGATAAATGATATCTATACACTGAATTTATACTAGCCTTTGAATCTGGCTTCACAGAACATTTTAAAAATATTTCTCTTAGTTTTTACAACCATCATTTCTTATCCATTGGTCATTGCAAAAACTGAAAACATCAACAATCATTTTCTGAAAGCCCATTGATTTTTTTAATTTTTTTTCCCTAAATACGTTATTTTTTAGAATGCATTTTTTAGTAAACTTTATATAATCAATACTTTTTGAAATTGGAAGTTTTGTAGCTAGTGTAAAAAGTTATGTTACCCCGTAAAAATGACAAACATGTTTTATGTTTCATGATTGAATGATAAAGAATGAATGAATGATAAAGAATGAATGATAAAGAATCTCTAAACATTGATTATCCCTGAGTCCAAAACCAAACAACCAGCCATTAAGGTAAACATCAAGAGTATGGCCTTTCATAGTCTCAAGGGTATGACTAGCCATGATAAATCGCAACAACTGTTCATCATTAGTTCTTAATAATATAAGTCTCTTATTATTATGGGAACTAAATTGATTCATCGTCTATTCATTTGTGGATAAATAATAAGTACCTCAATATAAAATGACTTGGTCATATGGTACCAGGAGGTTTTCAAAAAGAATGTAAAATTTCAGGCTTACGTACAAATGGTGGAAGCGTTTGGATGGAAGTCATTTACAATAATTTACGAAAGTAATGAGGGCTTAGTGAGACTACAGGAACTGCTCAAAGCTCACGGGCCCTCCAAGCACCCCATCACAGTGAGGCAACTGCCTGAGGGCTCCGACTATAGGTACTCGCAAGCCTTCTTCAAGTAGAGGCCATTTATTCCGTGAATCTAACTGACTTTGCTTTGTTTAAGACCACTGCTGAAGCAGATTAAGAACTCGGCTGAGTCGCACATCGTCCTCGACTGCTCCACTGAGAAGATCTACAACGTGCTCAAGCAAGCCCAGCAGATAGGCATGATGAGTGACTACCACAGCTACCTCATCACTTCCCTTGTAACCTCCTCCAGTCTTGTCACAATAATAATTTTAAATTCATTTGCATATATATATGCATGTTTTTTTCAAAAACAATGCTTATAGTTGTTTCAAAAATTCGCTTATATCACTCTACGTTCAGGTCCCATCTTCCATAAATACGGCTTCTCTACCTTTGACTCATTTCTACTTTTGTTTTGATTAATATATCTTATTCATAATTGAGATACACTTTTGTAAATTAATATAACAAAATGAACATTACAAAACTAACTTGCTAATATAGATTGTTTTCGATTGAATTGAAATTAACCTTGTTGTATTCATGTCAACAATAAGGACTGGTTTAAAGGATCCTGATACTGTCAAAAACCTGCAGCTGATAATTAATACTTTTTCAAGCATTATCACTGTAATGTAATTAAATATTGTTATATTAGTAATAATGAGTTATATCATTAATAAGCAAAGAATTTTTGAACGATTACAATAACTAGAAGTTTATTCTAGTACTGATCATACGTATAACAATCTCTCTGTTTCAGAGAAATAAATTTACATGAATGGTTAATTAATGCTTCAGATGGTTAAATGGTTAAAATGCTTCAGATTACTGATGAAGTCAAGTATAGTTAAATATAAAAGATTATATTACTTAGGAAACACTTTAATGTCTCGCATAAATCACGCTCTTGTGACAACGGTCTAAAAAAAAAATAATAACTAACATATTCAGTATAGCAATTAGTTTAATAATAAATAGACCAATTTGTCTGTTTCAAAATTTTTACTAATTCTGCTTAAGGACGACGAATTATAAGAGAGTATTATCTTTCTCAATTCTGTTCCTAAGTACCATAAATCTCATACTGAAACTGCTGCCTTCCCAATCGTAATCGTGTCAATCCCAGCCTTGTAACTGCGCTAGGATTTACAATACTGCAACACTTAGCTTCAAATCAAAACCATGCAAGTGCAAATGACTTTTTGAGGAAATATAAAAAAGTGAATAATTAAAAAAAAGAACTATAGTCTTCTGTTGACTAGTGCTTGTAAAAGATGTATTTCAATTATTGTGCATTATTCAAGATTATGTCTCATGGTGAGCACATACTCTGTTTCTGTTCACTCAGTTTGAATATCATAACTTACATTATTATGGTTGTTAAAACATTATTATTAGAAAATCGTTTGTTTCCATGATTTCTGTTCCTTACACATAGTAAAGTAAACAAAAATATAGCTTATTTTCCAATTCTGATATTAGAAACTGTTTTCTTATTCAAAATTATGATTTTAAATTAATACTGCCAATTTCAATAACCATAGGTGGAAATATGGTTTTCAAGAAAAATAGTGGTGTCACTTGCACAACCATAATGCTTCTTGAAGAAATGTCAAGTATGAACTATATTGAACTTTGGAGAGACCTAAAGTATTGATCCTGAGAGGTACCAGAAAAAAATCCTCTCTAACCAGAGACATCAGAGAAATTAGAGACTGATATTTATTTTCTTTCTTGATAAATTTGTTCGTATTTTAAATAGCGTAAATTCATAACCTTCATAAACACCTAAATGCAATATTTCAAATGTGAACGATAGAGAACATCTTATATGTATTTACCTTCCAAAAATATTCAAACAATAATTGAGAAAAAATAGTTATAGGCCAGAAAAAATGAACTAATACATTTTGAACTGTTCACAACAAATTTTATTATTCGTTGAGTAATTTTAAAATCAATTCTATTTTTATTTGCACAGTTGTAAAAAAAACTGACAAAAATGTGACAAAATATTCACATTTCAAAAAGAAGAATTTCGGAAACATTTCGAAGTAGAAACTGATAACTTAAATAAATCTTTTTGTAATCAAGTTACCATCCTTGTTTTAAGAGATTTTAAGTAATAACTATGAGTGCAATTCTGTAAACTTGACACTACTTTAGGCAAGTTGAATGTAAGATTTGGCACTAATATATTAATGATTCACCAGGCCATTACTACAAACCATACAACTTTAGCAACTCTTCTGAAAACGAAATGAATTTAATTATTGTTAATAGGACCTGCATAGCGTTGACCTGGAAGAATTCAAGTATGGAGGCACGAACATCACAGCGTTACGTTTGGTTGACCCAGGAAATGTGGAGGTGCAGAGGGTTGTGAAGGACTGGATTACAGCGGAGCAGAGGCAGGGCAGGAAGCTGGACATGAACACGCCCGACCTGATCCCAGTAAGCACGCTTGAGTGTGTCAAAGTGTGTTAGAATAGGACAAAAGCTGACGAGTGTGCTTACAGGCGGAGACGGCTCTCATGTACGACGCAGTGCACCTATTCGCCAAGGCCCTTCACGACCTGGACAGCAGTCAGCGAATCGACATCAAGCCTCTTAGCTGCGACGCCGTCGACACCTGGCCACATGGCTACAGCCTCATCAACTACATGAAAATAGTAAGTGCTGCATATGCAAAATATCATTATTATATATCAATCAACCTATCTCATACGTTTTCCTCACACCTCCACCGCCATAGTCAAAAGAAAAAACGAAAATGTAGGAGGTAAGACAGTAGACTTTTACAATAATACCTTAAATTTATTTTGGTAATCAAGTTCTACCTGCGCACAATATAGAGATGTTTCAACATCCTTACAATCGCATATTTGATAATTTTTAATTTTGATAGATATACCCTGTTAAATTCTATTACAATCATTGTCCTTCTATTGAAACATAAATTACGATTATTATCAATTCCCAATGAGTTTCTCTTTCCCGCTTGTGTTTCCCAAGTTATTCTAGATTTACTTAACTAATTGAAGTTGATTATTACCATTATTACAGCATACTTACATAAGACAGTTACAGTGATGAAATTATTACAGGTTGAAATGAGAGGCCTAACTGGGGTTATTAAATTTGACAATCAAGGTTTTAGATCAAATTTTGAATTGGATATTATAGAATTAACAAAGAATGGACTACAAAAAATTGGCACATGGAATTCTACTGAAGGCGTCAACTTCACAAGAACCTATAACGAAATGATGCATCAAATTGTTGAAAACTTATCCAACAAAACTATGAGAGTCACTACAATTCTGGTAAGATACCAATTCAGATATGCAAGATTTTACAATGTCTTTTGTATATTTGAAAGTTTTACAAATAAACAATTATTACAAAAGTAATACTAAGAAAATTACATTTTTGTGAGAAAAAAAACATTTTTTTATATTTAAATAATCTTGATATCATATTTTTTTATGTAACTTTTGAGTGATCCTAAAATGTACAATCAGAACATGATCCATAACTTTTAAAGTCTCTGTAACAGATTTGTTTTTAGTATTGAGAGTAAAGTCGTGAGTGTTTTGTAAATAAAATATATTCCTACCAAAATGGGCAGAAGCAAATTCAATAATTAAAAATACCCGCATCATATTTACTTATATGTTAGCAGCAATTTTATTTTAATAATTTATTTTTTCGCTACAACTTATTTGAACTATGTAGTCTCATGATAGAATAGAAATAAAAAATACCTACTTGTTTCAAAAAATGCTTGAATCAATTGAAGGTGTCAAAAATTTTAGCAATATATTAGAAGAGCCTATTTTTAAGCTTTCAGAGTTGCCTTTGTTAATATGTCCCAGCTTGTGTAATGAGTACAAGTGAAATATACTGAATACAGATGGAACTAGTAATCCTAAAATATTCCAAATCAGTGAGGTGACCAGATACTTAATCAACCCTGTCCTACAAATTAACTTTACCACAGTATTAAAGAATATAGGCGAGAACGAGATAACCTACTGTGTGGGCAGCGAAACAAATCAATGGCTTATTTGAGAGACCTCAAATACTGTAAGAAAATAAATACAGTAAAGTGAAAAGATAAAAATAGGAATCCAAGAAAAAACAACAATAAACCAAAAAAAGAAAAAACTGACACAGCCTCCTACTACATTCAAGAACACTTAAACATTTTAGAATCCTGGTACGTATCAATGAACAGAAAAGTGTTCAAATAACATTCACTTTGAGGCAGGATACACGTTCTCCTGTCTTTCTTAAGAAAATGGCTATCCCTCAAGCTACTGCCACCAAATACTTAAGTCAGTCCAGGACTGCACCTTGACAGATGTCTTACTTGGGCTCCCCATACCAAAATGAAAAGAACAGAACTAAACAGACGATATAGACTTTTAATTCACTTACTTGATAATCGTTCAAAATTAACAACTGTCAATAAACTATTACCATACAAATCTATGAATATGTCTATTTGGACTTACAGTATTGAGATATGAGGAGTAATAAAATCTAGCAATGCCCAGGGGATCCAAGCTCTTCAGTCAAAAATTCTTAGAAAAATTCTTCAGTGGCCTTTTTACAAACCAAATCAAACAATCTATTCAGACTTCAGGATTTCAACAGTTCATCAAGTGGCAATATCTCGCTACAAAGCCTTCCACAAAAATCTTTTTAACAATAATAATCCCTTAGTCCTAAACATCTCCTCAACAAATATCCAGGAAATCCCCAAAGACGCCTGAAGAGAAAGTGACCAAGAGACTTATTGGTGTGAATTATTCTAGTGACTTATAAATTTAATCTAAGTTTTATAACTTATTTTTCACGCCAGGAAGTATAATTACTGGATTATTTCTTCCCTCCTGCCTCCATGTGCAAATGTATATACTTCTTTCATCATTGTCACTGGTAATGTTACATTTACGTTGTTGTGACTATGTAAAATAAAAATATAAAAAAACAAACAAAATTGTAGTTTGTTTGATTTTTATTTACTCATATTGCTATCATTTTATTTTCTGGTTAGACACGCTCATGTACCATTTGGTTAGACTGTAGCTCAGTGCTTGCGAGCATAGCAGTCTTTGTTTCCCTCTCAAGTCACGTACATCCTGATGGGTGGATGGCAAAATATTGAAGTGAGTCTTTGTCAGTGCATTTCTTGTGCTTAATTATACATTATTGTAAATAATAAAAAATGAAAGGCCCACGAGTACAAACATTAATTTTAAGAGGAAGTACAATAGAAGGTACTGACAGTTGACAGCAGAGGAAGAAACAGCACTCTAGGTGACTAGAAAAACTAAGAAACTAAAGTCCATTCGACCAATCAGTAACACCAGTAAGTAGAAGAATAAAAAGCATAAAAAAAGTAGTATAAACAAAAGGAGTAACATTAAAAAGCAAAAAAGAAAAACATTAACAAGAACAAAATAAAATAATAAAAAATCACCAACAAAAATGATTGAATGCTGGAGATGAGGTTGCACGTGGATGCTATATGTGTACCTTCTAAAGCTCCTAAAGTGTGTTAAACTCAAGATGTCAGATTAAGCATTTAAACTGATCAAAAAAGGACTCTGTCCCATGACATAATTAGTTTAGGAACTGTCTAATGATGTAGTTGCTGCACAACATGTTCAGGAACTTTGGGAAGCAGCATATGATTATGCATGTAAGAGATCGTTAAGAGTTACATGGATATTTGCTCACAGTGTTATTCAAGGCAAAGTAAATAGATAAAGTTGCCAAATATGGACACATCTTTAATGGGACCAGAACCAGTGCTGACACTTTCTTCTGCAGAACCAAACATGCTAGTAATAGCTGATGAAGAAAACCTGATGAAGAAATAGATTTATGAGACAATATACAAGCTAAAATGATTATTCGATGTCTAAATAATAGGTACAAGTTTTTCTATTTTTTTTTTTTTTAGAGCTTAGTTGGATTAGATTTATATGTTGACAGGAGTTGGCACAGATCATTAGACACTGAGAGTACTTTTAATAATACATTTAGAGAGAAGTGTCGAGTACCCTAAGCACAATGAAGACCATGAAACTTCCTTATATTTTCTTAAATGTCCAGGACGTTGTTTGTCTGGAAAAAACTACCCACCACACTACAAGTTTGATCACGGAGACAGTTATTAAGACTGATACTGTAAGAATTCACATTGATTGAGATAGAAAGGCTGCTGCGATAACTAGAAGTCATTCTCAATCCATTATCTTCTTAGTCGTAATTTAGACAACGAAGTAAAGTGACAATGAAGCACAAAGAACTGACCAGTGAAAACTAAGGCAACGTAAAAAGCATCCTACTGATGGAATCAATAAGGCAACCATCAATGGATTCAGTTGTGAGAAGTACTTAGTAATTCTCAGCATAACAGCCCTAGAATGGAAACAAGTTGCCCTCTCATCAATGACTCGGAAGCGTCTGGAAAAACTAAATAATCCTTCTTATAGAATAGATGGAATATTTAAACTTAATCTTCTCTCTATTCTACCCTGATACGCTTTGTTTGTCAAAGAGATTGAAAGTGCAGACGATTTGTAACTAAAATGTCACTAAATCATCTTAGTCATTACTAATACATTATTTTGTCATTATCATACTGATTCATTTTATCATATCATACTGATTCTGATAAAATTATTAATAATAAAGTCACTTAGTTGAAAATGTCTTCAAAATTATATACATAGGCTATTAGAACTCTATAGTCTGTAGACTCTCCAAACAACCAGCAGTAAGTTGAAATCTCTCACTTCTTCTGTTCATTTGCTGTCACTTCTTCGTTTGGCTGAGTTGAGTGGTATCGGCCTTAGTTGTTGATAAAACCTATTAAATGAATATATATATTTATTTATAAAAGTATCGGCCGTGAAATAGAAACAAAATTAAAGTTTATCAGGACTCGGTTAGTTCAGAAATGACCGAATCCTGATAAACTTTAATTTTGTATATATACAAATGTTAATAGTAAATTTATAAACATAGTTAATGTTTATAGTTATAACTGTACTATAGGAAACTGCGAGTTCCTAAAAACTAACTACATTGGTTTAACAACAACAACCTTATCAAGGAGACTCACAATGCACCTGGCTGCGGGTGCTCCTAAAGAACACACAAAAAAGGTGCATGGCTTGGAATTAAGCCGACAAATGTTAACCAACAATAGCAAAATTATCAACAGAGAAAATGATGTCGGTCGGTTACAAATAATAGAGGCACTCCAGATATTATAAAAGAAACCTAAAATAAATGGCCAACGTACAAGTTTTACAAGAATTTTGAAGCTGCATGTAGAGGAGCAGGAATGCAGAAGATAATTGAAATTAGACTTAGTCTTAGGGACAAATATCTAGTTTAAACTGTTTCAATTGAGTGAGCATAGCCTCATCGTAACCTCCCTTATTTATGTAACCATTATGCATGTCGACTGTGTTATTGTTTTTTGTATAGTTTTTAATCTTAGTTTATATAGAGTTTAAATTTCTATCCATAGTCTGTTACATTTTTATAAACAAAAGACCCTGAAGATGGTCCAAGGAGACTGAAACGTCGGTTAATTGTTAATAAGTGTATATTGCGAACAATGAGTGTTAAAGATAAATCTTTTGGACAGTTAATATTTAATTTCCCAGAAAACATCAAAACACTAATTAGAAAATTAGAAAAGTTAACAAAAAAAGGAACTAAAACAAAGGTGCAAAAAGTGTTTAATGAAATCTGTATGAAAAGAAAATCTGCTCCCTAATTATAATATATATATATATATATATATATATATACAATTAAAAGAAACGGTCCAACGGACTTTTTCAAATAAAATAAATTCAAAACGAAGGAAACACACAGAAAGACACAGACATAACTCACATCGAGTTATCGGCGGTGAGTCACCGCCCTGCCTTCTTGCGGGACTCTTCGCTCGTCACACCTCCTGATGACGATGATAGTCGAAATATCGATGTGAGTTATGTCTGTGTCTTTCTGTGTGTTTCCTTCGTTTTGAATTTATTTTATTTATATATATATATATATAAAGAAAGAGAGAGAGTGTGTGTGTATATATATATATACTTCTCTTAAAATGTAATAATATAAATATAAATATTTATTTCTATAAATAAATGAGCATGTTTTCTACTATAAGTATTTATTAGGTATTTTGCTCTGCTTTTTTAGAATCTTTCTGTATATGGTCCTATATACAGATGTATATGTGAAATCTCCATTATTTTAAGGCTTATTATAAACTTTTTCTTAATATAAATCTTAAATTGTGTTATTTAGAATTATGTGTTTCTTTTTTGATTAAATATCCATCTATTGAAGGAATATTGTTTTGCTAGAGCTCACCGTACTGCATGAGGAAAGACTCGAGTGACAAGCTTGTGGGAAACGCCCAGTTCGAAGGCTACAGTGTTGACTTGATAGACGAAATTTCAAAAATACTTGGTTTTAATTATGTATTCACCTTAGCTCCAGATGGAAGGTACGGTTCTTACAACCCTGAAACTCAAGAGTGGGATGGGATGATAAGAGAACTCCTAGATCAGGTATATTAAACACAATATTTGCATTTACTAACAGCAATGTAAATCTAAAAATTACTAAAAACAGTAGAATACGTGACCCTTAAGTCATACTCCAAACAGATAATTAACAACTTATTTTGTTCTAAGAATTAAATGTAACTAATTAAGAGATTGCTTTTCATAAGCCTAAATGTAGTGCATATGAAAGCTGAATCGCCTCACTACAGCAAATATTATCGGGGTCTCAAAGGTGATTAGTAAAACTTTATTAATATGACCTCATGGAAAATTAACATTCTGTAAGGAATGATTATTAATTTTTTTTAATACATGCGTATTTTTAGTAGCCTAGAATGCATGTTAAATTAAAATTGGAAATGGCACCTTATCTTATTATCTTTTTATCAGCAGTATGTCGCTTTCGTGATTCGTTACTAGATTATGATAATTTTTGCCAGTCAAAGTCCTCAGTTATAAGTTTTCTCGTTTAGCGCCGTTCTGGGGCCTGAAAGTAAGAGTACAGCTCACAGATCATCAGTAGCCATTTGAGTCGGAAGAAAACACATGAGCCCAGCTGATTCAAAATTCTACCTTCCTCAAGTTCATTACAAGTCCAATGTCAAGTTCAATACTGACACTGTACATACTGGGCAGTACCAGCTCTGTAATCTCTTTTAGAAATATGGTCAAGAAGATAACTCTTATCTCACATGAAAAATTGAGGTCAAATCTAATGCAATACATCAACAATACAAAAGTTAATTTAATTTCAATGTTACGAATATCTGATTTATAACTTTACACGGCGATAAAGGAAGATTTATTGACATGATTGTTGTTATTTGACAGAGGGCTGATCTGGCAATAGCTGACTTGACGATAACGTTCGAAAGAGAGCAAGCGGTGGACTTCACAATGCCTTTCATGAACCTAGGTGATTGCATTTGACCAATGTTGCATGAAGTCGTGTTTAGCTTGCTACAGCTGTTTGTTTCGATTCAGGTATAAGCATACTGTACAGAAAGCCCATCAAGCAGCCCCCTAACCTCTTCTCATTCCTGTCGCCGCTCTCCCTCGACGTCTGGATCTACATGGCCACTGCCTACCTGGGAGTCTCCGTCCTTCTTTTTATACTCGCCAGGTCTGATCCTCAAATCACGCCTTCCAAACCTTCATTGTATAACTCAACTTTAAAGCACTATTAGTCTCTTTTCAGTTTCGGAGTTTTTAAGTTTCGGATCTGGTGTCACTTATTTACGAAATAATTTATATGAATAAACAAATATCAATATAAAAATTATTTATATATATATATATATATATATATTATATATATATATATATATTAGAGTTAAAACGACGAAAACACGCAAATTGACACTGTGTCGCCGGAGGTGAAGAGTGCCACAGAAAGACAGGACGGCAAACTCACCTCCCTTCCTCTTGACGACGATTGTCGGAATATACGAGTAAAAGTGAGTTATGCCTGTGTCTAACTGTGTGTTACCTTCATTTTAACTTTATTTTATTTAAAAGTCCGCTGAACTGTTTCATTTAATTGCTATATTATATATATATAATATGTATGTATATGTATAATATATATATGCGAGTTGACACTCGCTCCGGTATGTCAACACCGGAGAAGAACAATGCTGGACAAGACCATTTCTTTAGTTTCATTTTAATAAAATTCAAAAAATTAATTTTAAAATATTGTTATTGTACTGGAATAACAAATTATAAAATTATTTTATTTTGAGAATCTATTCGATAAACTCTACAAATGTTAGAAGTATACTAATACTAAATTATGCTGTTCTTTTGTTCAAGATATTTATTACGATTTCATTAGAATTTTTTTTAACATCTGTATTTTAACAAATTATATATATATATATATATATATATATCAATGATCAAACCACAATAAGAAATGGGAAAACAAGACTAAGATCTTTCAACCGTAACAAGCGGTCTTCGTCAGAGTCAAAAACCCAACTGAACACTAGATGCAGAAAACATCTGGTGAGGCAGAAAACATCCTCACCAGATGTTTTCTGCATCTAGTGTTCAGTTGGGTTTTTGACTCTGACGAAGACCGCTTGTTACGGTTGAAAGATCTTAGTCTTGTTTTCCCATTTCTTATTGTGGTTTGATCATTGATTGTTGTTTCACGTGTTTATGTGAAATCTTTTTATATATATATATATATATATATACAGAAATATTTGTTTTTCTAGTCATCAAACTGGCTAATAGTGATGTGCCTGATGAGCGACACTATTGTTTAAATTACGGTCACAATTCCCTCTCTATTGTAGAATACTAACTGAACACTGTTGTAATTACATAACTGAACTTTAAAATTTTGCGGTATTGTTTCGGCAACAGATTACAGACAAGTTGTGCAGAAAATGTTTGTGTTTGAAACAATTAATTTTTATTTGTTGGTTTTTTTGAGTTTGCAGTTATATTCTCATGTTTTACTTCTGTCACTTTATTGTTATTTTCTTAGGTATCATACTAAATAGTTTTATAAATATTGTATAATTTCACCAAAGAGGCCTTTGACAAGCAAGGCTAAGGAAGTTGTAAATGTCGTTACATTCTCTTTGATGTCCTCCAACTGCTTCAACATTACTGTCAGTCGTCGATTTGTTTGCAGGAATCGGTAAGACGATGTTTCACTGTACTATACATAATTAATGTTTTGTTTATAAAGTGGTTGTTTGCTAGCCCTGCACTATTGCTTTTCCTCCGATGGAATTGATTTAACTGTACATCTGTAAGAATGACACTCTTCACTATTTATTATTTATGACTATTTTTTGATTATTTATGATACTCTTTGACTCTTCTCTATTTATTAGTGATTTTCAATATTGAAAGCCAACAGTGATAACAATCCAGTTTCTAGCCCTTCTAAAATCGCTATGAAGAGATTCTAATAAAGTGAAGGTTTTTGTAATTTTTTTTTGAAACATTGATAAACATAACTGTCAGAAATGTAATTTCCTTAAGTGTAAATAGACTTTAATAGACTTCCTTTCTTCCAACATACGGTTTACGTAATATCCTAGCTGTATGTATCGTATGTGTATTTATTTAATTCAAAAATGTGTATGTGATCGTATTTAATTCAAAAGAAACGAAATGGGTATTATTATTGATAAGAGGTTTAATAAACATTGTAAAAGTAGAATGACTGGTAAAGTTAATTTTTGTCAAAAAACCCTTTAATATATACACAAGGATAATATATCTGTTCCTGTGCCCTTTCTGTTACCATACTTGCCCATGCTTCACAGTCTCAAATTCACTTCTTAGTCATTGCAAAAATCCCTCAGAAAGATTTCTCAAAAAAGTATTATACATTTTCTCAAAAGATTGTATTTTATTTGAATATATAGTTTTTAAAAAATATAAATAATATCCAATATTAGTAATAAAATTCTTTTAAAAGTATATATCATATTATTGATACAAAATATTAGAATAAGCAATTTAAATTTCTAAGAATATTGAAGATGTTTAAGGTTTAAAAATAATTATGAAATTGATGATAGTTTATCAGGTTCATCCAACTTCCTTTTTTTTCTGAGGTACATTTTTATGTTGCAATGTTTAAGTTAATGTTTAATGCATTTGTTTTTTATTAATAGATGGAATTAAAAACAGTAACTTGATTAATAATAGGTATCAAAAATCAAGCTCAAAAAGCTATTGGTCTAATGCTAATAATACGAGTATATTAGTACAGAACTAATTTTTTTTTAAATATATATACTAATTATAACTGAAACATTTAACAGTAACTTGAATGAAATTTTGTTCGAAAAATATGTAGTGTATTTTGATTTTATACATTTTTTATTTGTAAATTATACTATTTGTATTTTTCATACTTGTTAATTGATTAATACAGGGAGGAAACGTGTAATAAACTTTTTAAGGATTCAAAAAAAAAGAAAAAAAAAAGGCTCGTAGGGACTTAAAAGTAGACGGTTTTGAAATCTGAAAAACTTAACTTGGCAATCCAGTTTAGTTTTTATGACTTGGATGTTTAGTTTAGGGTTTCTAAAATTGGATAAAACCACTAACTGGTTTCGACCAACAATATTCTTGCTACCCGGACTAAACGCGTTTCTAGCTAATAGATGTAGACTCATTTTAAAATTTATTTTGTGGCTTACATCTGTAAATGAAGAAATTTGTTTATGTTGAAGGGACATCGTCTTAAGTGAGGAGTTATGTTTCACAATGAAGTCATCATTACTGTTAGCTGTGAATTTAAGAATTTCAGGGGTAGATCTTTTTGATATTTCACAGCAGTGACTTAATAAATTGAATTGCTAACAGAGAAGATTTTCTTGTAGAAAATCTGTGGAAGTTTGATGTTGACAGGTTCACCCCTTACGAGTGGGAGAACCCACACCCTTGCAACCCGGAGTCCGAACTACTTGAGAACAAGTTCACCCTCCTCAACTGCATGTGGTTTGCAATTGGGTCTTTGATGCAGCAGAGCTGCGACTTCTTGCCTAAGTAAGCCTGCCCCCTTCCGCAAGCTACGCTGTAGTTATGACGCGCCGTCTCCCTGCACGTCTGCTCCGACCCTAGATGTAGACATCTCCTAGAACCCTCCTGTCGCAAACATCACCTCCCTCTTCTGGTCCCTATACAATCTACTTTTTTTTTCTTTTTATAAACTTACTTAAAGTAGTGACCTAAAGAATTTCCCTACAAATCAAATGTTTAATTGAGTTACAGTAAAATAATTTGTCTTCAGTTGTCCACAGTAATCTAACTTTACAAAACACTCTCTTAAAATACATGTAGAACTCAGTCCGTTCCAGATTTTCCACACAAGTAACTTAATAATACAAGTTTCTACTTATTTAATACTATTTGAATAAAGCAATTTCTGCTCTTCAAAATTAGGTTTAATAAACCGAAAATCACCGATGTACTTCAGTCTTTTCAAGCTTTAACTAACAATAAGCTACGACTACAACAGTACGATGTAGCAATCAACAAAATTTGAACCGCATTTTGTAATGCGAAATTAAATTAGTAATGAACTTATCAGATTCTTTTATTATTTGACCAGCAGTTTTCTAAAAGAAGAAATGCTTGCTCAGTCAAATACCAAATGGTAATCGATTTGAAATATTTCCTTTAACAGTTACTTCATTTATTAATCAAAAAGTTAATATAATTCTCGTTCAGCCATCCAGTTGAAAACTTTCTAAAACTGAGAACTTGTAAGAATCTCTTTTACTGTACTTATTACACATATACCGTGTATAAGTAAACGAATTCCAAGAATTAATGACTAAGAATTCAATAAAAGCGTCATTCTGGATTATCTACTAAAACTGTGTTCCATTGCGATCCCTAGCAACGAGATCGTAGTTATTTCTCGACGTATGAAAAATGCATATTAATCTACGCGTTAGGTAATGCCTACACTGTTGTGAATGATTCATTTAAAATATTTTAAACATAATGTTGCTGTGCTTCTCTGATTAGAATTATAATGCTTCGGAGAATTTTCCTTTCCTGAATTTCAGGATCTCATGTGTTTCAGAAAGAATCGTTTCACCTAAACCTCTTGGGTGGGGTAAACTAATTTGAGCTGTGCCAGAGTTATCAAAGCTGTGGAGCTGTTTTAGTTTCATTATATTTTGTTTTATTTTTTTTTCTATCTTTTTGGTTAGGTTCAGCCCGTTCGAGTGGCAGAACCCTCACCCTTGCAACGAAGACCCCGAGGTTCTAGAGAACCAGTTTTCCCTGCTTAATTCCTTGTGGTTTACGATCGGGTCACTGATGCAGCAAGGCTCGGATATTGCACCCAAGTGAGTCGCACATTCAACTCAAAGCAATCCCTGTATTTAACTCAATTCCTTTTGAGTTGGTGCTCTAGTCAATTCTTGCCTTCGCCTCTTCCTGCTTGTAACTGCTTCTCCATTTCACTCAGTCACTCACTAAATCTCTTACTTTTCTTTTTTTTTTATTAATCACCACTTTTTATATCGCAATATTTTCTTTTAGATCAAATTATTAAATTAAATTATCGGTTCTACGATCAGTACATTCATCATGAGTATAGCCTCTCTGCTGCAGTTGTATATATATACTATAACAGTTTCGCAATCAGTTTTTCACTTATTACGTTTTACGTTTGAACATTTTACACTTTCTTTATCACCTTCTATCAGTAGTTGTTTCGATTTTGAAACGTAGAACATAAACATAATTATCATTAAAATGAACATCATTTAGAACAACATACATTCTACAAAATTGATGATAGTCCCAACATAAAGAAAATTTTATTAACAAAACAACCGTTTTCAAACACATAGTGTCCTCTTTAGGCTTTTTTGATTGTACTGAGAAGGTAAAAACGAGAATGAGTATGAAAATGATTTCCCTTGAACATTGCACCTATGTATCAATTCTCAAGGACTGAAAGCATTTCCTTTTTAACTATCTAAGTATCAAGCACAGAGGGGATCCCATTCTAATTTTTGTATTCTCTCCGCAAAGGATAAGAACTCTGAGTGTTCGAACACATTGTTTTGTTAATAATTTTTTTTTTGAGGAAACTCCAGATAATTTTCAATAATGACTAAATGCTACACAGTAACTGCGAGCACAACTTGAGAACAAATTACATTTATTACTTCTTCTAGGTAAACTAAAAAAAGCATAATTTTACCTATATTTTCACACATTATAGTTCCACTAACACTATGTTTATTCTGAGATACGGGAGAACACTATTTGTTCGTATAAATATCATTTTTACTCGAAGATACTAATTGATAAGCAGTCTAAGTTTCTGCTTATTTCACTAATATGAAGATAAAACATTCTTCATTATTATTTTTACAATGAATTTATATCAGATATTAATATTACAATTCGTATAATATATATAATAATAATATTACTCGTCTATGAAAGTTTGGCAAATTGTTTATTTGAGAGTTTTGAAAATATAGAAGAAATAAGAATTTCGAGAAGAATATTGTTATTTTACAGAAATGCAACTGCTTGTATACAGAAAAGTTTCAAAGCGCAAATACAATACCGCAAATACATTAACGCAAAGAAAACATCAAATAATAATGTTATGGAACCTTTCAATATCAGTTCAATTAAAAGTTCTCTGTGCACAATTGTCATTAAAGAAAATAATTGTTACTTGCATCACTTTCCTTGTGGTTATTAATTATTAATCTATTTAAGAAAATTTGCAATATAATTTATGTATATGTACAATGTATGTATGTATGTACAAATTCATGAAAAATATAAAAGATTTCCTTTCGTTCCGAAGGTAATGTCAAATTTCTAAACAGATCGGAGTTCCATTTGTCTTAACATTCCATCGAAGGCTTATTTCTTTTAAATTGACAGACATGAAACACTTATCTATGTAAGCCACCCAATGAGTTTAACATTGTCATTTATTGCTGTTTCTGTTATCTCTTCTCGTATTCGTCTAGTAAAACCAAAAAACAAATGATGTTTTTAAGTTAAAGTACATGGAGAACTTTTCCATCATAAACAGGAATATCAAAAAAAAAGAAAAAAGAAAGAAAAAAGTAATATCCCCAAAATGGAATTGGTCCGCACAAACAAGGCAAACAGCTTTATTCACTTTACTTTTGTTATATTTTTTTCACAATTTAAATTATGTTTTAAATAATTAGTCCTATACGAACCGATACCTTAATTTCATTTCACAAAGGGAAAGCAGCTCTAAAAACTATTCAAGTAACTATCAAAAAATTTAAGAGAATTTTTAAAAATATCCATGGTTTCAAAGCTAGTAAAAAAATGTATACATTGGCTCTTGCTTCAACACATGTTCCATTTATCTTTGGTTGATAAAGAATATATGTAATATTTGAATAACAAATACAGTTTTATAATCAGTTTGTCAAAAATTATCGTAAAGCAAGGAGCAGGAACATGCAGTCTCGATTCGAATGAATTTGTTAAAGTGCTTGATATGTTCATGTTAAAAAAGGAAACTGTACAGCGTAATAAAATAAAATTAAATATTAAAATATGACCTTGATATTACACAAAATCTAAATAATTTGCTATTAACAATAAAGAATTATGTATCTGAAATAATTTATTACTCAGGAACATTAATAATGTCTTCTTCTCTCTTATTTATGTTTAGGAGGAGAGGTCAATGAAATCTAAATTGTTAGACCACCACTGCTCTTTGAGAAGTTTGTGCGGAAATTCATACCACTGTGAGATGTTCACAATACTGAAGACATTTAAACCATTTCCCAATTCCTTGATACCTTATATTCTTCTAGGAGAATAGAAAAAATAATATTGCGTTCTGTGAGCACGAAGTTTTTTTTTAACAAATATGAAATATCAATTTGATCAGAATTCGAATTATTCGGTCGCTTTTCCTCTTTTCTTCTAGAAATATTCAAAATGAGGTTACTCCAATTATATTTGAATCTTGTTTTATAGGATTCCCAAGTTCCTTGTAACTCCACTCTGTTGTACATACTTTACATAGTACATATTTTATATTCATGCATGTGTTTGTTTCTTTAAACTGTTAAAATCAAATGATTTTTCTAAGATATCTTTCTAATAAGAAGATGAGGGAGTTTTCCTTTAGTTAAATATTGCACGAAGTCATCATCTTGCATGTTTATTTCTAATTAGATGCATGTTTACTTTAATTTTCATATTCAGAAATGAATCTTATGCTTGTGACATTTCTATTATTTCAAAAAGTAAAAATGCTTTCTTTATTGCTATTAAAAATCATAATATTTTGGAATGTTTCTTTGAAGAAATTGAAATGTTTCTGGGAAACTGTTTCACTTGTCATCAGGAAGCAGTTCTCGTGCTTAACAGGGGTTGTTCCTCCAAGATTCCTGTTTTTTTAGATCTACAAAATTTCCTCTCATTAAAAAAAGTATCAACTTTATTATAACAAAATAAATATAATTCTAATTAAATAAATAATTTTAGATTCAAGTTATAAAAGGAGGCAATAAAAAAAGCCTTATTATGTGAAAAGACGCAACTAAAATGTTCAGTATTTATTGTTCGATTTGTTTTTTTGAAAAATAAAAACTGTGCTCTTTATTTAAAATAAAAGGTGTGATATTCTCCTTTGCCGCCATAAACACTATTAGTAAACCCATCGAACTAGCATCTTTATACCGTCTGTGATGTATAAGAAAAAGAGTTTGACAATAAGGAAGATTAATTAATATTGTAAATATCTGGATTTTTCAAAAATAAATTATCTGTTTTATAAATATTGAGTTCATAAATTACCTTCCTGATCAAAAAATGAAGGTGCATCGTTAATAATAAAACTTTTAATACAGGACACCAAATTTGTATTTTTCTCTAATCAAATAGTCATTTAAATATAAATAATAACTTAACATAATTGTTAAGGAAAATTAGTCTATAATCGTGGAAGGAGGTAAAATCACGACAAATTAGTAACTCAATGGGATAGCGAATGTCGCAGAAAAGAAAACGATATTTTCAACAACTATCACTATTGGAGATTTATTTCGGTATCTCTTATAATTTCATTAGGTTACAAATAATAAAACTGTATACTGAAACTTGTATACCCACGTATGAGCAAACAATATGAACCACTAATCCGTAAATGCAACATTAGATAGAGTATTGCGTCCCGATTTTGATCAAACAGCTTTTCTTAATTCAATTTGTTAAAATAAAAATAGGTACATTAGTTATGAAACTAAAAGAAATTTACTTTTAACTGTATATGTATTTTTTTCATTTAATACATTACAAAATCAAAATACTGAATTCCTGTAAATGAAATAAGTTTTCTGAAGAATAATCTTTATAACAGTTGTCACTGGAGTTAGAATTAATCTATCGCTTGTTATATCTATTCAATTCAATGACAAAATCTTTCAAAACAGTACTTGCCTGCAAGTTAATTACCCTTAAATCTATTTACTATTATTGTTGCATCGCTAGTCTGTGTTCACTTCTTTTAGTTAATATGAGCACTCTATGTATATTTTTCATAAGTGTAGTTTTAATTTGTTCAAGTGTTTAATCTGAACTCCTTCGCTCATGCCAATGGTGTATTCATTCTATATTGATATTTTATTCCACCTCAATTTCATTTGTTTAAACTATTGTACTCAACCAGAAAACAGTACTGTATAGAAGGCAAATTTAAAGTAGTGGTGCGTACCTCAATAATCATTAATATCAGATTATTCGGAACAGTATATGTCATTTGGTAAAAAATAAAAATAAAATATTGATTAATATTTAAAAAATTAACAATTTTTTTGAAAGAATTTCTGTTTTGAATATTTTTTAAAGATGGATATAAAAATATGGATGGTTTCAGGGCTGTCTCAACAAGGATGGTGGCAGGAATATGGTGGTTCTTCACGTTAATTATGATTTCATCGTATACAGCCAACTTGGCGGCGTTCTTGACTGTCGAGCGTATGGAGTCGCCGATAGAAAGTGTGGAAGACCTGGCCAAGCAGACAAAAATCAAGTACGGTGCCCTCAAAGGGGGCTCCACAGTCGCTTTCTTCAAGGTACCCGGGCATTTACCCACCTGCTACCATCCTTCCTTAATTATAATCCATATTGAAAATATGAAAGCACTTACTGAAAAACTGTCCATTGTCTCTTTAAAATAGTGACTATTTGTTGTTCACTGTAAGGAGTCTTTTTACTAAGAACACACAAAATATATTGAACATTTTATGAATTAACAGATGAACCTCCTATAAACTTTAAAGCAACCTATATAAAATGTCCATGGCCATTTCATCCAATTTGCTTCTTTCTGAGCAAGGACGGGAAAATGTGACGAATTCTTTAGCTAAAGTACTCTGGAGGTCGTTAATCAAGAAAACTTCCAGAAGAAAGAGCACTGCTCTACTGCATGACAAGACTCCAAATTAACGAACAGACTAGGACCTGCATTAACTGAATAAAAGAAGTGCTGTCCACTTCATCCTTGGTCCCCACATTTGTTTGTGCCATGGACCGGTTTATGTAATATACATTTCCTTGGACTGGTTTTGTATTGAAGGCAGACAAAACCAGAAAATAAATGAATATATAGGTAATATATAGAACTAATATAAACGTTTCATTGATTGAAAGGTATGCATTTAATAAAAGTCATTTACTCAGGCTTTGTATATCTATTTTTAGGCAACCCAAAATAAAATCAAACAAAATAGTAAAAACTATTTCATAAAAAAATATTTCTTTTTACTTTTTATTTTTATTTCTTTATTTAATTTGTTATTGTTTTTGTAAGTTGTTAAACACATGTCACTATTTTTATATACATTGGTGTTTTTTTCAGGGTTCTAATTTTTCAACGTACCAAAGAATGTGGTCATTCATGGAGTCAGCAAGACCAAGTGTATTCACGGAAAAGAATTCTGATGGAGTTGAAAGAGTTAAGAAAGGGAAAGGTAACTACGCTTACCTGATGGAATCGACGACAATCGAGTATGTGACGGAGAGGAACTGCGATCTGACTCAAGTCGGAAACCAGCTCGACTCGAAGGGCTACGGCATTGCGATGCCACCAAGTGAGTACTGGGAAACACTTTCTCAGAGACACTGTCTTAAAGTGGATCATCTCACCAGTACCTATAAAGGGTGTTTAGTGATAAAACCAAATATCATATCAGGCAATTGTTAAGTACTAAAATAAACAATAGTATTTTATTCTAGATATATGCTCCATAAGAAACTTAATTGAATAGTTTTTAAGCATTCCATTGTTATTAACGTTCTGAAATCTAAATTTTGTCATACTTAGATTAGTTTAAAGAAGAGACATGATAATTACCAAGACATTTATTTTTTCTTGTGATCAAAACACAATATGAAAAGGGAAAACAAGACTAAGATCTTTCAACCGTAACAAGCGGTCTTCGACAGAGTCAAAAACCCAACTGAAACACTAGATGCAGAAAACATCTGGTGAGGGGCTGACAAGAGTGAGAGGGAAGAGTGGTATTTGAAAAGGATGAAAGCGCAGGAAAGGACTAATGTCCAGAAAGGGATGTTTGGGAAAACAAAGGACTCCAATTAGGGCTCGTGTGACATAAAGAACGTTAAAGTGCCTAACTATATTTCAAAATTACCGGAATATAATGAAGTTTTTCCTCACCCCAGGAAGTATATAACTGTTAAATACTCGTATTATATTTTAGAATGAAAAGAAGGAAACTAAACAACTTTATAGAAAATAAAATGGACTTTCGATTGGGTGAAATTGCCCAAAAAATATACACTACAAAGAATATTTAAGAAATAATATCAAATTATTTTTTTAAACAACTCGAACCGCATTCCAGCTTTTGTCAATGAGAACCATCTAGTTTAGTTCTGAATGAAGCTGATACAGTGCTTAACTTTTGTATATTTTACTTTTAAATTAACTTAACAGATCAATTATGAATGCTTTAGGGACATATTAAATTTATAATAATCTAAAATTGACCAACAAATTAAATAAAATAATCTTAGTACCTTAATTATATTTCACATCCCCTTACGATCTTAAAATAACTGAAACTATTTTATCTCTTCACTTAAATGACGTAACATACATATTTATAATTATTTAACTGGATATTTCAATGGGTCAGTTGACCTACATCGATCAAAATGAATATCAAATATAACAATTTAAGCACAATATTAAGTTTTTTTTTATTTTAAGAAAAAAAAATCCAAGGAGAAAATCTTATAGGGGAAAAGAAAATAAAACTTTCCAATAATGTGCTCTAGATTGATATGAAGTTAATCACAATATTTCATGCAAATTGGTTCAGTAAGCGTGATTTCTATAAATCACATTGTATATACTGTATCCAGATATAGTTATTTTATTGATGTAGATTTGCGAAACACTATTTATAAATTCTATTAATTTTGGTGATGAGGTTTTTTTTAAATATAACGATAATTATAAATTATTCTCTGTTGGTAGACTCACCTTATAGAACTGCGATTAGTGGGGCAATACTCAAACTACAGGAGGAGGGAAAATTGCATTTGCTCAAAACCAAATGGTGGAAAGAAAAAAGAGGAGGTGGATCATGCAGGGTACATTACATTATTTATTATATCATATAGTGTTCAAAAACCTTTCTTGTAGGTCATAGTTAATTTAATATTTAAAATCATTAAAGTTGATTTATAATACATTTTTAAAATTTTAAAGCAATAGTGAAACTGAATATCATTTGTATGTTTCAAACCATTTATAAGTAAAAGGAAGTCATTATTATCATCTATTGGCCTTTCAAAATTGTATTAAAAACAGAAAAATCTCATGAAACTTTTTATCACCGATTTAAAATACGTGATCGTTTAAGGAAAATAATGATAAATATTTGTACATAGAAGATATGTTGAAATCGATACAGGATTACAGGAAGTTAAAAAAAAATTATGTTTGTACATTGGTTGGTGGAATGCAAGTAAATATAAGGCAAGTTCCGAAATATTTAGATATGATTGCTAAAGATCAGTAGATGAATGCCAAGGCAATTCAAATTTACATAATAACACTTAAGTTTATGGATGAAATTTTTCTGTTGTTTACTTTTCCATAGAAGTATAATTGTACACTCATTAAGTATACATGGTGAGTTAAAAATTCATCGTGAGTAAGGTTGTATAATATTACCTTATGGGTTTGATCATTAGTTTTCTCTTAATTTATAATTCTAGTCATAGAAGAAGGTATTTCGTCAAATATTGGGAATAGATTCCAAAATTTTCCATTAATAACCAATGATCCTTGTATCAATAATATCAATAAATAACTCACTCAAAGACATACAATTGTGGATATTTGCACTACAGCATTTTGTGAACAAAAAGATCATTGTTGGCATTCAAGGTAGGTATGTTAAATCTGTCAAAAACAGGAAGAACATTTTCTTGATAAACAAATCCATTCAACACGCAGATATATATATATATATATATATATTTGATTTTGTAAGTGTGTCTCTTTCTCTGTGTGTTGCTTTTCTTCGTTTTTGAGCTGATATATATGTAATATTCAAGTTATCTACTACATTGTAACGCTGTACAACAATTGTTGTACAAACCTTTTGAAACAAAGTTTGCGTTGCAGGATGACACGTCGAAAAGCTCAAGCACTGCCAACGCACTGGGCCTGGCTAACGTGGGCGGTGTGTTTGTGGTGCTGATGGGTGGCATGGGCGTCGCCTGCGTCATTGCCGTCTGCGAGTTCGTCTGGAAGTCGCGCAAGGTTGCCGTCGAAGAAAGGGTGAGCAGTTCCCTTACTTGACCCCTAACCCCCGACCTCGTCGACACTCCCCGATAGACACGAAGGTCACCAAACTATATCGTCATGTCAAAGCCACACAATGCCTCAAAAATCAAGAAATTGTTTAGATAACTCAATCACATCTTCCAAAACAATAATTTGAATAATTTCACTGGTAAAAATGGTTGTGTTTTAAATTTGGTGTGGCTATAAGTTCCCAAATAATTTAGTCTTAAAAGTCCAGTTTGATTCCCAAGGAAATCACTTAATTAAATAAATTGTTACTTTAAAAAAAAATTGCTCAACAAGTTGTCAAACACAGACGAGTGATGAAATTTAATTACATCAAATGAATGTTTTACTTGTCATTTGATACTAATAAATATGTTTTTTTCTTTTACCAGTTAAACCTAGATATTTTGCATCATTGATGAAATAGATTACTACCTTCCTGCAAGATGAGTGACTACTGTAGAATTTTACCAATGAGGCTATTAATGTGAAACTTTCTCTATTTTGTTATTTTTTCTTTTTAATAATTATTCTGGAAAAAAAGGTAAGTATTCGCGGTCATTTAGTCACTTGTAATATCCTTAACATTTTAGAAAATAGTATTCATACAGCTTGGAATAAAATTTAATTCGGTGTCGTTATCATGGACTTAATAAGTTTTTATTACTTATCAAGAATTACTGGTAATCGATGCATTATAAATGCATCATCATACCAAAGAAAGTTAATTCAAAGGAACCAAATTAAAGTAGAATTATTTATCAATCTATGGTAATCCAATGTACTTTCTCTACACATTGGAAGCGTTTTTCAAACTGAGTAAGACATTTTTATTTCAAGATTAGCTCTAAATGATTCAATTCAAATATAAATAATCACCCATTTTTACCCCAGTCTTTCATTTTTTGTTAAGTTTTCGCATAATCAGTATTTTTATTCCACTCTACATTTAATGTTAATCTTTATATCCCAAATCATAAATAATTAGTTTATTAAGTATATCTTAACTGGATGTTTTATTAAACCTGAATGCGAAAAAATGGTAAATATTACTCATGAAATACCTTTGAATAAAAAATGAATCTAACGAAAAATGTGGGGTAAAACAAATATCAGTTCCCGATGATTTGCTTCAAGCAAATAAATTTAATTCACCATCTCTTCAAAAAATTCATTTCGAAAGTATAAATTTAATCAATATTTTGAATAAAAAATAAGAAAATTCTACACAATCGATACTATTTAAAAAAGAAATTGTGTTTTAACTTAATAAATCGCGATACATTTGGGATTCTAAAATGCATATTTTTTACCCAAATAATGTAATGTATGTAAAATAGCTAATTAAGTATCATGCCTTCAATCCAATCCTTTTTCAATTAATCTACTGCTAATAGGATAGACCAAATAATATCTTCAACTGATGCTTTAGCCCATTTCTTTGAATAAATATTTTAATTTAAAACTGTGATCATATAAGTTTCAAATAGATGTTTTCATTAAACCATTTGTATGTGTTCTACATAAACTCATTCTACAATGCTTTTTCTCTCCCCTTAGAAAGTCATTAGTACAACTGTACCCATTGTTGGAAAGACTTGTACAAATTTGTACAGACATGTTTACATAGTTAATAATTATAATCAATCGATTCAATTGTTGTAAATATTTACATAATTATGTATTTAACCAAAATTAGGACTATATATACTGAATAAAAATGAATCGTTTAATTAAATTTGTTTTTGTATAATTTAAACTATGATAAAACAGTTCATTATATAGAATTGCATTTAAATTGAAACTATTTAAATAATATTTTCATTGTTATTCATATCGTAATTATGAGGTATTAAATGTGTATTATAATTGACTACATGGGTGAAGAGACTGTAAGTGGTGGAAAGTTAACACTATTGTTTTATTTGATAATCTCTAAATACTATAAAAAAATAATTCTATGAACAAAAATAAATTTATTATTTAATATTGTTAATATACTATGGTCGTACTCTAGATCAGTTTTTCCTATAACTTCTAAGTCATGAATCCCTATAGAAAGTAATGCAGTTTTATATTCAGTGATCCACATATAAAACTATTTCATGTGGGAGTGTCAATAATCTGCAAAGTGTACTTATGAATTCTCCTCCATAAAAAAAAATTATTAATTTGGAAGAAAATTAATAAAAATTTACTTATTCTATGATTTTGTTGAAAAAATTTCAAAAATAAACATTAAACTTATTAAATAGAAATTCAAACATAAATCATAAAAACTTTGTCGTATAGAAATTTATATAAAATTTTTAGACTTTTACTAAATTAAATAAAAACGAAAAACTTTTTATTACGTTCATATTTCACCACTTTTTACGGGTTAGGTAAAATGTTACATCATTACGGTACATATTACAGTAGTTTCAAAAAAAATTAGTTAACAAAATATTTGAAACCAACCTTTATTAGGGTGTTTAAACTAAATAGATATAAATGGGCATTAGCAAACATTTAGAATTAACCTATGTGAAAAGTGTCTCCATTAAATGCAAAAGGGAAGTTTTTGAGAAAAGCAAAACGGTTTTAAATTGAGTGGTGTATCTCTAATTGGTCACCCTAGTAAAGAATCGGGGCTAGGAATCCTAATATGATATAACAACTGACACAGGCACATGTGTGTTCCAGTGGTCCACGTCTAAGTAAATGATATAACCTACAACGGTATACAATAATATTACTTGTTATTTTGTCCACGAGCCAGTGAAGTTGAGTATGTGACAGCTCTGGCAAGCGAGACAGGTTACTCGCTATAGAGATAAAAACCTAGTTAGGGAGTATCTCATATGTGAATATTGATACTCTGGCTATTTTTTCTAACTAATAGCTATAATAAATATCATCAATCGGTTATGAAATATTAAACGAGGTTAAACTTACCTCGTTTAACAAATTTGCGATTATTGACATACTTTTGTATATTTATAGCAATAGTAGATACATTTGTTAAAAAAAACACTGAGTTTAAAATCACAAAAGAAAATAATATATGATAATAAAGCTATATATAATATAAAATATTACTTGTCCACAATAATGTTGTTAGTATACTAGACTAATATACCAAATGTTTCTTACGTTTGAGAATATCGTTGATTTCATTTTATTAACATACTATTGTTCCTTTCTTTCGAAATACTTATATGCTGTACTTTTGAATAACAAGTTTGTATTATAAACATTCTGATATTACTGATAATTATATATTAGTAACAATAAGTAGGACTTATATCCTATAAGTAGGACTGATAATTATTGCTTTCGGAAGTTATTTCGAAAAAATATCATTTATGATTGAAGATTTAATTTAGAAGCTTTAAAAAAGCTGAGGATAGATACAGATGAAAAGCGGTATTCCTCTACATACTGTCAAGTGTCAGATACACCTCTATAGGGAAGAACTGCTCTAATTGCATTATTCTTAGATACATCATAAAATAGTGCTTCAAATGAATTCACAAAAATGATATAAAGCATAGGATGCAAATGACGTTCTAGCCAATATAACAATAATAATGATCCTTGAGACTATTTCAAAGTTGATAAATGTTTATGAAGAAAGTAGATAAATGAAATGCCACACTATTCATACACTCTATTTCTTATAGCTGCCAAAAATTCATAAAGATAATATCCTGATATCAGTATTGTTTATTTAACAATTTGTAGTAAACTATTATTAATTTATATATTTAAACTATTATATCAGTGTTTTATGAAGAGGTGATCATTATTTCGTTGTACTTAACATTTCCAACAAGTCGAAACTATTTTGCAATCAATACAGGATTAATGTTAGCAATATTTAACAAAATGTGTACTATTCATATAACCATGCATATCATCTTAACCTTATTCATCTGTCAAAAGCATATACATTTAAAGAAAAACAAATTGTATTAAGTTGATATAAATTATTTGCTAGAAGTAAAAAAATATGATTTCCTTAAAAATTATATATTTATAATTAAACTATAAAGTAAAAAATTGTCGATGTCCTTTGAAGTAAAAAAAAAAAAAAAAAGAGAGAGAGAGAAAGAATTTTGTATAGTGTTATTGTACTGTAAGTGTATTATAATTGTAACTGCAAAGTTCGAAAATATTCAATTACGTTGAAGAACATTTTAAAACCATATAGCTGAAATAACTTACTACTTAAAGGAAAACGTATTTAAGAATATATTTATCAATACTAAAAATGTAACAAAAATCAAATTAAAATTCAAAATTTAATTAAAAATATTTCATTTTTTTTAAGATTTAAATTGAAGTTGACAGAGAATAATTTGAACAGAGAAGATTTCGAAGATCAGGAAAGTCTGTTAAATAAGCTAAGCAGTTTATTAAACTAATTAATACTTATTAACAAGTTTTCAAGAACACTGTCATTAAATTTTACTACTTACACTGTGTTCTGAATTGTTTTATCGTACAGACGTGAAGTCAAAGGTTTGGAACCACAACTGATATCGTCAAAAGTAAAATAAAACAAATAGTATTAAATATGATATAATACGATATGACTTATTAAAACAAATAGATACTGATATGTTCCTGTTGAGCCGTGCTATAAACATATGTCTAACTAATTCTAATAACTGCAGTTTTTGATGTAAAAATGAGACATGAAGCTTTTGCCGCTTACTGATCTGAACAAGTCCCAGTGTAGCCCAATGAGCCTAACCAGTTTCATATAAGTTTAAACACACAAATGAGAAAAAAAAACAATTAAATTTTATTAGCCCACCACAACTGGAAATTATACTGCTTCCACAAACTTACGATACAATCAAATACATTATGGGGAAAACAGTAATAGCATAGACATTTTTGAGAGTCAAATTATTATTATCGTAATTATAATTATGTTATTATTACTAGATCAACATTTTACAACTGAGTGTATTCTGTGTAATTGGTAGTGGAGTCATGATTTGGGGAAAACATATTCATTTAATTTAGTGGTCACTAACTTTTTGACTTGTGAAACAGGTTCCTGAGAGCCTGCTGTCAACTGGACAACAGAAATAATCCAATAAATCCAAATCAATTTTATTGCATTTTGCATTAAAGATACCTACCTAAAAGACATACATTCAGTGAAGGGATGAATTAATTATTTTTAGAAATTATTATTAGAAACGAACGCAACCAGCTGAGAGAAATATTTCATTTATCAAAATTCTTTTTATTGCCATCGATAACAGCATAGCAGAGTAATGTTACTCCCAGTGCTTACACAACCGATATTCACAAGGGCGCAAGAATTGAAAATGAAACCAAGTAGAACCTATAAGACTAGAGCAAGTCTCACCCGTTTCCACCTTTACACTATGTCAACCATTTTACTTTTTTTTTTTAATTGATCCTAACCATCGTTTTACTCTTTTAAATTTAGCTGTTATTATCGTTTAAATAAAATTATCATAAACTTCGATAATATAATTGAAGTTATGATTGATTTAACATTCTCTGGGATGATCACTTAGCTCAAATCGGAGTGCAGAAGACCGAGGGAACTAACCTCAGCCCGCTGGTTAAGCCTCAAAAATTATCCCCACTGCGTCATTCCCCACGGAGTCATACCTATTGACAATACGCTCACATATTTATTGTATTTTATCTTGTACATGTGCTGTTACTTTATTATACAAGTTGAATTGTGTTACCATTAATATATACGAATCGATTCAATTGTTTTTTTTGTTGCTTCCTGGGTCTGATCTTCCACAGGAGGTGAGACACATTTCGTATTAATCTAATATTAAATATAATGAGATTTTCTTTTCATGAAACATCAAAACATTTTGTTTTATATCTTTAATATAATTTACAAGTTAATCCAAAGTATGTGTAATTTGAAACAAAATCTAGCAATGTATTGGCATATTCAATTAATCATGCTATCTTTTCTAATTATCATATAACTTTCATAGCTTGATTATGGAAGGGGAACGTGTTTGTAAAGAGTGTTTGAAAAGTTGATGGACTATACATGGCATACAACATTGTTTTTAAATAATTAATTAAATTAATAATTTAGCTCTAATATATTTGGAATTAATATATCATGTAATGTTAAATTCAACATCATTGTTATAATTTACCAATTAATAATTGTTTGTTTCTACTTTTATTGAAATGGTGTAGTAATTCTATAAATTGCAGGTAATTTCATAAAAAGAAACATTTATTCAAGATATATTCCAAATTTGACAAGAGATGTACAATATATTCAAAAACATAGTTTTAACATACTCCTATATTAAATATATATAACTATAAATGAACTTTATCAAAAACTTAAACAATAATAATTATTATTGTATAGCATTTTTTTTAAGAAAAATATTTTTCTTGATTATTGACTTTTCAAAATCATTAGTTATTATACTTTTTTTTCGACTACATCAGTAACTTTTTGCTTCCACTTAACAAGGATAAATTTCATATACTGATGTTTTTACTGCTTCTAAAAGAAAGTAATGTATTTAACTTTTTTTACTTTGTAAGTAATGGGGCCACCTAGTCAAAAGATGAAACAATATATTATTGAAAAGATATATTTAGTTTAATTTGAATTAAAGATAGTTTTAACAAAATGTTGATCCCCTTTCTCCACTAAAGTTGGTCGTGTGCTGTTAGGTCAACCACCTCTTGAGTGGTTACGACTCAAACCACCCACCTACTAGTCACTTGAACCATTCGTACAATAAAAGAAATATATTTAATCTTATTAATCGTTTTTTAAATATTGCAGTACCAAATACTGTTTAATACTGTGTTCCCTAAAGTACTGACTTATGGTTAATTTTATAATTTTAACTTTTTTAAAAAAAAATAAAAAACTACACATTTCTTTATATATTGATTCAATATATCAAAGTTTATTTAACTGAGTACAGTTAAAAATATGTTTTTGAAATTTAATAAGTAAAATAAGTTATGCTTTCTTTATATTGCATATATAATATTTTATTTTCAAATACTGTTTTTATTTTTATTTGAAATAATTTGAACAATTCATTTCAATATGGAACTTATTTTCAATATTCCCTTGAAATGGTTACACAATTTGTGATTTCATTTTTCTGATAAGAGTATCAATTAATATTTTCAATTTAATGAACATATCGCGAATCGCAAAACATTAGCATGAGGCATGTATATATGTGACTGGAGGAAAGTTCCTTATAACTATAAGTGACGAGAAAGTTCTGCTGTTCTAGGAAGAGACTATTGGCCTTAGGCTTTCTTCGCTTGAATGATGACGGCGCCATCATTTTAATAAACAACATTTCAATATACAACTTCATAGATATTCATCTTTCATTTTATTTTCATTTTTGTAATTTTATTTTTTGAAAATAAATTGCTTTATAAATTTAATTTCATTTCGTTTCTTTATTTTCCTCTATTATTTTCTGTTTAGTATAGAATATTACTATTTACATTGAAATGATGAAGAAGAAAAAGATAATTTATTTTATACTTGAGGGATTTTAAGTTGTAAAATTAAAAAAAAACTGGAACTTTTCAGTTTAGGGTAACATCTTTACTTTTATATATTTAACAATTTACTTCATATATTAATAATTTAACAAATTTAATAGTTTATTTGAAATTTACTTTTAATTTATCAATAAACTAAGACTTTGGTTTAAATTCTTGTTAAACAAATCTTTATAACGAGTTAGGCAATCACAATTAAAATAATCAACATTTATCTAATAAACAATTCTATCCTTAAGTTATTCCATTGAACTATTGTTGATGAAAGACCTTTTATGTGGACTGGGGTACTTTATTTAAAATCGACTAATTACTTACAGTTAATTTTTTTGGCAACACTGAATGATAAAATTTATGAAAATGCCTGGATCATTATTTCAGGCAAACAGTATATAAGATTATTGAAGTTTACATAAGTTGTCGAGAGTAAAGGTTAGCATATTAAATGTTTAGCAACTTTCTTTTTCGATAAGCAGAAACTTTATGACAATGAATAAAAAAAAACTTCTTCAAATTATTGTAGCTCCAAAAATCAAGAAAGAAAATAAAATAATGTCTAAATGTATTTTTCTAGTTAAACTTTTATTATTATATTACATTTATAGAAACAACTTTAAACAAATTCTGTTTCAAGTAAAATAATGTACTGAGTTATTTGAAACAATTGTATTTTAATTTTCAGATTTCTCGTTTATACCACATACTGAATTTATAAGTAGACATTCTAATGTTGCAATATTAGTAACAATTATCCCTATAAGTTTAAACAGTTATTTATTAAGAATAATAATTAAGATGAATTAATTATATTTTACCCTATTTTTAATTTCCGTTCCCAACTAATTAAGCTCTGTCAACACAACCTTTTTGAAGTAGTTTAAATTAACTGTAAATAATACCCGTATATAAAAGTACAAAAATAACAAACCGTGAAAAGGACCTCAGATTAAAACGCCAGTTTTGATATGATTGTAAAAAAATCATTATTTTAAGTTATTGATTTTTTTTTTAGGGTTTTACTTTAGACGAGGAGATACAAAATGACCGAAGGGTAAAATAAGTTCACCCTTTCACCCTTCAATAAGTTCACGATTGAGAAAAAGAATCTTGATGTAATTTAACATAATCGTAATAGAGAGGAAAATGTAAAAAAATATTTGGGGTTTTAAGGATCTGGAAGTGGTGTTGCCATAGCGTTACGAGTACCCTTATATAAGGAATATTCTAGCACTCACACAGTTAATCAATTAACTGGTACATATTATGATATGTGTTAATATATTATATCAACATTAATGTATACAATATATATTAATAAATATACAAATATTTAAGTTTATTTACACTTCTTCAAATAAAAATTCTAGTGCTTTAATTTTAATTTCTGAAATTTCTTAAATCTCTAATGCTCATTATTTTTTTTATTCCCATTGTAGTACACTGATTTAAATTAAGTTTTTTGTTTATTTTGATGATAATCTTGATATGTACTTATCGTAAATAAATATTTTCGCTCAAAGAACATAAAAAAATGTAGCAGGAATGCTTTAAAATTCTAAGGACCAAGAAAACGTCTAGTTATTTGAAGTTACTTGAATCAAAAAATTCCACTCAGATTAATTTTATGAATTCAGAATGCTGTGGTTGATTTTACACTTCTTAGTTCAGTTTAGTGCGTCCTTAATCAGCACATTTTTTACACTTATGATATATTCTTTGATGATATGAATGGAATTAACAGTTATATAATAATTAAATATCATTAATATATTTTTATATTAAAATATGTTATTTTTTCATTAGTATATGTTTTTAATTTTTTTCTAATACGAGTACTAATAAATTTATAAACACCCCTAAAAAAGATTTACTATAACTGAAATTTACGAAACATAAATGCCATATTTTTAAATAAATAAGCTATAGATTATTTAAAAAGCATTAAAAAATTTAAGAAATTTCCAATTTTTACAAAATTCAAAAAAAAAATATTAAAGGATTTGTTTCTAAACACAACTCAATATTTTAGTCATGTACCTAGTGTAGCTTCAATAAACACTATTTTTCAATACTGATGCCAATGAAAAAAATGTTTAATGCGGGAACATGGCAAAGATATTAAGCTCTCATGTTAATAGAATTAAAAGTGTTAAAAGAATTAGACACTGAAGATTTAATTAAGCACCCTGTCACTAGTCATGTAAGAAAAGTTCTGTTCATTTAATTAGAAAGTAATACTAATAACTTATTAATTAGTTTCAGGATGAATATTCTGATTAAATATACGTTTATATGGTTTATTTTTTTGTTTTTTGTTTCATATTAAATTCAATTTTTAATATATAAAAATTAAGGTAATGTATTTTAGCATCATCACAAAATATTTTTATGGAAGCATTTTTTCTCTGATTAGAATAGAAAGAAAAATACATGTTATAGCTAAATATAAATAAAGAAAGTACTGGTTTTTTTATTTATAGTGATAATTAATAATCATTTCATTTTTTGTGATCACTTTTAAATATTACCGATGTAATATTACGGACATTTAAACCGCTTTAAACCACTTTTATGCATCATCTAGATTGCACTACCACACCAGCTGTAGAAAACACATACATACTTCCTGCACCAAAGAGTGTTAATTTTTTAAAATAACTGTTCAACCTAAAACTGGTTTGCTTCTAGAAACGAATTGCAAAGTATACCCAAATGTATTGCATATTACATTTTAACAATTAAAATTTTAAAACTTTTTTTTCTTTATCCAATGGATTAGCACTAGTTTCCTGCGGTGTCAACCTGTCTAACTGGGGAGGAGGTTATTATTTTTGAAGACAGAACCGTTTCCAGAGTCTTTAAAAAAATTACTTTCGCACGAAATAAGACTAAATGCCTTAAATGACAGAATTTAATTACTGTTCAAATTACAAAACCAAACTTAATTTCAGTTAATTTGATAGTATAAAGATAGTAAAAACAAGTAATATCAAATTAATATATCTCTCTTATATTTATCTCAGAAATATATTATATATTTTTCAACAAAAAATCTTAATAAATTTATCTTGCCTTTTTTGTCTCTGTTCCGTAAAGTGGCTCCACCGTAACAAATATATCAAAGTTTATTAATAAATTAATATTAATTAATTAATAAGCGCTAAATAAGTGGTTATGAACAAATAGCTTACATTTTTCTCCTCTAAAACAGTACTGAAGGAGCAAGTGTAAAAGTATTGCCACTTTACGAGCAATGGTGAGCAAATGTAGAATGGTGCACGGACAATCTTAACTGTATACTCTCTAACTCACTACTGTAATGTCTAACGTACCCCAAAATATCTTGTGAAGTAAATATTTTGATGACTAAAACACATTACCAAATGACATAAACAATAAGTTATTGGGGCCATTTGAGTACTTGTGGGTACTGCTGGCCCACTGTTCATCTGAAGGGCATCCATAATGCTTAATTAAAATATTAATTTTCAGTAAGGTTCTTTAAATCATAATATACAAAACATTACTTCAATAATATATTCAACACAATTAATTATAAAATAAAATAATTTACATTTATTAAATTTTATTTATTTTTGTTTAAATAAATGCCATTTATTTAATAACTTTCAATGTAATTTATCTTTATATTATCATATACCCGTTTGTGTATAGATAAACCAACAAACTGACTAATGTATTCAAACATGAATTTACTTACTTTTTTCAATATATACCAAAACATAATAGAATTAGAACATATATTTATTTGCCATGCTAAAGAAATTATGAAATGAAATTATTTAAATATATTATATTATATATTTCAATAATATTATTTAAAGAAGTGAAATGTAAATATAAATGAAATGATAGACTTATTTTAATATATGATGTACACTGTTGCAGAAAACTATGTGTTGCCAAATGGCGTCAGACTTGAAGTCAGTTGTACATAGTCAAGGACACTTGGTCAATATCAAGAAATTAAGAAATGGACATTGCTGCAGTGCTAAACCGGCCAGTTTTCTCCAGTACGGCTTTTCTGAGAAACCGGTAGTGAAACAGGCATCCAGTTAAGCCGAATCCATTTCTCATCTTCCTCAAAAAGCATTTTAATAAAATCTTTACCATATCTACTTTAAATAATTTAACATCATATTAAGTCATTAAAAAAATAAATTAGGAAGTACTTTTCCTTATAATAAAAAAAACATACATTGTAAAATATATTTAAAAAATTTATGAAAATAAATTAATGAGAACTAAACGGCACCATAACCGAAGACGTTTATGAACAGACAACTGTAACTTCAATCACAGTTTGAATTACCTATTATATGTCTTCAAGACTTTTTAGGAATAAATTAAATGTTTGTAAATTTTTTTTTATTAAACTATAACACTGAAAACTTATAATTTCAATGAACAGCAGCAACTGAAATATTTATCTTCACTGCCAAAGAACAGGAATAATCTAGTAATCAGCTCTTCAGTATATATGAGTTAAATGTCAAATTTTCAAATTACGATTTCTTCCGGCGATCACCAAAAAAGATAATTTGAAAAGTGAATTGTACTATATGCTTTCGTTGTAGAGTTGTTTTATTTTGTTTTCCTTTTCAATTTGATCAAACCACAATAAGAAATGAAAAAAAAAAGACTAAGATCTTTCAACCGTAACAAGCAGTCTTCGTCAAAGCCTAAAACCCAGCTGGACCTAAAACCCTACAGTTGGGTTTTAGACTCTGTCGAAGACCGCTTGTTACGGTTGAAAGATCTTAAATGACAGATTTGAATGACTATTCATAAACAATTTATTAAAAGACTAAATGCTTAGTCTTTTTTCCCTATTTATTATAGTTGTTTGATCATTGATTGTTATTTCAAGTGTTTATTGTGAAGCCTTGTAATATATATTTACACATACAATAAAATATATATAAGGCAGTCATGCAGCCATTACTAAAAAAAAGATTAACCATATTGTAACCACTTCAGGGGAATGAATACTGTAGATTGATTCAGTATGCTCAATCTAAAATATTGGAAATTGCCGATGTGGTTTAAGAAAAAAGATATTATGGCTCAAATTTTATCTTTGCTGGTGGCTTCAGAAATGAGCAAAGAACATAATTATACCATTCAACATTTCTTGTTTGGCTTGAAGAAAATGTATGAGGCTCTTACAGAGTTGAACGAACCTCTTAATCAGATCTGTGTAGTTCATATGACCATGCAATGATTTCAGTGTGTGTTCAGTATACATAAAAGATAACTTTACGACAGATGTTACAAGTAATGAAGGTTAAAGACAAGGGAGTGCTCTCGCCTACTTGTTATTTCATGGGATGCAAAGGTTAAACAGTGCAAAGTATTTAGCTGAGGGAATGATTTTCAATAAAACTACAGAGGCTCTGTGTTATGTGAACAACGTGGATATTGCTAATACGAATTGGATAACAATACCTCAGACCACAACGGATCCCTAGAACACACCACCTGGGATTACTATAATAATTCTTTGGTTTTCTTGTTCTTTGAATTACCTTTAGCACATTCATTATGACCTTATTTACATAATATATCATAAGGCTATAAGAAAACAATAAAATATATATGCATCCACATTTCTTATTACAGATTTTCAGTTTCTTTTTCAAAAAGTCACAACAATGTAAAAATAAAGAAATATTCTTCTATTCATAGTTATATTATATTAAAAATATTTATTATCTGCAATAAATTTATCAACGATGTAAATTAAGTCATTTTTCAGTTTTCTCTCACGAAAGATATCACACAATCTCATGACTCAATCACAATGCACTATCTAAAAGTGGGTTTAGTTCTCTGTACTCTGTAATCTACTCATAGAGAATACAATGATTTACTAATTATCAACTATTTAAATGAAAATAGTTATCAAAAACGAAAAAATTAAAAGAAATATAGGAAATGAAATGTAATTTATATTATATTAACAGCTAAAAAGATATTTCTTTATTCGGATATGGCTGTGAAAAAAACAGGCAGTTGTAAACGAGGAGGACAAAACAAAATACCTCCAAGCTGGGGTAATCAGCCAATGTACGGCATATTCATTACGACGGGAACTACCTCAAGTTTAAAAGAATTGAAACCTTTGTACACCTTATATTTGTTTTTACTAAAAGAAATAAGATATCACTTGATGCAAAGACAATAATTATGAATGCTAAAGATGGTGTTCATGGTCGATAGGCAATTAAAAGGTAAACTGATATCTGGCAATGCATAATCTCTACAAGACCTCATCCACCGAGGACTGTCTGGAGTATGAACCATCCTTACAGTTCTGGAGTATGAACAATTTCTAAGGTGGATAAGAACTCCCTTTTTTTGTTTGAAAGCCAAATTTTTCAAATAATATCCGGACCACTGGTGAAGGGAAACAAAAACGTGAAATTCACCTTTATCAAGAACTAGACATTTTGAAAACAGAATAATCAGATTAGTGTGGGTAGGACATGTGATGACACAGGTTCTGAGGAGGAGTCAATGAGGATCAAATCAAGAGGGTTAGTAGACTTAAGATTCGTTGGATAGATGGAGTAGTATATAACAGATGCTCTAAGGAGAAGTCATTGAAAACTGGCTGCCCAAGATAGTGATGGTTGATGTGTTTGGAGGAGTCGAGGGCTCAGTCACGGAGTTCAATGTCCTTATGATGCTTTAATGTGAAATCTTTATGTATGTGTATTCTACATAACAGAAATATACATAACAAAATAATTGACTAGTCAGAAACGCCAGAGATACGCGCAAAAATAACTTCTTCCATGACTATAGAAAAAAATAGGAATAAAATCAAAGAAAAACGAGTTCTCCCTGCATAGACAGATGTTTGTTGAAGAACTCTTTATAACCCTTAGATATAATCATATATCTAAGCAACAGCAGAAAACTATTTTTTCAAAAAAACAATGCTGATAAGCACAGCAACTCTGGTAATTCCAAAATTATGTTTCTAAATGGCATAAATAATTGTTCTCATTGTTTTCATTGCTACACATTAGACACCATTAGTGGAGATAATTATGTCGAGTGTTTGATTTCCCAACACTTTTACTGCCTAGTTTGAATAATTATTTAAAAGAACAAAAGAATACCATAGTTAGTTAAACGAGGCCTGCCACAAAATAAAATGAAATTATTAACAGAAGAATGCTTAATTAGTAGAAGTAAAAATTAGTAGAAAAGTTGTGATGTAATCTTAAATAATATGTATCTCTAAGTTTAATTAGAACAGAAAACAGCAGGAACATATATTCATATAGTACAAGTCTCTTATCAATATTTAAACCTCCTTGGTGGTCGTCGTTAGGGGAAAAAGCAGTAAGTAGAAAAAACCAAAGGCTACTCAAACACATACTGAAACTTGTATAAAAGAAAAACTGCAGACAAGATTTACGATATATATATATATATATATAATTCACGACGCATTTTATATATAACAAAACACTTTAACAGACATTTAAAATCGTAGTTTGTCATCTACAAATAGTAAAGAAGGCAGAGACCTTAGTTTTAGTCTTTTAAAAGAGAAGATATCTTTTCTCTGCTGATTCGAAATATCGGAAGCAATAATCGTTTTGTTTATTTGATTATTTTGTTTATTTTATTTGTTTATTTTGATTTGGAAGACAGAACGAACCTTGATTTATGTTAATCCTCTCTTAGAAAACGGTCGAACATCATTCGAAGTATATATATATATATATATATATATATATGTGTATATAAATTGTACCGAAAGCAACACAACGATTGAAACAGACATAATGTTCTCCTATATTTCGGCAATTGTTGTCAACAGGAAACGAAGAGTTGCTCAGGGAAGCAGGGCGGTGACTCAAACCCAACAACACAACCGTTGTAATTTATTTATTTATTTAAATATATACCCACCGATACTACAACCACTTAGCGAGAAAGGAGAGGGAAGGAAAAATTATTAAATATAAACGAATGAAAAAATAATGAACATAGAAAATGAAAATTAATTTGATGAAAAAACAACAATAATAAAAACTAGAATATTAAAAAAAGAACACAAAAATTATTAAAACATTAACAACAATGAATTAATTGATTAGCCAATGAATCAACAAGAATTAAAAATTAATTACAATAATAATTCTTTACAAAAAAAATTTTTTTTTTCTAAATAAGAAAACTAAAATTATGCATAGAATTTGGGTGAAGGATGCAATCTAGTGGCAAGCAAGCACATAAGTGTCTTCTTAGAAACTCTTAAGATTCCTCGCCTCCTGATGAAAACAATTGTCTGAATATAGAAGTGAGTATGTCTTAGCGTTGCTTTCGTTATAATGTTTATCTTAAGTCCCATGAACCATTTCATTTGATTTATATAATGGTATTTTGTATTATATTTGATTTGTAGCCTATTGATCATATGTCAGAACAATATTTGTTGACATCTACTATTTTAAAATTGTATGAATAGATATCAAATCTCAAAAAAAAAATCTACATAATTGAATATATTCTTCTGTTAGATGTTTAATTCTAAGTTCATATAAACAGTCTTTAGTTTCATAAATTTCAATAGAGTAAACATATATTTACTAAAGTCCTAGTCACTTATATTGAAAACAGAGTATACAGCTAGGTTTCCAGTGTGAATACATGTATTCAAGGTACAAATGTACAATAGAGCTATATCTATACTATAAATATTTAATTTTATTAAATAATTACTGATGTTTTCTTCAACATGTTCTGTACTGTTTCTTAATGAATTAACTAAAACGATATACCAAAAATAAAGTTCTATTTCCTAGTCCCGTAACTTATCGGTTTTAGCTAAAAAAAATGTTCAGCAGGTATTCTACTATTGTTGAATATTAGAAAGAAAGAAAATATTTGTTTAAAATTCAACATTTTTTTAAGGAAAGGATTAATATTAACATATAACCTTCACTTAATTACCATGAGTTGTTCACTTAGTTACCATCATCATAAACAACAGGATTTTTCTAAAATGATTGAAAAAAATTTCACTTTTTTGAATAATATGTGTTTATCAAGGTCAATTCATGAGAAACCATAATGAACAATTTTCTGAAAAGTCATTTGTCGGATATAGAAAGAGACTGAGTTTTTCTAGAATTTCTTAATTGAATTAAACAATGTTGATATCTACTTTATTAGTATTCTAAAGTAAAATAAACAATTTCGATGTTTATTAATTATCTTTTTTTTAAAATTCCTTTCTTCTGTTAATATTTCTGATTTCTTCATAAAACAACTGTAAATGATAAGAATTCAACATAAAAATGCATATAACCAACATATTTTCTTAATGTCTATAATAAGATTTTTTTTATTTTAGAATTTGTATTAAAAAAAAGTTCAGGTTGTTTTTCTTAAAAATGAAATAGTGTTAATAAATTTATTTGTTTTGCATATATTTTAAATAAAACCTTTCATTTGAGGAAGCAGTAAAGGAACCAGGAAGACGGAATTGGATTGTTTTGTTAAATTGTAATCAGGGGAACTTAATCTGTGAGAATCTCTGAGCTTTACAGATAAAATCACCAAAAATATATTTTTTTTTTTCAAACAAAATTGAATTATGTGGATACTTATCAGTTACATTATTTATTTTATGAAAACTAAATTCTGTACAATTAAACCAGTATCTGCAAACAATTTTAATAATCATCAGAATTATTTAATTTAGAAAAAATTATAATTTCAAGTTTATGAAAATAATAATTCTTTTATTTATGAAAATAATAAAACTTCTTTCATACTAAATGTGATTACCTGCGAATGATCAGCAAAGGAACTATTACTTTTTGCATAGTCACTTTTTAGTTGTATATGCACTGATAAAGAGAGTACAATTTGTGGTGGAAGTTTAGAACGGTAACTATATATCCACTCTGAAAGTCCATCTAAATAAATATAGTAATTTAAATTTTTTTTATCAGTATGCTTTGTATGCAAACTAAAGCACTCACTTTTCAGAATAAAATATAATATTTCGAAGCAAGAAGTACTAATTAATTTTCATGATGTTATCAGAAAGATAACGTTAATGAATAAATATGTTACTATTATTCAAATTAATAGAAATAATTCATTCGAAATAAATATTATGTCGAAAAATAAATTGTATATATTTTTAAAAGGTAAAAAATATTTATTTCAAGTGTAATGAAACAAAGATAATGAAAGGTAAAATATACTTAATCGTTTAACTACATCAATAGTTGGCAAATACATTTTCAAAATATCCAAGTATGAGTACTTTTCTTTAGTTATCCTTAGTGAACTGCACTAAGGATAAAAAAATGCTACAGAACAGTATCGTACTGGGTGCTGGCCAGCATCCGCCAAAAGTGGTCGAACTGCTACAGGTGACTATTTTGTATGTTATCCCTACCTTGTGACAATAGCCCAGTAAATGTATGGTTCCTTAAAGAATTAATTCATAATGTTGTGATTTTTTCGAATCAACGCTTTTTGATAAAACGAAAATCTGAAAAATGTATGAGGTTCACTTGTATTCTTCAATCCAAAACAATTGATTAAAGATACCGATTAAGCTTTTTTTCCTGGTTCAATGTTCCTACTTTACTATAAGTAAAGTATAGTGATCGTGAAAAAAATTGATCTCCAGATTTTGACGGAATGATATGTTTTGAGGTCCCAAAAGTCGTTTTATGAAGTTTTTTCGATGATGTCTTTGTGTGTTAGGGTGGATGGTTGCGTGGGTGGGTGGGTGAGTGTGTTAGCATTGCTTGTTTCCACGCTACGGTCCAGAATCTTTGATGGATCAAGTTAATATTTTACACAAAAATGGGCCACATAGTGTAGATGATCCCCATTCTTTGGGAAGAATTATCCATGACGGGAAAGTCACTTTTTTTGCAAAAAACCTATTTTTTGGAAACTTTTTGGAAAAAAAACATTTTTTGCTCCTAAACTGCTAACTCTAGAAGTTTGAAATTTGGGTATTATCTTTGTGGTTACAAATGGAATAAACGAAAAATATATTCAGAATTTTAAAAAATCGGGAAATATTTTTTGTTCAATAAAATGTACAAATTTTGACTTATAATTCAATCTCAAACCTTGTGAGAGCGATACAAGTCATACCGTTTGACGGGTCAAAATGAAACTATGCCTAAAAATAGAACACTATGTGGAGAAGGAGTTGAGACATTTTTTTTAAAATTACACTTTACAAAGGGGCGTTAAAGTACGATTTCTGTATTCATAAAATGTTTTTTGACTCTTAACGGCTCATTAAAAAAATCATGAAAATTTGTCCAAAAATGGAACACAAAATTAGCAATTTATAAAAAGAAATTCATGAAATTTCAATTACTGCAAAGAGCAATAAAGCTATAAAAACTGTTTGTTTATCCTAAACTAAGGGATCACCTGCTAAGCTTGTCGAATTTTTGATATTTTTTTTACACTGTTCACATTGACTTAGATTTTTTTCAGTGAATTCACCGATATAATATAATGTTTAGAGGTATAATGAAAATTTTTAAATGATTTAACGACATATATATGATGTAAGAAGAATAAAATTTGTATATGTAAAAAGTCAACAACAATAGAGCATGTGAAACATATAATCTCTGATCCTTTTTATAGTATGATGGGTTTGTCTAACAAATTGTTCTAATCAATCTATATGTTGCACAATTCTACAAAACTTAATATCAGATGCTGATTTTTTTACGTTTATGAATAACATTATTATTGGGTAATATTGAAGTTTTCGGAATGAACTTTTACGTCCTATAGAAGGGCTTCTATGTTTTTGTCTAATTTCCAGTTTTTTCACTATTCTAGTCTAATAGTTCATAATATTATTTTTAAAAATTTAAAGCTTCCAGCTTTTAAATTTAAAATTATACAGAAAAGTCGGTTTTGAACTTGATTTAAGAATGCAAAGGTATGTATTTTTACATACCAATATATTTTTTCTCAATAAACATTTACAGCGAACTTATAATAGAGTAGAGCACGTGAGAAAAAATAACATTCACTCAGAGTAAATTGGTTTTTTTATGATATTTGACAAAGGGAAAGAAAAATGAGTTTTTAAAAAAATCTAGCATGCCATAAAATTCCCAGTATAATAATTTGATAAAAGATCAAAAATGTAGAACATTATTTAGAATTAAAAAAAAATTCTTTTAAAAATATCCTACACCTTAAATTAAAAATTATCTGAAAACGACATAATTTCTTACATGTTTTTGACATTTCAGAAAAAAACTTGGTAATGTTTTTAAAATACTAAAAATATTTTCAAGTTCTAAATGGGAAAATTTGTCTTAAGTATTAAATGTAGAAGGAGGTCAGATAAACTATGTAAGAGATCTAGTGGAATACTCTAGTGAATAGCTATAGAGCAAAGGAAAATTGAAAATAACTCAGTATTTGTTCAATAAACCAAGTGAACATATGGGTTTAATGAATGTAACTTCGTCCAATATTACAACTTCATCCAAAGAGATTATTTTATATATATTAATCGTGAAATTAGATTAAAGATGTAATGCAAAGCTCTAGTAACTATATAAAATCTAATCTATTAAAAGAAATACTAGCACTATAAGAGAGATTAGTGGTGACATATTCCTGACAGTTAAACCCATGTGGGATATCTAGGTATGATTTTGCAGACCATGACATAATTTTAACAGATATTTATTAGTACACGCTATAAAGAACTTTAAGAAATATCCTCCAGTTGACTAACATTTTCCATTATAACATTTAAATTTGTATTAATTTTTATATAATTTGAGAATTAGTTAATACGATTATTTCTCGTTTTCTTCATTTTAAATTGAGTTCAAGCATTTCTCGATCATGTAGTATTTCATTTAAAGGTGTATGCTAACAAAATATTATAAGAAAAAACTCTTGCATTTTTCTCATTGTATAGCGACTATATGATTGCAAAGACGCTAACTTATTCTGAAGTGAGAACATATTACAAATAGAATGCATCAGCGAAAAAGTAGTAGAACAAGGAAAGCAGTTGAAGGCCATTCCAATTTATATTCGACCGACACCTAGACCGCCTGTGTATCCAAACAATGCAGAATGCTTTTATTTGCAATTACTATTAATCAATGTACATGGAAAGACATCCTTCAAGGAAAATTTAAAGACGAAGATTAATGATTCTAACAGATATGCCATTTGAACTTAAACGTTTGCGGTTTCCGGTGCAACTCGCCTTTGCAATGACCATGAACAAAGAAGAAGGATGGCCGCTACAAATGTGTGGACTGAATTTGGAAAATCCATGTTTTTCATATACATAGATGTATGTTTATGTAGGTCGGAAAACCTTCTGATTTACTCGTATACTTACCAGAAGTAAAAATAAAAAATATTGTGTACACAAATGCACTTCAATAAATACAAATCAATCGAACACTTGAATCGTCACACTTTTCTCAATAAAGAAACTGAAAATACATAATGATCCAACCTAAAATAAATTGAATACTGTTATACATTAAAATAAACATTACATTTTGAAAAAAATTTCTATGTGTATTTTAGTTTTTATTGCAGTTCGAATATATAGGTAAGACAGTACACCGTCTATCAGTCAGCTATTATGTTAATAATTAAATACTAAATACAGTTCACCTAAGACCAGGGTGTCAAACTTAAATTCACAGTGAGCCAAAATTAAGAAGTGAAGTAAAGTTACCAGAAAGTTATTGATTTTGAAAGGCAAATCCATATTTATCCAAAAAATTAACTGCAACTGATAACCTTTTCATATGGAAACAAACTTTAGCTTTGCTTAAACAGAGAAATTGGTATTCATTTCTTATTTAAATAAATAAATAAAGTATATCTCTCCCCCTATCCTTTTAAGTTCCTTTTTAAAGTAAACCTTTTTCAAAGTCAATAAAAAAGAATCAAAAATAATAATGTAATTTAATAAAAATCCAACTATATTAATATTATTGCAAACGAATATCCTAAAACAAAGAACAAAACCATAAATCATAACTGATTTTTTGTGATAGATACTTCTTTGATATAAAATATATATCACAAACAAATATACTAAATTTGAAGTAAGTCAACAAAAATGTTTTAAACATCTTGAAGTTCATTCAGTAATCATTAAAATAAAACAAAGTCATTTTTAACAATTTTAAAAGAAAATGACTATCATAAATAAAGTTTCTTTTTACTGAATTAGTTTTAAAAAATTCATTACTTCTATTAAAACAAATATTCAAAAAATCCAAATAAAGTGTTAAACAATCTATATTTTAGCGAAATTTGGCAAATTATTTCCTATATAAATCTTAAATAATCATGATATGGGATTAATTTTATGCAAACAATTTTAAAACCTAATTGCACAGAGCATACTTAAAGAAATAGTTTTTTATATAATTGTGTTGATATTATTTTTAACAATAAACATGCCATAATGTCCGATTTATAAATACGACCAGATATAGAAACTACAGCTTCAAAATACGAACATTTTTGAAAGAACAACTATATCTTAATAGAGAATGAACCACAAGTAAGTTTACAGTTACCCAACTCTATTCTTTGCTTCTTAATGATTTCAATTGGTAAACAATTATAAAACAGGTAAAACAAAATGGAATTAATTAATATTGGAAGTTGTTAATATTAAAATACTGAGTTTGTTCTATGGACAAGGTAATTATAGCCATATTATTAGTCCTGTATTCTGTTCTCATACTTTTTCTAAATCATTTTTAACTAACGTAATTTTACAGTATATGACTACAACAAATGTATTTTATTTATTAATTAAAACAATATGTCAGTAATTAGGAAAATGTTTAATGTTAAATGAAACGTCATTGCATTGTATAACCAAATAACTAATAACTGAATATAAATAGTCAATTATATTAAATATGAAACAACTATATTATAAAAACAATGATAACTATTATTGAATTCAAATTGCAATGGTTATACATAATATTACAAATAAATATATTCCAATAAACTTCCGTACATTAAAATGAAATTCTAAATATTTTAATAATTTATTCATGATAGGATATTTGTTCGACATTTTAATAAATAACGAGCACATTATTATGAATTTTAAATTATTTTGTCATACTGTATTTAAATCTGGTTATGTATTATTAATTGTACGACAATTTCATATTACTGAAATGACGCTAACCTAAAATGGAAGTGGTCATATTCGTTAAACATAATCACTAAAAAATTGCCATCTAATTTTTTGCTTTAATAAATATTATTGAACTAAATAATTATTAAAATATACGTACAAATAGTTGCAGAGACTTACCATTTGATGAGATAGCCAGGTATATTATTCTTTTCAGAGAATAATATTTGATGTTATAGCAGGATCTATTAGAACGCTACTAAGTCGTATTTTCAACTAACCAATCAGAGAGTAATGATTTGCATATGACGTCACTCAAGCAACATCATTTCAATTACGTCATTTATGGGTTCACTTAGTCTCTTTATATAAAAGGCTAATCTGCTTGTTTTCTTTACGGAAATATATGGAATGCCTCCGACATTACTATATATTACTAGACTACACGTGACCCGTTAGGTTATAGAGTCTGTACAATTAGCAAATATGTCTGTTTACTTCTCATTTTTATTACTACGGTGATAGCAATAATCTCACTCGCAAATAATTTAATTCAGTTAAAATAAATAAAATAATAGTTAAAAAAATAATAATGAATGACTTAAAAATTCCAGATATCTTATTAAGCTGTTACATGCAGAAAATAAATTTTGTACTCTTATGTAACAACAATACTGACATACTGGCTTTCTTGGAGGGGATCCTTATCGGCGTTTTCGATCATTAGTGTAGATATAAGGAATGGGAAGAATGATTAAGACCCTGAAAGGAGTCCACATCTCCCAAACTTTTCGCTAAATTAATCATGCTGCAATTTAGTAGCAGTAACAAATTTCATGTTACGAAACATGAGTGCCCCAAAACTGTGCAACGGGACACGACTCTGAGTTCGTGCTCTATACAGATATGCCATAGAGGCGGACATAATGACTGGATGTGGTATTGGGGGGTCTGTGTGTATACCACATATACCATTGATTTCGAGCCACTGTCTGTTTACGTTGAAATGATTGCAAAGTCGGGTCAGAGTATATTTCGCAATGACGTTAACTAAGTCGCAAAGGGAAACTTCATCTAACGCAGGAATACAAGGTAGCGAAACCAAGTTTTTCTCACATGGTCAAATGTAGTTTACTTGCTCTAGGGTCAGAGGTCTCAACTCTTTCTTCTACCATGAACCTGAAGGACAGACAGCTAATGTAGTATATTTAGAGGCATTTGTTTAACACTGTAGTAATAATGGTATTTTCTACTGTTCTATTATTTCTAATGACATTTTGGAATACCAAAAATGACGGAACTTCTGATTCCGTCAAAGACGGGTACGTTTGCTATGTATTATATATAACTGTAAACTTTTTTTTAATTTAATATTTGCTTAATAAATACACTGGTAATAATGTAAGGTATGGGACCAGAGTAGCCCAGTGGCTTGCGTGATCGCCGATGACAGTAGTGCAAATGTATTATAAATAAATGTAACAAACGAATATTTTTTTTAATTTAAAATGTGGATAATATAAAAATTGGTAATAAAGTAAAGGGATCTAGCCAGGGTAGCCAGTAGCTTGCTTGCTCGCCGATGACAGTAGTGCAAATGTATTATAAATAAATACAACAAAAATATTTTTTTTTAATTTAATATTTGCGTAATATAAACACTGGTAATAAAGTAAGGTATGGAACCAGAGTAGCCCAGTGGCTTGCATGCTAGCTTTTGGGAGCACGTTAATTAGAACTAACTCATTTAAAGTTTTCTTTACGTTTCATACTTCAGAGTAGCCAAATGTACCCTTAGAATAATTTCTGTCTGTCGGTTTGTCCACAAAATATTGCCACCATAAGACATATAAAGCTGAAACATTGATTGTAGATTTGTGTATATCTAACTTAAAATCTAATCTTTGGAATATTCAATAATGAAGCGAAGTTATGAACTTTTAAGCCGTGTTTGGCTAACTACACACACATGTTTATTTTGAAAATATACAGGTGTAGCAATTAGGTATGGTTATTTGACTTTAATTTAATTTGCGTACATGAATATTTGCTTATAGCAAAATGCTAATATATGAATATTATGCTTATTTGAGCTTATTGACAAGGTGTTTCCCAGAGTTCAAGATGTACTATCTATTCAGAATAAATGGCTTTGTGAACGAGCAATGCTCAACCCTTACTAATGAACAGGCAGGAAAAATCAGCAAACATGTTCTTACGCTATATCAACCCGAAGATAGAACTTAAAAGTCAGTAAAGAGAGTGATTAGTAATGAGGAAGTAGTTTATTATCTAACTGAATTTCTTGACTCCGTGACTGCTCTTGGACTGCCTGCTCATGAGTAAAAACTTCAAGTAGGAGCATCATCATGCTGTGACTTAGTATCAGTAACAAATTTCATGTTATGCAACTTGAGTGCCCCAGGAAATGTTCAACTCGGAGTTTGTGCTCTGAACAGATGTGCCGTAGAGGCGGCCATCATGACTGGGTGTGGAATGTGGAGTCTGTGTGTATACCACCCATACCATTGATTCCGAGCCACTGTCTGTTTCCGTTGAAATGATTGCAAAGTCCTGTCAGAGTCTATTTCGCAATGTCGTTAACTAAATCGCAAAGGGAGACTTTATCTAATGCAGGAATTCAAGTTAGCGAGACCAAGTTTTTCTCACATGGTCAACTATAGTTTACTTGCTCAAGAGTCAGAGGTTCCAACTGTTTGTTCTTCCGTGAACCTGAAGGACAGACAGCTAATGTGGTGTATACAGAGGCATTTGTTTAACACTGTACTAATAATGGTATTTTCTACTATTCTATAATTTCTAATTATAGTATTAGTATAATACTATAATTGATATTTTGGAATACCAAGTATAATAGAATTTTTGATTCCGTCAAAGGCGGGTACGTTTGCTAGTTCTAAATATATTTTCCATTATGTAATGTTAAGAGTTATGTTAAGAACTGTATTTATACACACAAATACATACAGTGATTAAGTTTTATATATGTACATTTTGATTTGAATATTTCTTCATTAATTTTTTATGCTGTATATATTCCCTTATAAGTTATACTGATTTCAACATTCATAAACGTCTTCTAGTTAGATATCATCGATATATATAATAACTTATCATTTTGCCTATATGGAGTAGAGCCGGATACTAATTACTGATAATTAAATATTTTAAACAAACGAATTAATCAATCAGGAATAAATAAAGAAGCCTTACAATTATTAAACTTAAACAAAATACTTTAACTATTCTTTTAAGATTAGAATTAATGGTTCAAATACTATCACTATTATTCGTAATACTATTATGCATATTTAAAGTTAATAAGTTATTATATAACGCATAACTTTCTTTAATGCTTAAAGAAAGTTAAACCAATTAGATATGAAAAGTTAATTGTAAACTATTGATAATAACTAAAGCTTTGTTAAAGTTAATAAGAAACCCTTATAAAATTACAATAATTGTCTTTAATATCAATCTGAAAACAATACTAAAATTTCTGGTACCTGGTTGTTTCCAATTGAGCAAAGCATGTGGAAATATTATCATAAAGAATAACCTACCTGCGGCCGCTATTACCAATTTAAGTCAAAATGTAAACAAACAGGTTATACAGCAAACCTTATCTATTATAATATTTTTGGGATATTACCTGAACCACAACTCTGATTTTTAAAAAAACTTTACATAAACCTTCCCGGGGATATACCTAATAGCTTCCTAAATTTTTACGGCGATTGTATATATGGTTTTTGAATCTATCAAGTACAAACAAACAGACATACATTCATTTTTATATATATAAAGACAATCACCAACTTGCTCCAGGCTAGTTTTGCGTAGCATTGAGTATTAATTCTGATCGTGCAACCAAACCATCTTAGAGGGCTTGCGCTTATAAATCATACCATCTTCTTGTGGAGTTTACATGAGGATATCACTAAAAGTCGTATTTTTAGTACTTTTCTCTTCTCAAAAAATCAATTGCAGGTACTAAATTAAAATACTACTTCGTTTGAAGGCATTTATTTTTTTTAAATAATAAGTTTTTATTTAAATTAATCAAAAGAAATAAAAATTATCCTGTTCATTAGTGTCAATAAATATATATTGTCGTTTCAATCTGACGAATGTTTCTGAACCTTCAAGATAGACAGAGGCGAGGAAAGTCAAAGAGAATAGAAATAACATGTATTAAAATAGGAATAACTCTCTTATTATAAATCCATTGTAAAATTTTATTATGAACCTATTGTTAGCATAGTATTGTTTGAAATATTTATTTCTTACATTACATAAGTAAGGGATGATAGCAAACTATGTACAAGGTGGTCCAGGTAGGTAAACAATAAAAACATTTCATTTGAAATTACATACACAACATACTTAGTACCTTAAGTTAAGAAGGGAGGAGTTATTGAATAGGACAATAGGCCACCGAAGACTCTTCGTGTAAGAAGCTACATAATATAGTTGTGAATTGTGTGCAAATTACTGACTAAACCAGACGCTCCCAAACCTATAAAAATGGCGCCCTCTTCCAAAATCTTAAATCACACTTTTAAGGTTTTTTTTACTTTAAATTATTTAAATTGTAAATTCATAGTCTTTTTCATTTCAATTACATATATTTTATCCCGTTTTCACTAATGAGAACTTTATTCAGGTTTTACTGACTGTCGGAAATCGATAGTGCACACATACAATTTTACTGTAAGTTTATATTTACGGTACTATTTTAAGAAGATTAATTTAATGGTGTTTACAGCAAATATTAGTCTGTAAATGCAAACAAATCTGGCTCTTGAACTTAAGGCTTAATAGAAATTTCTGCAAAATAACTTATTTCAACAATGAAGTTTTTAAAGTGATTTTTATGAACTAAATGAAAGATTTACAACAGAGAGGACTTTTACTTACAATAACATCTTTATATAATGAACTGACATATATATATATATATATAGTTCAATATAGAGAAAGAAACATAGAGAATAGGAGTCTCACTATGAAACATAAAGAAGTCTCATTGAATAGGCACTAATTGTAGCCAACATTCCGAGGGATGGGATACAAGGATAAACAACAAAAATGAATAAAAAGTTAATAAAAGCATTAAAGAAAAAATGATTAAAAGTTTATAAAAAAAACAAGCTATAAAAAAAATAAATAAGTAACAAATAAAAAAGAACAACCAACGATTGATGTTAAACCAGATCTACCTCCAAGGAATCTAATAAGTGCTTCTTCTGAAGCTCTTAAAGTGACTTTAAGTGAGAACTGGTATGAATGGCATGAGGAAGGTCACTGCGTTTACCAACCTGAGATTATTTATAGACAAGCTTAGTTTAGTGGATGCTAAGTCCACAAAATAAGTCAACACAATCGGTAACGCAGTTGCAAAAGTACAGGAGGTCTTGCGAGGATTAGGGTAGGAGTGATTGTTAAGGAAGGAAAGGATATATCAGGATTGATAATAGGACAAATAAGACAGCCACGAAGGCCGCATTGAATCATACCATTTGGTAGTTTTAGAGTTGGTACGTTATATGTTATAACTGTATATAAAAATTATATCTCATTAGAAATATACAATTATGTGCTGTATATAATTTCAAAGTAATTGTTAACTAAATGTAACCTACCACCTTTGGTTCACCAGTCTAGTATGTACAAAATATACAGATGTTATTATAAAAAATAATAATAATTACAAACAGATGTTTGTAAGTCAATAGTTACGCGAACGCGATGTACTTTCAGTAAAAACTGTACGTAATAAAACTTCAACTTGATGCTGATACTTTATTCATCGCAACTTTTATTGAGTATCTCCTGATACTAGAATCACGACAACAGGTGAACAAGTAGGAGCCATTGAAGGACATATCATACACAGGATCACAGTCGGAGCCAGTTAGAATCAATTCGTGTGGCAGATTCTTGGAGAGAAGAGTAACGGCACCGTCACTTCTTGAAACGAACACACAACGATCACCTGAAAAGCTGCAAACACTTAGCATGGCCAAGACGGGGCTGGAGGAGTAGTCCACTTTATCAAGAAGTAGTGCTTCTCCCTCGGGAACCGAAACTTCGTAAACCAACACCTGCATAAAGAGGCACTGCATATGATATCATGAAACTAGCAAAACTCCTTTGATAATTACCCATCTATTACCATTCCATTTTGACACCCAATGCTGAATTTAGTTCTGCTAATGAATGTAACAGCATTAATAGCAGACCCACATGTCACGTTGAAGACAGGTTTTCGACTATATAGCGAAATGCAATGCAATGACCCATCCTCACACCCAAATAAGACAAGCTTCCCCTCGGTTCCTACTTCAAGGTCACCTGTAATAACAAACTTTAAACAACAAAACTTCTTTAAAATTATTTTGAACATTCAAAACCAGACTTAGGATGTAAATTATACAACAAAATTAAGTTCTCAAATTGTTATACGAGGGGTGTAAATAAAGTAGTGAGACTAATTTTTTTAAAATCTTCTATTCAAATATAATTACAATGTGATATTGTCACCTTCAAAATAGTTCCCTTCGGAAGCCACACAGCGCTGGAGACGGTCCTTCCAATCATTGTAGCATTGCTGGAACTCGGATTCTGGAATGGCCTTCAGCTGGTCGGTTACAGCAGTTTGTATGTTTTGTAGTGTCCCGAAATGAGTTCCCTTGAGGTGATTTTTCAATCTCGGGAAGAGGAAAAAGTGATAAAGACTCAAGTCTGGTGAATAAGGAGGCTGAGGAGCAACAGGAATGTTTTTACTGGCCAAAAACTCGTTTTCTTTTCGGAATTTTCGGAACCATTTTCGCACAAATTTTTCTCATCTCCAATTCATTGGTCAAAATGTGATGAACGGAGGTGTGATTCAAATTCAACTGTTCCCCGATCATTCTGACTGTCAAGCGTCGATCTGAACGCACAAGGTTCCGTACTCTGTTGACATTTTCATCGGTGTTTGCACTTGAAGGCCTTCCGCTTCGTGGTTCATCTTCAAACGACTCTCTTCCTTATGAAAATTCCTTAAACCACCGAAAAACCTGTGCCCTTGAAAAAACACGTTCTCCATAGGCCTCCTGAAGTTTTTCAAAAGTTTCTATGTCCAAGTCTGAAGCAAAATTTGATTGCACACCGCTGCTCAACTTTGAGGTCACTCATTTTTAAAACGCTCAAGAAAAAACCATTTCACGAAAACCAACGCTACGGACAAACAAATGACTGTGGCGAGTTCAGATTCATACTGGAGGCGCATCACACGTGCACCTGACGCTACTCAAGGCCACGCGTCTCCAGCGTTGCCAGATCGAAAGCGACGTTGCCAGTCTCACTACTTTATTTATACACCTCGTAAGTACAGAAACAATTAAAAAATGTTTTTACTTAATAAAATTTACTTTCCTTTCCAGTTATTCCGCGTGATTAAATTTTAATATTTCATGGAATCGTTAAACATCTTATCCTACTCTAAAAAACTTAAGTAAGGCATTTTAGGAGAAAGAAATAAAAAAGTCTAAATTTCGAACTCTTTTTGTACTTCAATACGATTTTTTTTATGTTTAATTATAGCCTTTTGGACATTAAGTGATGTGCTATTAGTAAAAGTGTGGTACGCCTGACAATTAACGTCCGTTTAAGATACTGGTAAGTCAATTATCGGGTCAATTATTGGTAAGTTCATTCTAATTATCGAGACACCCGAAGTAGAATTAACCCGATAATTGATTTACCAATATCTTAAACGGATGTTTGAATATTTTCCATCAGTTATCAGATATGCCACACTTTTACTACTAGAACAGTACTTAAGGTCCACGAGGCTATAATTAAACATAAAAAGAAGTCGTATTGAAGTACAAAAAAAGTTTAAAAGTTAAAGTTTTCTATTCTTTTTTTCTCAATTCCTAGAATCTCTTAAATTAATTTTAGTGAGGTCTGGAACAGAAAGCACGGTTCATTTGATAATTGACACCCAGTAAAATAATAAACAAGTTGAACGGAATCGAATAATGAACAGAAAGTGAGTCATAAGATACTGACTAGGAGACCGCGATGGCTCTCCCAATTCCAAACCGTCTGGTGCTTCACTGATAGCGCAGCAATTAATGGCCGAAGACAGTATGGTTACATTGTCTAAGCACCTGCCTTGCGCACAATTCCACAACTTTGCATATCCATCTCTAAGTAAACAAATTTAACAAGCGTAATAAAAAAATAAATGGAGGAAAAATCAATTCTAAAAATTAAAAAGTCTTTTCTTTACTTTGAAACTGAAAGAATGTTTTTCCCTCTGTCGATAATACAAAAATCAGTAATTGATCCAGTATGACCAATCAAAGTGACAGGACATCTTCCAGAGACAGCACACCAAATCTTAAGTTGCATATCTGAGCCTCCAGTGAGAATAACCTTCCCTGATGGAAAGAAACGACACTTGTAGGCTTCACCTGCATGGCCTTTAAGGATCAGCTACAAAATATTCAAACAACTCCATAACAGGGAAATGTAACTCCATAATAATTATCAACATCTGAAAAGTTATAATGATAGTATGATCCCGATAAATTATTTGAACAAACACATCCGGAAGAGTAATAGGTACTACTAAATACAAAAAGTAATTACCAATTACAAATATCAACCAAAAGTATGTGTGTATAGATATAACAAAGATTGGACGATGTTGTGCTAAAATGCTCACACAAAGATTTTCACTTTAGTATTGTTCTACGGGCGGAAAGTGTGGTTAATTTTATATTTGGCACCCATTTTACATACTGGGAACCACATTACCTAGTTAACGATATGCACGCTATCTGCGAATAAGAAACTTTCAAAGTGATTAGTCAAACATATCCATTCAAAAATATTTAATGAAAGATAAAAACCTTTTCCTCATTTTGCAGTGAGTCCCATACGACTACTCGTCCACCTAAATCAGATGAAACGACAAGTCCAGACGAATTTACATCAAATGTCAATATCTGGAAATATAAGTTACAAATATTATAAATTCCAAACATTCACAGTATAGACTAAGTTCACCAAAGAAACAAAAAAAATAATATAAACATATAAATTTTCAATAAGTTGTTTTATCTATTAGCAAATATTGATATCGTAAATATATGTACTACCTATTCTTTAACTATGCTTTAAACAATAAGCCTAGATATATTCTTTGAACTTATTAATAATTTCCATAATAATATTTATCGCCCATTTCAGACATTTAAAATATCACTGAACAAATAAGACATTGTATTATAACATTGTTATATTATAACCATATTTCATAAAAAAATAAAAACAGGTTAAAAAATAACCCACTACAGAAATGCTAAATAAAAGAAAACTTCGAACACAACCAATTCACACTAGAATCTGTGAGAACTGTTTTAATGCTGAAATAATATAAATACAAACTGGAAATTAACAGGAAACCCAAGAGAGAAAAACACTAATTATGTTCCAAATAAGTATCAACCACAGAAATTGTCTTTCTCAGTTATTGTCCTGTTATAATTTCCAGTTTTTAATAGTCCATCAGGATCATATTTTCACACTCCAAAATATATAAATATAATTAAGCCCAAGAAAAACGCCAACAAAATCTCACTTAAGGTTCAAAATTTGAAATGTCTTTGTCGGTGTTTTTCTTGGGCTTCACAACTCGTTCCTACGAATTGTCCCATTTAAGCATACATGTAGTGTACAGCTATATATAGAAAAAGTATTGATATAGAAATCTATATCTTAGTGACAAACAGACGGTTCAAGAGAGATGAATTATGCTTTAAACTAAAGATCGCAAAAGAACCATGAGTGCTTGTGCTTTCTTTTACTTTCATACGTTAAAGTTTAATTTCTGTTTATATACAAATTATTTATTCATTTCAAAGTCAAAACCACATTATGCAATGCCAAAATGTACTAATATCTCTACACTAGTGTAGGTCCCCTTCACAGGTACGAATTTCATAATGCAGAATATATGTTAAATTTCATTCCATATGAAATCCTTTACATAAATAGCGGTATGCACTCCTCTGCTGCCTCTTTTCCATAGGAACACCTCAAAGCTGACATAATTACCAAAGTGTTTTTTATTGTACTTTTTCTCCTTGATTCTCTGAAGTGCTCCTTGTCACCTTTCACCATATTTCTAAAGTACATATGAGATAAAATAAATTTAAATAAATATATTACGTCTCACACTTCTTGTATGAAACTGGGACTCAGTTTTTAAGGGCGCCAAAAAGATTGCACTTCGATCAATTATTGGATAATATAATTCTATAAAGTTTGAAGATACTCTCTTCACAATAAGTTCTTCTGATGATTCGTATTGCAGTTTTCCCATATCTCCTTGCGTACACTTGATTTTTCCATGAACTCCTGGATTACCTTAAACAGGACCGATGTCGTGATACAATAGACTATTCCAAATAGTAATACTACACATACTAGTTATTACTGGTAGGAGTAATTGAATATTTCTAAAGTGCATATGAGTACCTTTAATCCTGTATGATACCCAGACCTGACTTCCTGATGATCTATTAAAAAAAAATACATTTCAGTTTTTAATACGTAAGAACTATTGGCATTGTCAAACTTAGCACCTTACCGTAAAACAGTGTCCCAATCACACTGTATGGAGAAAACAGGGTCTTTTCTAACCATTTTTATAAACTACTCTAAAAATAAAACTGTATAAGAAACCGCCGTATAATCATCACAGAAGGTTACCTACTGTTTCTAGTAACCTCCTTTAGGTTCATTACATGTGCTAGACTTATGTTGAATTTGTAATTCTTTTTAAAAATTTGAGTATGACTTTATCAGTTGTAAGGTTTGTCTTGCTGATTCTATAGCCTTAAGTTATTTTATTGATGAGTTGAATGTGATGGTGTTGATGCTGCTTTACAATTTAAACTTTGATTGAAATCTAAAGCGAGCTCTTCTGACACAACTGAAATGCTGCTGTTAAGCTTTTCAATGGAAAGGGCAATAATGCTTTTTTTTGAAAAAAAATTTCAAAATAAAGAACTTGGTTAGCCGCCAAGATCTTTTATAGTTTACTACGCAAAACATCTTATTCCGAATGGGCTGTCAGATATTTCCAGTAGATTTGGCCACTTAAATTAGTTTGCATGAAATTTCAGCTCTTTCTGTACATTGTAGCTTAGATTATTTAAGTAATATCCCAGTGAATTTGGTTAACCTTAATCTAGTATCCAATTAGTTCTTTTTTCAGAGAAGTAGATTAGAGAAAGGCATTGCATGAAATATAACTTTATATTATAAAACCTAAGTACTTCGTACACACCTGAGGACCTTTAATAGATAATGTAGCCATTCTTATCAATAGCAAACAGTTGTGAATTCCAGGTAGAAATTACTTTCTCATGTGATAGCTACAATTTTGTAGCCCATTTTTAATTAAATGAACTTAATTGTGAAATAAATTATATTTCTTATTATGTTTATTATAAATTTTATGTGTTCTATTACAGAAAACCAAAAACTCGTATCGGAAAAAAGTTTTTAATCAAAAGGGATCCAAAACTTATAGAAAATGTAAAGCAAACATTATTTGTACAGGGAAGGAAGACTTCCTCCACTGTTGTTAACTGTTTGAAGGATTTGGTAAATTTTAAAGTTTACTTCAATGTAATAATACTTTATTTTATTTGTAAGTGAAGTATAATTTTGACTGGTAGAGAGATTAGTTGCATTTGTAACTATAAGTAGAGTAGATTTGTCTCTGAACTGCTATTTTGAGATGCTTAGTTTTAATTTGAATAAATTAATTGTTTTGCAGTATCAGCTAAAAAAGCCTGATGCCTTTATATTGGCGAAAAATAATGATATATTGCCCTTTGATGATGCAACAAAACTTGAAGGATTCGGACGTAAATATGATTCATCATTGTTTGCTTTTGGAAGTCATTCTAAAAAGAAGCCTCACAATTTAATTTTAGGTAAATTCAGTTCCACTCTTCTTTGAATTTCTAATTTTACAATTCGCAGTGTACGATAACACATATTTTATATTTCAACAGGAAGAATGTTTGATGGTCAAATTCTTGATATGGTTGAACTGGGAATTGAAAATTTTAAAAGTTTATCAGAATTTTCTACTAATAAGATAGCTGTTGGCACGAAACCTTGTATTCTTTTTGCTGGACCCGATTTTGATCAAGATTCAGATCTTAACAGAATACAGAATTTGATTATTGATTTCTTTCAAAGAGAAACAGTTGAATCAATCAGACTTCAGGGTATCGATCATGTTTTAATGTTTACTGTTCAAGATAACCTGTTGTTTATGAGAAGTTACAGGTTTGTATGCCTAAGCAAACTTTGATAATAGGTTTATTTCACTATGCTTTCATCAAATAATATGAAGTAAAATAATGCACTGTATAATAGGTTTAAAAATTAATAATGGTTTCTGATTGCATTGATTCATTTTTCCTTTTTGATTATATTAATATATTTCATTATTCATAATATACTTATTGTAGTTACAACAACACTCTCAAGTAGGTTCACGAAGTTCTCTTACGGTTCATTCATAATTGAAATCCAGGCTTCTCTATTTCTCTTCTATATAGTTCTCAAAAATATTTGTTGATGAACAATAGTAAGTATGTTGTTACAATTGAGGAAATGAACAGTACTTTACCTTATAAGTATTCTAATGTAATTATAATTCAAAAATTTGTTTATGTTTTCTTTGTTCTGGAATTCTCGGGATCAGTTTTATAATTTCAAGATTTAAGATAAATAAAGTTTTAGGATCACAATAAATCCATTATACAGTCCTTGGTTGGTAGAGCTGTATAGTTTTTGGGCATTATGGAACCGTAACAAAAATATTTTACAGTTCTTTATGACATATCAGGAACGAGTTTTTTTTATTCATCCACTGATCCATATAGGTTGAAAATGTTTTGTTGAATGTATATCGGATTTTTCTTATAAATATGGACGCCTAGGAAGGAGGTAGTTTAAAGCTTAAACATCTACTATTGATGTAAAATATTACATTTTGTATATTTGTCGCATTTGTTTTTGTTTGCGGTAGTAAAGGTTAGGTTAGGTTAGGTTGCAGTGGCAGTTCCACAAGGGAACACACTTAGGCCGAGCATTGGCCCTTTGTGATACCACACAATGAAGATTGATTCTACAATGGAAGTCCTAAATTTTGCCTAACTCAAGTGTATTTAGAGTAGGGATCTTTAACGAGTACCTGACATCGTACAGGCTCGGGGCCGACAGTTTAAGGGACGACGTGCTCGGATTTATTCACCTCCCGCATGAATAAATCGAGGGCCAGATGGGGATCGAACCCCGGTCCTATCAGATCAGAGGCGAGCACGTAACCACTGAGCTAGCCTGAACCCCCTTGCGGTAGTAAAATATTTTTTTTGTTATAAAAAATTGGTTCAGCAATTTTTATGAGTTTCACAGGAATTATTTAACTGCGTATATAACGGAAATGTTCAAAGGTCTGAAGTCCAAAATTAAAGATATCCTTTTAAGAGTTAAACCCTCATTTATGGATTATTATTTATATTATTATAATTTCTTATTTTGTTTCCAGCAATTAAGTAGGTAAATAGTTGTATTGATTATCATGAGGTTAATAATTTGTTTATTTATAGTGAAGTTACTGGCGTCATACCAAATTTTTAATTTAGATATTCGCCTGTTTAAAAAAATGATGAGATTGTATTGAAGATCAAAGAACATTATTTAGTATATCCTTAGAATTCTTTCTAAAGAAAGAAAAAGCTTTTCTTTACGGTTAAATTCAGAACTATTCACCTTCTCTTAAACTTACTGGCAGACATCATTTTTAAGAATATTTAGTCTGTAAAAGATCTCTATCTTATCATCGCAATGTAGATGTAATTTTAGTATGAATAAAAATGCCTTTGTAGAGTTTTTAAAGAGGATGGAAATAATGTAACATTTGATTCTGTTATTTTGGGAGCGTTTTGGTGCCAAAAAAATTATGAAATATAACTTATTAGTCAACGCTCATACTTATCGGCTTAAAACCTTTCGTATGCAATGATAACTTCACCAATTGGTAGGCAAATATTTTTGACAATAACTTCAATACAACAATTCTTTTGATTTCTTAGAAATTTATTGTGTTTTATTTTCAGAATGATTATATGTGTCATAAACAAATTGTTAATCTTTTTTTTTTTAAAAAAAAAAAATTCCCATCTATAAATGGGTTTCCATCGTTACCAGTGGTAAGAGCTGCACAAGGCTGGCCGATATAGAATCATAATTGTTCTTAAAGATATAATCATTTATTCTGGTTTCCCGACATTAATGCATGTTTATAAATGCATTGGTATATGTGTTCTGAAAAAAGTATCACACTGTTAGTTAGTTCTGGGAATAGTTATGTTGGTACATAATGTACACAATATTTGTTGCCGTTTCCATTAACTACTTACTTGTTCACTACATGTGGAAATAATCTATTTTGTATGTTTATTTTTATTCTAAGTTAATATTTCTATTTTATAATCCGGAATAATTGGTGTCAACTGAAAGAAGCAATCTGGTCTCCATATGATAAGTTCATTGTTCGTTCAATGGTTCTTTATTTATAATTTGTAACCAGTTTGTGTATTTATTTATTTTACGGGGTCAGGTTCGCTCAGTGGTTAACGTACTCGCCTCTGAACTGGTAGGTCCGGGGTTCGATACCCTCCTAGCCCCTCGAGTTATTCACGCAGGAGGTGAATAAATCTGAGCACTTTGTCCCTCGGAGAGAACGTTAAACTGTCGGTCCCGAGCCAGTACGATGTCAGGTACTCGTTAAAGATTCCTGCTCTAAAAACAGCTGAGTTAGGCAAAATTTAGGACTCCCAATGTAGATCAACAGCTAATATGGCTCGCCCATTGCTTAAATGTGTGTCAAATAATAAATAATAATAATAGTGCCATGATCCCCCCCCCCTAGAACAGCACCAAAAGGTAAAAGCATTATAATTGTGGGCGTTGGAAAACAAAAAAAAAACAACTGGATTTATTTATTTTATATATTATAGTTATTCTTGAGACACAAAGGACAGTTTTGTGTGTCCTAGATACCGACGTCTGATCTAGTTAATGTTTTACTTGATGAAAAAATCTACTGTAAATTGATGAAACAATAAAGAAAAGAATATTCTAAAAGTATCCGCTTTCAAGATATCGGGAGATCTGTAGAGTGTTTAGTAATGAGGTAATCACAAACATATATATAATCGAGAAATTACTTGATGTAAAATAAAATAATTGATTTCTTTTAATATAAATACTTTTATTTTGCAAAAAACAATTTTTTTTTAGAATTTTACTAAAAAAGTCCGGAACACATTATCCAAGAATAGAATTAGAAGAAATTGGCCCGTCAGTGGATTTCAATATTAAGCGCAAAGTTATGGGCTCTCAAGATTTGTTTGCTATGTCATGTAAACAGCCCAAAGAACTGAAGGTATTTTTTTTATTTAATTTTCTAATCCTATTGATTTTTGACCAAAAACAAAAAACTAGTTAGTAGTCTGATTCAGAAAAAGATTTCCTTCCCATACTGTCTTTGAATAATTAATCAAAATTACCATTTAACTTTTTTTTTGTTTTAGGCAAAGAAAGTGAAAAATATTACAAGAGACAGTTTTGGTTCAAAACTTGGAAGAATTCATGTAAAGCAACAGAATATTGATAAACTGCAGACGAGAAAAATGAAAGGGCTTAGAAAAAGTAAAGGTGAAAGGAGGAAGACCCGAAGTAAAGTTATATAAGGAATTCAATTTGCATTAATTCTTCTCTTTTTTTATATTTTACTAATTGTTATAAAAAGATTGTTGAGTATAAGTTTGAAGTAAATGTAAATTAAATTGAAACATCATTTTAAAGTATATATTAACAGCATTACATATGTTTGTGTATATTTTATTTGAGCTGAAGCTGGCAGTAGACAGTTTTAGTTTTTTTTCCCCTACATTCTATAAAATTTGAATTTTTTCCTCAAGTGTTGTAAAGCAATAGTTATTTCGTAATGTTTATTTCTGTAAAACATTTGTAATCAATCATGGCAATAGTTTCTAAAAGTAATTTTTAATTCGGATACTTCTGGTGAAAGATCTTTTCGGCAATTTGGTTTTTCTGAAGCCATTGAAAGAATGATAAAAATATACTACTGTTACTCTGTGTTATTGTGTTTCTTAAGTTCCCTGAATTGATATTTATGTGAGTATTTACTATGTTAATAAACTCAGTCGATTTTCTCTTTTTCTGACAAGGGTTCTATATTGTCTAGGCTAGCGGTTACATCATCAATGCTCTTTCAGTCCAAGAATTTTTTTTTTTATTTTAAATAAATGAGTAGGTAAGTATTGCAGTCGATTCAGAATTCCCGAATTGGAACTCCTTATCAGGCAAGTGCTATGAAACTTTTGTCTTCACCTTCAATGCACATTTTATGATTTCATAATTTTTTTCTAAACCCTTACTTATAGAATAATGAAATTTTGACATACAATTAAACCTAAAATTAGCAATTTACAAAAGAAGTCATAAAATTCCGATTACCGCAAAGAACAGTATACATATAAAAAACTGAAAATTCATCTTGGAATAATGGATCACCTGCTGTCGGATTTACTTACATTGTTTATATTGACTTAAGACAATTTTTAAGTGAAATACGAGGGCGGATTGAGAAGTCAGTAACTTTTGAATTTCCTGCGCAGTTACTCCAAATGCAATAGTGCTGCCGTCATCTGTAATCTATTAGTGGACAACTATCTAATTATGAGCCAGCTACAACGTGCAGTCGGTGATTGATAGTCATTCAAAGCAGACAACCTTGTGTATTTTTACGAAAATGGAAAAAAGTGAATTTCGTGTGCATTACTTTTTACGTAAAAAATCCATCACTGAAACTAAGAAAAGACTTGATAAATACTACGGGGACTCGGCACCATCAATTTTAATGGTTAAGTGGTTTATAGAGTTCCGTTGTGGTCGTACCAGCACTAGTGATGCCGAACGTTCAGGTCGACCAAAAGAAGTGATTACGCTGGAAATCGTCAATAAAATCCATGAAATGATATTGGATGATCGGAGAATGAAAGTGCGAGAATTGGCTCATGCTGTAGGCAACTCAACTGAACGGGTGCATCATATTTTACACGAATATTTGGACATGAAAAAACTCTCCACGAGATGGGTGCCACGATTGTTCACACTTGACCATAAGCGCAATCGTGTGACCACTTCAAAAGAGTGTTTAGCGATGTTCAGCCGTAATCCGGACGAATTTTTGCGCCGTTTTGTTACTGTGGACGAAACATGGATCCATCACAACACGCCAGAGACCAAGGAACAATCGAAACAGTGGGTTGCTGTGGGCTAACGTGGACCAAAGAAAGCCAAACAGAGTCTTTCAGTCAACAAGGTCACGTGCATCCCACAGTTTTTTGGGATACACGTGATGTCATTCACATCGATTACCTCGAGAAAGGTAAAACGATCACCGGCAATATTATTCAAAGCTTTTGAACAGATTCGACGTTGATTTGAAGCAAAAACGGCCGCATTTGGCAAAGAAGAAAGTGCTGTTCCTTCAAGACAAGGCACGTGTGCACACTTATCTAGTCACGATGGCCAAAATCCACGAATTGGGATACGAACTGCTACCCCATCCAGCATATTCTCCTGATTTAGGCCCCTAAAACTATTTTCTGTTTCCAAACCTAAAGAAATGGCTCGGCGGTAAGAGATTTGAGTCGAATGAAGAAGTCATTACCGAAACAAACGCGTATTTTGAGAGCTTTGAGAAAACGTATTATTTGGAGGGAATAAAAAAAATTAGAAAAACGCTGGACTAAATGTATCGAGCTAAAATGTGATTATGTAGAAAAATAAAATGTTTCTTTGCCGAAAAAATTTTGTTTTATTCAAAAAGTGTCTGACTTATCAAACCGCCCTCGTAGAATTAATATTATTATTAGTTTATTCAAAAAATGCGGAATGATTTAATGAGTTAATATGATATTTGAAAAATAAAATTTTTAATTGAAAAAAATTAATCCCAATTAACACATATTTTCTTATTCATTCCGTGGTATGATGGATGGTTACACAAACGGCATGATCTCTTGAATAAAACTAAGTGTCAGGTGTGGTTGGTTCTTAGTGTTTTTATGAACATCATGGTCTTTCGGTAATATTGAAGTATAGGAAATGTACTCTTTCGTTCTTTATTACAAAATAAAGTATTGCATTTTACTGTAATTAAAAAAGTATTGTGATCATGAAAAAAAAACTATCTCGAGATTTTGACAGATTTACACGTTTTGAGGTCATTTTTTCGATTATGTATGTGTGGGTGTCTATCCCAAAAGTTTGTGATACTCTACAGTCCACAATGTTTGGTTGATCAAATTAATATTTTACAAAAGACAATGGACCTCATAGTGTAGATGTGCCCTATTGTTTAGAAGCAATTATGAATCATGGGGAAGTCACTTTTTTTTGCAAAAATATGTTTTAGAATATTTTTTCTCCTAAACTACTAACTCTAGAGTCTTGAAATTTTAGCATTATATTTTAGCATTATTTTTATCGTGTTTTAGACGCAAAACGATAATTAAAGAACAATGAAATTCTACCAGAAAATTAGCAGAACTTTTTCTTTTTTATAAAAAAAATCATAAAATTTCAATTACTACCAGAGCAATAGAGCTATAAAACCGGAATCTTCATCCTGGACAAATGGATCACCTACTATACTTATCGGATTTATTTACATTAAAATTTTGTAAGTGAATCAACTGAAATGAAATCGATATTTAGAGGTTTAATGAAAAAAAAATAATGACTTCTTATATTATCTTTGGGTTATAATGAGAAGTATGAAGAATGGACTCTTTCGTTCTACATTATTAAACTGGTATGAATTTTAAGCTAATTTTCCAGTGTTTAGATGGCACTACAGTTTTTCTTACAAGTTGCTGACAAAATAGGAATATTTTCATGTTTTAAATGGGAAACTTTAGCTTAGACCTTAAATCAAAGGAGGTTATATAAACGACATCAAATATAACAGATCCAATGGGTTATAGGAACAGAAGCCATGTTCTCCTGTAAGAGATTATTTCGAAACACTAAATCTTCACTTCGGTTTTACAAACGTGTTATTACTGCTGTATTAATACTAATGATATTAAATGCAGCAGTTGTGTGACATACAAAAATAAGCGTGTACATTGATAACTGGATCGTCATGAATGAAAGACTAATAAATATCTCCCTTTTAGACATAATATCCATGTCTGAAAGGGATATTATATTACCCAAGGAGTTTGATATTATGTTTACTTATAATAAAGTTAAATTCAAGCCATTCCTGATTTTTTTCGACAAAATAGAAACATTTTTAAATTTTAAAGAAATCACTTGGGCTTAATTCATGTAGAAGGAGCTCTTGAATCGACTTCTTCGAATCGACGAATTATACTAAGATATATAATGATTAACTAACTATTAATATACTACAGTAATATTTTATAACATAATTAGTGTAAGTATTGCATCCACCACAGTTGTGAACAGAAAAGGCTGAATAGTAGTGCCCTTCAGATGATGCAATCATCACCAACTGGTGAAATATGGATAAAGAAGAAATGTCTGGGTACAAAACCACCTAAATCTGGATAAGGATACCTGCGTGAAGTTTTAGGAGAAAACTTAACCTAAAACTAACCTGCGTACATATTTTTGGTGGCTCATTAGATTGCTTGCTTTATAATAACCCACTACTGTAAGAACTTTGTAAACTTTCACAAACATTTAAATAGTTTAGTCAAGCTTACGGAAGACTGTAAGCCGCATGCAATACTATGTCCATAAGTTGTTTAATCCCAATTCTAGTTTACATAATTATGATAAGCGACAGATTACGCGTCGATCCTCTGTAACTACCTAGCGAAGCACGAATTCCTGAAAGTGCGTTTCAAGGGGCCTTCCAAAAACGGAAGAAACATTGGGTAGTGTTGAAATATAGCTTATAGTTGAAACTAGCAAAAGGTTTACTTAATTTTGAACACACCTATTTACAAGAAAAACCTTTTATACGAGATTTTACCAAATTAATTTTTTGCAATATTTTCAATAAAAAAACTGTGAATATCATCTCAGAACCTTTATATATATATATATAAAAGGTGTTATTTGTCAGGCTGTTATTCATAATTTTGAGGATCTAAATTTATTTCGTAACATTATTGATTACAATAGATCTTTTGAACTATCTTATGTAATGCTTTCTTTCTGTAATATATTAGGTGTCTTTACTTAGAATACGCTACTTCTAAGGTTGTAAATGACTAGTTTGAGACATATTGAAATTTTGTTTCATAACACACTTATCTAATTTTACCAATTGAGTAATTTACAACTAGGAAAAATGATTTCACCAGATATTCAGCGAAAATTTTAATCATTATATACTAAGAGTAAATTAGGTTGATCAGCGTAATATAATACTTCATGCTAGAATAAAATATTAAACATTTGAAATTCTTCACAACACGTACCTCTGGGCTGATAATAATTCTCTTTAGTTAATATCCGAAATATTATTCCTCTCTATTCTCGAGTTATGCAATCATTTATTGTGAGGTATTTACTCATGATTGCAATGAGAGAAAGAAATAAACTTATATAGTAATGGGTGAGTAATAAATCATAGGAATCCATAATTTGAGAACAGAAACTGTATTCCAACAATATATCAATAAACAAACTTAAAGAACTTGGAACATGTAAATAAAAGTAAAGAATTTCTTTATGGGTGGTAACTTACCACTTTTATTACAGACTAGATGAAAATTAAAATTAAAAATACATTAACTGTGTATAAAAATAAGTAAGGCACAAAGAAAAGATATATTTATTAAGGAATGTGAAGATTATAATTCGTTAGAGATCTTCATTGGTTGTGGCAGGATCAGTTGCCTGGACGTTCTCAGATGAAGTAGTTACAGGAGGAGCAGAATTACCTGAATTCACAGACATCCTTTGAACGTTATGTTCCTCCTGCTGGCCACTAGAATCTCCAAGATCCATAGCTACACCATCTACGCCATTTTCTGGTGCTTCTCCTCCTTCGCCATACAACTTCTTCTTCAGTTCACAAACTTCTCCCTCCAGCTTATTAATTGTCTCCAAAGCAGTCTCAAGATCAGCCCTCATGGCTTCAATTTCTGCAGCCGAAGGACGATTGTCACCTAAATTAACTCTCAAAAATCTAAACAATGTTAAGGTTTGCTTAAAAGAAATGGAAGTAAATTCTTTTTACTAAATCTAGCAAGTAATTAAAAGATGTCAACAATAAAAGATTGTAAAGTAAAAGACTAGTACATATCAAGATCCTAATATATTGAATAATTTAGATTAGGGAAGAGGTTACACACCTTAAAACTACTTTTTTTATAAAAATAACTTTCAATTAATATCAAGCAAGTTTAGTGTATTTGTAACAAAAAAACCTGCAATGCTTAGAAAGGATACTCTAAAGCATCTTCTGGTTTTTCGGGTTCTTCATAAAGAAGAACAAGGACTTTTGTCAGAGCATCCATCACACCACATCTTTCTAAATATTTTCTAAATTCTTCTCTTTTAGAATCAATTGGCTGTAACGATAAAAAATTATGACTAATAAAACAATGGCAGAAAAAAATAACATATTTTAAAAGTCTACTCACTCTGTATGCCGTCATAGTGAAATTTGATACGTCTATTAATGTTTAAAAAATGAATTATTAATGAATGTTAAAAATTGAGATCCTGGTGTAGTGTTTACAGTGTGAATTTGAAAAGTAGTTCAAAGTCATTTTATGAAACAGTGGAAACTGTAATAAACCGCGATAAGAGCAAAACGCATTGTTGCCAATACAACCAATTGATCTAAACTTTTTTCTTTCTTTTTACCTATTGACTAAAATCCCTATATATATATATATATATACACATAAATATATTTACATAAATATATATTTATGTTTATAATAGAGCAGAGTGTAATCCGTTTGAAATGATAAATTGGTTTGTTTGTGATACAAGGTTTGGTTTAAAGAAGATAATTCTTAATCTTATTGCACAAAAAAATAACGTTCATAATTTAAAAGCTTTAAAATATTTTCTGTCTATTAAATTAGCTCTTTTATTGAATAATTAATAAAGCATCATAATTATATTGCATAAAAATTAGTAAAGGTGACATATTATCAAATATATTAATAATTTGAGTGCTTTAAAATATCATATACTTTAAAATACAGTTTTGAGATTAATTACATTCATATTTATATATTTCAAGTTCGCTTTAAGTATGGAGGGAAAGTTTGAAGGTTATATTATGGTTGTAGTTGATTATAATAAGATGATATATTTGTATTTCATTGAGAAATTAAAATGAAATCAGCCTTTCATATCGACAATGATCATGAGAATTACAGGAAGTGTTAAAGTTTTCAATAGAAACCTACCATCTTTAAATTTAAACAGTAAGAAAGCATCGAGATCTTCCTTGACCATTGGGACACTTCCAGGAAAAAACAAATCTCTGTTTATTCTCCTTCAGACGTTGGAAAATGGTTCTGGAGTTAAATATAAGGTATCTCTCATCAAACATCACCTTTAGATCACATCAATTAGAAATGATTGTATTAGTTTTGTTAATTGACATTATTGGGAAATAGTAGAAATTCACTTTTTTTTATGTATATATCTAATTGAAATTTCAATTTATTTGCATCTTGATATATTATACAGTTCAATATTTTCCTTATTGTTGATGACTGAATTAAGCTTTATGATACTAATGGGGTGTTCTAATTTTTGTATGATAAATTGATTAGGTTATTACTTTTAACCATAATGATCCTGTGTAATTTTATTTTTACTAAGTCCAGGTTTCTATGTGCTGTTATAAAGCATGTTATCTTCTTAGTACACCGTATAGAATTAAACCTTGGCTGATGATCGTCGTTTCGAATATTAGTAAGAGAGGTTTAACATAACAAGTATCAGTATTTTTTCTAAAACTAAATATCCTTTCTATGTGTGGACAATACGTTGCTGGTTTAATGGTCAACAAATGATTGTAATTATTCGTTATCTTTCAATGTAGGTTAAAGCGATTGCTGAATACTATATTTGGAGCATTTTCTTGCTCATTTAATCTATGTCGAAGAGTATAATATTCTTTGAATAAATGTGTTGGTATTTATTTTGAAAGTTGGTGGACGGCTGGAGTAAATTTAAAAAATGTAAATAGTATTAACATCTTTAGAAACTTAAAGAACTCTTATCGTTGACCTTTACTCTTTCAGGTAAATGGAAATGTGGAGTCAGTATTTAGTAAGTTTATAAATGATGGAAAGGCGACTATTCGATTTACTACTCCCCCTCATGATCTTATTATCCAAAGCAATTCTTCTGAGTTGAAGAGTTTTTTGAAAACATTAAATCACATGATTAAAGGGGGCAAAATTGGTTCCTGCTCTCTTTTAACAGGTGCTCCTTGTAAAGTAACTCCAACTCCAAAAACCAAACTTATTATTTCTTCAAAACAGGAACTTCCAGTATTGAAAGGATATCCCCGAAGTCTGACCTACCTTCAGGTATAAATTTATTAAATTATATCAGTATTTGCTATTATGTATCTTATTTTATGCTTCAGTATATCAGCATTTAACCAATAATATGAAATTAAAAAATGAGACTAAGATCATTCTACCAGAAATCATTCCACAATCTGTCGTCGTCACAGTTTTAAACAAACTATACCAATTAAAACATTCTGTTTGAAATTCTGACGAAGTCCATTACTGTTAGAAAGATCCACATCCACTTGGAATGTCATACTTTATGCATTTTTCTTTCAAATGCGTATTTTTGAGATCGTTATTTTAACAAATAACACAGGACATCCGTCAAAATAAAACATTGTAATGATATTTTGAACCAAAGTTTGTAATCAGGAGAATACTAGAAGGTAAGGAAGCAGTCTTTTCAGTTTTCATTTCTAATATTCAAATATTAAAATGAATAATACAGAATAATTCTAATTCTAATACAGAATAATGTTTTAAATACAGATTACATAACATTCAAATGGTCTGCGTTCAATGTAATACGTTTAAATCGAACTCCCATTTAAAGCCTTTTCCACGACCCATTAAACAGAGGAAAACAAAAATCCTTCACAAGTCACAAATTGCACTTATGCGGATTCTTAAATTCTGTAAAAATACTTACAAATGAAAATAATTCAGCAAAACAATATAAGGACTTATAGAAGTAACAATTGAATAAAACTTTTACATTTCTAGAGGATTAGCCATGTTAACGTTACAAAAACTTCCCATAGCAAGAAAATCAGAAATAGGACTCAGGTTTTTAGATCATGTAATCCAGTTTTTAGAGATTTGTAATCCAATTCTCTTTTGAACTGACCAGTGAAAGCAGCAATTTTTTTGGAGTTGATGAGGGACGGGTAGAAGTAAGACAGATATTTTAAAGGGTGTAAAAGGAAAGGGAAGGAGGGAGGAAAAGACTCTGTAAATCAGACTAAATTAAGGATTGTTCAGGAAGAAATAAGTAAAATATATCATCCAGTTGTTGTCTACCCAGTTAGACGAGATTATTTCTCTCGTGAGTACTGCGTCTAATTTGAATAAACCATATTATAATGTTTATAACATGTACAGATGAAAAGTACATATCAGCATTTAACCAATAATATGAAATTACAAAATGAGACTAAGATCCTTCCACCAATCTGTCGTCGTCAGATTTTTAAGCATACTAGACCCATTAAAACATTCTGTTTGAAATTCTGACGAAGTCCATTACTGTTAGAAAGATCCACTCCCACTTAGGAATGTCATACTTTATGCATTATTTCTTTCACATGCTTATTTTTGAGATGGTTATTTTAACAAATAACACAGGACTTATGTCAAAATAAAACTTTGTAAAGATATTTTAAACCAAAGTTTGTAATCAGGAAAATACTAGAAGATTTTGTGGAAACATAAAATGTAGTTGTTAGTAGAAAAACTCTAGTTCTATTATAAATTGAACATTGCTTTTCAGATATGGTATTGATAGTCCATTTGTATAGTTGATCGTTACCAATTATTTTTGTTTAAGTAGAGTGTATGCAAATCAGCGGCTTAGAAAGATAATACAGAAACTGATGACTACAAGTTTTCCACTTAGTTGATTGATGTTATTTTCAGTTTTCTGATTGGATTTACATATAAATCCATTATATTGGTAATGTACATTATTTTAACCGTTAGCGGAAACTACGTTAGAAACGGGGGGAGACTATGCTATTAGTGCTTTGGAAGACATCAATACAGGGAGCTGATCTACAAAATTTCATTTGTAGCTTAATTAATTTCTTCTCGACATAAGAAATTTAAGGAATAAGCATCCTGGTTTATGTATGTCCCACATAGAATAAAAATATAACATGGTGAATGTTTGGGGTTCGAACCTTGGCCATGACTATAGATTATTCATGTGGGCGATGGACAAAGTGCATTTCCAGGACTTTGGTAGAGGACGTAAAACTACCTGTCCCGAACCTATAACGTATCAGATACTCGTTGAAAATCCTTATTCTAATAAGCTTGTGTGAGTTAATATCAACCCGGTAATTTGATCAGCCGGATGCAAAATAATAAAGATGCCACATTTCCCATACCTCGAAGTAAAAATCACTGATGATTTAAGTGTTTAATTTCGATTGTGAGCGTATGGTTTTCACGACCAGTATAGTCATGGGAAGCTTTAGGACTGACTTCCCGACTCTTTAGGACAAAAAACGATTAATAGTAGTATATAAGTACATATTATGTGAGTATTACATGTTTTTTTTATTTTATCTGTTTAGATAAATGTAGTAAGCTTTCTTTCTTACTAAATTGGGTTTTTTTCTTCCAGCCATCTGAAAACATTTTGACTCCACTCCCAATTCATGTAAATTTATCTTCGTCGTCCAAAACATTAATATTATGTTTTAGTAACTTATTTCCAAGAAGAATAATAAGCATTTTGTCGAAAAGTATTGCCAACTAAGTAATTAGATCGTGATGCCATGATTTTCCTCAATCCAAACTGAAGTTATACTAATATTTATTAACAAATTTTTACAGATTAACAATGCTGGATTACCGAAAATAGAAGGGAGAATTTTACGTTTGCAAAATCTTCAAATTCTAAATGTGTCCAACAATAACATTACTGTAATCCCACCTCAGCTTGATCTGCTGTTGAATCTCAAAGAACTATACCTCTCTAATAATAAGCTGGGAGAAGGCACAGACTGGAGATGGATGCAGAGCAAGCATATCCACGAGAAACTCGTGCTTCTCGACCTCAGTAACAACATGGTACCCACCCTTCAAATTAAATTTTTCAGTTATTTATAAGTTTATAACATTTCTAAAGAATGAAGCTAACTCCTTGTCAACCCTTATCCTGGGATCAGGGTACTCTTGTGGACAGTGTTCTTACCGCTGAATTTGGATATTCCTAGTCAGTTATTCACTTCGAGCTGTGATTTTTTTCCTTGGAATATTATTTAATAATCCAAGAGAAAAGTTGAATTCATGGTATGGTAACTTTTCTATTTTGTTTTTTTTTTCATTTTTTGTGACCATTGAAATCATGATATGCATTAGATAGAAAGTTAACTGCACTAAAAGTTGGTATATTTAATTTACTGTTGAAATTATTTTGTAGTTTGTTGTTAGTGAGTTATTATTATAAAACATTAGATGATTACTCTGGATTCCAGATGCTTGTTGGGAAATAAATTAAAATCATCTCGAACAGTTTATATTCAATTTTATTATAAGTAAACCCAATATGAGATTTAAATTGATTATTAACAAATCAGAAAAGAGATTTGTAACTCTCATTAAAATATATTATTAATCAAAGCATTAAATTATAGGGTAAGTAAAGTAATTTTTTGCAGTATTATTAGGCGCGGCAGAGCTTTAGTAGTTAAATAATGATAAGAATGAATTTATCATTCAGAGTTGATTAAACGATTTGGATTTTTCAAGCTAATAATAAAGAGACTATACATATTTTTTGTATAAATTATTTTTAATTTTATAAAATGAAATAGCAATTGATTGGTTTAATAATTTAATTGTAATATAAACAGAAAAAAATATAAGTTTAATTCTAAGAATAAAATATTTCATAAAGATGTTTGATGATTCATGATAAAGAAACGTCAACTATTACAATTAATTATTTCTTTTGATTTTATACGTACTTAACTTTATAAAAACTTAATAAATATATATATATATATATATATTGATAAAAGTGTCAACCGTGAAGTAAAAACAAAATAAAAGTTTTCAAAACTTGGTCTTCAGATTAAAATTAAACTCTTATTGCCAAAGTTTCGGTTTTTATTTAAAACCTTTTTCATACCCCACAAAAGAGAGGAAATATAAGAAATAATACAGTCATTCAAAAATCAAACAGACATGAAAAGCTCAAAAAGTTATAAATAAGAAAATACAATAGAAAATTTGACAATAGGTTAGTGAGAGAACTTACAGAAGTATAATTAAATTTCTGTTTCAATATTGTGTACTCCTGTATGTTCTCTCACTAACCGATTGTCAAAATTTCTATTGTATTTCTTTTTGTAACTTTTTGCTCTTTTTATGTATATTTGATTTTTGAATGATTGTATTCTTCATTATTTTTCCTGTGTTTTGTAAGTTTCGGTTTTAAATAAAAACCGAAACGTTGGCAATGAGAGTTTAATTTGAACCTGAAAAACTGCCTTAGTCCTTCAAAATAAAAAAAATTATTTTGTATGTAGATATAAACATTGTTTTTGTGACCCTCAAAACGTGTAAATCCTTCAAAATCTCGAAATAATAATCATAGTAAAGAAAATAACCTGTTAAATAAAGTAAGGATTATATGTTCGCTTTTTTTTGTACTTCTTTGTTGGTACCTTGAATGTAGTTATATATAATTTATAAAGCTGAGATATTTATAGCAAAATAGTCTGTCTGTCTTTCGAAAAAGAAATCAGTATTTGTCTGTTGCTTAATGAAACATTTTTTTCAGATCAAGTTATTACCACGACCTATCAATAGATTTAAAGCACTGAGGACATTATTATTAGATAACAATCGTTTAACTACTCTGCCCAATGGCTTGGGACTGCTTTCAAGTTTAAGGTGAGTCAGTATTTCATAAGCAATAGTAACATCCAATATTCTTAGTTTTAAAAGGGAATATTTATTTTGTTACAGAGTGTTGCATGTGAAAAACAACATGATCCAGTACATTCCGAGCAGTTGTCGATTTTTGAGACTTGATTTGATAGATATGAGCGGTAACCTCACGTTTCTTAATACTTTCAGTGTTCGTTTTCCTCCAATACCTGATCTATCCTTGCTTGATAGGGCAGCCACAGTACTCTTAGCTTCCAGGTATTTAAAACCTATTTCATTACTATGACAATAATCGCATAAGACCACTATATATATATAAAAAAACTGCAACACTTTCACTAACATAATGGGTGATTCCTTATTTTATATTCTGCTCTATATTAGTTATTTAGGATATCAGCTATGTAATCTCGTCTTACATCGTATGTATTCTGTGTTTGAGAATTTCGGACTCTGTACATGTTCAACAGTTAGTGTTGAATATCAACAAGTCAGAAACCGCTCAAACATAAAAAAGCAGCATTGAGTTCAGACATACATTATGCAGTTTTATCAGTCAGTTGAAAGGTAATGTATATCTAAGACTAGCCATTTTTTTTTTATACACTGTTCCACGTTAAGTGATCCTAGATGACCAAATAAGTTGATTTTGTATGCACACTACTGCTGATTCATTTTTCTTTCACCTGGTATGTATGTTCTTAGAGTTATCAATTTTTCTTTGATAATTGATCAGTTTTTGAACCCGTTGTTTATAGTCTAAGTACCTACATAAGTAACAGTTTGTATATTACTACAGTATGCTAAAAACGTTGCTTATTTTAAACTATAGTCCAACCTATACGTAGTAAAGCCCACGGTCTCTAAACTAAACTAGTACTATACGTTTTTAGCTGATTAATCTAATCATTAATATAGTTCAAATCATTCTAATGAGAAATTTCATCTTTCAAGATAGAATTTTGAATATTAAATTATGTTATCCAAATCGTATGTATGCAGGTGAGGTGCATATATGGTATGTAGCTGTTTTGTGGTTCCTGAAATTTTTAAAGATTGTATTATTAAATTCATATGGGCAGTATGGAGAAGTATGTTTTATGAACTAATAATATTAATTTTTTCATCGCATATCACAATTGGTATAATACTATATCAACTCGATCTTCCAGTATATATTTTTCCTTCATATCTTGAATTTCCTTTATAAAAGAATTTCATGCATTCAGTCTCAATAATTTCATCAAGAAAATCGGGATAATAGTGTTTCAATGTTCTTTTGAATTACTCAAAGTACATGCGTTAATATTTTTTTTTGAAAATTTAACATCTTGAGGAAATTTCGTAGCTTATAATCTTTCTTTCTGACTAACAGTCTTCTTTGACTGCTTATCAGAGGCTATGGAAGTCGAAAAAATCATAAATAATATAGTATTTGCATCCATTTATACGGACAATGTGGAGATAAAAATAATCGAATCATACACAAACCGCTACTAAATAACTGATACATAACCTTGCTATCAGTTGTTCATTTATTTTGTTCTTTTCAGTTTTTAAGTAAATTAAATTTGCTTGATTTTCTTTAAACTCTCTGGTAAATTTCACTCGGAAACAAACTATATGTTAGGAAGTTTCCTTATTTTTACAAAACTGTTTGATTTGTTTAAGAGTTGTCTTAGGTATTAGTTATTGGAATTTCCGTTCATGTGACAGTGAGCAATTTGAAAATATTTTACTCCTTGTGTGAGTCGATATTATTGTGTCTTTCTGGACAGTCTTTATCGCCAGATAGCTCACATTGCACGATGAAGTCTCCTTCACCTGATGACATTTATGATCGGCTGGAAGTATACGTCAGTTGAGGCAAGGTGCGTGTGCAAGTAGTCCTCGTGTTTAGTTTGGTTCAGATCACGACCCATCTCCTGGAAGGTCTTGAGATAGGCCTCTGTCAGGCTCCATTATTGGAGATCATTGCTTTCCTTCAGTTCTCTCCTCACATATCCTCCTTCAATATATCTCTCTCATTATTCAATGTACCAATTCATAAAAAGATATACTAAATTTCTTTGGTCGCGATAAGATAGTGAAAAATTAGATTCAGAATTCCTTTAGGTATCTTATATATTTTACAAATTATTTTTTTATACTATCTAAAACTGATAACACTAAGTGTTCAGTAAGTATTAATATACTAGTAGATTATCACTGTATTGATGATAGTTATTGTTGATAGGCAACACTACGACTGCGAGGTCGTGCCCTGGACTTTGGTCGATTACCTTGAGAGTGCCAACTACTGTGTATGTGGCTCTCCAGTGCTGCCACCCAGCGTTGTTGCTGCAGTGCCCTTTGACCTCAGCAGAATCGCCCTTTCCGTAACCCTCACCCATTCTACCAATCCCTTGATCGGCATCACCTTCTGCTCTCCTAAGTGTCGCGCCAACGCCTACCTTATGTACAAACTCATTTTTAGAGTTGATTTATAAGTATTTCCTTTATGAAAGTGTATATTGTAAAATTTGAATAAACTATTTCTACTATGTTTCAATTGCACTTATTTTTTCATTTGTGCGAAAATACGATCAATAACATTAGAGCGACAACAATTGATTTTCAACTGCACCTTATGAAGTATGAAATGACTGACTTCTTAGGCTCAATTTAGGCTTTTGATTTAATTTTTAATAATTAATATAGGTTAAATTTAATTTTTCATTTAGAACCATTTATTAAAGTGCTTCGGAAGTTATGATTAAAAGTCATAACAAAAGAAATTAAAAAAATAATTTCTCTAACATATTTAAAGAATAGCAGATTCTAAATTAATAAAAGATAGTAAACATGAAAATCTTTGAATTGGAAAATGTATCTGGTGATGAAAGTTCTTAGGACGCAGATTCGACTTTGTAAAAGTTGTGAAAGTTCTATGGTAGTTAAAGTGGAGATCTGATTTAATAATTGAAGCAAAGAAAACAAAACTATCAAAACGGTGAACTGAGTTGAGGTGGACAGTAAGGAGATGAGACAAAACCAATATAAAATGACAGCGGGCTGGTATGGTTTGGCGTGGTCCAGTACTGTCGGTGGAAGTACAATGAAATGGTGGAGGGTAAGAATGGGTTGAAGGTTGTAGCGGACGAGTTAAGCAACTACTTTTCATTTATGAAAAGCAACTGAAGATCATCAACACGATGAGACGTGGGCCAATGGCTAGGATATTGAAACGAAGGTGCAGTCAGTCAAGGTAATATTTTTTTTTTAACTGCAAAGGCATTGCTTCTCAGGCATTTGAGCCACATGGTCGGATGGTAAACAAGAAAGTGAACTACAGAATTTTCGTCCTTTTGATAGGAGACGTGTGAAAGATTGATGTGAATCGTATTACATAAGAAACACGTCACACAATATATTTATTAGATTAGGCCACACATAAGAAAACAATACATTCCATCACACCCCTCTAAATCTAGCTCCAACAGATATTTTCTGGCTTTTTAAACTTTAAAGGACGCAATTTCAAACCATAGACGAGATCCAGGAAATGAGATAAGGAACGGAACTTTGTGCTATCGCAGAAAGTTCGTACATGGAGATTTTCCAAAAATGTTAGTAGAAGGGATGGTGTTTAAAATGTTATATAATGATTAATAAAGATGTTCTAACGTAGTGCAATCAGTTATTATGTGGTATTAACTCATTGTAGGGTAATAAGCTAATGAAATGGTCTCCACATATACCCACTTCCATCCTATTCCCAGTCAGTTGTACCACAGACACTCACCCTTAAGTTCGTACTATCTTCCTTATTTTATTTTCTTTTTATTTTGTACTATAGATAACTCTCCGATGACATTGTATTTTTTAGTTAATGCCTGAAGAAGAACACTACGTGTTGGAAACGCGTTGTTTATATGATTAAATTTTTATATGTGGAGACCATTTCCTTAGCTTTTTACCCTACAATCAATACAGATGTTATTTATTGCCAGAGTTCAGTTTTATTTTGAACTCACCTCGTAATAAGAGTTGGAAAGATAATGTTTTGCAGCCTCACTTTATTATAAAGGGAGTATAGAAATCAAGAAAATAAAATCGATTTCGAATGTTTAATATATTTGAATGTTTTGGAGACCTTTTACATGCTTCTGAAATAGTTGTTTTCCACGATTGTAGACCCTGAACAGGGTTACAAACCATGGTGACATTCGAAATAAAAATATACCTTTTTGAGAGAAAGGACTGAACAGTTTTAGTGCCAAGTCATAGCAGAAGTAAGTCTATTACAGGGGATGTCAATATAACAGTAACTGTTTTCATTCCCCAACTGCTTTTAATGATACAACAGTTGAAGGGTTCAGCATAGTAGTTCTTATAGTACTTATGTCTGAGATGGGATGAACTGGCATCGACTGAGTATCTTAAAATAGTATTATATTACGACAAAAATTTTATGAATTTTGGTTAGGAAGAAGGGGAAATAAAACCTATTGGACACTATCAAAATAGAAAAGTCACACTACCTATGGGATGTAGCACTTGGCAACTTTCAAATATTGATTAAATTGATCTACCTGGTGTTTGATAAAAGTTTACTTTCTGTAAAGTTTTACAGAAACCACAGAGACCTCTGTTTTACAGTGGTCTCTGTAAAAACAGAGACCACTCTATATTTATGAGTGTCATAACCCGGAGAGAGTTTGTTTCTGTAGGCTGAGGCAAACTTTCGCAACTGCAACTTATTAAATATAGCTGGACAAGCATCCAATAAATAAGTATGTATACTTTTGATATAATAGGTACAATAATGTTGTTAGGTGTAGTATGACTTTTTATTATGATTGATGGTTATAAAGCATCCTAGAAAACACTGTGGAATAACAAACATTAACTTTGCAAAAGAAAGAACATTTTAATAGCCAAATAAGAGAATGCAAGAATGAAAATTAACAGACGCTTTGGACCTTGGTCCTTTGTAAAGCATAGGAGAGAGAGAAAATAAGAGATAGAAGCCACCGGAACGTAGGTATAATTTGAATGAACCCATATGCATAAATAAGAGTTTCGAAGAAATGGTAGGTGTTAGAATAATTAGTAACAACGAATGTTCACTTTTGAAGCGAAAGCTGAAAGGTAGACCTTTGGAAAAGTTCTCAAGTTATTAATAATGAAACAAACATATATATCATTAACAAGGTTGACCTGTTATATAAAACATTTTGGTATTTAAATAATATGTTCACAAGATAGTACTCCAAATTAAGTAGAAAACAAGGTGTGTGCAGTTAATGCTTTTAAGACTTTGGTTCCTCAATTTTGATGAGGAACTAATGTCTTAATCTGTAAACATTATTACAAGTTCTTAAATTAAAGTAGGGGAGAATATAGTAAACCATGCGTCAAGTAAATTATAAGAGGAAGAGCTTGAGGGTTATGGACTTTGAAAAATGAAGTAACAAACCTCAAAAAAACGTTTAGATGCCAATTCTAATCATACGAGATAATTGCAATGTACTACATATACACAGCATGATTAAATATTAATATATTTAAAAAATTACAAGTAAGAATAGAAATATCAAGAAGTGTGTCTCCTGCAATGTTATCGATAAGTTTTGAATGATTATCATTTCCTCGAAGGATGCCATAACTAGAACAAACACGAACTCCTGAAAACTGCCCTATGTCGTACCCTATTTGGGGTGGTCCCACCCTATTTGGGGTGGAAATATCGTAATAAAGAATTTTGTCTAAAGCAACCAAGAAACAGTCTAAACATATGACACTTTTATTTTATCAAATTAAAGATTCTTTAAAATAGTAAAAAAAATATGCCTGTCTAATATAGGTATAATTTGAATGAACCCATATGTATAAATAAGAGTTTCGAAGAAATGGTAGCTGTTAGAATAATTAGCAGCAACGAATGTTTTTAAATATTTATATATATTATTAAAATATAAAAGTATGTTTTTCTACCAACTCTAATTTGGAGAACTAAGTCATTCATTAAGTCCAACTGATATTTTTGGTTTTCCTTCAAATTGGGCTTATAGTTCCTACAATCAATTTAGATTGTAGTTTAATTAACCGGGTTTTGCAATGAAAGTTTGGAAAATAAAAAAAAAATTAGGATAAAAAACACAAACATAGAATATTAAAGAAATAAAATGTAGGCACAATTTCAAAGCTCGTGAGTTACTAGGAAGTTATATATATAACTCATAATCAAAACGATTTACATCAATTACGTGAGTCAGATAATCAACCTCAATGATACCTCATAGTGTAACACATACTAACTTCTGTGGTACAAACAAAATCCGTGAATTTAACATCAGCAAAGCGAAATGTAGGACCCTGGTTGTAGAATCAAGGGTGCCAAATAACAAATATGCTACTATTCACTCTTATAACAGCATCACTGAAAGGGAATACTCATTAGAAGTTCATAATCTGTATTACATAAACAAGAAACCAGTCAATAAGGGAATCGAACAGACGTTCCTCTAATCCAGGAAAGCGACTTTACACGTCAAACCACCATTAATTTTATTAATGAAATTATTACAGTATCCATTCTCTGATAAGAATTAAAATGATTATTAAAACATGACAGGAGTCCTGAATGCTTCAAATGCTAGACCATCTAAAAAGTGATCTATATATCAATCACGTATTGAATGAAATATTCATATCAAAAGATAAATAAGTAAACTCAACATAATGAATTGGATCATTTAATGAATGACACAAAGAAGAAAAAAATATGGAGTGGCCTACACAAAAATATTCCTATTTGGCCTGAAAAATGTCAGAAACATGTAAGAAAAGATGTTTTAAGATAATTTTTAATTTAAGATGCAGGATAATTTCATTTATTATTTTTCAAAGAATATTTTTAATTATTAATTATGTTTTACATTTGTGGTCTTTTCTAAATTGGTTATACATACTGGGAATTTTTTCACGATCACTATACTTTACATAGAGTAAAGTAAAGATATTGACTGATTTTTTTTCTTGTTTATGATGTGATAATAGTGAAATTCTAGAATCATTGTCCATATGTTAACAGCAAAGTCAATGTCTTTAGCCATTTTGAAAAGTGTAAAAAAAACCTACAAACACTGGATGCTTTTGCATGATCGACATTACTTGTACTATGTATCAATTGGTTAAGAACCAAAGATATGGTACATCCAGGCCATTGAACTATCCAGGCTTACTCCATGATTCCAGTTTCTCATGGTGATACCTTGAGATCCCTGATTATCAATAACTGAGGAGGATAATATTTCTAGTAAATAAAAAAGAGAAATGCTTGGTTTTGGGAATATTTATTTGAGAAATGTTTGCAAATTTACTTCTTTAAAATATATTAATTTAAAATTTATAAATTAACATTATTCGAGGTGAATATCATGGTCTTGATGTAAGTGAGAAACATGAAAAATTTCAACAATACATCCAGACAATGGAGAAAAGATTAAGGACAACAGATGTGGCTGTTTGATGAACTATGATAAAACAAGGAAACAGGAATAAAAAGATCGATCCATGCTTATTTTTTATCTGTGTATCTACATTCTATGAAATTTTTAATTAGTTATTTAATCTTCTAAATGTTATCTTAAGTTGAATTTCAATTGTTTGTGAGATTATGGGTAAATGAAGAATTTATTTACTGTAAACAAATAAATGTTGATGTTGGTAAAAGAATACTCTGATTTTTAGAATCTATGAAAATTCTCAGCAAAATTACTTTCTTTATACAAAATCATAATGGTGCTGTTTAATCAGCTTTTCACGTTGATTACTTCCTATTTAGTTACTTGATTGGGTTCATAAATATGAAAAATATGCTCCATAACAAATACTTTTACTACTTACTTTCATCTACTTACATTTTCAATGTATTTATGCTATAACGTTTGCCTTTCCATCACAATGATGATAACAACAGCATCAGTATCATTACTACACCGAACTCGACGTAAACATGTACTTACGATTGGTAACTGATTATGCTTGACAGTCATGAGTAATATTGAAATAAAGAATATGGAGGCTAATACTAATTTAGCCAAAAAAATAATCTGAAACATTCTAAACATTGAATTACTTTTAGGTGTCATCTATATAATAGAATCGTTATTTAATTGATTTTTGTTTCATTTAAAGCTACATATAAAATACTAGTAATATTATGAAGATAGTTCAACAACTACATTGGAACAAATTAGTAATCACTGAAACCCTTCAAAATGTGGTTTACTGAAGTACTTCAAATGTTGTTATCGTTATCCTGAGTTCGTTAGAACCACTGTGGGCGTTAACAATTTTTTAAAACGAAAAAAACTAGAAAATAGCAACTCTTGCTATTTTGGGCATACAGAGGGTATCTGAAACATATTGTAACTCTATCCAAAAAGAATGTTCGGAAAAAAACATATTTTATATGATTTAAACTACACAAAATATGTTGAATATATAAACTACAGGTGTTTATATGTAGTTTAGATATTCAAATTTATTAATAAACCTACTAATTTTATTACTTTTTAATTATGAATTAATTTAATCATTTTGAGTCATATTTTTGTACTGACTTTTATTAATCCAGGACTAGTCGTAATTTTTAAAATGTTTGGTGTTAATTCTTTTTAGCAATTTCATCATTTTTGTAGCAAAATAAATGTGCTGCCCAAATAAATACATTTCTTTGGAAGAAAACTACTCATGAATAACATTCAAGTTTCCTAATATACCGATTATTTAGGTAATATTTATTAGTAATAAATACATTTCTTTGGAATAAAACTAGATATATCGATTACTTAGGTAATATTTATTAGTAATATAAATAATGAAAAATTAAAAGTTAAAAAAAATTGTATCATCTAAAGGTAAAAAGGTTGGAGGCGCCGGGCATCGATCCCGGTACCTCTCGCATGCTAAGCGAGCGCTCTACCATCTGAGCTACGCCCCCTGATACAGTAATGTCAGTTTTAAACCCAACTAATTTGAAGCATTGACTTTAACTGAAATCTATAAATACATTACCACAGTCCACATTCCTTAAAATACATCCAAAAACGCTTGCCAAAACTATTCTGTAAAACGCTTCAAAGTTTGCATTTACCAAGCAAATTATAATGTATTTATAAAACAATATGTTTAATATAAATTATCGGGAAAATTGTTCGATGTTTTTTTCTATAATCGTCAATTTCATTTAAGATAAAATTTTAAAACAAATAAAATGATACAAATCATAATTGGTGATAGTAAAATATTTACCTACCAATTTAAGAAGAAAATATTTACAAATTTCTTTTTATTAGTTACTCATAAAAAATGAGAAGTTATCAGGTGGACTTTTTCATTAAATTTTGAAAAAAAAGTATAGGACTTATCATAATAGTCTTCAAATTTACGTCAAATTTTTAAGAGAATTCTAATAATTGGGAGTCAAAAATTTGGAGATAGGAATGTTACAAATGGGAGTCACTTCTTATTCAATACTTAATTTGTTTCATCACAACATATGCGTTATATTACAGAATTCTGCTGCTGATACTGTTGGTAAATAAAATATAACAGGCTATGGCCCCAAATTATGTACCCAGCAGGATTTTCTTTAGATGTGGGTGGACCCATTATTTATTTTGATTCCAAATGTTTTAGACTTTAAAGGTATTGAGCAAAGCCTGACTTTCAACATGACCGATGCTGATGTTTCAGCTATGAAGAAATTCAACTACGAGAACTACTCTCTATGAAAATTAGATTATTTTAGGCTTACTAGGCTCTTAAAACAAAAGACATATTTTCAGTTGCTAATGGCAGTAAGCCTAATCCGGATAGTGACGATGTGGTAATTAAGGCGTGGCTGAATGATGACGCAGAACGATGATTATACCTTCAACTATGGAGCTATCACAAGTCACGTTTGTTAAAAGTTGCTGCTGCACATCAAAAGAAATGTTTTAAGATTGATTCTATTTTTAAACTGAAATCTGATTTAAATAAAATGTTTCTTCTTGCTAAATTCCATAAGGTGAAAATGAACTACAAGGAAACGGTTGTACATATTCCACACATTGAAAATGTTACCCTCCAAATTAAGGAATCTGGTGAGAGCACTATCAGTGCATCTATAATTACAACATTTTTAGAAGTATTACTGTCAAAATATGAGCACTGAAGTCAAAAGTGACTTTGACTGTAATTGAGGACGGTGAACAAAATTTGTGAACAGATTCACTTACAAAGACACTTCAGTCTTCATTGTTTGTTTTCAGTTATATTTAAACAGACGAAGCATTCGAGTTATTTAAAAATGATAATAGACCTAAATATTATGGTAGAACCAAGAATAAGATCAAAATAACTCCGACTCCTATAAGAACAAGGATCACTTCGAACAAGTATTGCTCTAAGCCAAAAATATCAGGACATTGATGGAAGAAGCAGGAGTTACGATATGTTATATCACTCACATGATAGTAATGTGATGTAATAGTAATGTGATGTGATAGTAATGTGATGTATTGTGTTCAGTTCAGTCTTGTAATCTGAACTACAAAGACATACGTCTAGGCAGCGACAAAGAATTCCACAATACAGGAAAAGTGCATGTGAGAATAGAAAAACTTGTTTATGGAGACCAAAAATAAGGAAAAATACATGCGTTTTCTATGTTCCAGGTTTAAAGAAGAACTTCTCCCTGAAGGTATAATTTTATGCAAAGGTATAAAGATAGTAGACAAATAATAGGATTAAGCCATTCAAATAATCAACAATAATCAATTATCAAATAATCAATGATAAGTCACATGCAATTCAAGTTTAAATCAAGTGAAGGCTCACAGAGTTGATAAAGGAGTAAAATACATCAACTTGCTTTTCTGTGACTTTTTAACATGAAAGGAACTCAGAAAATACACAGAGAAGGGAAGACCCCTACTTACTTTAATTTTATTGGTACAAAAGTGAAGCTTGGGATCTTATTCCTGTACCACATATCGACAATTGAATCCAAATAAGTATTTAAAGAAAATATCTTCCTCATGGGAATATTGATTAATATAGATACAGCAAGACCCTGCAAAGGGTCTCTTAAGTGGACCAGATAGATTTCAACAAAACCTTTTCAGTAACTTCAAGACATGACACCTTAAGAGTTATGTCAATTATAGCCACAAAAAAAAAGGTGGGAAGTCGTGTACAATGACATCAAAACTTTCTTTGTCCACAATAAATTAAAAGAAACAATATTTATGAAAGATTCAGGATTAAACCATACCGTAGGTCTGAACGTTAGCTTAAACACATCTCTTTATGGACTAAAACAGGCATCTAAATGATAGAACAAACCTTTTTAGAATTATTAGTTAGTTTCGGTTTCAAGTAAAACATTGCTGATTCATGTGTTTTCAACGGTTCCTTTCGAGATAAAAATAAACACTTTTAATTTCTTGTTTTGATGGTGGTTTTCCGGTTTGTGAAGAAAGGAAAATATTAACCGGTAAGTTTTTATAGAACGGGATATTTCATTGAAGTGGACATTGATTATAGAATAAATAGTTCAATATTTTTGTATTCAGAAACCTATATACATAAGCTTTTAAGATTTCATTTAGATAATGTAAAAAGAAACATTAAACCTGCAGACCCTAGAATAACCCTATTATCAGAATCTAATCCACTAAAAGAAGGAAAAACAATTCCATATAGAGAAGCAATTGAGTCCCTAATGTTCCTAGCCACTACCAACCAATGTTCCTTTGGACCTTCGGTCCAAACATAGCTTTTGTGATCGTGGCAGGCAGACTTCAAATGAACCAAGCCCAGTGCACTGGATTGCGATGGAATGTTTAGATTTTTGAAATGTGCATCAACGTATGAGATTGAATATTTCAAAGGATTGATCATTCTTGCCAACGTGTGAAATACTCTGATTCTGAATTCGTCGTCAAAGAAAAATCGAACTCTGTTTACGTATTCAGACTAAGCCCAGTGACCTGGTGTAGCTAAGCAGGAAACAGTTACTATGCATATATTTGAGACCACCAATTATATTGCAGCTTCGAACTTCCATTTTTTAAGCATGTGCTTTTTAAATTTCGTTAATTTAAGTAGTCACAATTGGTTCTTCAAATTTTGGAAATATATTAATACATAACTAAGCAGGTTTTTTTTCTATTCTTGTAAATTCTGGTGATAATTAATTGGAAGGAGATGGCATATTTAATTATTCGTGTGTTATTACACATCTGAAACTTAGTTTACAAAATCGAACTGTTGATACAATTGGTAAGTAAATCAATAGCATAATCTACTTATTTCAGTTTCATATTCTTAAAATATCTGGTGAGATGCACACGGCTTTCATTTACCATTAAGAATTAGTAGCCCCTCCCCCACGCTTCATATAGGCCAACAAATAATAATTTGACACATTTCATTGTGTGAGTACTGATAACTTCTTTTCTATTTCTATATTGTAGGGATTTAGCACTGAAAGTGCTGAATTTCAGTGAATCGGAATTTTTGAGAATTAACCTGATTAGTGAACATAGAAATTAATTTCATACTAATAGATAAAAGGTTATCTAAGAATATATGGTCATACAGATTAAATCAGCAAATAATGTTTTCAACCATTACTGCTATTTAACTACTAGTTTTTAATTTCGCTAATGGAAAGAAGTTTAAACGAATGAAACTGTATTAGGTCTTAAAGTGAAAAAAATTTTCTAAGTAAAATTATAAGTTCTTCACTTCCTACATTACTGAAAGGTGGATAATAGTGAGAAAACAAATGACAAAAGCAAAAAGTACACACTTATAAAGCTTTTTTAAGATTTCGGTAAAGACGTCACAGAGAAAAAATTACGCATAAAAAAAATGTAGAAAATGACATATACAGGGTGATTGAAAAGTAACTCCCTATTTTAAAAAAACTATAATTTATTTTAGAAGAATTATTATACAACTATAATTAATTTATAGAAGGAAGTATAAGAAGTCCTGACTTAACACCCTGCGACTTTTTTCTCTGGGGTTGGCTGAAAGGGGAAGTCTACTCAACCAAACCAAGAAATTTGGAAGAACTTGAAGGGCGAATACGAGAAGTTATGATTTCCATCCCAGAAGAGTTTCTTGCGAAATCAGTTGATGCGATTCCTGGTCGACTTGAGAAGCTGGTGGCAAATAAAGGCGCCCATATCGAATTTTAAATAAAAGCCCATGCATTATACTTCCTTCTCATATTCATTAATTGTAGAAATTATATTTTAAAAATAAATTATAGTTTTTTTTAAAATAGGGAGTTACTTTTCAATCACCCTGTACAATTGGCTGTGAGTTTTAAATTTTCTCTAGAGTCAATTGATTTTAAAAAATGTAAATATGAATTGTTTGCTAACACATTTTTATATACTTTATGGCTTATAACTTTTGCAGATTTACCAAAGACACGAACTAAAAAGTTATCGACTTGATGTAGAGATTACCAATAAGTAATTAACGATACTTATTTTAATTACTGGTGGGTCAAACTCAATGAGTACAGTCCGTTAAAGTCCTAACACTCAAGCTTCCTGATTTCGCACCAGTATCTCTAACAGTATCACACAATGCTTTATGGGACTTATTATTTATCAAAGAAATGTTAATCATCTGCTTTCGCTCCAGTATAATCAATTCGGACCAAATTTAATATTTATTATCTATATTTTACTGTGGTTTTTAAAATATTTTTATCAACACAAATAAGAGTTCATTCTATGGCAATATTAATCAAAAACCGCATTGAACAGAACACTACTAAATCGCATAAACCTAATTTGTCTCCAAATAGAAGTACCCCTCTATGAAAGTGCAATATTGGTGACCAGCTAGTGGTTCTATTTAAAAGCCAGCAGGAACTTGAATGTAACATTTGGTGATTATACTACATTTGGTGTTAATCTACATACATAATCTCTCTCTCTCACACACACTCTCTCTCTCTCTCTCTCTCACACACACACTCTTTCTCTCTCGTACACACACATTCAGACAAATTTGTGAAACCAATGTTATTGGCCAGGAGAACTGTATAACTCCGTATATATATTTTGACTAGAATGCAATACTTTCATTATTCTATATTTCATATAGAGAGTACATGAAGGTAGATAAACTTAGAGTGTATGTAAAATCCATTAAAATATGTCTAGTGACTCCCGTAAAGGAAGATCAGGGTTAGGGCTTAAGAAAAGATATGTTCGTAAGTAGGAAAACTTAAAACAACAAAGTACTTTATTTTATTGCACTACTAAAAACAAACCTAGTGTTTTTATAGTGATGGATAACATTGCTAGTCTTTCAGTTTATTACCTACGCTAACACGAGATTGCTAAAGCTGGAGTGTACTAGAATGAAAGGGATATTGATTGGCTAGGTTTGCAAGCCTGGTTGGTGGGGGAATGCGGCAGTGTGGGACAGCCTGAAGCGTGTAATGTTCGTGCCTTCCATCACTGAAGTCTGTCTTGGAGATGGACGAGAGGCTTATGTATGCTTTCCGTGGATGGATAGCTTTCGTTGCTTTCATGGATTTAGGAGTTTCTTTTAGATCTTTCATCGAGAGGAAATGTTTCCTTGGTGAATTTATAAATAGCAACTACGACAGTCTTCTAGAACAGAGTTGGTATTATTTAACATTTATATCTAAAGAAGATTATTATTGTCAGTACTGCTAAAATTGTTAATAATATTATTATAAAAATATACCACCTAAACTTCTACGATTTATACGGTACTAGTTGAAACGAAAGAGATAAAAAAAAACACTTATTTAACAATTACATATTGTTTCTTCATAATTATATGATAATGTAAAACACAATATGCAGTATTATAATAAGTATTCTCACAAATCAATGTCAACACAATAGTAAGTTCTAGTTACTAGATTTCGTATCCACACAAGTTCCTCTTTTGTCAATCACTAGATCTGATTAGTATTGAGCCCCACCAGGTATCTGATAATTATACAATATCTATATCTATATATATATCAGAAGGGTCTTTCAAAGACAATAAATAAAGTAAATGATGAATCCATGTTTACTTGACATTATTACTATTCTTGTTTGTTTCCGTTTCTGTTAATAGTTTCATTATATCTGAGTATATAAAGTCAGTTTTTGTTTCCCTTCATATAAACACAAAATGTAGTTTTATTTACTTCATGACACATATATTCACGTGTTTATGACAATTTATTTATTTTAAATTTAGAGGTAAATTTAATTTGAGTGGATGCGATGAACAATAACTTGAATTGGCCCCCAGAGCAAGTAAATGTAAGCTACCCAACCTATGTGTGGGTATACTGGGGATAATTAATTAAGTAATTAACCAGAGTACTAAAGTGGCTACTCTTTGTTTAAGAGAAACAAATATGTATCAAGACTGTGTCTCACATTTTCAACAAGTACTTAAGAAGTCAATGTTTTAAATGAAAGCTCGTGGGGGCTTTAAACGATTCCTCGTGGGGAATATGTATTCTGAGAAACTATAATAGGATCTTCTAAATGAGTAATACAAGTAGTAAAGGACTTAGGCATGTCTCGCCGGCAGTAGGTGCTCTCAAACATGACTCCACTAAGAAACAAGTTTTTCTAAATTGAAAACAAACAAGCCACTAGAGTTCGTTAATAAGTCCAGGTATGTTT